>CM065718.1:52037075-52044575 GCA_033310375.1 Conus canariensis | reverse complement strand
CAATGTTGCTGTAGAGACATTTGTTATTCAGAGGGCACTGGTATTTTTTTGTGCAATTGCAAGATTTCTTTTCGTCACCCTCTTTGGTTGTGTTGTTTTTGGTTTTATTGGAAGAATCAATTATGTTTCTAAGGTTGGGCATACACGAGTACGACAGCTTGACAGTGTTTTTATTGAATATTTTAGATAGTACATGTTCTTTTGGGAATGATGTTTTAAGGATTTTGAGGAATTCTTTTCCTACGTTGGTTTTTGTTCTTCCATCATATGGAGGGTTATACCATATAATTTTTCTTTTCCTGTTTTTCTTATTACTGTTCATGTTGTTATCTGGGTTATATCGCAATTTGTAGTTGTAGCCACTTTTCTTCAGCGCCTCTTGGTATTCGGCTGCTGCACTGTTAAATTCTTTCTCATTGCATGACAGTTTGGATAATCTTTTGTTTATACCATTAGGTATGGTTTTCAAAATGGAGGGTGGATGGTTGCTCTTGATGTGTACATAGACAGGCGTGTCATTTGGTTTTTTGTATGGTTTATATGTGTGGTCCTTAGGTCTAATGTTATGTCTAAAAATTTACTATTTATTGTTGGCTTCTACTGTGATTTTAGGTTGTAGCTTTGAAAGAGTTTACAAAGTTCTTTTTTCTTGTTTCAATGATTCTTGGTTATAGTTTAATGTGGTGAGCCGTCATCTCTGTAAAGCCAACTGTTTACAAGTATTTTCTGTATATGAGACAACATGAAAGTCCACACATATAAACCATACAAAAAACCAAATGACACGCCTGTCTATGTACACATCAAGAGCAACCATCCACCCTCCATTTTGAAAACCATACCTAATGGTATAAACAAAAGATTATCCAAACTGTCATGCAATGAGAAAGAATTTAACAGTGCAGCAGCCGAATACCAAGAGGCGCTGAAGAAAAGTGGCTACAACTACAAATTGCAATATAACCCAGATAGCAACATGAACAGTAATAAGAAAAACAGGAAAAGAAAAATTATATGGTATAACCCTCCATATGATGGAAGAACAAAAACCAACGTAGGAAAAGAATTCCTCAAAATCCTTAAAACATCATTCCCAAAAGAACATGTACTATCTAAAATATTCAATAAAAACACTGTCAAGCTGTCGTACTCGTGTATGCCCAACCTTAGAAACATAATTGATTCTTCCAATAAAACCAAAAACAACACAACCAAAGAGGGTGACGAAAAGAAATCTTGCAATTGCACAAAAAAAGACCAGTGCCCTCTGAATAACAAATGTCTCTACAGCAACATTGTGTACCAAGCTACGGTAACAACAGACAGTGATAAAGAAACATACATAGGGATCACGGCAAACCAGTTTAAAACCAGATATGCAAACCATAAACAGTCCTTTAAAAATGAAAAATATAAAAACCAAACAGAACTAAGTAAATATATTTGGAAGCTTAAAGATAAGAAAATAAATTACAACATATCATGGAAAATTATAAAAAGAGCAACACCATACAACAACATTTAAAAAAAATGCAACTTATGTACTACAGAAAAGTGGCCGATACTATGTAAACCCCATCTGGCATCCCTTAACTCTAGAGTAGAAATGATCAATAGTTGCAGGCACAAATAGAAATCCTTGTCAATACACCATCCCTTGGCACGTCCCCCCTGAACGCGCCCCAAAAAGAAAATCTACAGGCCACGTGCTACACGTGCAGAGCTCACACACCCACACATTATAACATTGGTGGCGGGCCCAGATTACGCATACTCTGAAGAGAGCTCCCGCTCGAAACAGATTTGTAGGGTGGTTTTTATACTTCCACATTTTAAATCTTTTAAATTGATATATATATATATGTATATATAATGCTGAACAATTAAGTAGTGGGGAAAACAAGTGCAGGTTAACAATTCTTCAGTCGTTATAGTAATGACTTGGCAAAGATTTGAAATTTAAAAAAATTTAAAAAAAAATTGAAGAGGAATAAAATGGGGGAATATATTATAAATACGAGAAACCCTTCACTAGCTGCCTGAGGGAACCATCGTAATCCCTCTCAAAGGCACATTTATTTGTATTGCCTGCTCCTAGGCCTTTCGTCCGCTGGATCGGACTCATCAGGGAGACACGGCTGACTGTGTCTGTGCTCTTGGTGTCAAATAGAGACACACCACAGTCCATAATTCTGTGGTGTTCTCACCACCAAGGATTCAAAAAAAACTCCAACAGCACCCTCAAAGCAGCCAGCGAAGGGTAGTAAAATGGAACAAAACAAAAGTGGAGAGGGAAAAAAGTTGCTGAAAAACTAAAAGCATTATTCAAACAGTATAAAATGTAGGGGACAATCTTTGAGCCTATGCTTGAGGATCCATTCAAGGATGCAAGGGAGATCAAAAGATATGGAACAGTCTGAGTGGTCAGCTCTGCTGTTCAATAACCCAAGCATTGTGAGTGGTTAAGAATTGTACAGAACAACCTTTACTTGGATCTCCTAAGAGATGCAATCTCCCACTGATTGACCAAACAATATAATGCTGAACAATTAAGTAGTGGGGGAAAACAAGTGCATATATATATATATGCATACGCGCAAGCGCACCTACACGCCCGCATGCACACGCACGCACACAACACACACACACGCACGCGCCACACACACACACACACACACACACACACACACACACACACACACACACACACTACCGTTAGCTGCCTGCCGCCCCGCACACACACACACACACACACACACACACACACACACACACACACACACACACACACACACACACACTCACACACACACACACTACCGTTAGCTGCCTGCCGCCCCGCACATACACACACACACACACACACACACACACACACACACACACACACACACACATACACACACTACCGTTAGCTGCCTGCCGCCCGCACACACACACACACACACACACACACACACACACACACACACACACACACACACACACACACACACACACACACACTCACCACACTGGCCCTGGTGAGCTACCACCACGTAAGGTCCATTGAAGGCCTCACAGGTCTGTTTCCGCAGCTGGCACTCGCTGTCGTAGGTGCGAGAGTCGTTGCCACAGACGTAGCGGACCACGGGCTCACAGTAGCGTGGACACTGACAGAAGGCCATGCCGTTGCGGTCCACTGAGCATTCCTCCATGGGTCGACACTGGACACTGTCACAGGGGTTGGTGTCTGCACACAGCACGGGTGAGATGGGGGGGGGGGGGGGGAAGCTGGTGAGGTGGACTGGCTTTTGAGGGTCATTTGTTTGTTGACTGGTATTAGTAGTTTTGGGTGTAGATGACGTGATAATATCTTTTAAATGAGTGTGTGTGTGTGTGTGTGTGTGTGTGTGTGTGTGTGTGTGTGTGTGTGTGTTGTGTGTGTGTGTGTGTTTGTGTGTGTGTGTGTGTGTGTGTGTGTGTGTGTGTGTGTGTGTGTGTGTGTGTGTGTGTGTGTGTGTGTGTGTGTGTGTGTGTGTGTGTTGTGTGTGTGTGTGTGTGTTGTGTGTGTGTGTGTGTGTGTGTGTGTGTGTGTGTGTGTGTGTGTGTGTGTGTGTGTGTGTGTGTGTGTGTGTGTGTGTGTGTTGTGTGTGTTGGTCAATACAAATTACCCCCTAGCAGCTGGTCAAGCCCTGTTCATTGTCGCTAGCCACGAACGAACCAGTTTATTTCGATCTAACATTAGTTTATGAAAGCAAACATCATTTCTACATTTCACGTCAAGCAAACATCATTCATTAATTTAAACCAAGTATACGCTGTACATAAGATCGGCAGAGAATGTGTATTGTGGGATTACTGAGAGCTCTATTCTATCATTAGAATGTGAATAGCCACCATGAAATCTGAACTCCAGAAAGCCTCTCTGCGGACTAAAACGACGATGGAAATCAGTTTCATTCTGAGTCTGTGGATAACACCAAGCGTGACCAAGCATTTGTCTATCTAGTTTGGAGATTTACATAGGTTAGCTGACTCTACAGCATATTTGAAACCATTCAAGTATATGAAGGCATCGTTTGGGTTTTTTTTTTTCTTTTTTTTGCTTTGTTGTTGTTTTCTGTTGTTGTTGTTGTTGTTGTTGTTGTTTTTAATGATGATGATGCTGGATTTGTAGGTTAAATTGTTTTCGAAGCATTTTTTTCAGTCTCTTATTCCACAAATGACAGATCTTCTTTTACATTGTTCAGTCAGCCATTTCTGGTGAACCCTCTCCCATCCATCCACGCCCTCACACCTCTCTATCCATCCTTTTTCTCTTTTCTTTTTTCGGTTTCTTTTCATAATCGTTATCTACGGTCTATACAATAAATCATGAGTGAATTTACAAACTAAAGTCATCAGTTTATATAAACAGACAAGAAAGAAGGCAACCAACCAACTTCCACTGAAAACTAAGCGCAAGCCACTCTTTGTCCGATACATTGGAACGTGTTTCGCTAGTGTATATTAGTTTTTAACCAAAGTCCACGAGCCGAAATCAGTTTTTACTGGATACATTGAATGATCTCATTACACTGTTTGCACAAACGGTTTAGGAGTTCGCGAACAGCGTGAAAATACGTCCCTCTACATAATATATTATGTTTTGTCGGCCAAGTGAAGCAAAACGCCTTCTCCGTCAATTCAAAAATAGGTCTCAAAATATCTCCCCTAAATGCAAGTCTTGTGTTGTGAGCTTCGAAGACCACAGTTACTCGACCACACTTAATGACCTATTGAACACTGTACTTTCTTTGGGCAAACGCCAATTTCTCATGGGATTTTTTTTTTCCTTTTTTTTTTTTAGGGGCTTTAGTTTGAGACAAGCGTTCATCGTCACCTTTCATAATGTTTAGTCAGTGTCATAGAAGATTATGACTTTCCTTATTTCATGTGGTCAGTATTCATGAAGACCATGGTCATTTCCTGTTTTGTCGTGTGTAGTGTTGATGAAAATCATGGCATTTCCTATTTTATTGTGGTCGTCGTTGATAAAGGTCATGGTATTTCTTATGTGATCATGGTCAGTGTTGATAAAGATCCTGTGCATTTCTTCATTAAACTGTGGTCAGCGTTGATGTCGATCATAGCATTATGTTCACGTGGCCAATGTCGATGGAGATCATAACATTTCTCTTTTCTTTGTGGTCAATACTGATGGAGATCATGGCATTTCTTATTTTCTTGTGATAAATGTTGATGTACATCATGACAATTTCTTATGTCATCGTGGTCAATGTTGATGAAGATTATGACATTTCTTATTTCATTGTGGTCAATATCGATGAAGATTATGACGTTTCCTATTTCATTGTAACCAAAATTGATGAAGATTGTGACATTTCTTAATTCATTGTAGTCAATACTGATGAAGATTGTGACATTTCTTATTTCATTGTAGTCAATATTGACGAAGATCACATTTCATATTTCATTGTTGTCAATATTGATGAAGATCATGGGCCTAATATTACTTATATGCATGCATAGAAGCACTGTTTTGGGAATACAGATGATCGGAGGCGTATACAGAGAAAGTAGTTGATCACCGTTTTCTATCTTCACTAACGAAGGCTAGTAGGTAGACTTAGCTTGTTAATCGGCTGATGAAGGTTTATCCTTCGAAAGATTTTTGACGTTTACTACACTTTCACACACACACACACACACACACACACACACACACACACACACACACACACACACACACACACACACATGCACGTGCCCCCGCGCACACGCCCGCACGCCCGCGCGCCCGCTCGCACTGGCCCGCGTGCACACGCTCGTACGCACTACTTTTCATTCTTTCTTTTTTTATTTTAATCAAATATGGTGAGATTCAACAACAGCAATGTGCCCATTTCTGGCTCCAGTATAGCCAATACATACTACGAAGGCAGGCGTTTCAGAAATGACATCAAACAGTTTTTTTTCTTTTTTTTTTTTTCAACTGTTAGCGTGTTCATCAACAGCAAGAAGCTGCCGGCTAGTGCCCCTCCGTGCTGTTGTTTCCATGAACCAGCTGTGATGGGGGGATAAAGACCGAGCCAAGGACACAGGTCTACAACATTGGCCTCCCAGGGTTGAATGCCAAAGGTGTTAGAGAACAGGAAGAACACAGAATAAAGAAGTAAACCGCAAAATGATCATGACAGAAATACATGTAAAAGGGAAGGAAATTTCAAGCCGTGTGTTTGACGATCAAAAGGGTTGCCAGAGAAACAAGTGTACACATCGACAGCAAGAGTGGTCAGTTCTTTTGTTCAGTAACCCAGACATTGTCAGTTCAAACCAGCGCTGGCTGTGGCTGAGAGTACCTTTACAATTATGGATCTTAACACATGCAGTCCTCTACTGTACCTGCGAGTGACCTCATATCCATTTGACAACATGTACATGTGCGTCATGTTTGACCTAATCATGGGGCTGCTCTAGATTTCATGGTCATTTTTATAACAGAAATGCGAACAGCATAATGAATAAAACACAAACAGATGTATTTTCATGGGCCTGCTCTAGATTCCATGGTCATTTTTATAACAAAAATGCGAACAGCTAATGAATAAAACACATACAGATGCATTTTCAATCCATCATGCAATATAGACCACGTTAACGTATTATCAAAGCTCACTGAATCATATCGTCCTTTAAAACAATTTAATTATTCTTTTTTTATGTTTTGAATACATGATACCCTCTCTGGAGTTTATCCATGTTTTACTTATGTACGAGGTTTTAATAATCATGTGGAAATCAGACGTTTGATAGCAAATGCACCCACCCTCCCACCCCTTTTGCCAATGTCGAAGATTGAATTCATTCTTCCAAACCAGTATTCAAAACTCTTATGTCTGTTTTTTTTTTCAGACAGAGGCCACAGAGTATGGAGAGTTCATTGCGAAGTGACTGAGGGCGTATGCAAACTTTCCATCAGTTCGCTCATTTCTTTTCCTCTTTTGTTTTGTTTGTCTATTTCAGCACTGACTAGACTGTTGGTGCGGATGCTTTACTAATCGTCTGCTCTTGTTCTCATGCACGTTCTTCCATTCGTGTCTGTTCTACAGTCACAAGGAAATAAACAAGCGCTATAGGAATGCAGGTAACAATTTTAGCTCTTACCATCAGAGATCAGCAATGGCACAGCGAAAGGATTTGCATTTTATCTTTTCCTTATTCTCGTCACATCTGTAGATGTAACCCGATGGTCACAGTTATCAGTTGAACAAGAAAACTGGCTTTCTTGCCATTTACGATAAATAATTTAGTCACCACGTCGTTTTGATTTTTTTTTTCAATCACAGGACATTTATCAGTCAAGAGCAGATTGTAACAACCAACGTAATTCGCTCAAAACCTTGTTTTTATAAGAACATGAAATCAGCAGCTACGATCAACAGCCAGACAGCAAGTTGGTTTTCACTCAAGAGAGGATGTGGAAGAGGACCCCATTCCCTACAGGTTTTTTTTTTC
>CM065718.1:52024575-52029575 GCA_033310375.1 Conus canariensis | reverse complement strand
AGACAGCGGAAAGCAAGCATCTCTTCGGAGAACCATTCACATTCCTAACTGCTCTGAGCACGAGACTGACTGATGATGTACAGGTCAGAGTTCGGGGGTTACAGCAAAGGTCAAGTAATAACGACGCATTTGAAATAGATGAAAATCGCCCTGGTTGTAAAACAAAATTCTGAATGTGAAAAAGACGATTTTCTCCTGGAATTTTCGGTCAGTAAAATAGTTCAATGCCATAAGTCAGCAAGAATAGCAGAATATATTATGCATGCTTTGTGGACTTCTTGTGTTTCTACGCCATTGGTAGAGCAGAAGGATTTGGGAATGAAAAGTGTTGCAGACGACAGAAAAATTAAGGGTCATGTGGATCGTGCTGTAATTTTTAAAAAAAGAAGAAGAAGAAGCAGATATTGGATCTGTCTCCGAGTCAGGAACAGTATGAGTCAAGGTTGGACTGTGCGATGAACATGTTTTGGTAATGACTGATCTGACGACAAAAGCCAGGTGCAGCTTTGTGTGTAATAGAGAATGTATAGCGTTTTGGGCCTACACTGTAACCGTGGACTCGGACCCAAAGCTTGAGTTCCAGAACAGTACGGCTGACCACTCTTGCTGTTGATGTAAGTGATCTCCCTTGTGTCCTCGTGAAGCACCGGTGAGAACGTTCAAGGCTTACTTGTTATTTTGACGTGTTCGTTTATCTTTAGTTGTTCGTGATATATTTCCTTGTTGTGATTTCCTCTTGGTTTCCAGTGTAACTACTCGATTGCGGGCCTGGGAAATCTACTGGAATTTGATGATCAGACCTAGTGATGAGAATACCACTCCTTTGTAAGTGGAAGGACTGCTGGATACACGGAGGTGACGATCATGATCAGTGGGAGGAGCTGTCCAAGTTTCCGATGAAAGTTATCTGATCCTCCACAAGATCCATATCTCGACAATCAACCAAACAAATGACCTCTGAATATTGACAATTCGGGAGGGTGGGTGAGTAGGTGCGTGTCACCTTTTCTTTTTATTTTTGACCTCATCATCTTTCGCTTTGTAAAATTATCTTCAAACACATCTACGCTACACCCTTTATCTTACGATAGATTTTGTAATTTGCTCCATTTTTTTTTTACTGGCATAAGCATCATCATCATCATGGGAATCCAGAAGCGAACGTGAAGAACAGGGTGAAACGGGTGTTGCTTGCTGTCTGGCCGACATCCATCTAGAAGGAGCCATTGATTTACAGCGCCAACAATTAACTTACACGGAATACAGTGGGGACTAATTCTATCGTCTTCCACAGACCTCCCAGTGTCTGTATTCCATGGTAATGCATTTAGACCAAGGGTTTGTCCCTTGCCTGAATTCTGAGATAACGTGTTTACACCGACAGCCTCCCAGTGTCTGTATTCCATGGTAATGTATTTAGACCAAGGGTTTGTCCCTTGCCTGAATTCTGAGATAACATGTTTACACCGACAGCCTCCTAGTGTCTGTACTCCAAGGTAATGTATTTAGACCAAGAATCTGTCTGTCTAGTGTTTGTATTCGAAGGTAATATATTTACACTAGGATTGTCTATGTTCTAGGGTAATGTATCCACACCAGGAGTGTGTCCATTGTTTGTTTTGTAAGGTAATATACGTACACCAGCACTCTGTGTTCTAGGACACCACAGGTTTGTCGAGTAATTGTATTCTAAGTTAATACTTTTACATCACGGTCTGTCCAGAAATGTTGTTCTAAGTTAGTATGTTTACACCAGTCTATCCAGAAATTATTGTGTTTCTAAGGTAACACATCCACAGCAGAAGTCTTCCAGTAATTTTATTCCAAGGCAACACGTTTATGTTACATCAGCGTATGTCCAATGATTGTGTTCTAAGGTTGCAAATTTACATTAGGGTCTGTCCAGTAATTGTGTTTCAAGGTGATATCTAATGTAATGTTCTATTTACTTCAGAGATCTGACCACTTACTGTATTCTAAGGTAACACATTTGCATTAAAGGTCTGCCCAGTCAATTTATTCTACGGTAACATATTGACATAAGGGTCTGTCTTGTAACTGTATTCTAAGGTAACACAGTTACATAAAGATCTGTGTAGTAATTGTATTCTAAGGTAACATATTTCCACAAAGGTCTGTCCAGTTATTGCATTCTGCGGTAACACCTTTACATAAGGGTCTGTCTAGTAATTGTATTCTAAGGTAACACAGTTACATAAGGGCCTGTCCAGTAATGGCATTCTACGGTAACACCTTTACATAAGAGTCTGTCTAGTAATTGTATTTTATGGTAACACATTTACATAAGGTCTAGTAATTGTATTTTATGGTAACACAGTTACATAAGGGTCTGTCCAGTAATTGTAGTCTACGGAAACACATTTACATGAGGGTCAGTCCAGTGACTGTATTATACGGTGACACATTTACCTATGGATGTGTCAAGTAATTGTGTTCAAAGATAATATATTTACCTAAGGGTCTGTCCATTAATTGTATTCTATGGTAACACATTTACATAAGGGTCGGTCCAGTTGTTGTATTCTAAGGTAACACATTTACATCAAGGTCAGTCCAGTAATTTGTTCTAAGTTTACACGTTTACATCAGGGTCTGTCCATTAATTGTATTCTATGGTAACACATTTACATAAGGGTCGGTCCAGTTATTGTATTCTAAGGTAACACATTTACATCAAGGTCAGTCCAGTAATTTGTTCCAAGTTTAGACGTTTACATCAGGGTCTGTCCATTAATTGTATTCTAAGGTAACATAATTGCACCAGCAGTCTGTCCAGTAATTGTGTTCGAAAGTAACACACTTACACTGGAGACCTGTGGAGTAATTATGTTCTAAGGTAACACACTTACACCGTAGACCTGTCCAGTAGTTGTGTTCTGTGGAAACACATTTACACTAGGGGTCCAGTAATTGTGTTTTAAAGCAACACATTTATACCAGGTATCTGTCGAGTAATTATGTTCTAAGGCAACACACTTACACCGTAGACCTGTCCAGTAATTGTGTTCTGAGGTTACACATTTACTCTAGGGGTCCGGTAATTGTGTTTTGAAGTAACACATTTATACCAGGAAGCAGTAAAGGTAATTGTGTTCCAGGGTAACATGTTTACATCACGTGTCTGTCTAGTAGCTGTGTTCCAGGGTAACATGTTTACGTCGGGTGTCTCTCCAGTAGCTGTGTTCTAGGGTAACATGTTTACATCACGTGTCTGTCTAGTAGCTGTGTTCCTGGGTAACATGTTTGCATCACGTGTCTGTCCAGTAGCTGTGTTCCAGGGTAACATGTTTACATCGGGTGTCTCTCCAGTAGCTGTGTTCCTGGGTAACATGTTTACATCACGTGTCTGTCCAGTAGCTGTGTTCTAGGGTAACATGTTTACATCACGTGTCTGTCCAGTAGCTGTGTTCCAGGGTAACATGTTTACATCACGTGTCTGTCCAGTAGCTGTGTTCCTGGGTAACATGTTTACATCACGTGTCTGTCTAGTAGCTGTGTTCCAAGGTAACATGTTTACATCAGGTGTCTGTGCCAGTAGCTGTGTTCCAGGGTAACATGTTTACATCAGGTGTCTGTCCAGTAGCTGTGTTCCAGGGTAACATGTTTACATCAGGTGTCTCTCCAGTAGCTGTGTTCCTGGGTAACATGTTTACATCGGGTGTCTCCCCAGTAGCTGTGTTCTAGGGTAACATGTTTACATCGGGTGTCTGTCCAGTAGCTGTGTTCCAGGGTAACATGTTTACATCACGTGTCTGTCCAGTGGCTGCTGTGTTCTGAGATAATGCATTTACACCCGGGGTCTGTTGTGTGTCTTACAGTAACACATTTAAACCAGGAATGTGCCCAGCGTCTGTCGTTTACAGCAATACATGTACACCACGAAGTGCAAGACACTTTGTGAACATGGAAATGTTATTTCTGTTTTGCATCTTCATCATTATCCACCTAACCTGTCTGGATGTGGCGTGGGGTCCTTTCTTTTAATCTTGGAGTGTTGTTGTTGTTGTTGTTTTCAAATACAGCCTGATAATTATTGTCATTGATCCCTCTGTCTACTTCCATAATGCCGGATTTGTATTTCTATGCTTTTGTACTTAAAGAGTTTTCTTTTTGTTTGGAGACAGATGTTAATCAATCGTTTTTCGGTGGTGTGTGTGTGTGTGTGTGTGTGTGTGTGTGTGTGTGTGTGTGTGTGTGTGTGTGTGTGTGTGTGGCGCGCGCGCGCGCGTGCTTTGAATTAGAATTATAATTTTATCATGTTTTTCTGTAATATGCGCTTTGGGCTCTTGCGAGTAAAGCGCTCTATAAATATCCTTTTACATTACATTACATTACATTACTGAAAAGTCATTTCTTTCCCTTCCGTTGGGTCTTTGGTTCATGCCTGTCTTTTGTGGCATTTCTCTGATTAAAAAAGGAAAGGGTGATTTTTTTTCTGACCTGAAAATACTTCTAGCATCAAACAATGAACGAACAACTAAAAGTATGTCCCTTTATAAAGCGTTTAAGTTATGGTCTGTGTTTATTTCTTAACATGAGCTTAATGTTTTAACAAACAAACACAGATCGTAACTTAAACGATTTATATAGGTAAACGGATAGATTTTTAGTTGTTTGTTCATTATTTGATGCTACAAGTGAATTATGTCGAAAAAGACCTGGATATCTATAGTTCTTTAAATGTATATACCTTACCCTTAAATCATTTATTACATGACAGCACGAAACAAAATACGCCTCGTCTTCTCTCGTTTGTTTACTTAATCGACAAATTAAATCAAAAAGTGCGTGTTATTTGTATTGAAACTTAATGAACACCGATTTCTGAAAGTTGAAATCTGAATTCTGTTGTAATGATTTTCAGATGTCTGTCTAGATTAAACTTCAAATGCATTTTATCAGCAGCTAATCAGCAAAAACTGAAATTTTCACTGTTCTTAATACAAAAATCCCATTTTTGCCATCTACAGAGAACCAGC
>CM065718.1:52012075-52017075 GCA_033310375.1 Conus canariensis | reverse complement strand
CAAGAAGGAGGGGCTTGACTGAAAAGCCTTTGTCTTGCTAGAGATGGAAGATCAGTAGAGTAGTTGCCGTTTGAGTATGGATCTGCTTTAGAGGGAGATAGACGATCATTGGAGTATTGGCCATGTGAACGTGGGTCCGCCTTAGGTGGAGATGTAAGATCGTTAGAATATTTGCCATGTGAATATGGATCAGCCTTAGAGGGAGATGTCAAACCATTCAGTGTATTTGCCGTGTGAATATGGGTCTGCCTTAGAGGGAGACAGAAGATCATTATAGTGATTGCCATGTGAATGTGAGTCTGCCTTAGAGGGATTTAGAAGATTATTATAGTGATTGCCATATGAATATGGGTCTGCCTTAGAGGGAGACAGAAGGTCATTATACTGATTGCCATGTGAATGTGAGTCTGCCTTAGAGGGATTTAGAACATTATTATAGTGATTGCCGTGTGAGTATGGGTCTGCCTTAGAGGGAGCTGTAAGGTCCGTAGAGTATTTGCAAGTTGAACAAGGGTCAGTCTATGATGAAGATGGAAGATCACTACAGTATCTGCCTGTTGAATATGGGTCTGTCTTAGAGATTGAAGATCGGCAGTGTATTTGCTAGCCAAATAAAAATCTGTTCTACATGAAGATGGAAGATCATTAGAAGAATTGCCGTGTGAGTATGGCTTTGTCTTCAGTGGAAATGTAAAATCATAGAAAAAGTCGCCAGCTAAGTAAAAATCTCTAGGTTAGTTTCACCCATACATTTAGGCGCATTCTTCGTTTGTGCTCTTTACAATGTGTGTGCATCGCATGACATCATGACGTTGTGTGTGTGTGTGTGTGTGTGTGTGTGTGTGTGTGTGTGTGTGTGTGTGTGTGTGTGTGTGTGTGTGTATGTGTGTGCGTGAGTGTGTGTGTGTTAGTGTGTTAGTGTGTGTGTGTGTGTGTGTGTGTGTGTGTGTGTGTGTGTGTGTGTGTGTGTGTGTGTGTGTTTGTGCGTGTGTGTGCGTGTGTGTTCCTATGTGGTGTGTATGAGTGTGTGTCTACGCGTGAATGTGCTTGTGTGTATGTGTATATATATATGTGTGTGTGTGTGTGTGTGTGTGTGTGTGTGTGTGTGTGTGTGTGTGTGTGTGTGTGTGTGTGTGTGTGTGTGTGCGACGCGCGTGCGTACAGTCATTCCAATCTCTGATTCAGGATTTTTTTTTTCCAGTAGAAAGAAACTCGTGGAGAGCGTGGCAGCAGAGAGTCCTCAGAAGAGAAGCCCCCTTCAAGCAAGTGTTTCGGCCCTTATCTCCTGACACTCTAGGGGGGTTGGGCCACACCCGGTTCATGACTCCGGATGTCCCTCTGCTGCCCCTTTTTTTCCCATCTTGGGACGAGCCATGGCTGGGATTCGAACCCATGACCCTCTGGACATGCTCATTTTCCACTTAATGACTCGCGCTTTAACCACTGAGCCACAGGGATTTATTTGTAGGGAAATTAAGCCTTATGAAGTTCACTTTTGTTCCTCCTTGACCAGATCCAGCTTGAACACCTCTCTGCCGCTTCTGCCATTGCTTTCAGGCTCTGGTTTTTTCCTTCCCTGCAACTGAGAGCTGTTTCATGAGGCTGTATGCAGACGTTCCTACAAACCCCCTAGCTCCAATTTCTGCAGTGAGGACTTTGACCTGATAGCCTTCTCTCCTCAGGCTGTTTGCCAGATCAGCATACTTTTCAGTCTTGTAGATTTGAGCTGCCTCCATTCTGTTCTCATATGGCACCGTGAGCTCGATCATGATCAGCTGCTTGGTTGACTTAGAGTGGACTACTATGTCTGGTCTCATGCCACTCTTGCTGATGATCTCTGGGTGACTCTTCCATTCTGGGAGGTCTGCAGTGCACTCCCAGTCATCTGCCCCGTCCAGCAGACTCTGCCTGCATGTTTCGAGTGGCACTGTTGTTCTTGGCCATGATTTGCTGCCTCCTGCCGTGAAGAATGTTGCGGGTGCTTTTGGAGTCCTGATTTTCCCTTTTGTGGTGTTGGTACTAGCCCAGACTACTTGTACAATTTCTTTGAGCACTTGGTTGTGCCTCCATGTGTACCTTCCTTGAGCCAGGGCTACTTTACATGAGCTTAGGACATGCTCCACTGTTTGTTTTTCATGGCAGAGGGGGCATGCAGGATCGTCTGTTTTCCCCCACTTCACCAGGTTTGCATTTGAGGGCAGAAGGTCATATGCAGATCTGAGAATGAAGCTGATCCTGAGAGTGGCCATGTGCCAAATGTCATTCCAAGTGAGACTTCTTTGGAGTGCATTCTCCCACGTTGTCCATTGCCCTTGCTGGCTCTGCTGGACTGCTTTTTGGAGTCTTTTTTGGTCTTCTTTTTTCTCATCTCCTGAATCATCATGTCTCTTTTTGGCTTTTCCTTTGGCCTTTGACCACCATTCAGTTTTGGTCACCCCAGTCCCTGTCTGTTGGTCTGTGTGTGTCCTGTTATTTCTCTGATCTTGAGACTTTCTTTTGCAGAATCCATCGCCTCTTGAACTTTCCATTTTCTGCCTGTCTTCAGCTGGGGCTTAATTGCTTCTACCACCTTGTCTCCTGAGTCCTCCAGCATGCTTTGAAGTCTGATCTTCCCTGCTTTGTATTCCTCCAGCATGGATTTCAGGGGTATGTTTCAGCTTTGCTTGGCGACAGTACAGCGCTATGTCAGTCAGACAGGGTGGGACACCAAGCCATTTCCTTGTGAACTTGTTGATTTTGGCTTCCATTGCCTCCACTATGCTGGTGCAGATGTCGTATATCATCAGAGGCCATAGCAGCTTTGGTATCAGCATGAACTGCAGACACCAGACCTTGTATTTGCCAGGGAGCCCACACTGGTCAATGGTCTCCAAGCCTTCCTCCGCCATCTGCTTGGTTTCTTTTGCTCTTTGTGTGTCTTTCAGCGTATCATCATACCATCTTCCAAGGCTCTTGACTGGTTCTTCTGTGACTGTTGGAATGGCCTGGTTGGCAACACTGAGACCACAGATCCGGCCACTTTTCCTTTCCTCAGTGAGAGACTCCGTGATTTCTTTGGCTTGAACTTCATTCTGGATGAGGAAACTATGTCGTCCAGCCTCTCCAGCACATGACGTGTCTCGTCTTCTCTGGATGAAATCACTGTAGTGTCATCCATGAAGGCCTTGAGAGGAGGCATCTTGTATCCATCGCCAAGGTCTGTTTGTCTCGCGTTGTTTGTTGCTGCTTTCAAGATGAGTTCCATTGCCAGCACGAACAGTATTGGGGAAATTGCACAGCCCATTGCAATACCCACTTCCAAGTTGATCCAGTCTGTTGTGTACTCCTTGGTAGAGAACCGCATTGAGAAGCCATTGAAGTACTTCTTGAGCATGTCCGCGGATGTTCTTTGGCACATGGTACATCTCAAGAGCCAACTGTATCATCTCATGGGGCACAGATCCATATGCGTTTGCCAGATCAAGCCACACTACGTCCAGGTCTCTCTTTTCTGTTTTTGCTTTTTGGATTGCGTCCCAGATCATTGTGGCGTGTTCTACACAGCCCGCCACGCCTGGGATGCCACCTTTCTGGACTGACACATCCAAGTACTTGTTTTCCATCAGGTACTTGGTCAGCCTTGCTGCCATGACAGAGAAGAAGATTTTCCATTCGACGTTCAGTAGTGATATTGGCCTGAACTGGCTGATGTCACTTGAGTTTTGCTCTTTGGGGATGTACACACCATCTGCCGTCATCCACTGGCCGCTGATCTTCTGGTTTCTCCAAGCCGATCGCAGCAGCCTGTGGAGCCACTCCAGCACCTTGGGACATTTCTTGTAAAGCTGGTAAGGTATTCCGTTTGGCCCTGGTGATGATTTGGCTCTGGCTTTGTCGACCACCTTCTTGATTTCCGCCAACGTTGGAGGCTTGCCATTGAACTGTTCCTCATGGTTGGTTGGCCACACCAGACCTTGAATGTCGAGTGGTGCTTTGCTCTGTGGGTCAGAGTATGTTTTCCTCAGATGCTGCTCAAGAACTCCTTTGTCCACACTTAGGGTCCCAGATTTTGGCTGCTCAAACAGTGTTCTGGCAAACTGGAAGGGGTCTCTGAAGAAGCGCTCTTGTGTCTTCTTCTTTTTGCTCTTCCTCTTCCTCGCAGATTCCGCTTTGCTGAGGGCACTGTGTTTTTCTTTCAGGTCTTTCCACAGTTTTTCCAAGCCTTGTTTTTCAGCTGGCAGTGCGGTCTTCATTTGCATCTTGAGGTTTTTCTTTTGGACCCTGATCTTGTCCATCTTTTCTTGGCGTCTGGATTTCTTTGGAGGTGTTTTCTCTTTGGGTAGTTTTGCTCCATAGGCGTCTCTACATGTGGCATACACAATGTCCCCATATGTGGCTAGTTTGTGTTCCAGGGTGCTTTTCCCTATCAGTGCATCGAGTCTTTGGACGATTTTTGCATCCAGTTTCTCCCAATCTTCAGTTTCGTTTGCTCGTGGCAGGTTGAGTTTCAGGCGCCTGGCATCGAGGGCCTGTGCAAATTCCTCATCCGAACCAACAGCGTGGATGTCCTTGGCACTGTGGTTTAAATCCTGGCCTTGGTCTTCCGACGTCTTATCTGCTGAATGCAGTGCGCTGCTGCTCATTCAGATGAGTCTTCACACATCCCATCTTTGTTCTGTGGATCTTCATGCCACGGGTGGTAGCGAAACGCTTTCCACAGACACATGGATATTCCATTTGGTCCATGTTCATAGTCCGTTTGGGATTTGCAGTCATGATTGGTTGAGCACCGATGGATTCATCATTCTCTCCCCCTTTCGGTGAATCCTGGGAGCATCTTTTCCTTTTATTTTTAGTAGCCACATGTTTAAGGCAAAGTGGGGAGCCAGCCCACAAAGCCCTTGGTTCTGGTCTTTCCCAGTGTCCTCCGGTCTTTCCCGGACGTCCTCCGGCCTATTCCCGGAAGTCAATGGTTTACCCATGCATCAGTAGAAAGAAACTCGTGGAGAGCGTGGCAGCAG
>CM065718.1:52002075-52007075 GCA_033310375.1 Conus canariensis | reverse complement strand
GAACAGGTTTAGAGTGAATGATCATGTCTCCACACTCTGCATACAACCAGACACAGGTTTAGAGTGAATGATCATGTCTCCACACTCTGCATACAACCAGACACAGGTTTAGAGTGAATGATCACGTCTCCACACTCTGCATACAACCAGACACAGGTTTAGAGTGAATGATCATGTCTCCACACTCTGCATACAACCAGACACAGGTTTAGAGCGAATGATCATGTCTCCACACTCTGCATACAACCAGACACAGGTTTAGAGTGAATGATCATGTCTCCACACTCTGCATACAACCAGACACAGGTTTAGAGTGAATGATCACGTCTCCACACTCTGCATACAACCAGACACAGGTTTAGAGTGAATGATCACGTCTCCACACTCTGCATACAACCAGACACAGGTTTAGAGTGAATGATCACGTCTCCACACTCTGCATACAACCAGACACAGGTTTAGAGTGAATGATCACGTCTCCACACTCTGCATACAACCAGACACAGGTTTAGAGTGAATGATCACGTGTCCACACTCTGCATACAACCAGACACAGGTTTAGAGTGAATGATCATGTCTCCACACTCTGCATACAACCAGACACAGGTTTAGAGCGAATGATCATGTCTCCACACTCTGCATACAACCAGACACAGGTTTAGAGTGAATGATCATGTCTCCACACTCTGCATACAACCAGACACAGGTTTAGAGTGAATGATCATGTCTCCACACTCTGCATACAACCAGACACAGGTTTAGAGTGAATGATCACGTCTCCACACTCTGCATACAACCAGACACAGGTTTAGAGTGAATGATCACGTCTCCACACTCTGCATACAACCAGACACAGGTTTAGAGTGAATGATCATGTCTCCACACTCTGCATACAACCAGACACAGGTTTAGAGTGAATGATCATGTCTCCACACTCTGCATACAACCAGACACAGGTTTAGAGTGAATGATCATGTCTCCACACTCTGCATACAACCAGACACAGGTTTAGAGTGAATGATCATGTCTCCACACTCTGCATACAACCAGACACAGGTTTAGAGTGAATGATCATGTCTCCACACTCTGCATACAACCAGACACAGGTTTAGAGTGAATGATCATGTCTCCACACTCTGCATACAACCAGACACAGGTTTAGAGTGAATGATCATGTCTCCACACTCTGCATACAACCAGACACAGGTTTAGAGTGAATGATCACGTCTCCACACTCTGCATACAACCAGACACAGGTTTAGAGTGAATGATCATGTCTCCACACTCTGCATACAACCAGACACAGGTTTAGAGTGAATGATCACGTCTCCACACTCTGCATACAACCAGACACAGGTTTAGAGTGAATGATCATGTCTCCACACTCTGCATACAACCAGACACAGGTTTAGAGTGAATGATCATGTCTCCACACTCTGCATACAACCAGACACAGGTTTAGAGTGAATGATCATGTCTCCACACTCTGCATACAACCAGACACAGGTTTAGAGTGAATGATCATGTCTCCACACTCTGCATACAACCAGACACAGGTTTAGAGCGAATGATCATGTCTCCACACTCTGCATACAACCAGACACAGGTTTAGAGTGAATGATCATGTCTCCACACTCTGCATACAACCAGACACAGGTTTAGAGTGAATGATCATGTCTCCACACTCTGCATACAACCAGACACAGGTTTAGAGTGAATGATCATGTCTCCACACTCTGCATACAACCAGACACAGGTTTAGAGTGAATGATCATGTCTCCACACTCTGCATACAACCAGACACAGGTTTAGAGTGAATGATCATGTCTCCACACTCTGCATACAACCAGACACAGGTTTAGAGTGAATGATCACGTCTCCACACTCTGCATACAACCAGACACAGGTTTAGAGTGAATGATCACGTCTCCACACTCTGCATACAACCAGACACAGGTTTAGAGTGAATGATCATGTCTCCACACTCTGCATACAACCAGACACAGGTTTAGAGTGAATGATCATGTCTCCACACTCTGCATACAACCAGACACAGGTTTAGAGTGAATGATCATGTCTCCACACTCTGCATACAACCAGACACAGGTTTAGAGTGAATGATCACGTCTCCACACTCTGCATACAACCAGACACAGGTTTAGAGTGAATGATCATGTCTCCACACTCTGCATACAACCAGACACAGGTTTAGAGTGAATGATCATGTCTCCACACTCTGCATACAACCAGACACAGGTTTAGAGCGAATGATCATGTCTCCACACTCTGCATACAACCAGACACAGGTTTAGAGTGAATGATCACGTCTCCACACTCTGCATACAACCAGACACAGGTTTAGAGTGAATGATCACGTGTCCACACTCTGCATACAACCAGACACAGGTTTAGAGTGAATGATCATGTCTCCACACTCTGCATACAACCAGACACAGGTTTAGAGTGAATGATCACGTCTCCACACTCTGCATACAACCAGACACAGGTTTAGAGTGAATGATCATGTCTCCACACTCTGCATACAACCAGACACAGGTTTAGAGTGAATGATCACGTCTCCACACTCTGCATACAACCAGACACAGGTTTAGAGTGAATGATCATGTCTCCACACTCTGCATACAACCAGACACAGGTTTAGAGTGAATGATCACGTCTCCACACTCTGCATACAACCAGACACAGGTTTAGAGTGAATGATCATGTCTCCACACTCTGCATACAACCAGACACAGGTTTAGAGTGAATGATCATGTCTCCACACTCTGCATACAACCAGACACAGGTTTAGAGTGAATGATCATGTCTCCACACTCTGCATACAACCAGACACAGGTTTAGAGCGAATGATCATGTCTCCACACTCTGCATACAACCAGACACAGGTTTAGAGTGAATGATCATGTCTCCACACTCTGCATACAACCAGACACAGGTTTAGAGTGAATGATCATGTCTCCACACTCTGCATACAACCAGACACAGGTTTAGAGCGAATGATCATGTCTCCACACTCTGCATACAACCAGACACAGGTTTAGAGTGAATGATCACGTCTCCACACTCTGCATACAACCAGACACAGGTTTAGAGTGAATGATCACGTGTCCACACTCTGCATACAACCAGACACAGGTTTAGAGTGAATGATCATGTCTCCACACTCTGCATACAACCAGACACAGGTTTAGAGTGAATGATCACGTCTCCACACTCTGCATACAACCAGACACAGGTTTAGAGTGAATGATCATGTCTCCACACTCTGCATACAACCAGACACAGGTTTAGAGTGAATGATCACGTCTCCACACTCTGCATACAACCAGACACAGGTTTAGAGTGAATGATCATGTCTCCACACTCTGCATACAACCAGACACAGGTTTAGAGTGAATGATCACGTCTCCACACTCTGCATACAACCAGACACAGGTTTAGAGTGAATGATCATGTCTCCACACTCTGCATACAACCAGACACAGGTTTAGAGTGAATGATCATGTCTCCACACTCTGCATACAACCAGACACAGGTTTAGAGTGAATGATCATGTCTCCACACTCTGCATACAACCAGACACAGGTTTAGAGTGAATGATCATGTCTCCACACTCTGCATACAACCAGACACAGGTTTAGAGCGAATGATCATGTCTCCACACTCTGCATACAACCAGACACAGGTTTAGAGTGAATGATCATGTCTCCACACTCTGCATACAACCAGACACAGGTTTAGAGTGAATGATCATGTCTCCACACTCTGCATACAACCAGACACAGGTTTAGAGTGAATGATCATGTCTCCACACTCTGCATACAACCAGACACAGGTTTAGAGTGAATGATCATGTCTCCACACTCTGCATACAACCAGACACAGGTTTAGAGTGAATGATCATGTCTCCACACTCTGCATACAACCAGACACAGGTTTAGAGTGAATGATCACGTCTCCACACTCTGCATACAACCAGACACAGGTTTAGAGTGAATGATCACGTCTCCACACTCTGCATACAACCAGACACAGGTTTAGAGTGAATGATCATGTCTCCACACTCTGCATACAACCAGACACAGGTTTAGAGTGAATGATCATGTCTCCACACTCTGCATACAACCAGACACAGGTTTAGAGTGAATGATCATGTCTCCACACTCTGCATACAACCAGACACAGGTTTAGAGTGAATGATCACGTCTCCACACTCTGCATACAACCAGACACAGGTTTAGAGTGAATGATCATGTCTCCACACTCTGCATACAACCAGACACAGGTTTAGAGTGAATGATCATGTCTCCACACTCTGCATACAACCAGACACAGGTTTAGAGCGAATGATCATGTCTCCACACTCTGCATACAACCAGACACAGGTTTAGAGTGAATGATCACGTCTCCACACTCTGCATACAACCAGACACAGGTTTAGAGTGAATGATCACGTGTCCACACTCTGCATACAACCAGACACAGGTTTAGAGTGAATGATCATGTCTCCACACTCTGCATACAACCAGACACAGGTTTAGAGTGAATGATCACGTCTCCACACTCTGCATACAACCAGACACAGGTTTAGAGTGAATGATCATGTCTCCACACTCTGCATACAACCAGACACAGGTTTAGAGTGAATGATCACGTCTCCACACTCTGCATACAACCAGACACAGGTTTAGAGTGAATGATCATGTCTCCACACTCTGCATACAACCAGACACAGGTTTAGAGTGAATGATCACGTCTCCACACTCTGCATACAACCAGACACAGGTTTAGAGTGAATGATCATGTCTCCACACTCTGCATACAACCAGACACAGGTTTAGAGTGAATGATCATGTCTCCACACTCTGCATACAACCAGACACAGGTTTAGAGTGAATGATCATGTCTCCACACTCTGCATACAACCAGACACAGGTTTAGAGCGAATGATCATGTCTCCACACTCTGCATACAACCAG
>CM065718.1:51992075-51997075 GCA_033310375.1 Conus canariensis | reverse complement strand
AACTGCCAGTCATCCGTCTTTGGATTCCTATGAAGCACCAGCCGTTCTCCTCTCATTTCGCCACGATCGATTGAGGCCTGCAATGCAATTACAGTTCCAGAACTTGCTGTTCGCGAAGTTGGTTCCTTAATTATTTTAATTAAAAAGTTTAAAAGGAAAAGAAAACCTAAGGGCTCAGACAATTTAAATGCTTCAATTCTTAAACCTGCCGTGCTCTCCTTAATAGGTTCTCGTACGTAGCTAGCGACGTATGTATTGATCAAAATGTTTCTCCGCCTGGTCTAAAGCCAGCAAAAGAAATCCCGGCTGCCCAGATCAGAAGATCCCGTGGATTTCAACAGTTTTAGACCAATATCCTTCTCATTAACAATATTCAACCCTCTTGAGAGACATGTCCACAAACGCTTTATGAAGCTCATGGGACACCACAAGCTTGTCCATCCCGTTCAGTTTCGTTTTCGCCGTCATCATTCCTGCCACACTGCCTTCACTCGACGTTGTGACACGTGGTTGTATGTAATAAACTAAAGCAAGATCACTGGAAAAGTTTTTCTCCATTTCTATTTTTTTAAGCCTTTGATCTGTAGACCACAACATATCGAAAAGTTGAGCGTTATGTTCTAAAAAAAAAACCCCAGAGATTACATTCTTTGAGTCATATCTTGAAGAAAGAACACAGCGTGTTTACTTCAATGGCAGAAATTGCTCCGAAAGAATCGTAGGTTGTGGTGTGTTACAAGGCTCTGTTCTTTGGTCTCTTTCATTTTGCATTTTCATGGGTGATCTCCTTCTGCACATGCCACATAATGAAGTTATGTGTTCTCTGATCATTGATGACAGTTCTCTTCACTTCAGTGATAAAGACATGCAATTTGTACAATCATCACCACAGTATGGTACGAGCGAGGTTTCAGAATGGTGTTATCAAAATCGCATGGCTTTCAACCGCACAAAAAAAAAAAACAGTATGGTCTAGACATCCGGACAAAAATACCAATGACAAAATAACGTTACCAAAATCGTATGGCCCTTCATCCACACAAAACAAACAGTATGGTCTAGACATCCAGACTAAAACACCAACGACAACCACTCACTTTAAGCCTTGATATGAAACCAAACCCAGTCGAACAAGTCAATTATCATGGCGTCATAAGCGTCATCACTGACGATGAATTAAGATAGTAATCATCCTTCAATCATGTGTGAAAACAATAGACTCGAAATCTGTGTTATTGAATAAACCAGGATGTACTGTCGACGCTAATACTGAGAATTTTTTTTAAACAAATATCTTTCTCGCATGAACTATACGTCTTCCTTTGGGAGAGGGACAAGCAATAACCAAATTTAAAGAATTGATCCTAGGCACAGAAGGACAGCTAATAAGTGTATTCCCGACAAGTCTTTATCAACCAAGGAATAAAATAACCAAACTGAAAATATCACCTTTGCACAAACAACTAGCCTGCAATAAAATGGTATTTATTTCAGGATCCATACAGATGTGGCACCATCATAACTTGCTGAGTCCCATGACTCCCTGCCCGAGACCGTTCCAGAGAGTACAATGAAGAGTGGACATGATCTCACCATAACTCCCCATCCAAGACAATTCCTTAGGGTGAAGTGGAGGGTGGACGTGTTTTTCCCCATGACTCCCTGTCGAAGGCTATTCCTCGGGGTACAATGCAGAGTGGACACGTACCTCACCATGACTGCCCGTCCAAAACCATTCCACAGGGTACAGCGAGGGTAGAACTATATTTCACCATGACTGCCCGTCCAAAACCATTCCACAGGGTACAACGAGGGTAGAACTATATTTCACCATGACTGCCCGTCCAAAACCATTCCACAGGGTACAGTGCAGGGTGGAACTATATTTCACCATGACTGCCCGTCCAAAACCATTCCACAGGGTACAGTGCAGGGTGGAACTATATTTCACCATGACTGCCTGTCCAAAACCATTCCACAGGGTACAGTGCAGGGTGGAACTATATTCCACCATGACTCCCCGTCCAAAACCATTCCACAGGGTACAGTGCAGGGTGGAACTATATTTCACCATGACTGCCTGTCCAAAACCATTCCACATGGTACAGTGCAGGGTGGAACTATATTTCACCATGACTGCCCGTCCAAAACCATTCCACATGGTACAGTGCAGGGTGGAACTATATTTCACCATGACTGCCTGTCCAAAACCATTCCACAGGGTACAGTGCAGGGTGGAACTATATTTCACCATGACTGCCTGTCCAAAACCATTCCACAGGGTACAGCGGAGGGTGAATATGTACATGCACGACTTTCTGCCCAAGACCATTTCACAGAGTACAGTAGAGGATGGACATGTATTTTCCTGCATGACTGCCCGTCTGGGACCACCCCTCAGGGTATAGTGGAGGGTGGACATCTATCTCCACATGACTCCCACGTCGAAGACCATTGCATAGGTAACATTCGAGGGTGGACAAGTATCTCACCATGACTCCCCGCCCAACACCATTCCACAGGGTACAGTGGAGGGTGGACATGTATATGTCAATAACTTCCTGTCCAAAAGTGGAGGGTAGACATATGTATCTCCATGACCGTCTGCTCAAGACCATTCGAAAGAGTACAGTGGAGGGTGGACGTGTTTCTCCCCATGACTCCCTGTCCAAGACAATTCCACAGGGTACAGTGCAGGGTAGGCATGCATCTCCTCCCCCCACCCTTCCAGGCACAGTGAAGAACGGAACTGTATCTCACCATGACGCACCGTCCCAGACCATTCCACTAAGTAAAGTGGGTGGGTATGTATCTCCCCTTGACTTTCTGCTCAAGACCATTCCACAGAGTGCAGTAGTGGATGGAAATATTTTTCCCATGACTCCCCACCCAGAACCATTCCACAGGGTAGAAAGGAGGGTGGACATGTATCTCCCCGTGATTTCCCGTCCAAGATCACTCCACAGGGTACAGCGGAAGGTGGACATGCACCTCCCCATGACTCCCTGCCCAAGACTATTCCAAAACGTACAGGGGAGGGTGGACGTGTATTCCACCATGACTCCCCGTTCAAGACCATTCTCCACACCACAGTCGAGGGTTGTCATGTATCTCTACCCATGAATCTCTGCCCAAGACAATTCCACAATGTAAAGCGGAGAGTGGATATGTAATTCACCATGACTCTCCGTCCAAGACAATTCTACAAGGTACAGTCGAGGATGGATATGTCGTCCTGTCTGAGGTCATTCCACAGTATAAAGTCGCAGGTGGACATCTTTCTCTTTATGACTCCCCATTCTACAGGGTACCGTGGAGAGTGCACATGTATCTCCCCACGACTCCCCGTTCTACAGGGTACCGTGGAGAGTGCACATGTATCTCCCCACGTCTCCCCATTCTGCAGGGTACCGTGGAGAGTGCACATGTATCTCCCCACGACTCCCCGTTCAAGAACACTCCACGGGGTACAGTAGAAGGTGAACTTCCCAGAAGCAGACCAAAGAGGTCCTAGATGAAAAATGTGCAGGACTGGACTGTTTACAACACCTCTACCCCGTTGCCCATGACTGTGGACAGAGGGTTGTGGACATCCCTTACTGGCAAAGTGTCCGTCACTACCATCTGTCAAGGAACAATGATGATTGTGATAAACAATGGTACCCTCACTGGACTGAAGGAGACCGCAGGCTGAAAGACAGAAGCGGAATTTATTTTCATGACCGTCGCGGGCAATAAAAAAAAAATGATTGACTATAAATTATTCATGAGGGAAATGGCCAGACCAGGCGGGGATTCAATGGGAAGGGAGGCGGGCGGGGACAGCTGGAAGGATATTGGGGAGACAGAGGACAAGGGGGGAAAGCGAGGTGGGGTTGCCATGGGTTCCAGATTCATCCTCCTAGGAAGCCGTGATCAGAATTTTTTTTCAAAAATCTGAAAGCGCCTTAAGGTCAATTCTGGACGAAAATGAAAAGCAAAAAAAAAAAAAAAAAAAAAAAAAAAAAAAAAAAAAAAAAAAAAAATCATCCTTGAATCACGTCACCAGCAAACATTGTAGACAGTATGCAGACGACGCTGTATGTCTCCCCCCCCCCCCCCCCCCCCCGCCTTCTCCTTTCCCCTCCCCTCCTCCCACCACTTCCGTATTCCATCCACGTACATCCTCCGTCTTCAACAACTTTTTCCCGTGCGTCATTCAGTCAGGAAACGAGAATGGAGAATCGCCACACCTCCCCCTCGCCCCAGCCTCCTGTGCAACTTCTGAGTAAGCGCACATTGGTAAACAAGAACAACTTCTAATGCACCGTCATCCCCCTTCCCCTCTCTCTCTCTCTCTCTCTCTCTCTCTCTCTCTCTCTGCGTGTCTGTGTGTGTGTGTCTCTCTCTATCTCTCTATCTCTCTCTATCTATCTATCTATCTATCTATCTATCTATCTATCTATCTATCTGTCGTTCCCACCGCTCTATAACTTTTGGCCACAGTAGGCTTCTAAAAGGAAAAAGGACACCCCTCTCCCCTCTCCTTGGGAACTTTCCTCCTCCCCTCCCCCCTCACCTCCCCCCCCCCCCCCCCGCCCCCTCCACTCTCTCTCCTTTCAGGGACATTGGTTGGAAACCTCCTAGCAGAAAAGTGGAGCTGACAGAGGACATTATAGTGGAACCCACACCTCCGCTCAAAGGACCCCCCTCCCCCCCCCCCCCATTCGCCCATCGTCCATGACATCGAGTTTCCCACCCACCCCTGCCCCCCACCCACCCACCTACAAACAAACAACACATGACATTAGCGAAAGGAACCGTTGGGGAAAATGTTGACGGGAGGAAACCCAACAAGGAAGTTTCAATGTTCAGTTTGACCACAAGTCAGCCAACTGCACCGGACGCAGTGGGGAGACTGACCACAAGACAGAACACGTCTTAGGAGGGATTGCACGTCAGAACAAGGGGTCCTGGGGGCCAAGCGGATGAAGCATTGTTCTCTCGACACATCGACCCGG
>CM065718.1:51962075-51987075 GCA_033310375.1 Conus canariensis | reverse complement strand
AAGTTTATTAATTTAAACGAGCATGATTCGGGTTATATTCCGGTTGTATTAAATACTGTTATTGATGAAAATTTCATTTGTCTGAACAATAACGTTTCACGCATTTTGGATGATGTAACTACATGAAAGCAACACGTCGAAAAAAAAGGGAAAGAAATAGATGACTTGCGAGAAGGTTGAAGGTCAGTACTGGACAGATTTTGACAGGCTTGGGTAAAAAGACAGGATGCAGCCATTTACAATGGATTGATTTTGTGCCATGTGGAACAACACAGACAAGAAGATCGATGTCTGACGACAAAAAAAACCATCCCCAACTTCCTGAACTCTTGTGACTCCTGTGCCAGCCGGCGTCATAATCACATCTTCAAGGTCTTCCAACACAGAAAACTTCCCCCAAAAAAAACCCATGGTAATGGCTGTTGACCAGTTCCTGTGCATGTCAAGCAAGAAATGGACCGACAAAATGGCGCAGGTGGGGAACAATCATCTCATAGACTTCCTCGGTCAGAGCAGTGTCAAGAGAGATTACTCTGACCTTATCACCCGCCAGAGGGGAGATGGTGGATTTTCACCAAAGCCAGGGGAAGATTGGCTCCATTTGCAATGGCTAGTTACAAGTGAGGGAGAGGCAAGAGACACTTTACTGGCCTTTCCCATGACAGTTAACGATCGATCTCATGCCGCTGGTGGGAGCAGAACACCTCGCTCTAAAGTAAAGGCAGCCAGTGCATAACTGAACAAGGCTTTTAACAGACGTATAGAGATGGGTGCAAATACCGTCGTCGAGATGTTTAATGCCAAGACACAACATTTTTTCCCGTTATATTAGTCAGAAAAATGGGGACTGCGCACTCTGAAACATGCCGAGAGAATTCATATATCAATATGTGAAATACTCTGAGCGTATCAATGAGGACGTCAAATGAAATGCCATGTGGTTACTTGGTCACACATCCTTTTTTGTCAACTCCACCGCGAGTTTGTAAGATATTGGTTAAAGCTGCTACGTTTGGATCCTAATAGGCTTGTCACGTATTTTACTTGTGTAGAACTGGTATTAACAGTGGGATTGTTTTTTGTTGTTTTTTTTTTAGCAAGATGTTAAAGACTTGATGCAGGGATTTTGTTTTTCTTATGTACTCGAGCAGAGTTTAAAGACTTTAGGAATGTCGTTGAACTTTTTGAAATAGAGACGGATAAGAGGTTTTACATGATTCAAACTTTTAACTTTTTTGTTAAGTACACTTATTGCATAGATGTTATTGTTTCTGGGTTACCGTTAAACAGAGAGAGAGAGAGAGAGAGAGAGAGAGAGAGAGAGAGAGAGACAGGGAGAGATGGGGGGAGACAGAGAGAGAGAGAGAGAGAGAGAGAGAGAGAGAGAGGTCCATTTCGAAAAACAAAAATGGGAAACAATCCTTTTTTTAATTTTCGGCCACGTGGCCTTTTTCAAGAGAAAAAAACAAAAACAATCCAACTACGTGATGTCCATCTTATGACATCTTATTTTCTCTTGAAAAAGGCCACGTGGCCAAAAATTAGATGAGTGGCATTGTGATTTTTCTATAATGTTTTCTTCCCTTTGGAGGACTATTGCTTTTGTTTTTTAATCCTTTTTTTGTTAGAATGTTCTATGTTCGCAGATGTGACAGCAATGTTTTTAAACCGTTGTGCAAGTACATCAATGTAATACGTCAAATCATGCAATGCTCCGCACATCAAACGATGAACTTATCATTATCCGTCTGGATAAATTGTCCATGCCATAAAAAGAGGGGGGACAATCTTAGATATCACCTCAGTTGGTATGATACATGGATAACGCCTTTCTACTGCTCTTCTTTTGAATTTCTCTTGAATAAGATCTGTCGATTCGATGTTGTTTGGGATTATAGGTTAAGTAAAAAAAATGTACTGGCGAGAGCGAATTAGCCCTTTTGTATGTGATGTAAACGTTCCCACTATGCTTTGTTTGTCACCAGCATTCTGCTTTAATGATGTCAGTTACCATCCACTGCTCACCCTCCCTCCCCACCTCCACCCTCTCCCACCACATCCGATCCCCCCCCCCGGCCCCGCCCCGCCCCCCCCCCCCCCCCCTCTCCGCTGGAACTGGTCTATGTATTGTTGCGTCAGGCCGATGAACACACAGGTGTTTCACATTGCAGAGTTTTCTCTCTCTCTCTCTCTCTCTCTCTCTCTCTCTCTCTCTCTCTCTCTCTCTCTCTCTCTCTCTCTCTCTCTCTCTCTTTTCGATCATGCCCACCATGTACATCGATGACAAGCAGCTTGAAGAAGTCAGCATTCATAAGCTTTTGGGAGTCACCTTAGACAAAAATTTCATGTGGTCACTCCATACTAATTGTAAAAGCAAACGTGTATCACAAAAAAAAAACAAAAAAAACCTTCAGATCTCAAAAATTAAAACTTTCTGAATATAAAAGCACGTAAGCTAATTTATCACTCGTATATTCAATCATGTGTTGATCATGCGTCAATTGTTTTTGAGTCTGTAAGTGTTAATTCGTTGAAACCTTTAGTTCGTGCTCATAAGCGAGCTCTTAAAGCTATTCCTCTGAGATCGTCTTCATTAACATTACAGGACTATGTAGAGCTAGATATCATGCAAACTTCAGTTCGATAAAGCAATACTATTGTACAGAATAATGAATGGTTATGCACCTTCGGCTCTGCCCGCGAAATTTCCTCTCAACCAATCAAAATACACTAATAATATACTTATCTGTATACCTATAACTGATCTCTTCAAAACCAGTCTTGTCTGCTCAGGTCGGATGGTTTGGAACTCTCTACCAATAGACATTAAACAAAAAGTAGTATTGCTTCTTTTAAGACAAGCGACAATAATTACTATTTCAAACAGTTCTAACTAAACACATCAACAAATTCAACGAATATTTGATCATTTTGAAACAATGCAAATTCATGTATATACGTGTATAAGTTCACTTATGTGTGTGTTGTTTTATTTTGTATGTATATGTACGTGTAAGCCGCGCACGCGCGCACCTCCTTGAATGTGTGTATGTGTGTGTGTGTGTGTGTGTGTGCGTGTTTGCGTGCGTGCGTGCGTGCGTGCGTGCGTGCGTGCGTGCGTGTGTGTGTGTGTGTGTGTGTGTGTGTGTGTGTGTGTGTGTGTGTGTGTGTGTGTGTTCAAAAAGAAAGAAGACCGGGGACAGAGGAGAAGGGGAAGGGAGGGGTTGATGGAGGAGGGGATTATTCCCCTGTCGGCCTCTCTCTCTCTCTCTCTCTCTCTCTCTCTCTCTCTCTCCTCTTCACAGTGGATCAATTCCTCCATATTCCTCCTTCCTTTGCATGTGTGCGTGTGTGTGTGTGTGTGTGAGTACGCGTGCGTGAAGCTCAGGAACAGTACCCGGCTATGTAGTGTCACTGGTATATTTTTTTCTGTTCTTTTCCTGGCCGGTTTTTGTGCCAGCGTTGTAATTAGCACTTTTCCTAAGAATGGACATGGGAGATTCTGGGATGCGCACTGCGTCCTGGATTAGGACACTTGCAATTTAATCTCTCCTCCTCCTCCTCATCTCTCTCTCTCTCTCTCTCTCTCTCTCTCTCTCTCTCTCTCTCTCTCTCTCTCTCTCTCTCTCTCTCTCTCTCTCTCTGTCATGTCCCCTTCAAATGGGCCTGAGTTTTCTGAATAAAAATTTGAAATCTGAAGTCTGAATCTGAAGTTCTCTCTCTCTCTCTCTCTCTCTCTCTCTCTCTCTCTCTCTCTCTCTCTCTCTCTCTCCACACACACACACACACACGCGCGCGCGCGCGCGCGCGCGCGCGCACGCACGCACACACTAGCACAAGCACACAGACAGGCAGACAGAGCGGCGAGCGCGCTCTCTCATACATATACACTACTCAGTCACATTCACTGACTCACAGAAAAAGAGAGAGAGAGGGAGGGAGAGAGAGAGAGGGGGGGGGGAAGCGAGAGTTAGAGCATAATCCTATTGTTCCCACTGGCAACAAAATCGATACTCCAAGCGAGAGGATTGTTCCAGAGCTTTCCGCAGATCGTATTTTAGCTGCCTTTCTCAATCCCCACCACCCCACCACCCCACACCACCCACCACCCCACACCACCTCCCCATCCCTCCTCCTCTCATCCTCACTCTCCCCCCCACCCCCACCCCCCACCCTACCCCCCAACAACCCGACTCCATTTTACCCCCACCCCCACCCTCCCTATCACCACCACCACCACCACCACCACCATGCCGCCTTCCCCCGTTCGCTCGTTTTCCACGCAGTGACAGAAAAGGTAAACAGACGTGCCCTCAGGTTGTGTTGTCAGGATGAATTATGTAGTCTGCATGTGAAAATCGATGTGACGGCACAAACTGCCACTGTCCACTGGAAACAGTAAACAGACGTTGTAGATAGAGCTGGGGGGGGGGGGGGGCGGGGGGGGGAGGGGAGGGGAGGTGCGGTAGATCTATTATTGTGAGGCATTAAACGTTGTGTGTGCAGACGAGCTGACACTAAAGGGCAGCGTGGAGCTAAGCAAACCCTCATCCCAACTTCCCAGCTGCTCAACAGCAAGCCAAGGAGTTCACAGAATCAGGAGAAGGTCTACAAGTACTCGGTGAATGTGGTCACACCACACACACACACACACACACACACACACACACACACACACACATGCGCACCTCTCTCTCTCTCTCTCTCTCTCTCTCTCTCTCTCTCTCGATCGATCGATCGATCGATCGATAGACAGACAGACAGACAGACAGATAGATAGATAGATAGATAGGTAGCTAGGTAGGTACGTAGGTAGGTAGGTAGTCAGGCAAGAAGGCAGGCAAGCAGTTGGTTAAATAGGTAGACAGACACACATACAGACAGACAAATAGACAGACAGACAGACAGATACACAGACAGACAGATACACAGACAGATAAATGCACAGACAGAGAAGGAGAGAGACAGATCGATTGATCGATCGATCGATCGATCGATCGCTAGATACAAAGATAGATGGACAGACAGATAGACACACAGACAGACAGATAGATAGATAGATAGATAGATAGATAGATAGATAGATAGATAGATAGATAGATAAATAGATAGACAGACAGACAGACAGATAGATACTTTGACACTGTGACATTTTGATATTTTATTGTCATTACCAAAAGGTCTTATGACAAGGGGGGTAACAGAGTAATAACACATTCCACTTCCTTACATTACAAGCGATATTACACAGTTATTCCCAATGATCAATCAAATCAAAGCGAGCAAAACATAAAGAAAAAAGTAGAAACGAATCTTCGAATATCCTCTCAGACACGACTACCCTTTTAACATTACAACAGCAACAACAACGACAACGACAAAAACAACAACAACACACACACACACACACACACACACACACACACACACACACACACACACACACACACACACACACACACACACACACACACACATGCTAGATACATCGCTAGATACAAACAATCAGAATATACAGTGAGTTTATGAACTTTGCATGCAAAGTTCATAAACTCACTGTATATTCTGATCATTGTCCTATAGAACTGTCAATTTTACTTCCTACTGTTAGCAATGATAGACCTAATATGAAAACAAATGCGCATGCTGACAGTGCTCCCTTACGTAATAACACGTCAAACAGAAATGACACAAAAGTTAACACAACCATTGTCATTTATTTGGGATGACGAATCTGCAGTAAAGCTGAACATTGCTTTAAATAACCCTATCATGAAGAGTCGTATAGAAGAAATAGAGAAACGTATGGAGAAGACACAAGATCATGATACGGAGACCTCGGTCTTCATTAACAACATGATTAATGATCTGACCCAAACAATAAAAGACGCAGCATCCTTATCACTCAAACAAAGACAAATGCGCAAAAGAAAGAGAAAAAATCCGAAACACAAAAAATGTTTTCTTCTAAGGAAAGAAGTCAGATCACTTTTAAATGCACTGAACAGACACCCTTTCAATCGATACCTACAGGCAAAGTACTTTTCAACAGTGACGGCATACAAAAGTACTTTAAGAAAGACAAAAAATATATACAGAGACAAACTTGTTAGAGAACTAAATGAAGCCTTTGAAAAGGATCCAAATCAAGTATGGAGAACACTAAACGAATTAACAAACATGAAAAATACGAATCAAAATAAAAGGAAGGAAATCCATGAAGACAAATGGATATCTCACTTAGAAAAATTAGTTAGCAGGAATACTGAAATAACAGAACAGAGAAAAAAACTGATTGAGCAAAAATTGTCTGAAGCAAGAAATGTTTATATAATCCAAACGTTGATGAACCAATTAGTATATCAGAAATCCATAAGACATTTCGAAATTTAAAAAATAAAAAGCCACGGGAAAGGACGGAATCTCAAATGAAATAATCAAAGCCAGTTTGCCTAATATAATTATACCTCTTAAGAATATATTTAACTGGGTACTAAGATATGGCCAGTATCCCAGTCTGTGGAAACATGGCATTTGTGTGCCCATTTATAAAAGCGGCGATCCTACAAATCCTAACAATTATCGTGGAATTACTTTAAACTGCTGCCTGAGTAATGCTTTCTGTCAAATATTAAACAATAGGATAACAAATTACATAGAAAGCAGAGATTTATTTATAAAAGAACAGGCAGGATTTCGAAAATCCTACAGAACAACAGACCAGATATTCATTTTTAAAAAGATCATTGATAGTGAAATAAGAAAAAAGAATGGCAGACTGTGCTGTCGTTTTGTTGACTTTAGGAAATCATTTGACAGCATATGGCATGACGCTTTACTTCTGAAACTATACAATATAGGTATCAATGGCTATTGTTATCGGGTTATAAAAGATATGTACACAAACGCGATGGTTTGTGGAAAATCAAATAATGGATTTACAAGATCAGTCCCGGTCAAACAAGGACTTCTTCAAGGCAGTTCGCTTAGCCCGACGCTGTTTAAATAGGCCGGAGGACGTCCGGGAAAGACCGGAGGACACTGGGAAAGACCAGAACCAAGGGCTCTGTGGGCTGGCTCCCCACTTTGCCTTAAACATGTGGCTACTAAAAATAAAAGGAAAAGATGCTCCCAGGATTCACCGAAAGGGGGAGAGAATGATGAATCCATCGGTGCTCAACCAATCATGACTGCAAATCCCAAACGGACTATGAACATGGACCAAATGGAATATCCATGTGTCTGTGGAAAGCGTTTCGCTACCACCCGTGGCATGAAGATCCACAGAACAAAGATGGGATGTGTGAAGACTCATCTGAATGAGCAGCAGCGCACTGCATCAGCAGATAAGACGTCGGAAGACCAAGGCCAGGATTTAAACCACAGTGCCAAGGACATCCACGCTGTTGGTTCGGATGAGGAATTTGCACAGGCCCTCGATGCCAGGCGCCTGAAACTCAACCTGCCACGAGCAAACGAAACTGAAGATTGGGAGAAACTGGATGCAAAAATCGTCCAAAGACTCGTTGCACTGATAGGGAAAAGCACCCTGGAACACAAACTAGCCACATATGGGGACATTGTGTATGCCACATGTAGAGACGCCTATGGAGCAAAACTACCCAAAGAGAAAACACCTCCAAAGAAATCCAGACGCCAAGAAAAGATGGACAAGATCAGGGTCCAAAAGAAAAACCTCAAGATGCAAATGAAGACCGCACTGCCAGCTGAAAAACAAGGCTTGGAAAAACTGTGGAAAGACCTGAAAGAAAAACACAGTGCCCTCAGCAAAGCGGAATCTGCGAGGAAGAGGAAGAGCAAAAAGAAGAAGACACAAGAGCGCTTCTTCAGAGACCCCTTCCAGTTTGCCAAAACACTGTTTGAGCAGCCAAAATCTGGGACCCTAAGTGTGGACAAAGGAGTTCTTGAGCAGCATCTGAGGAAAACATACTCTGACCCACAGAGCAAAGCACCACTCGACATTCAAGGTCTGGTGTGGCCAACCAACCCTGAGGAACAGTTCAATGGCAAGCCTCCAACGTTGGCGGAAATCAAGAAGGTGGTCGACAAAGCCAGAGCCAAATCATCACCAGGGCCAAACGGAATACCTTACCAGCTTTACAAGAAATGTCCCAAGGTGCTGGAGTGGCTCCACAGGCTGCTGCGATCGGCTTGGAGAAACCAGAAGATCAGCGGCCAGTGGATGACGGCAGATGGTGTGTACATCCCCAAAGAGCAAAACTCAAGTGACATCAGCCAGTTCAGGCCAATATCACTACTGAACGTCGAAGGGAAAATCTTCTTCTCTGTCATGGCAGCAAGGCTGACCAAGTACCTGATGGAAAACAAGTACTTGGATGTGTCAGTCCAGAAAGGTGGCATCCCAGGCGTGGCGGGCTGTGTAGAACACGCCACAATGATCTGGGACGCAATCCAAAAAGCAAAAACAGAAAAGAGAGACCTGGACGTAGTGTGGCTTGATCTGGCAAACGCATATGGATCTGTGCCCCATGAGATGATACAGTTGGCTCTTGAGATGTACCATGTGCCAAAGAACATCCGCGACATGCTCAAGAAGTACTTCAATGGCTTCTCAATGCGGTTCTCTACCAAGGAGTACACAACAGACTGGATCAACTTGGAAGTGGGTATTGCAATGGGCTGTGCAATTTCCCCAATACTGTTCGTGCTGGCAATGGAACTCATCTTGAAAGCAGCAACAAACAACGCGAGACAAACAGACCTTGGCGATGGATACAAGATGCCTCCTCTCAAGGCCTTCATGGATGACACTACAGTGATTTCATCCAGAGAAGACGAGACACGTCATGTGCTGGAGAGGCTGGACGACATAGTTGCCTCATCCAGAATGAAGTTCAAGCCAAAGAAATCACGGAGTCTCTCACTGAGGAAAGGAAAAGTGGCCGGATCTGTGGTCTTCAGTGTTGCCAACCAGGCCATTCCAACAGTCACAGAAGAACCAGTCAAGAGCCTTGGAAGATGGTATGATGATACGCTGAAAGACACACAAAGAGCAAAAGAAACCAAGCAGATGGCGGAGGAAGGCTTGGAGACCATTGACCAGTGTGGGCTCCCTGGCAAATACAAGGTCTGGTGTCTGCAGTTCATGCTGATACCAAAGCTGCTATGGCCTCTGATGATATACGACATCTGCACCAGCATAGTGGAGGCAATGGAAGCCAAAATCAACAAGTTCACAAGGAAATGGCTTGGTGTCCCACCCTGTCTGACTGACATAGCGCTGTACTGTCGCCAAGCAAAGCTGAAACTACCCCTGAAATCCATCCTGGAGGAATACAAAGCAGGGAAGATCAGACTTCAAAGCATGCTGGAGGACTCAGGAGACAAGGTGGTAGAAGCAATTAAGCCCCAGCTGAAGACAGGCAGAAAATGGAAAGTTCAAGAGGCGATGGATTCTGCAAAAGAAAGTCTCAAGATCAGAGAAATAACAGGACACACACAGACCAACAGACAGGGACTGGGGTGACCAAAACTGAATGGTGGTCAAAGGCCAAAGGAAAAGCCAAAAGAGACATGATGATTCAGGAGATGAGAAAAGAAGAAGACCAAAAAAGACTCCAAAAAGCAGTCCAGCAGAGCCAGCAAGGGCAATGGACAACGTGGGAGAATGCACTCCAAAGAAGTCTCACTTGGAATGACATTTGGCACATGGCCCCTCTCAGGATCAGCTTCATTCTCAGATCTGCATATGACCTTCTGCCCTCAAATGCAAACCTGGTGAAGTGGGGGAAAACAGACGATCCTGCATGCCCCCTCTGCCATGAAAAACAAACAGTGGAGCATGTCCTAAGCTCATGTAAAGTAGCCCTGGCTCAAGGAAGGTACACATGGAGGCACAACCAAGTGCTCAAAGAAATTGTACAAGTAGTCTGGGCTAGTACCAACACCACAAAAGGGAAAATCAGGACTCCAAAAGCACCCGCAACATTCTTCACGGCAGGAGGCAGCAAATCATGGCCAAGAACAACAGTGCCACTCGAAACATGCAGGCAGAGTCTGCTGGACGGGGCAGATGACTGGGAGTGCACTGCAGACCTCCCAGAATGGAAGAGTCACCCAGAGATCATCAGCAAGAGTGGCATGAGACCAGACATAGTAGTCCACTCTAAGTCAACCAAGCAGCTGATCATGATCGAGCTCACGGTGCCATATGAGAACAGAATGGAGGCAGCTCAAATCTACAAGACTGAAAAGTATGCTGATCTGGCAAACAGCCTGAGGAGAGAAGGCTATCAGGTCAAAGTCCTCACTGCAGAAATTGGAGCTAGGGGGTTTGTAGGAACGTCTGCATACAGCCTCATGAAACAGCTCCCAGTTGCAGGGAAGGAAAAAACCAGAGCCCTGAAAGCAATGGCAGAAGCGGCAGAGAGGTGTTCAAGCTGGATCTGGTCAAGGAGGAACAAAAGTGAACTTCATAAGGCTTAATTTCCCTACAAATATCAGGTGTCCCTGTGGCTCAGTGGTTAAAGCGCGAGTCATTAAGTGGAAAATGAGCATGTCCAGAGGGTCATGGGTTCGAATCCCAGCCATGGCTCGTCCCAAGATGGGAAAAAAAGGGGCAGCAGAGGGACATCCGGAGTCATGAACCGGGTGTGGCCCAACCCCCCTAGAGTGTCAGGAGATAAGGGCCGAAACACTTGCTTGAAGGGGGCTTCTCTTCTGAGGACTCTCTGCTGCCACGCTCTCCACGAGTTTCTTTCTACTATCTTCATAAATGATATCTCAAACTATATTGATAACAATGATTCTCCTGTTATAAACAAGCTGAAAGAAACACGGATATCGCATTTATTATATGCTGACGACATAGTTATGTTGTCAAACACAAAATCGGGATTACAAACAAAACTTAATCAACTTCATAATTATTGTACAGAATGGGGCATGAAACTAAATAAAGATAAAACAAAAGTTGTCATATTCACTAAAACTGACTCAAAATTTTCAACCGCATTTACATGTGGAAACGATTCTCTTGAGACAGTAAATGAATTCAAGCATTTAGGAATAATTCTTCATAAAAGTGGAGAGTTACACAAAGCACAAGATCATTTAGCAAAACAAGGTAACAAAGCTGTACACTCCTTACTACGTAAAGTAAAGGGAGAACATGTCAATGTATCATCCATAGCAAAACTCTTTGATGCTTTGATTTCACCAGTTATGCTTTATGGCGCAGAAGTTTGGTTTCCATTTACAGAAAAGATAGGACACGTTGAAAAGCAGACTACAATGTTCGACATTTATCACAAATACTTATTATCCAATAATCCGATCGAGAACGTACATGTAAAATTTTGCAGACATATATTAGGCGTACACAGAAAAGCAATGAAATTGCCAGTGCTACCTGAACTTGGAAGATTTCCCTTGTGTCAAGAAATAATGAGTCAAGTAGTCATGTTTTGGATCCATATAATGGAATCAAAGGAAGACTCATATCTAAGAGATGCGTACGAAGATCTTGACCCATCATCTTCATGGAAATCTTCTGTAAAGAAGATCTTAAGTAATATTGGAATGACACATGTATGGAATAACCAAAGTACACTTAACCCTCAAAAACTGCGTTATGCAATAGAGAGAAAGTTACAAAGTGAATATATACACTTTTGGGAAAAAGAAAAAGAAAGAGCACCAAGGTTAAAATTTTATGACATCAGTAATAAATATAGGCTTGAACCGTAACTCATCAAATGCACAAATAAGCATTACAGGAAAGAACTTTGTAAATTAAGAATTAGCGCGCATGACCTCGCAATAGAAAGAGGTAGATATTCTCATATTAAGCGTGAAGACAGGAAATGTACAACTTGCAATATAGTAGAAGACGAGGTACATTTTTTACAGGAATACGTTTAAAAAACGTATCATAAACAAAATGGATATATACGACGCTACCTCATTGAAAATAAGTACTTTGATGTCTAATGATGACCTTCAGGTTGAAATTGCGAAATATGTATATGACTGCTTTACATAATGACTTTTTATGTAAAAAGAACAAAACATTATTTATTTGGACGATGAGTTGTTTAATCATCGCCATCTTGTGTCCATAAATCCTTTAATGGTGTTTAGTGACAATAACAAAAAATTTCAAGTTTCAAGTTTCACACACACACACACACACACACACACACACACACACACACACACACACACACACACACACATACACACATGCACGCACGCTCGCACACACGCACGCACGCACGCACGCACGCACGCACACACACACGAGGAAAATGTAATATTACAGTGTGATCCGACCATCCACTTTTTAGATGATGACTGTATATCTGAACTCCTCCGCATGCTTTTAGTCCTATTTTTGAGTTTATGTCCTTTTTTTCATATACAGTATCATAAATGCTTTTATCTGATTTCCATTGCTTCTGTAATGAGTTTAGCAACTGACTTGATTGTACACTCGTCATCAGACGATAACAAAGAAGCAACATCTTGCCTTTCACAAACATCCAAAGTAAAAAAAAAAAAAACATTTTGCACGCACAGATCACTGTATGCAGTACATTGAAGCAAGAAGTGCTTTTCATTGTCAATAGTGTATCCACATGAAGGGCATGGTGATTCCGTGGATGTTCCACACTCGAACCATCTTTTGTTTGCATTGAAACCTACGGTTCGCAACCTGAATCTTGTCTCGACTTCTTTGCCATTTATCTATAATAACATTAAGAAACTTTTCCGAATGGAATATGTTCTTAAAAGAGAAGAACCAATGACACTTTTCTTTGGTTTCCATATCTGAATGCCAGTTCTGTTTAAAAGAACAAATGAGTCTATCCTTAAATTCTGCAATAAACTGCTGTTCGTTTCCTACTCCTTGAGACATCCACACTACTCCAAAGCTCTGTTCTGATAGCACTTTCTTCACATTATAAGCCCAATTTTCTTTGCATCGTTCCATTTGTAACAGCATCATACTATAAGCTTGTCTGCACAAACGTGACTGTGGGAGCTTCAACGATTTCAACCAATACCTGACACATTTCACATAAGATCTGATATAAAGAGGGCATCTGCCCATCTCTCCGTATAAAAAAGTGTTAGATGCATGAATTGTACCTGAAGAAAACGCTTCATAGCGTACGTGTGTACTTTTTCTGTCTGTGAATTTTTTTTCCAACCCCCAAATTTCAGCTACATAAGTAAGTAAAGGTTCTATCTGTGAATCAAACATTCTCCAAAATATACTACAATCAGTACAAATATACTACAATCCATACATTTCAGCTTCCTCAAGGATCTCATTATTTCAATGACACCTTTTTTTACCCTTCCTTAAAGATTCTTCCCACGCATAACTTAATGTCAGTTTTGTTGAAAATATCATTCCTAAATATTTGTATGAATTGGCTACTTGAACTTTTGTATTTCCATAACCCATCTTTCGTGTAAAGAAAGGTGTCCACCATTCCTGAAGACCACAATGTTTGTCTTATCCAAGTTAAACTGTTAAGCACAAACGATCAGCTTCCTCTTTTAAGATATTTAAATGGTGTTGTAAACCTAGAACTGTGCAAGATAAAAGAATAACATCCAGACAGGTAGATAGACAGACAGACAGACAGATAGACAGACAGACAGATAGATGATATACGACTGAGCTGAAAAGACAATGGAAGTTTAAACTGCCCAGGAAGGATTGTTTTCGAATAGGCAGGAAGAGATCAACTGTAATGAACAGAAAAGGCAGGCAACGTTTGCTGTCATGCATGGTGAAGCAATGACAGGCCCATACATCTCCTTCCTAACTACTTCAGCTTCCTGTACCCATGCACACAGCACACATTCAGACACAGGAGGCACATAGAACAAACAAGGAGACTCCTCCGCCCTGCGGAAGTTCTGCACGGGTGACTCCCTCTTTTCTGTCAGCCTCTTTACCTTTTTTTGTCGTTTCTTTTCTGTACTGTTGTCGTCTAGTCGCTTTTCCTCTGGGAGCAAAAGTTATCTGCCTTCTTGTTCTATCCTGTTCAGCAACCTAGCTTCTGACTCAGCTTCTCTCCCTTTTCTGATTTTGTGGACCGTTCTCCTGTCTGCTTTAGTCTGGAAAGTCTTTGACACTTTTCTTTTCTGCTTGCAAAGTGAGGCGACAGCAGGCGGAAATCTACACAAATTTGAAAATTTTATTGATAAATCTCCGCCGTAAAACGTTGACAAGCGAATCACAAGACAAATGTCTTGTGATTCGTTTGTCAACGTTTTTTGTTTGTTTGTTTGTTTGGTTGGTTTTTTTTTTTTTTTTTTTTTTTTGGGGGGGGGGGGGCAGAGCTTTATCAATAATCTTTTTTAACTTCTTTTCTGGTCACAGTTTATGACATGCCAGCTTTTCTTCTTTCTTTGTTTTTTCTTCCTAATGTGGCGATTAGTTTGTAGAAATTGTGCACACTGTCACAGTTGATATAAGCTGTCCGTCCGGCAGAAATTGTTTGCCAATATGGCCTTTTTAATGTATTTTTTCATAACATTCATATGCTTTGGGTTTTGTTTTCTATTTTTTATTATTTGAAAAAAAATCTAAGATTGATAAATCAAAAGAAATGGTTGGCACTCTAAGTACGGCCTTGTGCTATCCACCTTAAAGACGTCAAAAGTAAAGATGATATCTCATGCACTGTTTCTGGAGTTCATTATTGCTTATAGGATGTTGCCTCTTTTAAGGGTGGGGCCTTTTGCCATATGAGTTTGACAGATCTGATGAGGCGCTGTGGGGCTGGCTGAACTATCATGATAAAAACTTAAACTTTTTTTAAAATAAGAAATAAAGCCCCAGTCTCTGTATTTGTGCTAGAGGAAAAGGTACTGCAAGCGGCATCCCTGAGTTCTGGGCATGTTGCGGTTTCACCATGGGAGCAAAAGTTACCTCCCTTATTGTTGTATCCTGCTCAGCAACCTCGCCTCTGACTCGGCTTCTCTCCCTTTACAGCTCACCTCATCTTTCGCTGCGTGCAGGGTAAGGGTTGTCTTCATGGCGTAGTGGTCAGAAAGGATGTTGTTTATTTTGTGGTCAGAAATGTTGCTGTGTTTCAGTGGTCAGAAAGTAGGTTGCTTTTTTAGTGGTCAGAAAGGATGCTGTCTTATAGTGGTCAGAAAGGATGCTGGGTTTTTTAGTGGTCAGAAAGGATGTAGTTTTTTGTAGTGGTCAGAAATAATGTAGTTTTGTAGTGGTCAGAAATAATGTTGTTTTGTAGTGGTCAGAAATAATGTAGTTTTGTAGTGGTCAGAAATAATGTTGTTTTGTAGTGGTCAGAAATAATGTAGTTTTGTAGTGGTCAGAAATAATGTTGTTTTGTAGTGGTCAGAAATAATGTAGTTTTGTAGTGGTCAGAAATAATGTAGTTTTGTAGTGGTCAGAAAGGATGTTGTTTATTTTGTGGTCAGAAATGTTGTTGTGTTTCAGTGGTCAGAAAGTAGGTTGCTTTTTTAGTGGTCAGAAAGGATGCTGTCTTATAGTGGTCAGAAAGGATGCTGGGTTTTTTTAGTGGTCAGAAAGGATGTAGTTTTGTAGTGGTCAGAAATAATGTAGTTTTGTAGTGGTCAGAAATAATGTAGTTTTGTAGTGGTCAGAAATAATGTACTTTGTAGTGGTCAGAAATAATGTTGTTTTGTAGTGGTCAGAAATAATGTAGTTTTGTAGTGGTCAGAAATAATGTTGTTTTGTAGTGGTCAGAAATAATGTAGTTTTGTAGTGGTCAGAAATAATGTAGTTTTGTAGTGGTCAGAAATAATGTTTTTTGTAGTGGTCAGAATAATGTAGTTTTGTAGTGGTCAGAAATAATGTAGTTTTGTAGTGGTCAGAAATAATGTTGTTTTGTAGTGGTCAGGAAGGATGTTGTTTTGTAGTGGTCAGAAATAATGTTGTTTTGTAGTGGTCAGAAATAATGTAGTTTTGTAGTGGTCAGGAAGGATGTTGTTTTGTAGTGGTCAGAAATAATGTTGTTTTGTAGTGGTCAGAAATAATGTAGTTTTGTAGTGGTCAGAAATAATGTAGTTTTGTAGTGGTCAGAAATAATGTAGTTTTGTAGTGGTCAGAAATAATGTTGTTTTGTAGTGGTCAGGAAGGATGTTGTTTTGTAGTGGTCAGAAATAATGTTGTTTTGTAGTGGTCAGAAATAATGTAGTTTTGTAGTGGTCAGAAAATGTAGTTTTGTAGTTGTCAGAAATAATGTTGTTTTGTAGTGGTCAGAAATAATGTAGTTTTGTAGTGGTCAGAAATAATGTTGTTTTTTAGTGGTCAGAAATAATGTAGTTTTGTAGTGGTCAGAAATAATGTAGTTTTGTAGTGGTCAGAAATAATGTAGTTTTGTAGTGGTCAGAAATAATGTTGTTTTGCAGTGGTCAGAAATAATGTAGTTTTGTAGTGGTCAGAAATAATGTTGTTTTGTAGTGGTCAGGAAGGATGTAGTTTTGTAGTGGTCAGAAATAATGTAGTTTTGTAGTGGTCAGAAATAATGTTGTTTTGTAGTGGTCAGGAAGGATGTTGTTTTGTAGTGGTCAGAAATAATGTTGTTTTGTAGTGGTCAGAAATAATGTAGTTTTGTAGTGGTCAGAAATAATGTAGTTTTGTAGTGGTCAGAAATAATGTAGTTTTGTAGTGGTCAGAAATAATGTTGTTTTGTAGTGGTCAGGAAGGATGTAGTTTTGTAGTGGTCAGAAATAATGTTGTTTTGTAGTGGTCAGGAAGGATGTAGTTTTGTAGTGGTCAGAAATAATGTTGTTTTGTAGTGGTCAGGAAGGATGTAGTTTTGTAGTGGTCAGAAATAATGTTGTTTGTAGTGGTCAGAATAATGTAGTTTTGTAGTGGTCAGAAATAATGTAGTTTTGTAGTGGTCAGGAAGGATGTAGTTTTGTAGTGGTCAGAAATAATGTAGTTTTTGTAGTGGTCAGGAATAATGTAGTTTTGTAGTGGTCAGAAATAATGTTGTTTTGTAGTGGTCAGGAAGGATGTAGTTTTGTAGTGGTCAGAAATAATGTTGTTTTGTAGTGGTCAGGAAGGATGTAGTTTTTGTAGTGTCAGAAATAATGTTGTTTTGTAGTGGTCAGGAATAATGTAGTTTTGTAGTGGTCAGAAATAATGTAGTTTTGTAGTGGTCAGAAATAATGTAGTTTTGTAGTGGTCAGAAAGGAGTGGTCAGAAAGGATGTTGTTGTTTTTTTAATGGTCAGAAAGGATGTTGTTGTTTTTTTAATGGTCAGAAAGGATGTTGTTGTTTTTTTAATGGTCAGAAAGGATGTTGTTTTTTTTAATGGTCAGAAAGGATGTTGTTGTTTTTTTAGCGGTCAGAAAGGATATTTTTAGTGGTCAGAAAGGATATTGTTTTGAAGTTTGTATTGCTCATTTCTTTGGAACAGATCATTTCTACATAGAATCCGCTTCTGACTGGTAGCCTCTTAACGATTTTCTTACACTTTGCTGCCTTGGTACATGTGGCTCTGCCATCCTTAAACAAGACACGGCAATACGGCAAATTGTGCTTGCAAGCTGGCCTGTGCTGGCATATGCAACAGAGGCTTGTGTCTGCAAGAAAATATTTTCGCACGCACGACGCACGCACGCACGCGACGCGCACACACACACACACACACACACACACACACACACACACACACACACCACACACACAACACACACACACACACACACACACACACACACACACACACACACACAAAACCACACACACAGCACGCACACACACACCCTTCTGATGACGGCAAATGCACTGGCTAAAAGCAAACACAGTTCATCCCCATGATCATGAGTCACCGACCCCCGCCACAACTCATGGCGTCATACTGAATATTTTACAGCTTTTCTCTTTTGGTGGTTTGTTAGGCCTGTTTCACACGCCAATACTTCAAGCTGAAAACCATTATTTAGCGAATCCCGTTTTGACAACTGGTAGAACGGAGCGAACCTGAACTGAGCGAACTGTATTGATTCAACCGGGCTCCACTTTTAGTTGTAATCTGTTCATATTGACTGAACAGTGCTTTTACTTGCTTATTGATTGAAGTGTGCCCGGCTTCAGGTATTTGTATTAATTGAAAACACTGACTTTTTCAAGTTATCTGTAGTAATTGAATAATGGTTTTAGTTATAATCTGTATTGATCGAGAAATGCTTCTTTTGACTAGCTCTGAATTCTGATTGAGTGATGCTAACTTGTAGTTTTCCTTTTCACTGACTGACTGGGTAGCGCTGAAGTGTTTGTTGTTATTCGCACTGATTGAATAACGTTGACGTTTAGATCTTATCTAAATTGATTGAACAGAGCCGGTGTAACAGCCCGTTCTTATCCCCCTCTGGAACTTACCCCGGGGTAAGTCTGGACTAGCCTGCTTGTAACCCCGGGGGTCATTCTAGGACTAGTTAGAAGTTACCCCTCCCCCCCCCCCTAGTTGGAACTTACCTCCCCGGGGGTAAATTTGGGCTAGCCTGCCCCCCCCCCCCCCCCCCTCCCCAAAGGGTCAGTCTAGGACTATTGGGAATCTTCCTCCACCCCACTCCACCCTTCAAACAAGAGAGGGTTATTCAGGATTTTTCCCAACATGCACACTTGCCTTTAAAAGAAAATTTGGGTTAGCCTGCATATTTACACCCCCTCTCCCATTTCCTATATACAATCAGTTGGGTTTAGACAAAGTGTAGTTCTACACTCTTCTCAATAGATGGATCTCCTACTTCCCCCCACCCACACCCTGGTTCACTAACAGATACGTATTAACATTTCTCGCGCTAGCTTACACGCGTGGGTCAATATTCGGGTGTGTGAGTACGCCCGTGCATGCGTGGGAAAGAAAGACGGCTACATGCCAGTTTGACCAAGTGCCAATGTGACCAAGCGTAGTTGTGACAAAATGTGGTTGTGACCACGTGTCGTTGTGACCAAGTACCGTTGTTGCTTCATCCCGTTTTGTCTCCTTTAACTATTTTACAGCTAATTAGAGTCTCTTGAGTACCTGTGTACCTTAGCTTGTACAATGCAGATGACTAGTGGTCAGTGCCATTAGTTCCAGAGGGGGGTAAGAACGGGTTGTGACACCGGCTTTCAGTTGTTTTCTGTATGATTTAACAGAGCAGACATACAGTATTCATCTGTATTGATCGAAAAAAAACTTACTTTTTTAGTTCTCATCTGTACTGACTGAACAGCGCTAACTTTTTGTTGTTCTCTGTATTGATTGAATAGCGTTGACATTTAGTAGCTACGCGTACTTATTAACAACAAAGTGCTAACTTTTGATCATGCAGATCATCTGCATACATTACATAGTGCTGACTTTAATGACTGAAGAAAGCTTAGTTTTAGTTGTTCTCTGAATTGACTGAACAGCGCTGACTTTCCCTTATTATCTATACTGATTTTTTTTTTAAACTGCTTACTTTTGGTCTTCATCTGTTGTGATTAAGCAATGTTTCAGCAATGATTAAACAACTTTCATTTGTTATCTATAGTCATTGAACACTGCGAATTTTCAGTCATCTGCATGGATTAAACAGTGTTAACTTTTAGTAATCTGCATGGATTGAATAGTGTTAACTTTTAGTAATCTGCATGGATTGAACAGTGTTAACTTTCAGTGATCTGCGTGGATTGAACAGTGTTAACTTTTAGTTATCGGCTTCGATTGAATAGTGTTAATTTTTGGTTACCTGCATTGATTGAACAGTGTTATTTTTCAGTTGTCTGCGTGGATTGTACAGAGTTAACATTTATTCATCTGCACGGATTGAACAGTGTTAACTTTTAGCCATCTGCATGGATTGAACAGTGTTAACTTTTAGCCATCTGCATGGATTGAACAGTGGTAATTTTCAGTCATATGCATGGACTGAACAGTGGTAATTTTCAGTCATATGCATGGATTGAACAGTGGCAATTTTCAGTCATCTGCATGGATTGAACAGTGGTAATTTTCAGTCATCTGCATGGATTGAACAGTGGCAATTTTCAGTCATCTGCATGGATTGAACAGTGGTAATTTTCAATCCTCTGCATGGATCGAACAGTGGTAATTTTCAGTCATCTGCATGGATTGAACAGTGGTAATTTTCAGTCATCTGCATGGATCGAACAGTGGTAATTTTCAGTCATCTGCATGGATCGAACAGTGGTAATTTTCAATCCTCTGCATGGATCGAACAGTGGTAATTTTCAGTCATATGCATGGATTGAACAGTGGTAATTTTCAGTCATATGCATGGACTGAACAGTGGTAATTTTCAGTCATATGCATGGATCGAACAGTGGCAATTTTCAGTCATCTGCATGGGTTGAACAGTGGCAATTTTCAGTCATCTGCATGGATTGAACAGTGGCAATTTTCAGTCATCTGCATGGATTGAACAGTGGTAATTTTCAATCCTCTGCATGGATCGAACAGTGGTAATTTTCAGTCATCTGCATGGATTGAACAGTGGTAATTTTCAGTCATCTGCATGGATCGAACAGTGGTAATTTTCAGTCATCTGCATGGATCGAACAGTGGTAATTTTCAGTCATCTGCATGGATTGAACAGTGGTAACTTTTAGTCATCTGCATGGATTGAATAGTGTTAACTTTCATTTATCTGCGCGGATTGAACAGTGGTAATTTTCAGTCATCTGCATGGATTGAATAGTGTTAACTTTCATTTATCTGCGCGGATTGAACAGTGGTAACTTTTAGTCATCTGCATGGATTGAACAGTGGTAACTTGTAGTCATTTGCATAGATTGATCACTTTTAACTTTTAGTAATCTGCATGGTCTGAATAGTATTACATTTTATTAATCTGCATAGATTGAATATTGTTAATTTGTTGTTATCGGCATGGACTGAAATCGCCAAATTGTAATTATCTGCATGAAGTGAACAGAGCCAGTTTTTAATTATCTGCATGAATTGAACAGTGTTGATTTTAATCATCTTTAATGGTTGAAGTGTTAACTCTTATCTGTTACCTATGCTAATTGATCAATGCAAACTTTTAATCATCTGTATTGACTGGACATTGCTGACTTTTGTTTAATGTCTCTATATTAATTTACCAGTGGTAACTTTCAATTTTCTGTATTGACTGAGAAGCACTAACTTTTAAATATTCTCTAGGTATACTGACTGAATAATGCAAACTTATACCTCTCTGACCTGATCGAACAGTGCCAACTTTTTTCATCTGTACCGTATGAACTGTGCTAACTTTTAGTCATCTCCATTGATTTCACAGCGCTAACCTCTAGTTCTCTAAATCGATTGAACAGCATTAACTATTATACAGCGCTAACAACCTCTAGTTCTCTAAATCGATTGAACAGCATTAACTATTTCACAGCGCTAACCTCTAGTTCTCTAAATCGATTGAACAGCATTAACTATTTCACAGCGCTAACCTCTAGTTCTCTAAATCAATTGAACAGCATTAACTATTTCACAGCGCTAACCTCTAGTTCTCTAAATCGATTGAACAGCATTAACTATTTCACAGCGCTAACCTCTAGTTCTCTAAATCGCATTGAACAGCATTAACTATTTCACAGCGCTAACCTCTAGTTCTCTAAATCAATTGAACAGCATTAACTATTTCACAGCGCTAACCTCTAGTTCTCTAAATCGATAGAACAGCATTAATTATTTCACAGCGCTAACCTCTAGTTCTCTAAATCAATTGAACAGCATTAACTATTTCACAGCGCTAACCTCTAGTTCTCTAAATCGATTGAACAGCATTAACTATTTCACAGCGCTAACCTCTAGTTCTCTAAATCGATTGAACAGCATTAACTATTTCACAGCGCTAACCTCTAGTTCTCTAAATCAATTGAACAGCATTAACTTTTTTTTTAATAGTCCCATCTCCTGTGTCAGTTCTCTGGAACCAGCGCCACGCTGCTTATTCCAGCTCTCCGTCCACAGCCACACACGAAGTCGGAAGCAGTCAAAATCAAGTTGTCATGAGGCAACTCACTGGAGGAGACGCTGCGCTACTGCCCAGTCACTTCGGTGGTGTTCAGGGGCGCCTGTTCCAGTCCAACGCACGCAGGACACCACCTACTACGCCACTTACAGACATAATTGCTTAGTCGGGGAGCTCGCGTGACTGACAGTCTCCCTCCGTTCGTCTAACGACAGTCCCCACGAATTTGCCAGTACTGGTGACCTCAACACGAACTCTATTGATATGGAGAGGAAATCGAAATTGAGGTCACCGTGAGAGAGGGTGTGAAGTGCCACAGAATCTGATATATTTTCTATGTTGATCGATGAGGATGAGGATGACGAAGATGATACTGTGGAGTTCTGTACCGGTCTGGGACTGCGTGACACGGCTGTCCTCTACGCTTACCTTCTTGATATATCCTGGCGTCAGCCAGGCCCGAGAGATACAGACACTGCAGTGTTAGTCAGGAAATTCGAACAACACTCGCAGAGACGCATCCGTTAAGCGGATGAAACTGGACTGTGTGGTGCGAGTCTTCCTGATTGAATTGAGCCCATAGCAAATCAACTCTCGTTAGGAGCCCTTCTGGGCAGAAAAATCACAGATAAAATGGGAATCGAACCCACGACCTCCCAGCCTGGAATCCGCTTACATACTATATCAGTGCAGATGACTTACTTGACTTAGTCCTGTTGTCTCCCAGTGGAGCATAGGGCCGCAACAACACCACGCCAACGGACTCTGTTTTGGGCTGTTCTCTTCAGCCGAGTCCATGTCATTCCGGCTTCCTTCACTTCGCTCTCGACGGATCTTCTCCACGACTGTTTTGGCCGTCCCACTTTCCTTTTTCCTTGTGGGTTCCACTCTAGTGCTTGTCTTGTGACGTTGTCTGTGGGTTTGCGGAGCGTATGGCCTATCCAGCCCCATTTTCTTTTCTTGATGTCCTGGTCGATCGGATTCTGGCTGGTTCTTTTCCATAGGTCAGCGTTCGAGATCTTCTCCGGCCACCTGATGTTGAGGATGTGGCGCAGGCACTTGTTGACGAATGTCTGTATCTTCCTGGTGATGGTGTTGGTTACCCGCCATGTCTCGGTTCCATAGAGAAGGACTGCCTTGACGTTGGTGTTAAAGATGCGGACTTTGCTGCGCTGGGATAGGGCTTTGGAGTTCCAGATGGGTCGCAGGGTGTTGAACGCTACCCTTGCTTTGTTGATCCGGCTTTTAACGTCATCGTCTATATCAGTGCAGATGGTAAACTTTTATTATCTGAATTGATTAAATAGCAGTAACTTTTAGTTCAAAGCCGACAAAAATCTGAAGCACTTGTATCTTAATCAACTTTCGCTGACAAATGGTGGATTTTTTGTTGTTGTTGGGTTTTTTTGTTTTTTGGGGGTTTTTTTTATTGTCCAACTCATCTTTCACTGTCAAAAATGGTGGGTTCTTGAAGTTTCTGATTCGCCTTTCACTGATAAACGGTGGATTTTATGGTTTTGTCTGACTCGCTGTCCACTGACAAAAGGCGAATTTGCTGGAGTTTCTCTTTGAGCTATCACCACCAAAGGGTGGGTCGAACGGATTGTCTGAGTCACCTTCCGCAGAGAAGGGATGGAATGTATTGATCGTAGAACTCGTCTTCGACTGACACACGGTGCAATTAATCGATTGTCTGACTCACCTTGTATTGACTATGTGCGCAATTTGTAGATTGTCTGACTCACCTTGTATTGACTATGTGTGCAATTTGTAGATTGTCTGATTCGTCTGTCTGTGACATGACAAGGAAAGGGTGGATGTCAGAGACATCAGTGTGTAGTTGTTGACAAGGAAAGGGTGGATGTCATAGACATCAGTGTGTAGTTGTTGACAAGGAAAGGGTGGATGTCAGAGACATCAGTGTGTAGTTGTTACAAGGAAAGGGTGGATGTCATAGACATCAGTGTGTAGTTGTTAACAAGGAAAGGGTGGATGTCAGAGACATCAGTGTGTAGCTGTTAACAAGGAAAGGGTGGATGTCAGAGACATCAGTGTGTAGTGTTAACAAGGAAAGGGTGGATGTCATAGACATCAGTGTGTAGTTGTTAACAAGGAAAGGGTGGATGTCAGAGACATCAGTGTTTTTAGTTGGTTGACAAGGATACAGGGTGAGTTATGTCAGAGGACATCAGTGTGTAGCTGTTAACAAGGAAAGGGTGGATGTCAGAGACATCAGTGTGTAGCTGTTAACAAGGAAAGGGTGGATGTCAGAGACATCAGTGTGTAGCTGTTAACAAGGAAAGGGTGGATGTCAGAGACATCAGTGTGTAGCTGTTAACGATCGAGTTTCTTCTGTACTTTCTTTATGCCATTATACGGGGCGCTTGTGGAGTTTGTGTGTGTGTGTGTGTGTGTGTGTGTGTGTGTGTGTGTGTGTGTGTGTGTGTGCGTGTGTGTGTGGTGTATGTGTGTGTGTGTGAGTGCGTGTGTGTGCTTTTTATGTGTGTGTGTATTTGTGTGTGTGTGTGTGTGTGTGTGTGTGTGTGTGTGTGTGTGTGTGTGTGTGTGTGTGTGTTTTGAGACAGACAGAGAGAGAGAGAGAGAGAGAGAGAGGAGAGAGAGACGAACGCCTTAATGTATGCTTAGCTACCGCTAATATATTCTGCTGTTCAACGGGTAGTAGTCCCAGTTATTGTATATTCCTGCAATTGATCTGTGAATGGAAGTCCAGTGGAGAGTTTATCTCCTTTTACTATCTGGACTTTGCACCTTGTTTACAAGTCTAAAAAAAATTACTGACAACAAATTTACATCGAACGTACCGGTAGTGTGGCTAACTGTGCAAGCGTTGAAAGTTCTTGACCCTAGTGTGGTCTACTAACGATGTTAAAGAAGCAAAAATTTCTAGTGTTTGTCAATATTCTACATGAAAATTCCTAGAAAGCTGTAAATTAAAACATATTTTACAGCTTCTTTATATTCAACATTGAACATTCTCATGCAAAGGAAGAGAGGGACTCCATATTAT
>CM065718.1:51954575-51957075 GCA_033310375.1 Conus canariensis | reverse complement strand
AAATTATTTTAAGAAATCCTTGAAGAACCATTTACTTCTTGTTTTGTTTTTTGTTTTTTGTGGGTTTTTTTTTTCAGAAAATGCGCGCTATTTCTGCAAATCCTTGTTTTCATTCAGATTTTGTGAGAGCCTCTCGACTGGACATTATGGACATTATGTCATTTCTGTGGTTGAGCAGTCAAACGGCTGCTAGATCACAGGAATGACATCACGTCCATATTCAACAACAAAAATATGTAACACTTGTATAAGAGACGAAAGGAAAATGATTTTATACACAAGTATAGAAGGGCAGCTACTACACGCAGGCGGAGAGAGAGAGAGAGAGAGAGAGAGAGAGAGAGGGGAGAGAGAGAGAGAGAGAGAGAGAGAGAGAGAGAGCAGGAAACGTGTAGGACACATCACACCGAAGAACAGAGGTTTGTAGAATGGACACGCGTTCGTTCACTGCCAGGGAATGGAATCCACAGCTGAGGACAATCGTGTGGAACAGAACCCACGGTTCCATTGTGGTGTGAGGGGACTGTCGATACCATACTGAACTCTCATCACAGATCTCCCAATGGCAATGACAGTCAAGATTCCAATAACCAATCAATAATAGTGGCTGAACAGAACTAGAAGAGACGTTCTTTTTTCACCGTCTCGCCCTTAACGACAGTATTTACCTAGTTTATAGCCAAGATGAAAGGGAATTGAAACAGACAGAAGCTGAATAAGTAGAATCTAGATTGTTTAAACTTCGTCTTTGTTTTCCACTTCTGTCTCTTTCACTGACAAATATTAATCCATCCTTGAAAAACAGATAGATAGATAGATACATAGATAGATAGATAGGATAGATAGATAGATAGATTTCGGGCCACAGGATTCGCCAAATTTTCATAAACATTTTTGCAATTGGTTGGAAGATCCTTCGGAATTCACATGTAGAATTCCCCTTTCCCCCTCAGAACGCGCTGTCTGGCAGAGACACACCACCAAACGTCTCAGCGTGTTCTAGACTTCGTGCAGACACTCATACAATGGGACTCTGATCACCACGGGTGAAAAGTTCACTCTACTAGTTGGCCTCCTACGTTTTCAGCGAAGGATTGTGTATTGAAAGAAAAAGGAAGAAAAGATAAACACTGAAAAATAACAAAACAAAATAAAAGGTACTATAAAAGAAACATCTTCGACGTTTAGAGATGCATAGGGGGCAAAGGAGATTACATTTTGTCAACACCGGTCTTGAATGGGAGTCAAACTAGCATTGGCAATGGCTTAGAATTGTTCATGATGCTGTAATATATATATATATATATATATATATATATATATATATATACACACATACATATATATATATATATATATATAAACTAATAAATTCCAAGGATAAGTACCGAGCACCATTCCAGCAACTTACAGAGCAGCTTGGTGTTGCAATGACTGCAAGAAATATTCAATTATAAACAAAGCTTGCTCTTATGTCTTTGATTGAAGAAATAGGGGGAGATAAGCATTCATATCTGCAGTGGTAGATCATTCTGCCTAACTAACAGTATGTGCTTGAGTGGGTGAATGGGGAAAAATAAAATAAATGCTTCTCAAAATGAGCCTTCAGCAAGTTTATAATCTCCAAGTGGGAGACGATCTCCAATGGGGAGGAAACCCACTAACATATAACTCCTGGTCAGATACCGATATTTCGAAACCTGATTGTTTCTCCTCAGTGACCGCGGAAAGTGGTAATTTGACTCCTCTGCCTTTTCGGTTTTAAGAAGAATGCTATTCCAGAAAAGGCTGGTGTGCAATACCATAGTATGTTTGTTGAGTTTTCAAAAAACCAACCAAAGGTGCCACCTAAGAAGCAAAAGAAAATCATGAAAGAGCAAAACAAGCTACATTTTCTTGTGAAAAGTAGAAAATATAAAATGATAACCTCTTAAGACACAAGTGCTGAGGGCCAGTTCTTGGAATGAATCAGCAAGGGACTAAATTACAATAAACTAATAAATTCCAAGGATAAGTACCGAGCACCATTCCAGCAACTTACAGAGCAGCTTGGTGTTGCAATGACTGCAAGAAATATTCAATTATAAACAAAGCTTGCTCTTATGTCTTAGATCTAAGACATAAGAGCAAGCTTTGTTTATAACTGAATATTTCTTGCAGTCATTGCAACACCAAGCTGCTCTGTAAGTTGCTGGAATGGTGCTCGGTACTTATCCTTGGAATTTATTAGTTTATTGTAATTTAGTCCCTTGCTGATTCATTCCAAGAACTGGCCCTCAGCACTTGTGTCTTAAGAGGTTATCATTTTATATTTTCTACTTTTCACAAGAAAATGTAGCTTGTTTTGCTCTTTCATGATTTTCTTTTGCTTCTTAGGTGGCACCTTTGGTTGGTTTTTTGAAAACTCAACAAACATACTACGGTATTGCACACCAGCCTTTTCTGGAATAGCATTCTTCTTAAAACCGAAAAGGCAGAGGAGTCAAATTACCACTTTCCG
>CM065718.1:51939575-51947075 GCA_033310375.1 Conus canariensis | reverse complement strand
ACGCGTAGCCACTCGTTTACTGGCTGTCAACCAGCCATTTACATGGAGCGCCACTCAGTCATTCTAGTCATTTTCTTACTGGTTATCAACCAATCATTTACATGGAGCAACATTCCAATCTGTAACCACTCACTTGCTGGCTCTCACCCAGCCATTCACTTGGAGTACCAGTCAACAACTGTAGCCATTCACTTGCTGGCTACCAATCGTCCATTTACATGGAGCACCATTGAACAACCGTAGCCATTTACTTGCCGGCTATCAACCACCCATTTACATAGAGCACTGACCGATAGCTGTAGCCATTCACTTGCCAGCTATCAACCAGCCATTTACATAGAGCACTGACCGATAACTGTAGCCATTCACTTGCCCGCTATCAACCAGCCATTTACATAGAGCACTGACCGATAGCTGTAGCCATTCACTTGCCAGCTATCAACCAGCCATTTACATAGAGCACTGACCGATAAGTGTAGCCATACACTTGCCGGCTATCAACCAGCCATTTACATGGAGAACCACTCAATAACGCGTAACCACTCGCTCACTGGCTCTCAACCAGCCATTTGCATGAAGCATTACTCAATAACTGTAGCCACTCACTTGCTGGCTATCAACAGGCCATTTACATGGAGCACTGACCAATAACTGTCGCCACTTACTTGCCGGGTATCAAGAAGCCATTTACATGCAGCACCACTCAATAACGCGTACCCGCTCGCTTACTGGCTATCAACCACCCATTTACATGGAGCACCACTAGCATTATTGAGCCATTTCACTGCCTGCTATCAACCAGTCATTTACATGACGCACCACCCAAAGGCCAGGGAGGCCTGGGTGGCATCAGTCATAGAGAACTGATGTGGCAGTCTGGCCTTGCGAGTTGGAATGGCGCTGCTACTTCACATTAAAAACTTGCGCCATTGTTTGCTAGCTATACTGGCATGTTGTCCCTCTGGTGGTCACAGAGTAGTGTTATATAGCTCCTCAACACACATACACGCGCGCGCGCATGTACACACATGCATGCGCGCGCGCACACACACACACACACACACACACACACACACACACACACACAAACACACACATACACACACACACATCGCACGCATGCGCGCACGCACCCATGCATGCACACACACACACACACACACGCACACGCACACACAAGCACACGCACACACACACACACACACACACACACACACACACACACACACACACAATACAAGCCCGCACGCACGTGCGCTTGCGCATAGAGAGAGAGAGAGAGAGAGAGAGAGAGAGAGAGAGAGAGAGAGAGAGAGAGAGAGAGAGAGAGAGTTCACAATAAAACTCCTCGGGATTCGAACTCCAGTCTACTGACAGAGAACTCGGAGTCCTACCATTACACGACCTTCACCCCAAACTCCTCTTTTCCTACGAGTTTTTTAAAAATAATTCTCCATTTATGTCTGCTAGGCCCAGTAGTGGGCCAATGGTCTGGGATCTAGAGTAATTAAACAAAAGAAGCCGTAATTAGACATTAACTAAACCAACCATTAGACCAGCCTGTCATACCGTTCGGTTGGGAGGAACTTTACATGGAAAAGAATGTATACTACGCAAAGTATACCTGCTTAGCAATTAATATACCGTGGGGCAACGAGAATTAGTGCAGTGTAAATGCATGAACATAGAGTCCACTGTTTTCACGTGCACTTTTCACTCGCACTGACCACCACAACACATCCCCATCATCAATAGGGGACTAACTCACTGGTCTCTCATACGGATTAACAGCAGGAGGATTCAAAAGCATCAAGAGGCAAGCTGTCCCCTAATGTCCAGTGATAAACTCCAGCCGGCCTTCGCCATGCTTGCCAAGGGAAACAACTCAGGGTACAGGGACTTTATCCCGTGGGAGAGCACCGCCTCTAACAGACATAACAGAGGAGAGGAGACAGGAAGCCTCCTTCATTTCCGCCGCCCCTCGCCCCATCCAAATTGAAGGTCTTCATTAAGCCAAACACGACTGTTACACAAATGAACGGTCTTCAGCAAGCCAGAGCTGCTTCATCAATCAATGGTCTTTCCTCAGCCGGAACTGCTAATGGCCTTCATTAAGCAAAGCAGCCGTGACACAAACTGATTATTTTCATCGCAAACACACACACACACACACACACACACACACACACACACCACACACACACACACACACACACACAACACAACACACACACACACACACACACACACACACACACACACACACACATACACACACACACACAACCAGTGTCACACAAATTGGTGATCTTTATTTGCCTCATAGATATCAATTACGTGAATTATTGGTCTTCGTTTAGTCAAAGCTATTTTCTTCTCTCCTTCAACTCCAGTTCCATTCCATAATTTCAGTTGTTCACCCTGGACCGAACTTTGCACCCAGATCGAAGAGATAAGTGACCGTCTATTCGTCCTCGTTTTTGCTGTTTTGAATATTAGCTGTCCCCGCTTGAAGAAGACCCGATAGGTCGAAACGCGTTGTGTTTGTTTTGTAATTTGCTTGTTCCCTCGTGTGGCGCCCCAGTCATTCAGTTTTTGCTCTTGTTTCTGTTTGCCACCACTTTTGTTGTTGTTGTTGTTTTGTTTTGCTTTTTTTGTTTCGTTTTAAACGGTGCTAAAAATGTTGGATGCACTTCCAGTCTTTGTAAGCGATCGAAACATTCCAGACACGTCTGACTTTAGCTCTCTTCCATTAGAGCTAGATGTCTGCTGGCGGCTCAGAGGGTATCCGACAATGACAGTATTGTGGGCGCCCAGCTGGTCAAGGGATTGCAGAGGATGCGCGCGGCTACTGACGATGCGACAAGAAACCTTTTTGGAGTAAGAGAGTGAAAAGGGTGAATAATGTGACCAACAACCCGTTTCTGCTGCCTGACAACTCTGGGTCGGAGAGGCCAAGCACTCAAGTTTGGGTGGATAACCTACCAATATAGTACCTAGTAGTGCAGTTGGACATACCCTGAAAGAAAAAAAAACCCCACTGAGATACGAGCTAATTTCTGACATGAAGAAGGAGACAGCAAGAGACATGGACATCAAGATCCCCAGTTTCCTAACAGGTGGTCGGTTTGAATCTATCACGGAACCAAGCAAACTTTTTGGCCGTACTCTCCCTGTCAGCATTTTACTGAGCCGAAGTTTACCGTAAGCAGCAGAAAGAAACGTGTGAGATGGTGGTACGCCCCAGCTTTCTCAAGGAACATCACCACTGCCCTACACGCGCCAGTCCCGTGGTTTGCATAGGACGCAAACAGACTGGTCACAAGGAGATGACGTTCTGTGTCTTTCAACCGGCCCCGAGACAGATTCCTGTTTGGCACAGCCGTCAGTGTTAAGGGCAGGCAATCTTTAAGCAAAGAAATAGGGACTGTTAAAGAGAAAAGAGCAGTCAATGCACATGACGAAAACAGGAAGTGAGGAAACAGGAAAACGGTTCCTCTCTTGTTCACAGTTTGCAGATCAATAGCCGTTCTGAGACCCCCAACGTCAGCGTAACTATGACAGCCGGGTTCAAGTCACCAACAAACAGGCCCATTAAACAGGAGACTCAGAGGACGCGGGACCTGAAGAGTTCACGGGCGTCCTTTGTGACGAGGAGATGACCAGCTTACAGCAATAATCCTCGACCAGTGCGTTGAAAGACCTGCCCTTGATTTGACCTGGCTGCTGGCCCTGGACTAACGATGATTCTTGTTTACTGGGGCATGTTTAAAACGCGTTTCACTGAATGTACAAGGAATGAGAAATAATGGGACAACAAAGGCTACGTTTAGATTTTAGAGAGAAAAAACATCATGTTGTTCGTTAACAATAAACTTACATGAGTGAAAATGTAAGCGAAGCATGATAAATTGAATGATGAAGGGGGAGGGGGGGTGGAATAGCTCAGCTGATAGAGCGCCGGACTCTGGTGATCCTGGGGTTGCGGGTTCGCATCTCCGCCGGGCCGTTTCGGTACAGGGGGATTTTTCCTTCGGAGTTAACATTGGTTCTGACTCCATTTCCCATACATTCCTTGGAATGAAACTATAAACCGAGGTTCCGTGTGTGAACGCACGCACAACATCTTGCACACACATAAAATCCAGTCACCAACTTTCGGAAGAGAAGGCCAGTTTGGCCGTTGGTATGGATGACACGTTACACATAGCATGCACCTTCCCCGAAGATGGAGTATGGCTGCCTCAATGGCGGGATAAAAAAAAAACGTTCATACAAAACTCCACTGCCTGTCTATACAGGGAGTGTCCGCAGGAGTATCAGCCTGCGTACGCAGAAAGAAAGAAAAAGAAAAGAATGATGAAGGGAATTATTTGACGATGAAGTATCAAATCACAGTCAAGGTATTTGTTGTTTTGATTAGAAAGGGACTCAAGTGTAAAGTCGCAGTTCACTCCAAATTAAGCAAGAATATGAAGTATGAAAATGGAAACTGTCTAGGGTCCGATTACTATGTACAATACATTGTCGCAAAATCAAACAGGAGAGAAAGTTTATTTCTTCCACAAACTACAAACATAAGAGAAAAACAGAAACAAACAGTGGTGTTTGGTGGCTTTAATTGTTTTCTCGACAATTCATTGGATAGCATCAGTGAACAAAAAAAAATCCAAAATAGACAGTTACTGCTCGTAATGAATGTCTGGTTTTGAATAACACGTAGAGGACTTTTATGTAGATGTTAAAGAATTTGCATGATCAAGAAAGAATAGTTGTATCGCAAGGTGTATTGATTATGTTCTGACATGGGACGTAATGCTTAATAATCTAGCGCGCCATCGTATGCAGTCTATGCTTCACTCTGACCATCGATATGCTTATGTTGAGATCATATAGTCACATAATTTAGATAGGAGTCCAGGCTATTGGGTTTTCAGCAATGCCTTTTTAAAATATTTAAGTTTAATGCAGTTTATGAACAGAGTGATTGATAAATTACTTAAAGAGTCGATAAAGTCATGTACAATTAAAATAGGAAGTGATCAAGAAAATAATGATTGAAACGACTGAATACAGCAAGAGCAATGCAATTACACGAGAAGAAAAGATTCAATTCTGTCTGTTAAACGAGTGATTTCAAGCTTAGCTCAAATCCGGACAATACTACATTGGAAGCAAAAAGGCATTCTTGCAAATACAAGTAGACTTATATGAAATACTCAGAAAATGAAATTGATGAGAAGAGCTACAATGAAATGGATTGAAGAGGGAGAAAAAAAAGACACGAGATTCTTTTAACGTTTACAAAAGAGCAAAGCCAATGCAGAAAAAAAAATAGTGCACTACGGCTTGATGACAGAGCCGCCCTAACTAATCTGAGCGATACACAAAAAGAACATTTTCAAATACCTTTTTGCAAAGAACGGAGGTTGTGACAGCTCATCAGACAGCATAGAAACTTCCTAGAGAACTAACTCATTCTTACTTTCAATAAAAAAAAAAAAATAAATAATATAAATTTAAAAAAACCCAGATTATTTCGGTGGAAGAGGCAACAACATTTAAACTGCTAGATAATGAATTTTTAATGTAATTAATAGTGAACCGCCAAGAAAACGTAGACAAACGAATCACAAGACAAAACACAACGCGTTTTGACCCCTTAGGTCTTCTTCGGGCAAGATACACAACACTCAGGACAATGAAAATGAACGAGCAATCACTTATCTTCATTCACTTCAGCGCAAGATGGGCGTTGAATGAAAACGAGCTAAATAATGAATCGTCGCCAGGAAATCATGGGTTATCAATAATTTTTTTCAAATGCTTCTGGTCTAAAATTTGAGATATTGCACTGAGTTCATCCAAAGATGGTTGTGAATAAGGTGTCTTGTCGAATTCTCAATCAATAAATAAAATAACTTTAATGCATACAGAAAAAGATTTGATTAGACACGATTTGATGAATTGAAGCCACTCGCACTCATGAATACAGCCATCATTGGCTAAGTGTTTAGCGGAAAGGATGACAGGAGTTATTCCTAAATTAATCAATGAAACCCGATTGAGCTTAAGGATACGCGGAAGCATGGCCGCGATTCTCAGATCAATTAATGATGTTGTTCATTAGTTTTCGCCTTGGCACACTACAGGAAGCTGTGGTGGCTGTTGATTTAAAAAGGGCTTTTGATTTGATTTCAAAAGATTATATGATAAATGCCTTTATGAAATTTGGATTTGGGAGAACGTTTATTACGTGGATAAAAGTTTGAATAGAAATGTGCTTGGTTGTGTTGGATATTTTGATCTGATGCGTCAAGAAATTAATATCGAAAGAAGTATGACAGGGCTTTTGCTTTTCTCCAGTGGCTTTTATTCTCGATATTGATCTGTTAGCAATCAAAATACGTGAACTCGAAAAGCTGGAAGATATTAAACTGAAACAAGGGCCAAGCATTTCTACAATATTAGATACCATTTTGTATGCTGTTAATATCACCTTGTTTTTAAAAGATATCAATATTAGAAAAATATCTGAACAAGACAGACGTGTTGTAGATTGAATTAGAAACAGGAAATTTAAGTATTGGATAAAGTTTCAAGCTGTATGAGGACTTTCAATATTAAAGAAAACGTGGAAGAAGGCGTTGATGTCAAAGAAAGAATAATAGATCTCTGGTTATAAAAAAAAAAAAAAAAGAAAAAGAATGAACCGCAGATTGTTTTAGCAGTTACGTGTAATAGATATGTCAAAAAGAGGTGACTGCAGGCGAATACTGAAACAAGAGGAAAAACAGAAATACTGCGTCGCAAAGCGAAAGAACAAAGTACAAAGCAAACACAAAGCGTTTAGCCCTATTCGAATTTCTTCAGTCAAAACACACGACATTCAAGACAATGAAAACGGGGACGAAATACTTCCTCTTCCAAAATGGATTTGTTACCCAATACCCACATGTCTAAGTAAATCAGCGGTTCGAGTCTACGTTAACGATTCCAAGAGGATACTATTGACGGTATACTTTACCCGACAAGGCACTGGCATTTTATTCGGCCAGGAATCTGGTTATCAACGATGGGATGAAAGAAGAGCGCGAGCTCCTCAGAGACCTGCTGCCACATTTCTGTCAGTCGGAGGATTTACAATATTTATAGTCTGGATTGATTCGTCATCCTGTGTCTTTCTTGCAGAACGTGTTTAACATTGTCCAGTTCTTTTCCCTTGTACACCTGTGTGCGAAGAAAGCCAAATGCCTGTATGTATGACCAGAATGGCTAAAGATGACGCAAAAGTTTCAGTCATTGTTTGTGTACTACAATGGAATTGAAGGAGTCGACTCGCATAGAATGCCAGGTGTCATATTTTTGACAAGGATTTATCGTGGATCTGACCGCACATCGTCCCCGGGAAACTGTCTTTATTAAAAATTGCTTCAGTTTGCCAAGATGAAAAAAAAAAAAAAATCTTGACAAGCATTCTCGCAAGCTTTTCTTCTGTGC
>CM065718.1:51927075-51934575 GCA_033310375.1 Conus canariensis | reverse complement strand
CAAAGGATAGGAAGACGCCGTGGTACATACCGTGTGATGATCCGCTCACTATAATACATTTTCTTACAAACTGTTGGGATTTGCATAGCATCACACGGCAAGCGCTTTACAGTAGATTCTAGGAAAACTTTGTTCAGGGATGTTCAACCAGATGTGAGTTCGATATTCTAGAAGACATAAATGATTTTCTCTTAGTTAGGAAATAGATCATCCTTTTTAAGCCGTGTTTAGCATGGTAGGAATGCACTTTTATGACATGCTTATCGGCATGAATTTTGACACGGTAACAGTCCTAGTATGCCCCCACCCCACCCAACTCTATGTAATCAGCTGACTAAAAATCAAATAAACAAACAAATAAGCATAATATGGAATAACAACTTACCAGCCGTCACTCACATATACCCCATAACCCATCCAACAGCCTCAAGTCACAGATATCATATAACCCATCCAACAGCCTCCACTCACAGATATCATATAACCCATCCAACAGCCTCTAGTCACATATACCCCATAACCCATCCAATAGCCTCCAGTCACAGATATCCTATAACCCATCCAACAGCCTCCAGTCACAGATATCATATAACCCATCCAGCAGCCTCCAGTCACAGATATCATATAACCCATCCAACAGCCTCTAGTCACATATACCCCATAACCCATCCAATAGCCTCCAGTCACAGATATCCTATAACCCATCCAACAGCCTCCATAATCAACAGCTATACTATATAACCCACCCAGCAGCCTCCAGTCACAGATACCCATAACCCATCCAACAGCCTCCAGTCACAGATATCATATAACCATCCAGCAGCCTCCAGTCACAGATATCCTATAACCCATCCAACAGCCTCCAGTCACAGATATATATAACCATCCACAGCCTCCAGTCACAGATATCCTATAACCCATCCAACAGCCTCCAGTCACAGATATATATAACCCATCCAACAGCCTCCACTCACAGATATCCTATAACCCATCCAACACCTCCAGTCACAGATATCATATAACTCATCCAACAGCCTCCACTCACAAATATCCTATAACCCATCCAACAGCCTCCACTCACAGATATCATATAACCATCCAACAGCCTCCACTCACAATATCCTATAACCATCCAATAGCCTCCAGTCACAGATATCATATAACCCATCCAACAGCCTCAACTCACAGATATCATATAACCCATCCAATAGCCTCCAGTCACAGATATCCTATAACGCATCCAATAGCCTCCAGTCACAGATATCCTATAAGCCATCCAACAGCCTCCAGTCACAGATATCCTATAACCCTTCCAACAGCCTCCAGTCACATATACCCCATAACCCATCCAACAGCCTCCACTCACAGATATCATATAACCCATCCAACAGCCTCCAGTCACAGATACCCCATAACCCATCCAACAGCCTCCACTCACAGATATCATATAACCCATCCAACAGCCTCTAGTCACATATACCCCATAACCCATCCAATAGCCTCCAGTCACAGATATCCTATAACCCATCCAACAGCCTCCAGTCACAGATATCCTATAACCCATCCAGCAGCCTCCAGTCACAGATATCCTATAACCCATCCATCAGTCTCCAGTCACATATACCCCATAACCCATCCAACAGCCTCTAGTTACAGATATCCTATAACCCATCCAACAGCCTCCAGTCACAGATATCATATAACCCATCCAACAACCTCCACTCACATATACCCTATAACCCTTCCAACAGCCTCCAGTCACAGATATCATATAACCCTTCCAACAGCCTCCAGTCACAGATATCCTATAACCCATCCAACAGCCTCCACTCACAGATATCCTATAACCCTTCCAGCAGCCTCCAGTCACAGATATCCTATAACCCTTCCAACAGCCTCCAGTCACAGATATCATATAACCCATCCAACAGCTCTAGTCACAGATATCCTATAACCCATCCAACAGCCTCCAGTCACAGATACCCAATAACCCACCCAGCAGCCTCCAGTCACAGATATCATATAACTCATCCAACAGCCTCCAGTCACAGATATCCTATAACCCATCCAACAGCCTCCAGTCACAGATATCCCATAACCCATCCAACAGCCTCTAGTCACAAATGCCCTATAACCCATCCAACAGCCCCAAGTCACAGATGTCCTATAACCCATCCAACAGCTTCCAGTCGCAGAAGCCCTATAACCCATCCAACAGCCTCCAATCACAAATGCTCTATAACCCATCCAACAGTCCCGAATCACAGATGCCCTATAATCCACCCAACAGCCCCAAGTCACAGATGCCCTATAACCCATTCAACAGCCCCAAGTCACAGATGCCCTATAACCCATCCGACAGCCCCAAGTTACAGATGCCCTATAACCCATCCAACAGCCCCAAGTCACAGATGTTCTAAGGAATGGGGTTACCCATGAGACGGCCGAGTTGTTCACGTCATCATCGTGGTTGTCGTTGTTGTAGTTATTGTTGCTGTTGTTGCTGCTGCTGCTGCTGCTGCTGCTGCTGCTGCTGCTGCTGCTGCTGATGATGATGATGATGATGATATGATGCTCTTGTTGTTGTAACTCTTGTTTTCCACATGCCATGGCAAAGTATGATCAGGCGTTGAATTTGGCTGATCGGTGAAGCAAAGATTCTCTCTCTCTCCCTCCCTCCCTCTCTCTCTCTCTCTCTCTCTCTCTCTCTCTCTCTCTCTCTCTCCTCACACACACACACACACACACACGCACGCACGCACAACATACACACACGTTCTCTCTCTCTCTCTCTCTCTCTCTCTCTCTCTCTCTCTCTCTCTCTCTCTCTCTCTCTCTCTCTCACTGATACAGAGAGACAGACAGACAGACAGACAGAGACAGAGAATCTGACAGACAAGACAGACCGGCAGACAGAACTAGGGATACAGAGACAGACTCTTCCCAGTACGTCTTCAAAAAGGCGCCTGCGGCGGCTTAATTTACAGAAGTGAAGACACAGACACTAAACAGATCGAATGGCGCTCCCCTGGGAATAGAGGGACACATCCCATCCTTTCCCTGCTAACCTCCCCCTTCGGACAAACCTCCCCCTTTCCTAGCCTTCCCTAGCCTCTTCCTAACTCACAATACTCTCCCCCCCTTCTATCTCTCTTTCTCCGTCCCCTGAACTGTCTTCATCCCTCTTTGCTTTCGGACTTGGACCGGGGTGTATGGATTGTACGCGAGAGAGAGAGAGAGAGAGAGAGAGAGAGAGAGAGAGAGAGAGAGACGTGGTCTTTCGAATGATTGAGATTGTGGCAAGGCAGAAGGAATCGATAAGCCGTTCACTCTTCGTCTATCATTTGCCTCAACACGCCACATCTGCCAGAACCCTGTGACAGCGTTCATGGATTTACGTCCCTTTGGAAAATACACACACATTAACTAATCATAAATAACGTTAAAAGAAATTGAACACCTTGAAACAAGAAAATAGGCTCAATTAACGAAAAGTCGTTCATTAGTTTGTTTTTGTTCTGACCTTCTTGGAGTCAAGTCTGGAGACAAATATTACCAAAACAGAGCTAAAATCTATTGTCAGTTTGTTTAATTGTCTGATTGTTTGTTTGATTGCTTGCTTGTTTGAAGTCCTGAAAAGATCATCTTTGTTGGAGACCTGTGATCTGCTTTTCTATTGACATAACTGGCATAACATCTTGCACACACGTAAAATCCCATCACCAACTTTCGAAAGAGAAGGCCAGTTTGGCCGTTGGTATGGATGACACGTTACACATAGCATGCACCCTGCGTAAGAAATGGAAAGAATGAAGGAAGTAAGGAAACTGAGTGAACAATATTGAATGATATTGACTGGATGACACGGGAAACGACTGAATGAAGCGCCAGCTGGCAGCTCTTCAGTCGGCACTACCCAGGTAGGCAGCCCGTTGTGTAAATGAGTGTGGATTGTAAAGCGCTTAAATCTTGGTCTCTAGCCGAGAATAGGCGCTATATAAGTATTCCTTATAATAATAATAATAATAATAATAATAATAATAATAATAATGATGATGATGATGATGGTCGAAGTAAACGGTCCGCATTTTCCGTCTGCCCAGCCTCCATGACTGTCTGGATATATTCTTTGTGCGTCCCACTGTGTCTGCCCTTGATAGGTCATGTCGTTTACAGTACAGCCTACCGTCTGATATGTACTAATCTGTCTGCGACTGGTCTGATTTGTACTGATCTGTCTCTTGACTGCTTTACTATGTACTGATCTGTCTCAGACTGCTTTGCTATGTACTGATCTGTCTCTGACTGGTATGATATGTACTGATCTGTCTCTGACTGCTTTGCTATGTACTGATCTGTCTCAGACTGGTTTGCTATGTACTGATCTGTCTCTGACTGGTATGATATGTACTGATCAGTCTCTGACTGGTATGATATGTACAGATCTGTCTCAGACTGGTTTGCTATGTACTGATCTGTCTCTGACTGGTATGATATGTACTGATCTGTCTCAGACTGGTTTGCTATGTACTGATCTGTCTCTGACTGGTATGATATGTACAGATCTGTCTCTGACAGGTATGATATGTACTGATCTGTCTCTGACTGGTCTGATATGTACTGATCTGTCTCTAACTGGTCTGATATGTACTGATCTGTCTCTAACTGGTCTGATATGTACTGATCTGTCTCTGACAAGTTTGCTATGTACTGTTCTGTCTCTGACTGGTATGATATGTACTGTTCTGTCTCTGACTGGTCTGATATGTACTGATCTGTCTCTGACTGTCTGATATGTACAGATCTGTCTCTGACTGGTATGATATGTACAGATCTGTCTCTGACTGGTTTGCTATGTACTGATCTGTCTCTGACTGGTCTGATATGTACTGATCTGTCTCTGACTGGTATGATATGTACTGATCTGTCTCTAACTGATCTGATACGTACTGATCTGTCTCTGACTGGTATGATATGTACTGTTCTGTCTCTGACTGGTATGATATGTACTGATCTGTCTCTGACTGGTATGATATGTACTGATCTGTCTCTGACTGGTATGATATGTACTGATCTGTCTCTGACTGGTATGATATGTACTCATTTGTCTCTGACTGCTTTGCTATCTACTGATCTGTCTCTAACTGGTATGATATGTACAGATCTGTCTCTGACTGGTATGATATGTACTCATTTGTCTCTGACTGCTTTGCTATCTACTGATCTGTCTCTAACTGGTATGATATGTACAGATCTGTCTCTGACTGGTATGATATGTACTCATCTGTCTCTGACTGATTTGCTATGTACTGATCTGTCTCTAACTGGTATGATATGTACTGATCAGTCTCTGACTGGTCTGATATGTACTGTTCTGTCTCGGACTGGTCTGATATGTACTGATCTGTCTCTTGATTGGTTTGATATGTACTGATCTGTCTCTAACTGGTCTGATATGTACTGATCTGTCTCTGTCTGGTCTGATATGTACTGATCTGTCTCTGGCTGGTCTGATATGTACTCATCTGTCTCTGACTGGTTTGCTATGTACTGTTCTGTCTCTGACTGGTCTGATATGTACTGATCTGTCTCTGTCTGGTCTGATATGTACTGATCTGTCTCTGACTGGTCTGATATGTACTCATCTGTCTCTGACTGGTTTGCTATGTACTGTTCTGTCTCTGACTGGTATGATATGTACTGATCTGTCTCTGACTGGTCTGATACGTACTGATCTGTCTCTGACTGGTTTGCTATGTACTGATCTGTCTCTGACTGGTCTGATATGTACTGTCTGTCTCGGACTGGTCTGATATGTACTGATCTGTCTCTGACTGGTCTGATATGTACTGATCTGTCTCTGACTGGTCTGATATGTACTGATCTGTCTCTGACTGGTATGATATGTACTGTTCTGTCTCTGACTGGTCTGATATGTACTGATCTGTCTCTGACTGGTCTGATATGTACTGTTCTGTCTCTGACTGGTCTGATATGTACTGATCTGTCTCTGGCTGGTTTGCTATGTACTGTTCTGTCTCTGACTGGTCTGATATGTACTGATCTGTCTCTGACTGGTCTGATATGTACTGTTCTGTCTCTGACTGGTCTGATATGTACTGATCTGTCTCTGACTGGTCTGATATGTACTGTTCTGTCTCTGACTGGTCTGATATGTACTGATCTGTCTCTGACTGGTCTGATATGTACTGATCTGTCTCTGGCTGGTTTGCTATGTACTGTTCTGTCTCTGACTGGTCTGATATGTACTGATCTGTCTCTGGCTGGTTTGCTATGTACTGTTCTGTCTCTGACTGGTCTGATATGTACTGATCTGTCTCTAATGGTCTGATATGTACTGATCTGTCTCTGTCTGGTCTGATATGTACTGATCTGTCTCTGTCTGGTCTGATATGTACTCATCTGTCTCTGACTGGTTTGCTATGTACTGTTCTGTCTCTGACTGGTCTGATATGTACTGATCTGTCTCTGGCTGGTCTGATATGTAATGATCTGTCTCTAACTGGTCTGATATGTACTGATCTGTCTCTGTTGGTCTGATATGTACTGATCTGTCTCTGTCTGGTCTGATATGTACTCATCTGTCTCTGACTGGTTGCTATGTACTGTTCTGTCTCTGACTGGTCTGATATGTACTGATCTGTCTCTGGCTGGTCTGATATGTACTGATCTGTCTCTGACTGGTCTGATATGTACTGATCTGTCTCTGGCTGGTCTGATATGTACTGATCGGTCTCTGACTCGTCTGATATGTACTGATCTGTCTCTGACTGGTCTGATATGTACTGATCTGTCTCTTGATTGGTTTGATATGTACAGATCTGTCTCTGACTGGTCTGATATGTACAGATCTGTCTCTGACTGGTATGATATGTACAGATCTGTCTCTGACTGGTATGATATGTACTGATCGGTCTCTGACTGGTCTGATATGTACAGATCTGTCTCTGACTGGTCTAATATGTAGTGATCTGTCTCTGACTGGTATGATATGTAGTGATCTGTCTCTGACTAGTCTGATATGTAGTGATCTGTCTCTGACTGGTCTGATATGTACTGATATATCTGTCTCTAACTGGTCTGATATGTAATGATCTGTCTCTGACTTGTATGATATGTACTGTTCTGTCTCTGACTGGTTTGATATGTACTGATCTGTCTCTGACTCGTTTGCTATGTACAGATCTGTCTCTGACTGGTATGATATGTACAGATCTGTCTCTGACTGGTATGATATGTACTGATCTGTCTCTGACTGGTCTGATGTGTACTGATCTGTCTCTGACTGGTCTGATATGTACTGATCTGTCTCTGACTGGTATGATATGTACTGTTCTGTCTCTGACTGGTCTCATATGTACTGATCTGTCTCTGACTAGTTTGCTATGTACAGATCTGTCTCTGACTGGTATGATATGTACTCATTTGTCTCTGACTGGTTTGCTATATACTGATCTGTCTCGGACTGGTCTGATATGT
>CM065718.1:51869575-51922075 GCA_033310375.1 Conus canariensis | reverse complement strand
AGACAGACCAATATATATATATATATATATATATATATATACATATATATATATATATATATATATATGTTAAAAAAAAATATTTTTAAAATGAAGTGGTAAAATCTACAAGCTTGTTTCTAGCTTTGCTATCTTCAGGATGTCTTTTGGAGCACGCCAACGGTCTTTTATGGCGTGCGGGACTTGATTTCAACTCTGTGTGTGCAGGCGGATCTCATTTGCTGCACGTGCGGCCTGTGGTTCTTATTGGGGCCTGTTCAGGTGGAATGTGCTAGCAAAGATTTCCACTTGTGCCTGCAATTGTTTACAATTTCTACTTTTGTGTTCAGAGTTGCTAAGTGTGGTTTGCATAATATTAACCATTTTTCTGTGGAGCATAGATTGCATCTTTTTGAAATATTGTTGTATGGTGCTGCTCTTTTTATGATTTTCCATGATATGTTGTAGTCTATTTTTTTATCTTTGAGTCTCCAGATGTATTTGCTCAGCTCTGTTTGATTTTTGTATTTTTCATTTTTGAATGACTGTTTATGGTTTGCGTATCTGGTTTTGAAAGTGTTTTCAGTAATCCCTACATATGTTTCTTCTTCATTTTCTGATGTTACCGTAGCTTGGTATACAATGTTGCTGTGAAGACATTTATTGCTTAGGGGGCACTGTTCTTTTTTAGTGCAGTTGCAAGATGTCCTTTCGGCACCCTTCTCTTTTATGTTGTTTTTCATTTTGTTAGATGAATCAATCATGTTTTTGAGGTTGGGCATACATGAGTATGACAGTTTAATGGTGTTTTTGTTGAATATTTTGGACAGTTTGTGTTCTTTTGGGAATGATGTTGCTAAGATTTTAAAGAATTCTTTTCCTACATTTGTTTTTACTTGTCCATCGTATGGTGGGTTGTACCATATGATCTTTCTTTTCCTATTTTTCTTAATTCTGTTCGTGTTGTTGTCTGGACTGTATTGTAGTTTGTAATTGTAACCACTTTTTTGTAATGCTTCTTGATATTCTGTTGCTGCATCATTGAATGCGTTTTCATTGCATGACAGGTTGGATAGTCTCTTGTTTATACCATTGGGTATTGTTTTTAGTATAGCTGGTGGGTGGTTGCTTTTGATGTTTACGTAGACTGGTATGTCATTGGGTTTTTTGTATGGTTTGTACACATGGTCATTGCGGTCTAATGTTATGTCTAGGTAATTCACTACTTTTTTGTTTGCTTCTATTGTGATTTTTAAGTTGTGGTTTTTAAAGATTTTACATAATTCTTTTTTCTTGTTTTCAATGGTTCTTGGATTATTGTTTAATGCAGCGAGGCCGTCATCTCTGTATAAACCGGCCTGTTTTCCAAGTTGTTTTTGGATGTTGGATAGCATGAATAGTCCGACTAGTTCACATGTTTCGGCACCATCATACGATCCCATGGTTACATCAAATGTGGAGTTTTTGCTCGTTTTTTTAATCCAAGTTTCATTTCTGCTATGGAGTAAGGTTTTTTTGGTGTGGAAAATAATCTCCATTTCTGACTCTGTTATATTTGTGTATTTGTTGGCAAATTTCAAAGCTTTGTTGAGTAGTTCTTCATCTATGGATGGATAGAAGTCTACTATGTCAAATGTAATGAACATTGTATTTCTCTGTTTGTTGAGTTTCTTAAACCATTGTATGACTTCATAGCTGTTTTTCCAAAGGTTGTATTCGGTGTTTGATTTTATATCTTCTATAGCCTTTTCCAAAATTCTCTTGCTTATTTTGCCCAGTTCGGATTTAGATGGGTTTATTAGTCTACATGTTGGGTTGTTTTGGAAGTTAGGCTTGTGGTCTTTAAGTGTTATGAAGGCCTCCTTTGTTGCTGTTGTCTCTACCCTATCACTTAACTCCATGCGATGTGCAAGCTCTTTTTCTTTTTTGCGGATGTTGCTATGTGTAGTTTTATCAGCTTTCTTGTAGTTTTTCTGGATGTTTTTGTTTAAGAGTTGAGAGTATTCGTTTGGTTCCATTTTGTAAAAATTGCTCGTTTTGTCAGCCTTTACGAATATCTTTTTATCATTTTGGATTTGTTTTATATCATTTGCTAGTGATGTTTGAAAGTTGTTATTTGATTTTTTGAATTTAATATTGGCTATCAGTCCCTTCATTTTGTCTTCAAAAGGTTTCATTTCATCTATTGTTGGAGGTGATCGCCATGATTTGAATCCATATGTATTTTTGTCTTCATTCTTTGCATTTGGGTTTAGGAAGAAGAACGCCTTCCATCTCATGTTGCGCACAAATTTCTCGGTTTGTTCTATCAGTTTTTTAGTGTAAGTTTGTGGGTTTGAAAATGGTATGTTTTTAGTAGATTGCCTAAAGTTGATTTTCTCCATTTCAGATTTTGTCAGACCACAGTGCTCAACTTGAGGAGCGATTATTATGAACAATATAAAAAAGTTCTTAAAAAATCTGAAGGTGCTCAACCCCTTGGGGAGCAACATCTGTTAAAAAAATATTTTTAAAATGAAGTGGTAAAATCTACAAGCTTGTTTCTAGCTTTGCTATCTTCAGGATGTCTTTTGGAGCACGCCAACGGTCTTTTATGGCGTGCGGGACTTGATTTCAACTCTGTGTGTGCAGGCGGATCTCATTTGCTGCACGTGCGGCCTGTGGTTCTTATTGGGGCCTGTTCAGGTGGAATGTGCTAGCAAAGATTTCCACTTGTGCCTGCAATTGTTTACAATTTCTACTTTTGTGTTCAGAGTTGCTAAGTGTGGTTTGCATAATATTAACCATTTTTCTGTGGAGCATAGATTGCATCTTTTTGAAATATTGTTGTATGGTGCTGCTCTTTTTATGATTTTCCATGATATGTTGTAGTCTATTTTTTTATCTGTACGGTAACATCAGAAAATGAAGAAGAAACATATGTAGGGATTACTGAAAACACTTTCAAAACCAGATACGCAAACCATAAACAGTCATTCAAAAATGAAAAATACAAAAATCAAACAGAGCTGAGCAAATACATCTGGAGACTCAAAGATAAAAAAATAGACTACAACATATCATGGAAAATCATAAAAAGAGCAGCACCATACAACAATATTTCAAAAAGATGCAATCTATGCTCCACAGAAAAATGGTTAATATTATGCAAACCACACTTAGCAACTCTGAACACAAAAGTAGAAATTGTAAACAATTGCAGGCACAAGTGGAAATCTTTGCTAGCACATTCCACCTGAACAGGCCCCAATAAGAACCACAGGCCGCACGTGCAGCAAATGAGATCCGCCTGCACACACAGAGTTGAAATCAAGTCCCGCACGCCATAAAAGACCGTTGGCGTGCTCCAAAAGACATCCTGAAGATAGCAAAGCTAGAAACAAGCTTGTAGATTTTACCACTTCATTTTAAAAATATTTTTTTAACAGATGTTGCTCCCCAAGGGGTTGAGCACCTTCAGATTTTTTAAGAACTTTTTTATATTGTTCATATATATATATATATATATATCATACCAGTAAGAAACAGGCTAAAACACCAGCACCATACTAGTTATAAAACACCAGCACCATACCAGTTACAGACAGACCAATATATATATATATATATATATATATATATATATCATACCAGCAAGAAACAGGTTAAAACACCAGCACCACACCAGTTACAGACAGACCAATATATATCATACCAGCAAGAAACAGGTTAAAACACCAGCACCACACCAGTTACAGACAGACCAATATATATCATACCAGCAAGAGACAGGCCAATACACAAGAACCACACCAGTTAGACCAGTACATATCATGATTATCCTCTGTTCGGAATATTAGAAACTCGGATGTAAGAAGGTGATTTGTTGTGGCCCCGACTACTTTCAGTTCGAATTTACAATTTACCGTCTACGGCGTCCAGCACTTTTGGTAGCCATCCGCCTTTCATCGGGAATGTGACAATGTGGTTAACCTCGCGTTCATAGGATACAATCCTTTTTAGGTGTGCTAGTTTATATCCTAACTCCAGTGAAAGTGAAAAGTACCTTCCACAGTCCACCTCAAACCTAAGACTGTAAATTAGCACCCCGCCACTGTGGTGCAGCGGTTACTATTATGGACATGCAGTGTGGGGGGGTTGAGTCCACTTACAGGCACTTATTTGTGCCATTTTTCTTCACACCGGCTGGCCCTTACCAAGAGCTGAGAATGCTATGGGCTAAGACTGGTACCACATAGCTCAGTTTCACCCATTTCAGGGATACATCTCCGGGAGTTTTGCTAAAATTTCCTGATCAGCACTGCAGGTATCTGTGTCTCTCTGGCCTGGTTGATGCTGGGATGTACTACCAGAAAAACGGAGAGAAGAGCCCTGCCATGTAATTCAGATCAGAAAGGAACTCTGCAGTGTCATCCTTATCATCCTGCTCCTCACTTATTATCATGAAAACGACTTTGAAAGTTATGTGCCCTGCTTTCGTCCGGAAGGAGACGTTCACTGATACTGGCACCACGACGAGGCGGTTATCATTGACAAGACAAAACAACACAACACAACACAACACAACACAACACAATAGGCAACTAAACAGGTGGTGTCCTGCAGATTCAGATCAAAAGAGACACCACTACTCACCACTAAACGGATTTTTTTTTATCAGCAATGCAGTGTCTTCTCTAACGACTTGCCTCATGGCGACTTCATCCTCATTGCTCCTTATGGACTGCTGGTGCTAGGGTTGCGACCGGACAGGCATGGGTGTGGTTGTGCGTAAGGGAGCCGCATCAGGCGGCGCACCCATGGGAATAATGCCACTAAAATGGAGGAAGCAGAAGTGGGAGGGGCAAGTAGCACCAAAAAAAAAAAAAAAGAAAATCACATGAACTTACCACATTTTCCGTAATACTTCACACGGATGTCCGTGAGGTTGTTGCAAGCAGCCTTCTTCATCTCACACAGGTTGGCGTAGTCGTGCCCGTCGCTGCCGCACACCGGTTTGCTGCCCACGTTGTCCCCGTAGCGGTAGCACTTGGTCGGGCACTGGCACCGCGCCTCGCTCCCATCCAGGCTGGGCTGGCACGTGGCCCCATAGTTACACTGTTTGCCCTCGCAGGGATTGCGTTTCCCTGGAGGGAACTTGTAGCACGCCAGAGCAGGGGACCCCAGCCCCGCGATGCTGCCAACGAGTGTCAAGAGAAACAAGGCGGGAGTGTGTCGCTTGTAGAAACTGCCCCCATGGAGGGAACGCCCGTCCGGCTGGGGCTTTTTGGAGATGGGCAGTTTAGAGGCCGTCTGACTGACGCCTTTTCCTGAATCTGTTGAAGAAAGGTTGGCACGTCTTCGTGAACAGTTCGACAGTTTCACTTCACTCACAAACGGTTTGGAGACTTGCACGTCCTTTCCAAGCGTGTTAAGAAAAGTGGTGTGATTTCCGTGGTTTTTCAACACATTCACGTCAGTTCCTACAGTCTTGGAAAGATTAACTATGTCTCTGGAAAGTTTACACTCAGCTTCGTGACTCGGCAGTCTTAGACTAGTACGAGCAAAGACGTCCGAGCAGCTGGTATTAGTCTGTGAGGAGTTGTTTCCCGTCGTTCGCTTTGACACATTCAGGACATTTTCTTCCAGGTCGGATGGCCTTCGGAACGAGTCCTCATGTAAAAGCGAGTCACACACTGACGTTTTGGACACATGTCTTACCGCCGTTTTCCTTCGAGTTTTATGACTGTGAAGCTGTGAGTGTAGGTACAAATTATTTATGCCTTTCTTCTCACGTTCCTGCGTACACACACCCATGTCTTTCTTAGAACGTGAAGGCCCATCTCCAAAGTTGTTCGTACTCAGGATCTGTCGGCGAGGTTGCTGTCCCATCATTTTCTGTGTCTGGTCACGGGCCGACAGAGACATGGACGGATCCCATACTCGATCAGAAGAACACTCTTCTTTCGTTGGCATCACACGCCAAGTGACACCCAGCCCACGCTGTTGTACAACCGTATCTGTCCTGGCTGCCAATCCTCCAATGAAAACAGCGGCTGCGATGGCGCGGCATTCAGGCCAACTGGCTAGCTCTGCAGAATATCATATCGATTACAGCGTGCCACATTGATCCCAGAATAACTCTAAAGAAAAAAAATCTAGGCTGACAGACTGGCAACTGACGAGTGGCTGTGAGGTAGTGATCAGGTTAAAGAGAAAGGTGCGGGGGGGGGGGGGGGGAGACGGGGGGAGATGCATAATGATTTTGTTTTTTAGTAATTCGCTTATTCCTCACCTTGGATATTTGAAGTATGTTGGAAAAAACAATTGTTATTGTCAGTCATGTAAACAACAACACCAGAATCAAGAACAAAACAACAGGTAGGAAAAGAATCTTTCACTCCCGTGTCCCAACAGTAGGATGCCCATGATCCCAAACTAATGCTGCTTCCAGCACCGGTTTAACCAGCACGGATGCAGGCGGAAAAAAAAACACACTCAACAAACAAGAAAACTTCGTCAAAGAAAAAGGAAGTTCCAAACTGGAAAGCTTCCTGGTTAGTTCTCTGCACCTCCTGTCCGCATCTCTGTGCAAGACAGGGTGCCGGAAGCAGCATGAATTATGGGCAGGTAACTGTTTCCCCATGGAAGCAACAGTTGCTTTCCTTATGTCCTGTTACTGCCTATGTCTTCCTGTCTCATTAATGATTTCCTTTCACAAATGCATTCTTAATTTCTGGTCAGTCATTTTTCCTTTCAGAACTGCATTCTTAATTTCTGGTCAGTCATTTTTAACTTTCCCTGTCATATAATTTGATAGTATCGCAATCGGTTTCCTTCTACGATTCCGACTGGTCCAGTCTGGCTTGGTTTGATCTGGTTTGAATTGGGCATGCTGGTGTTGATACTGAAGACACTGAACAGCTCCATAGTGGACAAAAAGAAACACAGCTCAACAGCCCTCTATCATTGACTGACTCTGATACTGAAGACAGTGTAACGACTCAATAGGGGACAAAAAAGAAACACAGCTAAATAGCCCTCTATCATTTACACACACAAAAAAAAAAGAGAAAAAAAGAAAAAAAACGACATCGCCAAAAGATAGAGAGGGAAAGAAGAAATGCGACGTGGAGCTTTTAATTCAACACTGTCGTAAGCATTTTCACCCCTTCCCATGCAGCAGAGCAAGACCATCAATCTTCCTGTTGAGAGGAAGGTCGTTTAATATGGAGTACGGGGGGAGGGGGGGGGGAGTTGAACGGGGAGCCGGGGATGGTCGGAGCTGGGGAGGAGGGGGGGGGTTCTGGTCGTCGGGAACTGAGGCAGTTGAGATAATCGTTTGCCTGGGGCATGTAATCACACGTCTCAGATTTCAGTGATGTTTCCATCACGGGCACTCCTGGGAAGACCGAAAATCCCCGCCTGCCCAAGTTTCGCACTAGTGATGCCTAGTTTGCCTTACTCTCTTGGATTCTTGCTTTTTCAGTGTGCTAGTCTCTTTCGTCTACTGTTGTTTTGTTGTTGTTGTTGTTTTCTGCCTGTGTAGCCCATTGTCCCGTCTTTGTTCTGGAATGTCTTCTACACTTGTGTCAGCTTTGTTTTCTGTAATCTGGCGACGCCATTCTGTGGTGTCTATTTTCGCAGATGGCTTTTTTTTTATGTGGTGTGGTATGAAAGGCCATCTGAAATGGGGCAGGGAACAGGAAACAGTAAATACCAAACAAAAGAGTGACTCTCGCTACCATCATGAGACAATTACACGCTCGTGACTTCAAACAAATGCTTCTTACGGCACCCATTCGCCTAGCATTAATGCAGACACAGAGCACACTGAACAAACCATGTTTTGGTAACATTTCTTCTTGTTCCATCTGCTTTGTGTCTGCATTCGTGTTAGGCGAACTGGCGGCATAAACAGTTTTTGCTGGAAGTGATGAGCATGTAACTGTTTCCTCAAGAGAGCAAGAACTATCCTTTTTGTTTGTTATTTCTCGGCTTTTTTTTTATTGTTTGATTTTGTGTTTGAATGATGTTCAATATGTGATGCTTGTGTGCAAATGTAGGTAACAAACTGGATGAAAAAGCTGGCGTTATCAGCGTAGCCTTGTTTTCCCCACCTGAAGGCGATCAATACAACAGATACCATACTTTACAGTGATGTAAATGGGGAGATGTCAGTGCAGAGATGCAGAGATTAAAACTGTTCAGAAATCGGAACTGGGATTCCTACAAGTAAAAGCAGAATTTCATTCTTGAGAAACAATCCCACCAGCAGCGATCGCAATAATGATATCAAGGAAAAATCAAAATCACAACGAAACTTAAATAAATGTTAGCGAACCGCCAAGAGAAACGTGGACAAACGAGTCACAAGACAAAACACGACGCGTTTCGACCTCTTAGGTCTTCTTCAGGCAAGACACAAACAAATAGGACAATGAAAATGAAAGAGTTTGTCACTTAGCTTTGATCTCTTCAGCGCAATGTAGGCGTTGAATGAAAAAATAACGGTTAGTCAAGACTATGCGAACTCTCAGTTTCGAATGTTACAAGTAGACATCGAAATCATAACATTAGTTGAAATGAGAACGAAATCCGCACACCAACTTTCCCTTCAACACCTTGCATAAACGTTTAGCAGTTTTAATCTGGGGTAACAAAGCTGCCAAGAGTCGTGTAAGAAAAGTGACTCCGCAGACTGACTGCTACAGTAATTTGCCTTTTTTTCGTATATCTTCATGCCTTAGGGGAGCTAGAGGGACGGCTTCTTTGCACACAGCCTTAGAGCACCTCGTATCCGGCAAAAATCCACAATTCTCTCGCTCGACGGGTGTGTTCACGATACGTGCTAACTTTCTGTTTTCGGGATTGGGTGTGTGCGGGGATGGATCGGTGGGTGGGGGGGGGGGGGAGGGGGAGGGTGGAGAGGTGTGTCATTGTAGTCTAATGCCTCAAAATCTCACCTATGAGTGTGTTTGTATGTTGATGTGTCACAAGAAGCAGTCGTAAGAACAGTGCTAAGGGACCTAAACCTGCTATCCTTTTAAGTTAAATGTTTTCAGTTTCAGCTTCAGTTTCACACCCCAACCCCCCGCCCCACGTCCTTCTCTCTCTCTCTCTCTCTCTCTCTCTCTCTCTCTCTCTCTCTCTCTCTCTCTCTCTCTCTCTCTCTCTCTGTTTTCTCAGCTATTCAGGCTGTGATGATATTCATTCCCATTATTCCTAGCTGCGATCTAAGTCATGCAACTCAAATCATTGTCAGTTATCACCCATGGTGGTTTTCGATTGCTCCAACAGATGTTGCATAATACTTCGTTGAGCGATATATCCCTGCCCTTCTGCACTGGCGATGTAGGACTTGCATTTGCCTTTAAAGGTACAGGCAGTGACGGTATCAACGGCTTTCCACCCACAAAACAGCGGCCAAGAAATTTTACATTGGGGGGCGGGCGGGGGAGGGGAGGGGGGGGGGCAACCCGAGCTGACCAGACTTTGGCAGATTAACAACTTGTGAACTTGTGAGATTTTATCCTCCAAACTTTTACAACACGAGACAGGGGAGGAGTTCTCAAGGTCAAACGTTTCATTCAAGTAACGGGGATGGGGAGATGGGCACTCATCTTCCATTTGATTTATGAAAGGGTGGGGGGGGGGGAGTGGATAAGGAGGGTGTCGGGGGTGTCTCATCTTTCAATTTTTAACAAAAAGAAAATGGGGGCGGAGGAGGCTCATCTACTAAATCGTTATAACAGTGAGGGGGCAGGGGGAACTCACTAGGTGCAGTCCATTGCTCTTAATCTGAAGAAGCAAAATGCCGCAATCTTATACAACCTGAGCCAAGATTTTACCCGCCATACATCACACCAAAGTGCCTTTCAGGAAAACACAGACACTGTTATGACGTGAACATCATTTAGTTCGTCCCCCCCCCCTCTCTCTCTCTCTCTCTCTCTCTCTCTCTCCTCTCTCTCTCTTCTCCTCTCTCTCTCCTCTCTCTCTCTCTCTCTCTCCTCTCTCTCTCTCTCTCTCTCTCTCTTCTTCTCTCTCTTCATAACACCCACACACACAAACACCCTTGGTTATTCGGCATCTCTTTAGATTCAAATATTCGCGGTGAAGATAGTATTCTGGCCTCCCCCAATATTTCCATGAGGGGGGCCGGGTTCTCCACAATGACACTTTGGTAAGATGGATAGCAAACAGCTGGCATATTAAACGGATCTTTCTTTCGAACTCTGTTTAGGATTATTCCCTCTACTGTATGCAACTTGTACAAGTCCTTACCCTTCCCGTCCCTTTGCACATGAAGCACCCTGAATGGAAAAAAGATCGGCGATATGTATTTGCTCTGTCCATATCATGAATACGACCACTTACAGTATGTCTGAGGCTATAAGACTCTAAACTTTGACTTGCTCCTTGTTTCCTGTTTCAGATAATGATCTGTCGCAATCTTACAACAGTCTGTATGAGCTGGTCCTAGCTGATGAACCGGCACAGCCACTGATTTTTTTTTTCCCATCCAAAATACTACTACCATGCTGACGGTTTTGGTCACAGGGATTGACGCGTGCAGATACATGTTTGGATCAGGATCGACATGCAACCACCATTTTTTGCTTGGTGTTTACTGTTCAATCATGCATCGCCTCCCCTGCTACTCTGCAGCGATCAGTCTTCTGCCCAATATCAGGTGACGGGTCAAGTCGGTTGCTAGTGACAGGAGGATGCAGTCTGTTGTGTAACCATCGGCTGACTGGGACTCTCCGCACTTCCACTCATTCCAGAGGTTTCGTGTCCTGTTCTGTCTTTTCACTATAAGCCAAAAGGTCTTGAAGTCTTCTTGCAATACAGCTGTGCCTTCATTTCAGTCTTCTCAACCCTGAAGTGCTTCCAGCATCAGGAGTTAAACTGGTTACCCTTCATATCATCTTTTTTTCTTTCGGTAGGCGTAATGCTTGGATGGATTTGAACTAATACGAAACGTCTCATGATTATGACCAGCTAGGCCGCTCAATGATGTGTACTTCAATTTATAAGAGCATAAAACCATGTCTTCGGGTCCACGCTTCGCCACTGTGGGATGGTGAATACGCCTACGTGACCTCTGCAACGTTCTCTGAAGTTCATCACTGTCAACGTTGGATTGTTTTGTGTGTGTGTGTGTGTGTGTGTGTGTGTGTGTGTGTGTGTGTGTGTGTGTGTGTGTGAGTGATATCATATTTCCGCTAAGTGATATCATATTTCCGCTAATGAAATATTCTTTGTAAAAGTTATTAAAACTCATTATCCGCCGACACGGAATATGAACAGACCTGTGTGTGTGTGTGTGTGTGTGTGTGTGTGTGTGTGTGTGTGTGTGTGTGTGGTGGTGCGTGCGTGCGTGTGTGAGAGACAGACAGACAGATAGACACAGAGAGAGTCGCTCATTTTGCCTATAATAAACACTAGCACCTTCATTTTCGGTTGAAGTTTATACCTGTAAATTGTTATCGATTCAAGCAGAACTAGATACTGCTAAGCTCTAAGAAACTATCTCTTCTGGTAGAACTTTCCAGTTCACAAGAAGAGATCAAGTTTTCGTTTCTCCTAGTTGAGTTTAAACCTCTGAACGATTTTAATCTCTATGCTGACATTGATATTGTGCTTTTGTTCGTTGTTCGTATCAACATGGCGACTGTTTTCCCAGAGCAATCGCCGCCCTGAAAAGGTTCTATATGGTCAGCTGAACTCTCATCATAAATGTAAACGAAAAACTCCTGTCACCGGTTATCTGTGTGTGTGTGTGTGTGTGTGTGTGTGTGTGTGTGTGTGTGTGTGTGTGTGTGTTGTGTTGTCTGTCTGTCTGTCTGTCTGTCTGTCTGAGTGTGTGTGTGTGTGTCTGTGTTGTGTTGAGTGTTGTGTTGTGTTTGTTGTCTGTGCTGAGTGAGTGAGTGTGTAGTGTGTGTGTGTGGTGAGTGGGGTGTGTGTGTGTGTGTGGTGTGTGTGTGTGTGTGTGTGTGTGTGTGTGTGTGTGTGAAAATGGGTTTGCATGTGTATGAACTGAATGTGAAATTCAATATAACGCCCGCACCTTTGGCCTATGAGATTGCATTCCAGTGGCTTTTCCTCCGACAGAACCTGTGTTCTGGCTCTCTAAAGTAGCGAGGAAGTCTTTTGTCCTGCAAGTTAGGAAGAAATTATGTCACTGCCATCTGCTGACAATGAACGGTATCTAACATCTGTGCACAGGATCCTCAGGGTAATAATAATGGCACCAAAAGTGTCTTTAAAACATGCATGTCATTTTTCCATCATTGCGTGTGTCAATCAGGAACTGTCTTCATGAACCAGTTGTGTCGTTTTCTTCTCTCTCTCTCTCTCTCTCTCTCTCTCTCTCTCTCTCTCTCTCTCTCTCTCTCTCTCTCTCTCTCTCTCTCTCTCTCTCTCCAGTGTGTGATAATGTCGTGTAGGGCGGGAGGAGGGATGAGGGGTGGGGGTGGGGCAAAAGGATAAAAGGGAGTGGGTAGTACTGTTGATGGTAGTTGTGCGTTTTTATGTAAGAAGACGAAAATACTTACCAAGAGAGAGAGAGAGAGAGAGAGAGAGGGAGAGATCACCCTTCACGCATAATATCTGAATACCCCCTAAAAGGTTACACGGAGCCCACAACAAGGCAATGTCCATAAAAGTAGTCTTAATTATCAGGACTAAAGCCTTATCAGGCAAAGAAACACTGCCATACTGTAAAACAATGTCTAAAATGGATCCAGTTTGGGTCTGACCTTTCTTGTTTGTCTCCAAATACCAAACGGTCACGAGTCTTGTCTGTTTTTACATCTTTATCTTTTGTTGGTTTCAAGACATTTACTTGCAAGCCGAGGACTCTTTGTCGTCTTTTTTTTTTTTTTTTTTTTTTTTTTTTTTTTTTTTTTTTTGCTTCTGTCACAGCTGTGAGTTTGTAAACTGATCATCTATATTTGTCACACGTGATGTGTATAGTACACGGTGAAGGCCAGGGCTGTTCGCTCTCTTGGTGTTGGTTCGTTTTTCGCATAAACTAAGAATTTATTATCACGTTTTGTATCTGTTGTTCTTCTTTCTTGTTCTTTAAAATGGATCTTGATCATTTACTGTATGGATTAAACGTCATCAACAATAAACAAAAAAAATGGCCACGATTTAGTTGTGAGTGTGCGCGCGCGCGTGCGCGCGCGCGCGCGCGTGTGTGTGTGTGTGTGTGTGTGTGTGTGTGTGTGTGTGTGTGTGTGTGTGTACGTGCGTGCGTGCGTGCACGTATACATGCGTATGTGCGTGCGTGCGTGCGTGCGTGTGTGTGTGTGTGTGTGTGTGTGTGTGTGTGTTGTGTGTGTGTGTGTGTGTGTGTGTGTGTGCGTGCATGAGTGGCGTGTATGTGTGTTCTGTTGTAACTTCTTTTTTTTTTTCTTTTTTCTTTTGATCACTTGGGTTTGCTTGTTTCTTAATTAATAACTGAATTTCTTCACAATCTAGGAAATTTGCGTTTCTTGCCGGCTCCAGGCATCCACGAGAAATAAATCCTAGTAACAGTCTCACCAACAGCCGCACAACCCGGCAAAGGAACAATACAAAATATTTCAACCACTAAGTTGAAAATAGGCGTAAAGGTCGAGGCAGACCTGATCGTGGCAATACCGGGTCCGTGGCCTCAGCTTCTCGGGCGGGGACGAAGCACACTGTTATGTACCAACCTGTAGGTATACCCGACACAGACCATCAGTCGTCCCGGCCACTCAGACTCCGCCTAATGACCATTGCACATCACCAATCAATTCACCCACTCACTCACTCAGGACGATCCTGAAGCACTGCCTGTATAACCTACAGCACTGGCTGTCTCTCTCGTTCCCGGGTCCACCAAACAGCTTGTCACTGCTGCACCAGCAGATGCGCGGACCACCAGAACTACCCGCCCCTTCTGCCAGAGAAGTCAAGCGCTGTCTGGTAGGACAATGCCCGCCGCCAACGACGACAGAAAGCACGGCTGACACAGCAACTCCGGCACGGCCAGCAACAACAACAAGCCCAGCGCTATGAGCCTGCTGCTGCTGCTGCTGCTGCTGCGGAAAGGAAACGAGGGGAGAGCGCGATCTGCCAGCCCTGACATCGAGCTGAGAGGAAGAGACAACGACGGACCGGGGGGGGTGGGGGGGGGGGGGGGGGGGGGGGCGGGCTGTGTGTGTACAGAGGTAACACACCAGGAAGTCATACACCAAAGCCATTCATAAGGTTTCGAGTATGTGTAGAGTGGCAAAAACGAAATTACCGTAAGATTTTCATTCTTTCTTTTCTTTTCTTTTTTTGTTTGTTTGTTTGTTTGTTTGTTTTTTTGGTCCAATAGCTGATTGACACTTTTTTTTGTTTGTTTGTTTGTTTGTTTGTTCACGTGCACGGCAAAATATATGATAAGTAGCTCCAAGCAGACAGATGGAAATGAACGGATGAGACTGTGAAAGACCAGCTGAGTTATAAGGCATGGAACCTAAAATACGGTGGGCGGGATTCGTCTATTTATGACTTGTAAGTGCTATCTTCTTCGGTACAGATCCCTTAAAAAAAAAAAAAAAATTTTTTTTAAAACATGATTAGTGGGGAAAGGGGAAAGAAACGGGCGGGGAAGTGTTTTTTGTTGTTTTTTTTTCTGTGACAGTTTACATTTGGATTCATTTCTGGGTTTGATTTCATACCATGATATCCACGCTTCAAAATGTTCTGACGGGTTACATCGACTCTGGGCGACTCTTGCTCATTGCGGTGTGTGACCACGCTTCGATCTCGGCAGGCAAAGCGCGTGCAGCAACGTGAAGGCTGAGAGGCTGACGCGCGCTCAATATCTTTAAGACCTGGGATTTTGCTGCAGCGGCAACGGATAGTAGCGGCGGCAGCAATGGAGTAACAGAAGCAGCACAGAATGGGGTTCTCTGGTGGCAGGAACAGCAGCAACGGCAGTACAGTGTAATTGTAACACCACCAGCGACAGATAATTATGACAGTATCATTGTGACAGCGCCATTAGCAATAGAAAAGCAGCAGTATTTTACGGTGTAGGCATAATAACTAGCATTTGTCGCAGCAGCAGCCCCTAATATGGAGTAATTGTAATAACATTAAAAACAAAAAACCGATCAGCAACAATACAGTTTATTTCAAATCGCCAACATTAGCAGCAACAACAGTCACTAATACATAGTCATTGCAAAAACACCAGTTACGATGGAGTAGCAGTAAGTCAGTGTAATTGTAAAACCATTGGCAAAAGAAGAGCAACAGTAACAAACTGTGCTTGCAACAGTATTAGCAATAGCAGCACAATAATACAGCCGGTTCAGTTGTGATGTGAACGGCAGCAATAGAAGCAGTGATACTACTATACAGTTGCACAGGGAGTATTAACTGCAGAGGAGCAACGATGATATTACTTACTTACTTACTACTTACTTACTTACTTACTTACTTACTTACTTACTTACTTACTTACTTATTACTTAATCCTCTTCATCCCGCAACCCAAGACATAAGGCGCCAACAAGCTCCCTCCAGCCCGCTCTGTCCTGGGCAAGCCAGCTCAGTTCATTCCAAGTCTTGCCTGCCTCTCCTCCTCCACTGTCCTCCTCCAGGTGCCGAGTGTTCTGCCTCGCTTTCTCTTCCCCGGTGGTGCCCATCTCAGCGCAGTATGAGGGAGTCTGGTCTTGTCCATCCGAAGGATGTGTCCCAGCCACCTCCACCGCCGCTGCTTTACCTCGGCCACAATGTTGTTTATGCTGGTGCGCCTTGACACTTCCTTGTTGGTGACATGCTGCTGCCAGTGAAGTTTCAGGATTCGGCGAAGACACCTTCCTTCGAAGCCTCTGAGCCTACTCTCAATCTTCTTGTTGGTTCTCCATGTCTCTGAGGCATAGAGGTGTGCTGAGCGTACGTTGGACCTGTAGATCTTCAACTTGGTTTTGGTTTGCAGGACAGCTGACTTCCAGATGTTTTTCAACCCGCTGAATGCCCGGGCTGCGAGTCCTATCAGCTATGATATAGTCGAGTTGTTAAAGTATTAGCAACAGAAGAACAGCAGTGATGCAGTGTAAGTGTGAACTTATAAGCAACAGAAGAGCAGAAGCAACACAACGTAGCTGTTGGATATTAGCCACACTGATACGGGAAGCAGTTACGCAGTGAAACTGTAAGAGCATCTGCAACACAACAGCATCATTCTTGGTGTCAGCACCAACAGTGACAGATAAATAACTGTAAGAGCATCTGCAACACAGCAGCATCATTCTTGGTGTCAGCACCAACAGTGACAGATAAATAACTGTAAGAGCATCTGCAACACAGCAGCATCATTCTTGGTGTCAGCACCAACAGTGACAGATAAATAACTGTAAGAGCATCTGCAAACACAGCAGCATCATTCTTGGTGTCAGCACCAACAGTGGCAGATAAATAACTGTAAGAGCATCTGCAACACACAGCATCATTCTTGGCGTCAGCACCAACAGTGGCAGATAAATAACTGTTAGAGCATCTGCAACACAACAGCATCATTCTTGGTGTCAGCACCAACAGTGGCAGATAAATAACTGTAAGAGCATCTGCAACACAACAGCATCATTCTGGCGTCAGCACCAACAGTGACAGATAAATAACTGTAAGAGCATCTGCAACACAACAGCATCATTCTTGGTGTCAGCACCAACAGTGGCAGATAAATAACTGTTAGAGCATCTGCAACACAACAGCATCATTCTTGGTGTCAGCACCAACAGTGGCAGATAAAGAAAAGCTATATCAAGTGAATTCATATTATGTATATGCTCTGTCTGTCTGTCTGCTGTCTGTCTGTCTGTCTGTCTGTCTGTCTGTCTGTCTGTCTGTCTGTCTGTGTGTCTGTCTGTCTGTCGGTCGGCCTGTCTGTCGGCCTGTCTGTGTCCGTGTGAGTCTGTGTGTGTGTGTGTGTGTGTGTGTGTGTGTGTGTGTGTGTGTGTGTGTGTGTGTGTGTGTGTGTGCGCGCGTGCGTGCATGCGTGTGTGCGTGTGTGCGTGCATGCATGCGTGTGTGCGTGTGTGTGTGCATGCGTGTGTGCGTGTGTGTGTGCGTGTGCGTGTGTGTGCGTGTGTGTGTGTGTGTGTCGTGTGTGTGTGTGTGTGCGCGCGCGCGCGCGCGCGCGTGCGCGTTCGGGCTAACATATCGCCCCTTCCTCCCGCCCTTCTCCACCTCCACACCCACCCACCAAGGCCATCCCCTCCCGGCATCTGCTCTCCCTTATATTATCCGCTCCCTCCTCCACCGCCATAGCAGTTTATCCACCCCTTTTCCCAAACTGTACCCTCCCCCCCCCGCCCCCACTCCCACTCCCCACAACTACTACCATCCACGTCCCTCACATTCCACGCCCTGCTCTATCCCTCCCTCCCTCTCCTAATTCCATGCGGTGTTTGAACACAGAAATTGTAGGACAGTAATCTGAAAACCGTCACTCCTCTGCAGTATGTGAACATGGTTATTTCTCAATGTTACATGAACACAGCCGTTTCTGCACAATAAATGAATATCGTGATCTCTGTGCAGTATGTGGCCACAGTGATCCTTGTGTTGCATAATTATGTTTATAATGATCGCTGTGGTGTACGTACTTATGACCGCAGTCATCGCCAAGCGGTATTTGACTGACTACGTGTGGTCTTTGCGCTGTGTGCAATGAGTACAAGGATCTATCTATGTGCAGTGTATGATCTCAGTCAACTCTCTGCAGTTCATGTCCACAGTGAACTCTGTGCAGTATATGTCCACAGTGATCTCTGTGCAGTATATGACCACAGTGATCCCTGTGCAGTGTATGACCACAGTGATCCTTGTGCATATGACCAAAGTGATCCCTACGCAGTACATGTCCACAGTGGACTCTGTGCAGTATATGACCACAGTGATCCCTGCGCAGTATATGACCACAGTGATCCTTGTGCATATGACCAAAGTGATCCCTACGCAGTACATGTCCACAGTGGACTCTGTGCAGTATATGACCACAGTGATCCCTGTGCAGTATATGACCACAGTGATCCTTGTACATATGACCAAAGTGATCCCTATGCAGTACATGTCCACAGTGGACTCTGTGCAGTATATGACCACAGTGATCCCTGCGCAGTATATGACCAAAGTGAGCTTTATGCAGTATACGACTACGGTGATTTCTGTGCAATATATGACCACATTGATCTTTGTGCAGTATATGACCTCAGTGATCTCTGTGCAATGTGTGACCCCAGTGATCTCTGTGCAATATATGACCACATTGACCTCTGCAATATATGACTACAGTGATCTCTGTGCAGTATATGACCACAGTGATCTCTGTGCTGCATATGACCACGGTGCTCTCTGTGCAATATACGACCACAGCGATCTCTGTGCAATATATGACCACAGTGATCTCTATGCAGTATGTGACCATACTGGTCTCTGTGTAGTATATATGACCACAGTGATCTCCGTACAGTATATGACCATGGTGCTCTCTGTGCAACATAAGGCCACAGAGATCTCAGAGCACTATATGACTTCAGTGATCTCCGTGAGATATATGGCCACACTGATCTCTGTGCCATATATGACCACAGTGGTCTTTGTGCAATGTACGACCTCAGTGATCTGTGCATATATTACCTCAGTGATCTGTGCATATATTATCTCAGTGATCTTTGTGCAGTATATGACCATAGTATTCTCTTTGCAGTATATGACTACGGTGATCATTGTGCAATATAAGGCCATAGAAATATCTGTGCAGTATATAACCACAGTGATATCTGTGCAATATCTGACCACAGTGGTCTCAGTGCAATACATGGCCACAGTGATCTCTGAACAATATATGACCACGGTAATCTCTGTGCAACATATAACCACAGTGACCTCTGTGCAATATATAACCATGGTGATCTCTGTGCAATATATGACCACAGTGACCTCTGCGCAATATATAACCATGGTGATCTCTGTGCAATATATGATCACAGTGATTTCCGTGCAGTTCTTGGCCTCATTTATCTCTGTGCAGTGTTTTACCACAGTGATCTCTGTGCAATACATGAACACATTGATCGTTGTGCAGTATGTGATCTCAGTTATTTTTGTGCAGTATGTGACCACAGTGATCTTTGTGCAGTATATGTCCACAGTCAACCCTGTGCAATCTGTGCAATATATGGCCGCAGTGCTCTTTGCGCGGACGATGACCACACTGATGTCTATGCGATGTATGATCACATTAATCTTTGTGCAGTCTTTGTGCAGCATATGTTCACAGTGATCTTTGTGCAATATATGACAAGCGATCTTTGTGCAATATGTGACCACAGTAATTGTTGTGCAGTACGTGATCACAATAATCTTTGTGCGAAATAGGACCACTGTGATCGTTGGTGAAATACATGACAACAGCATTCGTTGTGCAATATATGAGACAGTGATCTCTGTGCAGTATTTGACTTTTAGTCACATTTTGTGACGAGTTAGACTCCTCTGTCAAAATGTCAAACATATATATTTAGCATCGCGTGAAACAGCATTAAAAGGGTTAAATTGTTTACACTATCCGGCGCTAATACTTTTGGACGACCGGCAGGTCAAGGTCAAACTCAGTGCAGACTCAGTTCGGTGAAGTCTCAGTAAACATACGCAATTCCCTTTTATTCAGTCAGGTTAATCTGACTTGTTTTCTACAGACAATAGCTACAAGAAGTACTCTGCACAAAACATTCACTGTAATCTGCATGTACCACCCTTTCCCGTTATAATCTCACAGACTTGGCCGATCCTAGCTTCCTGTCTTTTCGTTGTTGAACTTCCATGTGCACGTGCACTCTCCCTCAAGCAGCAGAGTCAACATTTCTACCAGACAGCTCCTGCAGGAGGACCTTCCTTCGGAGGTCTTCCTGAACATCCTAAGCAACGGACGTCCTGATTATGTTCATGCTGCCACCGGCAATGGGGCAGCATAGCAATGTCTGTATGTATCTGTCATTGGTCCTTGACTCTGCGAGTGGACAGACCACGATGATAACACATGGCAGCGACCATGTCCCACTACTCCTGTCACAGACCACATCAGAACCAAAGCCCCTTCCATTGCTCTTCCATCTTTAATTTAAACGGGTTAAAATGGGACTCATTGCCGTTAAAAATCAGAAAGGAACTCGGGGAGGAAAGGGTGTTTAAATCTGACTAACCAGCGGAAGCGCCAACGAACATTATTTTGAACTGCACAAAATCTGCCATACCTGAAAAACCACATGTAGTAGTTGTGGTTGTTTTTCTGAACACCTTGATTCAACCAAAACCGACAAAAAAAATGAATTAAGAAAAATTAAATACAAAAATAAATTAACAACAACGACTATAGCAACAACGACGACGAGAAGGAGGAGGGGAAGGAGGAGGAGGAAGAGGAGGAGGAGAAGAAGAAGAAGAAGTAATAGTAATAATAATGATGACGACAACAACAGCAACAACAACAACACCAATAATAATAATGATGATGATGATGATGATAATAATAATAATATGATAATAATAATGATGATGATGATGATGATGATAATGAATTAATAATAATAATAATAATAATAATAATAATAATAAAATAACAAGAACAGTACAATAAACTACGAGGAAAAAGGCTCAGAAGCTGGTGTTTCAAAAACAAGCTCCGGTGAATGCTAGACAGCACCAAGAGCTCTGAGCAAAGTCCCGTCACACATGTAAAATCAACCGACGTGATTATGGGAAAGATATTTGCTCCAAACTGGCATCTGTGACATCTGCCAAACAGTCATCACTGTGCAATATATCAATACTGTCAGCACAGTGCAGTATATCAATACTGTCAGCACTGTGCAGTGGATGAACACAGTCTTCTCAGAGCAGCGTATGCACATAATCATCTCTGTGCAGCGTATGAACACAATCATGTCTCCGCAGCATATGAAGTCATCTCTTTGCAGGAAACGAACAAAGTCCTCTGTTTAATATACAAACGCAATCATCTCTCTTCAGAATATGAACAGTCACCTGTTGCTTTGTAGACACATGAGCGATCATCTGTTTAATATAAAAACACAATCATCTCTCTGCAGCATAAATTATGAACAATTATCTGTTGCATTACATGCACATAATCGTGCCCTGCAGTGTATACACACAGTGACGAAAACACTAGAATGAGTCGGACAGTTATGCAACGATATTTCCATTCATTGGTATTTCATTTGCGTAGGTCTCTTTTGTTTGGTTGGGGGTTGGTGGTTTTTTTGTTGTTGTTGTTGTTGTTTTGTTTTTGTTTTGTTTTTTTGGGGGGCTGGGTTTTTTTGTTGTTTTTTTTTTTGGGGGGGGGGTTGTTTTTTGTTTTTTGATGGGGTTTTTTTGTTTTGTTTTTTTGTGTGTGTTTTTTGTGCTTTTTTTTTTTTTTTTTTTTTTTTAATAGGTAGACTGAGAACTGAGAGGGGAAAGGGGTGGTATGGGGAGGGTAGAGGTCCGAGCATCCCCTTGCTTCCCCCCTTCTCCCCTCCTCCGCAGGTCACCTCCGTCCCCTTCACCTCTCACCCCGCCATCTGCGCTACATTGCCTTCTTCCTATTCGACTTCCCAGCCTCCCATTTACCTCTCTTTCCCTGCGGGTGTTCTGTGGAGGGCTCTAGAAAATATGAAGATCAAGTCAGGAAACGTAGCTGCTGTCTGCTTCACGTGAACAGGACTGTTGGAAGTTATTTCCCTTTGTTTTACCGGGGTCTCTCTCTCTCTCTCTCTCTCTCTCTCTCTCTCTCTCTCTCTCTCTCTCTCTGTGCGCGCGGGTCGAAGTGTGTGTGTGTGTAAGAGTGTGTGTGTGTGTGTGTGTGTGTGTGTGTGTGTGTGTGTGCGTGGTGCGTGCGTGCGTGCGTGCGTGCGTGCGTGGTGTGTGTGAGTGAGCGAGAGACAGACAGACAGACAGACAGACACAGACAGATGTAAAGACAGAAACAGAGTCACAGGCAGGTAGACGTGAAGGGGGAGGGGGAGACAGACAGACAGCAGATAGAGAGAAGGGTCGGGGAGGGAGAGGAGGGAGAGGAGAGAGAGGAGAGACTGACTGACTGATTCATTCATTCATTCATTCATTGGTTGGTTGGTTGGTTGGTTGATTGATTGTTTAAGTGAGTGAATGAGTGAGTGAGTGATGTGACAATCGCCCTTATCATTCACACGTCATTACAATACACGTCATTCATGCTGACAAATCAACATAAAAGCGCTGCAATCATAAGGGCAATATGCCATCAGTTTCAGCTGGGCGCCGTACCACTAAGGCCGATTTTCAACGGGCACAGTACGATATTTAGGCCCGATTTCAATATGGCCAAATACAATTAGAGCCCACTTCCATTAGGCCCCAATTCCAAAAGGGCCCAGTGCCAAAAGGGCCCAGTGCCAAAAAGGTGGAATACCACTAGGGCCCACTGCAGCTGAATAACAACCAATACCTCTCTGACGAGAGAGAGAGAGAGAGAGAGAGGGGGGGGGGAGGGGGGAGACAGACAGACAGGCAGGCAGACAAACAGACAGAGAAACAGACAGACAGACACTGAGACAGACAGACAGAGGTAAGGGAAAATGACGGGAGGTGTGGCGCGATAACCCACAGCATAGGCTAAAACGACAAAAGTACTGGCAGTGCAATCACCAGGAAAAGGATCAGAGGAGTCGAGTCCACAAATGGAGACCTCGCCAAGACTGCAGACAACCACGACAAACAACCTGGACATCCTGTCAACAAGAGGAACGAGGAATTCAGTTGGAGTGGAGAAACTGTGAATAAGCAATCAACCGAACCGAAATTTTCCAGAAAAATAGCATAACGAATCAACTGACTAAATGCATACCACTACATTAAGCAGAAACGTAAGAGACTGCTTTCAAACTACTAGCTCTTGATTTAACATTTTATCGGTAAGAATTGAACATTAGGATGAGTGTTGCTATCTGCAAACACAGACGCGCTTTTAAGTCACTGAGGAAACTATAGGGATAAGAATTTCACTGACAAACGCAAGATGTTTACTGTTTGTTTGTTTATTTGTTTGTTTGTTTTTGCCACCACTGATTCGCAGAACCTCAGAATAACTGAAAGAAACCAATAGTCTTGTCCAAGAACAAGTTGCTTTTAGGAAAACAGAAAGAAAGAAAATATATAGCCTGTAGCAATGGATCATACAATCACGCTCCGCAAAATAGTTGAGAATGCTATAAAACATCACAGAGACAGTGAGACTTCACTGTTATTTTGTACATTTTCAAAAAGCATTTGATAGTGTCGGACATAAACATGTACATGTGAAAATGAACAAAATCGGATTATTGATAAAGCGTTTAATTTCATTGGATTTTTCAAAAATGCAACGGTTTGTGTAAAAAATTAAAAGCAGATATTCATATGAAATAAACTTATGAAAAAGAGGGAACGTCAGGGCAATGCATTAGGCCCTACACTATTCAATATCTATATACATTATTTTGTTCAGCACGTTGCAGATTGATGCAGATTCTCCGAATAATTGCAAAAGACAAAATTTCTTGTCTGTTATGATGATTGTCATTGCTTCAACAATAACCTTGGTTTTGCAGACTATACATATCTATCTGTATCTATCTATCTATCTATCTACCTATATATCTTATGTATATATATATATATATATGTTTGTGTGTGTGTGTGTGTGTGTGTGTTGTGTGTGTGTGTGTGTGTGTGTGTGTGTACTACGATTGTATATATTGGGGACAGAAAAATAAACAAAAAGAAATACCTTTTCACCATGATGAAACCTCTTGCTAAAATCCCGATCAATTTTCAATGTGGAGATTATATAACTGTGGAGATTGTATAATTGAAGCGACAGAACAATATCGACATCGGCAGGCCCTTGTTTCCGACAAAAAAGAAAACTTCAAACAGCCTGTAAAGATCGCTCTGTCTAGACAAAGCAATAATTTAGACAGTTTACGCTCTCCGAGATGGGTGCTCCAGATCAGAATTTCAGAAAACAATGACTTCATTACAACTTATAGGTAAGAACCATACCTCTTGAAATACAACAAAAAATAAGATATACCGAGACATTTTAAGAAAAATTTCCACACAAGCTCTCGATCGTGACTTAAGCTCTACGAAGTTTACTTTTGTTACTTACACAGTCCTCGATCAAAATCAGTTGGAACTATTTTCAGCTGCCTCTGCCATTGCCTTTAAGGTTCTGGTTCCACTTTTTATCAGAAATCGGGAGATCATAGGCTTGTGAGCCTACAAACCCCATTGTCTCAAGGTACTGGTTGCATACTTCTACTTATAAAATGTGAAAATAAAACAGATTTACATGTTTCTTGAATGAATTAATGAATCTTCTATTTATCGTGATCTCATCATAACTGGTGATATTACACACGGGAAAAAAAATAAAACACACGCTTGCTCACACGCGTGCACGCACGCGCGCGCGCATGCCACACACACACACACACACACACACACACACACAACACACACACAATACAAACATGCCTACCCCTCTCTCCTCTCTCTCTCTCTCTCTCTCTCTCTCTCTCTCTCTCTCTTATATATATATATATATATATATATATATATATATATATATATATATAATATATATAGTTGACACAAGTATTAAAAGGAATGTTAAAATTATCTACAAATTTGTTTCTAGCGCTTGGCTATCGTCAGGATGGAGTTTGGGTTGCTCACCGCCGGTGTTATATAGCGTGTGGGCCCGGTTGCAGCTGTTTTTGTGTGCGTGTTGGTTGCACGTGTTTTTTTTGGGTTTTCAGTTCGTTGTACGGGGTGTGTTCACTAAAAACGATTTCTATTTATGCCTGCAGTTATTTACTATTTCTGTTTTAGTATTAAGAGTTGCTAAGTGTGGTTTACATAGTATTAGCCATTTTGAGTTAGGCATAGGTTGCATCTTTTTGAAATATTCCTGTATGGTGATGCCCTTTTTATGATTTTCCAGGATATGTTGTAGTTTATTTTTGCGTCTTTAAGTTTCCAAATGTATTTGCTCAATTCAGTTTGGTTTTTGTATTTTTCTTTGTTGAATGACTGTTTGTGGTTTGCATATCTGGTTTTGAAGTGGTTTTCAGTAATCCCTATGTATGTTTCTTTTTCATTTTCTGATGTCACAGTAGCCTGGTATACAATATTGTTGTGAAGACATTTATTGCTTAGTGGGCACTGCTCTTTTTTGGTGCAATTGCAAGATTTCCTTTCTTTACCCTTCTTTGCCGTGTTGGTTTTCATTTTGTTGGATGCATCAATTAGGTTTTTGAGGTTGGGCATACATGAGTACGATAGTTTGACAGTGTTTTTGTTAAATATTTTGGACAGTTTGTGTTCTTTTGGAAATGAAGTTGTTAAGATTTTGAAGAATTCTTTCCCTGTGTTTGTTTTGAGTTTCCCATCGTATCGGGAGTTGTACCATATGATTTTTCTTTTCCTATTTTTCTTGATTTTATTTGTGTTGTTATCTGGGTTGTATTGTAGTTTGTAATTATATCCACTTCTTTGTAGTGCCTCCCGGTATTCTACTGCTGCATTGTTGAACACTCTCTCACTGCATGACAGATTTGATAGTCTCTTGTTTATGCCGTGGGGTATGGTCTTTAATACAGACGGTGGATGGTTACTTTTGATGTGTACATAAAGAGGTGTGTCGTTGGGTTTCTTGTATGGAATAGTAAATAACTGCAGGCATAAATGGAAATCGTTGTTAGTGAACACACCCCGTACAACAACCTGAAAACACACAAAAAAAAAACACGTGCAACCAACACGCACGCAAAAACAGCTGCAACCGGGCCCCACACGCTATATAACACCGGCGGTGAGCAACCCAAACTCCATCCTGACGACAGCCAAGTGCTAGAAACAAATTTGTAGATAATTTTAACATTCCTTTTAATACTTGTGTCAACTAATGTTGCTCCCCAAGGGGTTGAGCACTTGTAGAATTGTTTTAGGCTATTTAACCATACTGATCTATCTATCTATCTATATATATATATGTGTGTGTGTGTGTGTGTGTGTGTGTGTGTGTGTGTGTGTGTGTGTGTGTGTGTGTTAAAAAATATTTTAAAAATGAAGTATTAAAATCTACAAGCTTGTTTCTAGCGTTGCTATCTTCAGGATGTCTTTTGGGGCACGCCAACGATCTTTTATGGCGTGCGGGACTTGATTTCAACTCTGTGTGTGCAGGCGGATCTCATTTGCTGCACGTGCGGCCTGTGGTTCTTATTGGGGCCTGTTCAGATGGAATGTGCTAGCAAAGATTTCCACTTGTGCCTGCAATTGTTTACAATTTCTACTTTTGTGTTCAGAGTTGCTAAATGTGGTTTGCATAATATTAACCATTTTTCTGTGGAGCATAGATTGCATCTTTTTGAGATATTGTTGTATGGTGTTGCTCTTTTTATGATTTTCCATGATATGTTGTAGTCTATTTTTTTATCTTTGAGTCTCCAAATGTATTTACTCAGCTCTGTTTGATTTTTGTATTTTTCATTTTTGAATGACTGTTTGTGGTTAGCGTATCTGGTTTTGAAAGTGTTTTTCAGTAATCCCTATATATGTTTCTTTTTCATTTTCTGATGTTACCGTAGCTTGGTATACAATGTTGCTGTGAAGACATTTATTGCTTAGGGGGCACTGTTCTTTTTTAGTGCAGTTGCAAGATGTCCTTTCGGCACCCTTCTCTTTTATGTTGCTTTTCATTTTGTTAGATGAGTCAATCATGTTTTTGAGGTTGGGCATACATGAGTATGATAGTTTAATGGTGTTTTTGTTGAATATTTTGGACAGTTTCTGTTCTTTTGGGAATGATGTTGCCAAGATTTTAAAGAATTCTTTTCCTACATTTGTTTTTACTTGTCCATCGTATGGTGGGTTGTACCATATGATCTTTCTTTTCCTATTTTTCTTATTTCTGTTCGTGCTGTTGTCTGGACTGTATTGTAGTTTGTAATTGTAACCACTTTTTTTGTAATGCTTCTTGATATTCTGTTGCTGCATCATTGAATGCGTTTTCATTGCATGACAGGTTGGATAGTCTCTTGTTTATACCATTGGGTATTGTTTTTAGTATAGATGGTGGGTGGTTGCTTTTGATGTTTACGTAGACTGGTATGTCATTGGGTTTTTTGTATGGTTTGTACACATGGTCATTGAGGTCTAATGTTATGTCTAGGTAATTCACTACTTTTTTGTTTGCTTCTATTGTGAGTTTTAAGTTGTGGTTTTTAAAGATTTTACATAATTCTTTTTTCTTGTTTTCAATGGTTCTTGGATTATTGTTAATGCAGCGAGGCCGTCATCTCTGTATAAACCGGCCTGTTTTCCAAGTTGTTTTTGGATGTTGGATAGCATGAATAGTCCGACTAGTTCACATGTTTCGGCACCATCATACGATCCCATGGTTACATCAAATGTGGAGTTTTTGCTCGTTTTTTTAATCCAAGTTTCATTTCTGCTATGGAGTAAGGTTTTTTTGGTGTGGAAAATAATCTCCATTTCTGACTCTGTTATATTTGTGTATTTGTTGGCAAATTTCAAAGCTTTGTTGAGTAGTTCTTCATCTATGGATGGATAGAAGTCTACTATGTCAAATGTAATGAACATTGTATTTCTCTGTTTGTTGAGTTTCTTAAACCATTGTATGACTTCATAGCTGTTTTTCCAAAGGTTGTATTCAGTGTTTGATTTTATATCTTCTATAGCCTTTTCCAAAATTCTCTTGCTTATTTTGCCCAGTTCGGATTTAGATGGGTTTATTAGTCTACATGTTGGGTTGTTTTGGAAGTTAGGCTTGTGGTCTTTAAACGTTATGAAGGCTTCTTTTGTTGCTGTTGCGTCTACCCTATCACTCAACTCCATGCGGTGTGCAAGCTCTTTTTCTTTTTTGCGGATGTTGCTATGTGTAGTTTTATCAGCTTTCTTGTAGTTTTTCTGGATGTTTTTGTTTAAGAGTTGAGAGTATTCGTTTGGTTCCATTTTGTAAAAATTGCTCGTTTTGTCAGCCTTTACGAATATCTTTTTATCATTTTGGATTTGTTTTATATCATTTGCTAGTGATGTTTGAAAGTTGTTATTTGATTTTTTGAATTTAATATTGGCTATCAGTCCCTTCATTTTGTCTTCAAAAGGTTTCATTTCATCTATTGTCGGAGGTGATCGCCATGATTTGAATCCAAATGTATTTTTGTCTTCATTCTTTGCATTTGGGTTTAGGAAGAAGAATGCCTTCCATCTCATGTTGCGCACAAATTTCTCGGTTTGTTCTATCAGTTTTTTAGTGTAAGTTTGTGGGTTTGAAAATGGTATGTTTTTAGTGGATTGCCCAAAGTTGATTTTCTCCATTTTAGATTTTGTCAGACCACAGTGCTCAACGTGAGGAGCGATTATTATGAACAATATAAAAAAAAGTCCTTAAAAAATCTGAAGGTGCTCAACCCCTTGGGGAGCAACATCTGTTAAAAAATATTTTTAAAAATGAAGTATTAAAATCTACAAGCTTGTTTCTAGCGTTGCTATCTTCAGGATGTCTTTTGGGGCACGCCAACGATCTTTTATGGCGGGCGGGACTTGATTTCAACTCTGTGTGTGCAGGCGGATCTCATTTGCTGCACGTGCGGCCTGTGGTTCTTATTGGGGCCTGTTCAGATGGAATGTGCTAGCAAAGATTTCCACTTGTGCCTGCAATTGTTTACAATTTCTACTTTTGTGTTCAGAGTTGCTAAATGTGGTTTGCATAATATTAACCATTTTTCTGTGGAGCATAGATTGCATCTTTTTGAGATATTGTTGTATGGTGTTGCTCTTTTTATGATTTTCCATGATATGTTGTAGTCTATTTTTTTATCTTTGAGTCTCCAATTGTATTTACTCAGCTCTGTTTGATTTTTGTATTTTTCATTTTTGAATGACTGTTTGTGGTTAGCGTATCTGGTTTTGAAAGTGTTTTCAGTAATCCCTATATATGTTTCTTTTTCATTTTCTGATGTTACCGTAGCTTGGTATACAATGTTGCTGTGAAGACATTTATTGCTTAGGGGGCACTGTTCTTTTTTAGTGCAGTTGCAAGATGTCCTTTCGGCACCCTTCTCTTTTATGTTGCTTTTCATTTTGTTAGATGAGTCAATCATGTTTTTGAGGTTGGGCATACATGAGTATGATAGTTTAATGGTGTTTTTGTTAAATATTTTGGACAGTTTCTGTTCTTTTGGGAATGATGTTGCCAAGATTTTAAAGAATTCTTTTCCTACATTTGTTTTTACTTGTCCATCGTATGGTGGGTTGTACCATATGATCTTTCTTTTCCTATTTTTCTTATTTCTGTTCGTGCTGTTGTCTGGACTGTATTGTAGTTTGTAATTGTAACCACTTTTTTGTAATGCTTCTTGATATTCAATGATGCAGCAACAGAATACTTTCAAAACCAGATACGCTAACCACAAACAGTCATTCAAAAATGAAAAATACAAAAATCAAACAGAGCTGAGTAAATACATTTGGAGACTCAAAGATAAAAAAATAGACTACAACATATCATGGAAAATCATAAAAAGAGCAACACCATACAACAATATCTCAAAAAGATGCAATCTATGCTCCACAGAAAAATGGTTAATATTATGCAAACCACATTTAGCAGCTCTGAACACAAAAGTAGAAATTGTAAACAATTGCAGGCACAAGTGGAAATCTTTGCTAGCACATTCCATCTGAACAGGCCCCAATAAGAACCACAGGCCGCACGTGCAGCAAATGAGATCCGCCTGCACACACAGAGTTGAAATCAAGTCCCGCCCGCCATAAAAGATCGTTGGCGTGCCCCAAAAGACATCCTGAAGATAGCAACGCTAGAAACAAGCTTGTAGATTTTAATACTTCATTTTTTAAAATATTTTTTAACAGATGTTGCTCCCCAAGGGGTTGAGCACCTTCAGATTTTTTAAGGACTTTTTTATATTGTTCATAATATATATATATATATATATATATATATGGTAATAGGCTAATAGGATTATTCAATATTCTTCGTCCAGTGGCGTACACTTTAAGTGATTGATTGTATGATACAGAATCAGCAGCTAATCCATTGTCTAATATGCACGGTTTGTCACGCTATTATATATTCAGAATCTGGTGGTTAAAAAGAATGTGTGGAATGGAAATAAAACCACCATACACACACTGATCATTCTTAGAATAATTATTTTGTTTTCCAAGCATCAAGCCTCGTTTATGTAATAAACTAACAATATACCTTTTTTCAGTTCAGTTCAGTTCACTTGGGACTTAGACAGCCTCACCGCTTTTAGTGTCCCAATCATCTTATTTATATAAATAAATAGTGTTTGCATAATGCATGCATATGCTCAGGATTTATTTTATTCTATTCTATCAATCAAATTAAAATTTTAAAATATTCGACTTTGTGTCGAATCCAGAAGGTTTTTAAAAGTATTCAAATCTTTTGCTTTTTTAATGTGTGCAGGTAGTTTGTTCCAATATGGTGCCACTCTGTTACTAAAGGAAAATTTTCTAATATTAGTGCGACAATTTTTAATTTGGATTTTGTTAGCAGAATTTCTTGTAATTTGATTAGAGGTCAGTTGATAAAAATCTGTTAAAATGTGTACTGTTAAGTCCTTTAAATAGCTTGTAAGTCTCAATCAAGTCTCCCCTTATTCGTCGGAACTTTAACGATGGTAAATTTAACCTTCGCAGTCTATCTGCATAGCTTATATGTTTAAACTTTTTAATTAACAAGGTGGCTCTTCTTCGCACTCTCTCAATACTCACTGATTGCCTTTTTAAGTAAGGGCACCATATCACATTTCCATACTCCAGGTGGGGTCTAACTAATGACTTATATAGTATTGTAAAAACTTCAGGATCCAAATATGAAAAAGACCGTCTAATTCTACCGAGCATTTTATTAGCTTTCATCATTGCACTGTTTATGTGCTTATCAAATTTCAGACAGCTATCAAACGTTACCCCAAGATCTTTTTATTCTAAAACGGAATCAATATTTGAGACAGCATCATTGTATTTCATAGTATATGTATATTCCGGATTATTTTTTCCATAATGTATAACCTTGCATTTACCTGGATTAAAATATAAATTCCATGTTTCACTCCACTTAATTAGATTATCAATATCATCTTGTAACTTAAGATGGTTACTAACAGAAGCATATATTTTCGTGTCATCTGCAAATATTTTAAATGTACTAATTACACATTCTGGCAGGTCGTTTATAAAAACTGTGAACAGAATAGGTCCAAGAATACTTCCTTGCGGAATACCGCTTAAAAGATCTAATTATTACCAACTCTTCGTGTTTCTTATTTTTGTGTACGTGCTGATAATTGCTTCTTCTTATTAAATGTTGAGTCAAATCCAGTCTTTCGGCTTTGTGATCTCGAAGGCACAGATAATGATATGCTATTGTTCTGATGATTCTGATTAAGTTCTTCCACAGCTCCGACTGGAATGTCAAAGAAATCGAAAAACACGGATATAGAACACAGTAGGCACAAAAACCTAGTGTGTCAGGCCATTCTTTGGTTTCGCCGGTTTAAAAAAAAAGTAATATTTGTTCGTTCCACATTTTAATGAGTAGCAGGTTAACTGGACCGAGCACTGCTCTCAACTGACCTCGGCTTCGGTGTGTCTCGGTAGTTTATGGTGTCTCGGTTAGTTTCGGTAAGACTCGGTCGATTTGGGGGCAGATAAGAAACCCGGGTCTCTGAGACCGCGTTCTCTTTAACACTGAATATTATTTGTTTTCTAAAATCTAGTTTTGAAATTTCATCAAACTATGCAGAGTGGATTACTTTTAAGGTTCATGTTTATTGTCTGGCTGTGTCGAGGAACCATGCGGGCAGCAGTGACTTTGGGCAGTTCTACACATCACCAACAACTGGACGTCTGTGCGACCCAGTTAAATGGTTCCAACCTACACGGGGTCATCAGCCTTTGGCCGTTGGCCCGAAAAGATGGTCTGCCAAGGTAAATATAGTCGGGTGTCGAAAAGCAGAAGACTGCAGTTAGAGTTTAGAGCCCCAAATTTTCGACCCTACGAATATGATATTTTTTGGATGTGAAATATTTTGGGGTTGGGAGTGAAATGACTTGACAATAACAAAACATGGACAGTGCGAAAAGAAGGTGTGAAAGTAAAGGCAAGTAACCTGTGCTTCAATTGGTCGATCATATTTCCGCCATTTTCATTTTATCGTCTGCATTTCCGGTTGTACCAAAAGGTACTTGTCCAAATAGAGAAAGTAGACCCCAAGCGCTTTATAGTCCGGGGCTTGAAATTCCCTTGTAATTTTTGGTCGACCTGGTGAAAAGTATAAAAAAAATTTACTTGTCCCTCCAAATTTCTACTTCCCCCAGCGACTGTGAATAAAAGTGTCCCAGGTAGAGAAGTGACAACCATCAGATATAATTCGGTAATGACATGTTCTGCACACATTTAACTGGGGCCAAACACAGAGGATTATGATATTAGACAATTTACTCGTTCACCTGAAATATCTAGGCCTCTGTTAAGCAGCTCTGGAGCAACTCCATCACACATTTCCACCATCCTTGTCCGCGCTTATGACACTGAAGTAACGCATTACCACAAATCCATGGACATTGTCATTTTCAAATTGAAAAACTTCTTTTCACACAGGGGTATGGTGATTCCTATCATGCGGTTCTATCACTACCTGACCTCTGCCACATCAAGAAGTTGAGCTCTGACCTGTTTACCCTAGGGGCTTGTGATAATGGTTTCTATTTTTTCCTTCTTCAGGGCCCCCAAGTCAGTGCTGTTATAAGGGGTGTGTTCACAATTTCTTAGAGATTATAAAGGGTGTTTTATCCTTAGCTCAGAATTGTAAGAGGTACCAAATTTTTTGGAGGTTCCCACTCCTCCCCCACCCCCCACCCTTCTTCCTCCTCCACACGTAATTTCAGGTTAGCCTTTACAAAGCTGAGGTAGTTGTCAAGTACATGCCCAGTTGTCTCACTCATTGACATTTTTTTTTAAAGCACAGAAAGCACACTCAACCATATATGTATACACACATACACACAAACAAGTATACACACACACACACACACACACACACACACACACACACAGAGTCACACACACACACATACACACACACACACACACACACACACACACACATACACACACACACACACACACACACACACACACACATACATATGTAAACACAAGCACACACACACACACACACTCTCTCTCCCTCTCTCTCTCTCTCTCTCTCTCTCTCTCTCTGTCTCCTCTGTCTGTCTGTCTCTCTCTCTCTCTCTCTCTCTCTCTTTCTCTCCCTCCCTCTCTCTCTCTCTCTCTCTCTCTCTCTCTCTCTCTCTCTCTCGATTTTGATTGTCCAAATGGAGTAAAACAAGGATGCTTGTTGAGTCCACAGCTGTTTTCTTTTTTCATAAACGAACTGGCTGTGGAATTGTCCCGCTAAGGCAGACATGGTATCCAGATAATACCTGGAGCAGTTGAATTAGTTTTATCACTGTATGCTGATGATGTTGTTCTTCTGTCCAGAACAGTTGTAGGTTTGCAAAACCAACTAAATGTATTGAAAGAAGAAGCAGATCGCTTAGGTTTATCAGTTAACTTGGATAAGACAAATATAGTGGTCTTTAGAATGGGTGGCCACCTATCAGTGTGTGAAAAATGGTCTTATGGAAATGCAGACGTTCAAGTAGTTAATTCAGATAAATATCTTGGAATGATATTTTCAACAAAATTAACTTTCCGTTACGCATGGGAAGAATCTCTAAGAAAAGGGAAAAAAGGTACTATTGAAATTCTGAAATCCCTGAGAAAACTGAATTGTACAGACTGTAGTATATTTTGGAAAATATTTGATACACAGATAAAACCTCTTACATATGCAGCTGAAATTTGGGGCTTACATGAAAATTCGATGATGGAAAAAGTACATACGTATGCTATGAAGCGTTTCCTTCAAGTACCTATTCATTCATCCAACACCGTTTTATATGGAGAGATGGGCAGATACCCTTTGTACATAAGTACATTTGTGAAATGTATTAAGTACTGGTTGAAGATCTTGAAGCTACCTCAGTCCCGTTTTAGCAGGCAAGCCTATGATATGATGCTTTTAGAAATGGAAAAAGGTAAAGAAAACTGGGCTCATAAAGTAAAGAAAGTCCTTTCAGAACAGGGTTTTGGAATAGTGTGGATGGCCCAGGAAGTAGGGAATGAGCAACAGTTTATTGCGGAATTTAAAGACAGGCTTATTTGTTCTTTTAAACAGAATTGGCACTCAGATATGGAAAGTAAAGAAAAATATGGCTGGTTTTTCTCATTTAAGAATGTGTTTCATTCTGAAAAGTTTCTCAATGTCATAACAGATAGATGGCACAGAATAAATTACGCAAGATTTAGGTTGAGAACTTTAGGTTTTAATGCGAACGAAAGATGGTTTGAATGTGAAACATCCACAGAATCTCCTTGTCCTGCATGTAGACACATTATTGATGACAAAGAACACTTTCTGTTCCACTGTACTGCTTATAATGAAGTGCGGACAAAATTGTTCACTTTTCCAGTTAGATATAGCAAAAAGACAAAATGTTGCTGTCGTGTTATCATCAGATGATGAACTTGCAATTAAATCAGTTGTGAAATTCATCGCAGAAGCATTGAAAATTAGACAGATGAAGGATAGTGAAATTTAAGATAATGCATTATAAGAGATATCTGAATGAATATTATCATTCATCACAAGTGGAAGAGATCAGTAAGATATATTGTCATCATTTGATCGAGTGGATGGTCGAGTCAGTCTTAAGGATTTTTTTTTTTTTTTTTTTTACTAATTGCATTACTCCTGTGCATGAGGACATAAGGAAATGTTATGAATTTATTTGTTTTTAACCTTTGATTTGGTGCACACTAGGAATGAATGTGTACTATTTGTTTGCAGGAAAGGAAGAGGGAAATGTTATTGTTCTGTTACCTCTCCCCCTTGTCAAAAGACCTCTTTGGTAATGACAATAAAATATCCAAGTGTCTCTCTCTCTCGCTAACTCTCTCTCTCTCTCTCTCTCTCCCCCCCTCCCCCTCCCTCCCTCCCTCCCGCTCTCTCTCTCTCTCTCTCTCTCTCTTACAAATGTGCAAGTTGAATAAATTGTTACAAAAAGGACCATTACAATACATAGCATTTTGACTGATTTAAAAAGAGTTTGATACTGATGTAGGCCCAGAACAGAACACGGCAGCTGAGATCCACACATTTCCCATTCCCTTAGAAAGGGCTGGGGCGATAGGGCCCCATTCCCATCCAGTTCCTGCAAGCGTGCGCTCATGCAAGCCCCACAGTCAGGCAAAGAAGGGGAGATGCCAACTGCCATTGCAAATCGTGGTGTTCTGTCTGCTGAATTTATGTTAAAAGTGCAAATTTCAGTGTGTTTTGGATACTTCTATTTGTCTGTGTTTGTTGTTGATTTCATATATACTAATATAGTCATAGCTCCATTTGTCTGTGTTTGTTGTTGATTTCATATAGTCATAGCTCCATAAAAAAGTAAACAGGATATCACTTTGGTCCAAATCTTTAGAGTGCCACAGCCATCTGTGACAACAGCTGAAAAACCTGTGCTTCTTTGGGATTACTTAAATTCCAGTATTTTGGGGTATTATTAACAGAATCAGTACTAGAATTTCGGTCTGTAGGATGAATGTTCCGCTGTAACAGGTTGTTCATAGGAAAAGCTTTTGATTTAGATATTAAATTGTAAAAATGATATTTCATCCTCAAGCCATTTAAGGGCTATATATGCTGGTCAAAGTGGTAAAAATGGTGTCTGTTGCCATCTCAATAAGCCTTGCATCGTCTGCATCACATTGTGTGTATAATTAACATGGACTATGCTCCCTGCAAAGCAGACAACAGGTTTCGTGCTCTCTCTCTCTCTCTCTCTCTCTCTCTCTCTCTCTCTCTCTCTCTCTCTCTCTCTCTCTCTTTTTGCATACTAATTGAATTTGGTGTCACTGCAGGTGTCATGTTTTTCCCCCAGTGTTTTCGTCACTTTAAAATGCCACAGCTTTTCCCCACATTAAGTTCCTTACCCCGTCCTCCATCGCCCCTGTGCATTCACTTACTGATTGATTTTTTTTCCATGTCTGCAGTGTGTGTGTGTGTGTGTGTGTGTGTGTGTGTAGTAGTAGTAGTAGTAGTAGTAGTAGTAGTAGTAGTTGTAGTAGTAGTACTTCAGTTTTACATCTTTTCACGTATGTGATATTAGATGAAGAGAGAGAGAGGGAGAGAGAGAGAAATGTCTGTGACTATGTAAGTGTATGCATAATGTGGATTTCTAAGTGCATGTAAATGTCCCTCTAAGCATCCCTACAACATACCTGCAAATAATCTTAAAGTAAATGCTTAACTGGACTACAAATTAAGGAGAAAACAACATTGAAGGCAAGCTTTAAATCTGAAAAGACATCACACAGTGACATGCCTGATAATGGGTGTGTGTGTGTGTGTGTGTGTGTGTGTGTGTGTGTGTGTGTGTGTGTGTGGTGTGTGTGTGTATTTGTGTATGAGAGAGGAGACAGACAGACAGATGCACATCAATGATTATAGTGTGTACTGCATTGTGTCTTTTAAATTAGTTAATGAATGTGCATGAAAATGTACCTTGCCATATCTTGTGTCTGTAGTAATCTCTCTCTCTCTCCTCTCTCTTCTCTCTTGTTCTCTTCTCTCTCTCTCTGTTCTCTCTCTCTCCTCTCTCTGTCTCTCCTTTGTGTTGTGGTGTGTGTGTGTGTGGTGTGTGTGTGTGTGTGTGTGTGTGTGTGTGTGTGTGTGTGTTTCCTCCCTGAGTATTTGCTGGCTGACAACTGACATAACAATTTCCAAACTAATTCAGAGGAAAGTGATTAAAGTCTGTGAGATTTATAAGTTGTTTGCATAAACTATGATAAAGAAAAACAGCAATATTGCAAATGGCCTCAAAGTCTGTGCATTTGATGAGTTTGTATGGAGGTTTTAGGTTTTTGCAAATTCATGGGAGATCACTGGACAGATATGGGGGCACACTCTGGAAATGGACGCTCACTAACACTGGCTCTGTGACTAAAGCATTTGTTGTTGGTCAGAGGCTTTGTAAGAGGTGTCCTGCGAATGTTCACTCAGAACAGACACCACTCAGCAGCAGTGGAGTGTCTGATGTTGCCTCATGACAGCTTGACATTGACAGCTTCATGTGTATTGCCAGAGGGAGGGTAGGCTGGAAGAAAACAGGATACATATGCCTGCGGAGGGGTAGCCGAAATGACCCGCGTGGGAGTAATGCCAGTAAGTGGCGCAGAATATGAGATGGCACACACGCATGCACACACACACACACACGCACGCACACACGCATGCGCACACGCACGCACGCACAAACATGTTGACAAATACTGCTATACTAGTTGAACTTGTAGTCTCAACAGTCTAAACAGTTGTGAAAATAACGATTTTAATAACTGTGAAAATGTTGATTGTAATACTAAGTCAAGTGTGTTTTACTTTTTGTACAACTGCACTACATGTATCGTATGTGTAAAAAGTGAGTCAGTCTCCTGATATTTTTAAACCAATTTATCCAGCATCATTATGCACACTGCAACTTTTTTTTTTTTTGTATTTCTGTTTCAGATTTACGAGTAAATTTAATGTCTCAAATCATGCCTGGAACTATTCCTTCAACCCCTGTGAAAATTTTGATGTCCAGCTTGACAATCCCGACCAGGGAGCTCGAAATCAATGCCACCATGTAGCAGTAAGTTTCTCTCATTTTCTGACCATTTTACACTCTTCTTCTTTGGTGTTGCTGCTACTAAGGTATAAATGAAACAACGTTTTTAATTGGCTTAGTAGGATAAGGTTCACGTCTGTCACAGTAATTGCCATAATCATGTCTGCTTCTATTTCAGGTTTTTTGTGGTGATAGTCTGAGGTTTAACTGTGTCCAAGGTCAGATAGAAAAGTTTTTGACATGCCATCTGCATCTGAGCCCTGAAATTTATTGGTTCAGTTGTGCTGGAGAAATATAGATTACGAGATATATCATGAAATCAAATTTCTCTTAGAGGATATCGCAAAGTAGTCGATTTTGGTAAGTTAGCTAGTCAAATTGGTTGTTTTGGGTAGAAGGTCAAAATTGTAGATCAAAATTATTAAAGATTTGATGATCATTTTATTAATTCATTATAGGCAGTTAATGAGTTATTATTTTTTGTTATTATCTTTATTATGGGTGGTAAATAAGAAATAAAGGAAAATAAATGTAAATGGAAGTAATGACAAAACAGAAGTAATGACAGTTGCATGTTAGGAATGGCACACAGAATGGAGGATTGAACCAACGTGTAGAATTTATGTATAAAATCAGTGTCTGCGCTGTCACATTCAGTTCATAACCAAAATTGCATTTTCTTTAAATGTAGCCAGCAGTTTCATAATTAAGAATAATACGGACTAGTAATTGTCAATTTACTTGTGCTAAAAGAAAGAAAGTAATAAAAGAAAATGAAATTTGTAAAACTTCAAATCTCTTTTTTCGTTTGATTAATTGGGTGATAACATTGTTTGTCCTTGTTCAGGTTAACTTGGGATAACTCACACGCACTGATTTTCGGGTGGTGGGGGTTACACATCTATCTGAAGTAGCTGTCCAGAAAAAGAGTTTATCTTAAGCTGCATCCCATGCTGAGCATTTTCTGTCTTCTCTTGTAGTGTTTGGATGACTACGCCATATTTTTTTGTAGGTTGTTAGCACTGACCCAAAGTCTACTGAGTCACGTCTCTGTGCATTATTCGAGTCGGTAGTTTTCTTTAATTTTGTTGTAAAAACATAGTCTTGAAGTGCAATTTTATTTTTGCCAATATCTGTCTACTCATATTCTAATTTCTTTTTTAATGGCATGTTTTATTTTCCCTGCAGAACAGTTTAGTGGTGGGGGAAAATAAATGTAGACTAACAATTCTTCCATCATTACTTCAATGACTTGGCAAAGATTTAAATAAAACAAAAAAAATTACAAAAAAAAAAAGGGGGGGGGGGGCAGGAGGGAGAGGAAGAAAATGAGTACATAAAATCAGGGAAATATGTTTAAGTTAAACCCTTCACTATCAGCATAGGGGAGCCATCATATAATCCTACCTCAAGACATATCTATTCATATTACCTGCTCCTAGGCCTTTCATCCGCTGGATTGGACTCATCAGGGAGACACGGCTGATAGTGTCTGTGCTTCCTTGGCATCAAATGGAAATACACCACAGTCTAGAATTCTGTGGTGTTCTCACCAACAAGGGTTGAAAAGAAAAAGAATCTAACAGCACCCCAAAGCAGCCAGTGAAGGGTAGAAAAGTAAAACGAAAAGAAAGTGCGGTAAGGAAATATGTTGCTAAAAAACTAAAATTAGTATATAAACATTACAAAATGTCATCCCACCTGGTTAAAAGGGATAGGTGTTTTTATTTATTTTATTTTCCAAATGCTAAATGTCGCCTGTTCATTCTGTACATGATTCATTCTAAATTTATGTAAAACATTTTTCATGAATTTTAACCATGGAATGATAGATGTCTCTGTATTTTGAAGCATGATGCTCTGTCAGTCTGAGTAGGGACATGTTATCTGCCTTTGTTATGAGTAACCAGAAGCTATGTGTATGTGGCTGTGCCTGTCTGAGGAAGGACATGTTATCTGCTTTTGTTATGTGTAACCAGGAGTCTGGTGTATGGCATTTAAAGAAAAAAATGTATTCAAATTATATCAAATAATTATATGACATAACAAATCACACTATGGACAACAGTATTCTTTATCATGCTAGAAAGAAAAAGCAGACAAACAGGCCCAAATATCGAATGAAAGAAGCTACCATGAAAACAGAAAAACAACCAGCAACAAGAACACAAACCACACACACTTAGGTCCAGGTATAGGATACACATATGAAGTGTGCAAAGAAGAAGAAGAAAGATACATATATATAGAGATATACAAACACTGAAACAGAGGAAAGACAGACAGGCATAAAGACAGACAGATGGACAGGGTAACAGATTGTCAAAAAATAGATGAAAGCAGCTTTAAACCTTTATTTGTCTGAGTCAGGATGTGCAGTGCTTTGTTTGCTTGCTTTGCAAGATGCTTTTGTGCCCTTGTGAACTTACCATTTTATGGAAAATGAGATTTGTGCTAGCTTGTGATCTGAATGATATTAGACCCGTGTCTGATTTCAAAAGCTGTTTCAGGATCAGTTTGTTTGAAAATGACCGTTTTTGTGTATTCCTTGTTTGATCTCAAGTCCTTTTTTATTACAGTAATGTTAGAATTTATTTCATTTGCTTTGTTGTCCAGTTTTGCATATAACAAACAAGGATGTTTGGTGTTATTGATTTTGTTTGAATTAGGAGAATCTTTGCTCTGTAAATAACTTGGAGCACCATCAATGCATACATTGTATAGTATTGGGCTTAGAGAGTTTCCCTGGAGAACACCTTTGAATGAAGGTATCTAAGAAGTTTCTTTTCTGTTATCTTTACACAGATTTTAATAGTATCATACATTGGTCTTATCACTTAAACTAGCAGTTGCCTCTGATTCCTAATCTGTTCAGTTTTGTCATTTCAGTTTCATGTCAAACACTCAAACACTATCAAGTTAGACGTTCAAAAAGTCAGTGAGCCAGCTATGTAACATACTCTGTCATTTAATATATTGTCTATAATATTTTTAAAAATAAAAACATAGTTGTTCTTGAAGTTTTTTTTTCTTTTCGTTTGTTTGTTTCTGAATCCAGCTTTTTCCTCACCTGGCAGTGTATTGACTTTAATATAATCAGATATTCTTCTATTCCATATGTGGCAGAAAATTATTTTCCAAGTGTAGTGTGTATTGTCATCCCACCTGGTTAAAGTGGTCTGTGTTTTTATTTATCTAAAATGCTAGATTCTTTATTCGCCAATGAATTAACGAAGGATATTGTTTTGGTTGCATTGTTCCAATACACAGATACTTTCACTTCAAAGCTCACAGTGCCTGACCGTTTTCTACACAAATATCAATCAGTCTGTTTCCTGCATTTTCAAGAGTGTTGTCCATGGAACATCTGTTAAAGAAGTATGAAGATCTTATTATATGTGCTTTCAGAGTCTGACTTACTGAAGTTAGTGTCTACTTCTGTCCTGGCATGAAATAACCCACATAACTAATATTGCCTCGAGATAAAAAAAAAAAAAAAAAAAAAAGATTTCAGTGTCATTTTCGAGATGTTCTCATCTCTTATCAGATGGTCTTTTCCAAATGGTATATGTCTTGGAGGAATGTAATAGCAGGCTACATATATATACAGGTCTCACTTTTGGTGTCATTCTCTGCTGTTCCTTGTACCCACACAGTGGCACGACTGCTTGGTTGTATGATCCTTACTTGATCTCTGAACTCTTTTTTGATAGAAACAGAAAATCCACAAGATGAAGTCTGTGTATTTCTGTGTTTTTCTCTGTATAATGAATTCCTCACACAAAATAAGCTATAAAGATTTCTTTGCTGGTTTTTTTTTTTTCGTTTTGTCTCTCTGTATGAAAACGTTATTATAATTTGAAATTGTGCACAAATTGCTGATCATTGAATTTATAAATTGATATACCATTCAATGTTTCAATAGAACCCCTAATATTAAAAAAAGTATCTTCAGTTTTGTTTTTGCTAATTTCATAACCAGAGAGTGTTCTGTAGCAGTGCCCTTCCTATCTGTGCTTGTATATACAGTTTCTATTTAACACAGTGTCTCTGTTACAGGCACTACTAATATGTACTGTTGGATTGTTGAGGTAGCTGATACACTTCCACCATGCTGTTGAATGGGGTGGTAGTTTGCATGGTTTTGGTGGTGTGTAATGGTCCCGTTTGCCTCTTGAATGTTGGAAAGTCCCATCTGCCTGTCAGTTTGTCACTCTGCTAGATGTGGCCGGGTCATTCATGTGGTGGCTCAGACTGGCTGGGTCCTTTGCCTCCTGGCCCCAGTGTTGAGAGCAGCATCCATCATTGCTGAACCTGTGTGGCATTGGAAAGCATTACTGGGCTGTTTTGCAGTTGTTGCTGTGGGCCATTTGTGTGTGGGGGGGGGGGGGGGGGGGTGTGTGGGGGGGGGGGGGGGTGTTTCCCCTATTTTGACCAGAACAAACTCTGCATGTTTACCAATATTGTGAGCCAGCAGGCTGGCCCCTCTCTTTGTTTTGTGTAAGTCATCATGGAAATGTAATTTGCTAAATTGATATTGGTTTGTTTTATGAAAGATGCTTCTGTGTGTTGTACGGCTCTGAATAAAACTATGGTGTTTCAGTCTATGGCTGAAGATCAGGACTGACAGGTGTAATAGCCTATCTTGATGCATCATTTTGTTTTTTAAGTCTGCTGATAGTCGATAGCAGCACTTGTTGCTTTCCTCAGCATCCTGTGTCTGCAGATCGCTGGCGACAGTGTGTATGAGGATGGGGTTGGAACTGGTTTTTACTGGCTCAGGAGAGCTGTCTGTTGTCCAGGGCATTTTGTCATGCTCACATGTTGCCCTTTTGAGTGCCAGATACACTCTCTATCTGTCCCCTTCAGGACAGGATCTTGAAAGACAAAGAGATGAGGGAGATTGGGAACTCCATACTCATGGTGTTGCTAGCTGGTCTTCTTTACATTTTCCACCCTGTCAGTGCTACTCTTGCTATCAAATTCACTTAATCACTGTAAGATCGATCGTTTGACTTTAGCCGAGTGACGTCAGCACGGATCTTGGATGGTGTTTTTGTTGTTGGGCTCTTCTTTGTTGGTATCACTGTGCGAGAGCTGGAGACAGTGGAGGACTGTTTTGGTGGAGCAGGATTAGAAATGGGGAGTGGGGGGGGGGGGGAGCTGTTGTCACTAACTTGCAGTGCTTCATGTAAGGGCAGGCATGTCATGAGCAAAGTACTGACCTGAAAAATGTTCTTTGGTCGATATAATTCCATGATTCCTTTCATCGGATCTGAGATTTTACAGTGGAAAGATTTTTAACAAAATTTCGGATGGGTTTTTTAGAAGATGTATTTTAAAGAATTGTGTGAATGAATGACTTGTGAGTTGATTTTAACGTGGTGACAGCCCTGATATGGCCCTTTGCGGTCGGCTGGGCTATAAGCAACATTACCTTACCTTACCTTCCTCCCCTGTGTGCATCATTGCTCAGCCAGTTGCAGATGGAAGGAGGAAAGGAGACTGGATCCACCCTTATCTCACTCTTGAACTTGATTTCAACCCAGTCAGTGTGTGTGCCAATTTTAGTCCTGACTAGACACTTGGAGTTGTTGTAGATCTGCTCTTTGGTGGAATGAAAAGTGACCGTAACACACCAGCTTTTGGTGGAGCAAGCATTATGAGGGTGATGAGCACCCCCTCACTTACCTTCCCCTTCCCTGTAGAGGGACAGGTAACCACTGACAGCTGTACAGGGTAGTCTGTTCAGGCAAGGGCACACATCGGGTCACCAAGCTTGGTCATGCTTAACCTGGGCTGATGTACCTGTAGTGTTTGACCACTGCATTTTTCCATCTTCCAGAGATTGATTTGTAATTTTCTCCAAAACAGATTTATCTGCCCTGCTGATTCTGCCCGTTGAAAATGAGAGAGAATTGAATTGGCTGCAGGGAAACTTCACCTGCCTAATGGTGTTCTGTTAGGTTGTGGCCGTACTGTTTGTGTGTGCAGGTCTGCAAATACAATCAAGTTGAATCGTATAACCTGGGAACTCATGATACTGCCAACTTCAGGGTCCAGACAGACAGCAGTGATAATGTTAAGGTGCAGCTTATTTACACAAACAACAAGTGAGTTTCGATATTTGAAGTATAGTAATTTCTTGTCTCCAAGGTAATGTTTGTATTGGATGAGAGATCTTAGAATAGGTTCCACTGCATGTAGATTCCTCAGTGGTATGCATGCACCTTTGCAAATGCGATTGTTACTATTCTTGCACAGACCAAAGTGATTTCAGATTTGTTTTGCAAGCAGCGTAAGTTTGTTACATTTTGTTTTTACATTTTTGTAGTGTCTGGTTATGTCATGTGTGTGCGTGTTATAAATGTATGTGTGTTTGAGAATGTCACTGGGTTTGTGTGCGTGCATGTGCTTGCATACAAGTATATGTTTGCTCTTGTGCATGCTTTTTTGTATGTGCTTTGGTGCATGTGTGAGTGGGTATGAGTGCATGGTGTGTTATAATTATTCAAAGTCAAGAGATGGAAAGAAGAAGGGAGTAGGGCAGTTGTTTTGAATCATGTTTTGTTAATTCAGTTTGTGTGCTATGAAAAAGAAAGTTAGTCCCATCCATCTTTCAGGTTTAGTTTAGCATTATATGCACCACAAACATTAACTCCTGTCACGCTGATATATTTATTGACAGTGACAGAGGCTCTCACAGTATTTCAGTCAAGCAATTTTTTGGCAGTGTGTGTGAGCGTATGTGCGTTTGTTGATGTGCATATGTGTGTGTGATGTTTGGGTATGTGTTGGTGTGTGCATATGGTTTTGTGGGCAAAAGCTTGATCGCACGTTTTTTTGTGTCAGTACACATAAAGAGGTCTGTATTTGTTTTCAGGTCAGCACAAGCTCAGGACTTCATCATTGACCTCATTTGTGATGAGAAAAGATCAGAGCCTGACAGTGGACTTTTCAAAGTTATCGTGACAGTGGGAAAGGAGCCCTGGTACATAACACCACACAACATTGACATAGCAACACTGACAATTTAAAACAACCATCACCAACAGTTGTAACATAGAACAGTAACAATAACAACAAAAACATCTAAATTACTTTTTTCCTCTTTCTTTTTCTTTTTTCTCTGTTTGCTTTTGTTTTTGAAAGTGCTCTTTAGTACTATGAATGCTGCCTTCAAATGACTTGCCACAACAACATCTTACATCAGACTCCATAAAAATCTTTTCAGAGATTCTACCTGATACGATTTTTGAGTTTCTGAAAGAGATAGAAGATATTTCATTTGTTCTCAGATTTTTCTGCAGAAAGATTTATAGCAAAATTACAGTGTTTTATTTTTTTTGACGACTTTTTTTATGTTTGTGTGTGTATGTTTTTTGTTTTGGGTTTTTTGTCATCTTTTATTTTATTTTGAGAGTTGGCTTCAGTGGGATGACTGCCCTGATTGGCCCTTTGCTGTCAGCTGGACAAAAACTGCATGAACAAATTGAATCTGTCTGGCTGATTGATTGTCAAACTTATTTTTGACTTATATTGAGCTGCTCTTTGTGTCTAGTTTTTAGCCATTCCTTTCTCTCTGTCACTTAAGTCTCAGACAGTGTGTGATTTTTGACGTCCATCTGTCACATGCAGTGAAATAGTTGAACATTCACAATATATTTATATCTTTCAATTGTGATCAGATGAATATGGTTATGTACTTGTGGCTGCATCAGGGCATGTATGTGTGTTTGTGTGTGCCCATGCGTACACGAGTGTGACCGTGCATGTGTGTGTGTGTGTGTGTGCCCATGCGTACACGAGTGTGACCGTGCATGTGTGTGTGTGTGTGAGTGACTGTATGTTGGAGAATGACAGATGTGCTCGTATGTTTTTGATGTGCATTAATACAATTTGGGAAAACGGAAATCAAATGTTCTTTTAGCGCTTTTGATCATGTTTCCAAATACAGCCAAGACCACATTTCCCACTTAGATCGAAAAGATAAGGGACCATCTGTTTTGTTTGATGTGTTTAAAAATGTTTTGAATATTGCTTATCCTACCAAAGAATGGTCAATAGGTCGAAACTCATCGTGTCTATTTTGTTACTTGTTTGTTTTATTCATTCGGCAATTCTGCCCCTTTTTTTTTTAAATTGAAAATGAATGAATGAGTTGTGCCTGTTTCATGCTGAAGTGATTGGGGCGTGCAGGTTTCAGAGCTGCATCATCGGTGCTGCTGTATTGGAAGGTGTCCATATGATGGCCCGGGAGTCTCTGGAAAAGGTGCGAAAACTGAGCTTTTTCAATCATGGAGCGATGTTGTGAACTCACTGAGGGTGATCACTCTGAAAACTGATGCAGAGTTAGCTCCATGCACTCCCCCTTTCTTGTTGTTGTTTTTTTTTTTTTTTTTTTTGAGGGGTGGGTAGGGGGGTGAGGAAAGGGGGGGATCGGGGGGCAGGGAGGGGGGGGTGAGGAAAGGGGAGGGAACTTGATAATATGATGTTGTGCCACATCAAGTGATGATAAGGCATTTGTTTGGACGAGTGACTATATTATAAAACTGCTTTTAGTACCAGAATTTCTATCCATTACTGGCTTTCTCTTCTGGTGCTATTACTGAATTTACAAACATTGTGCATTAAGAGAACTTCTTGCAATGTATTTAGACACACCTAGCATCGGCTGTTCTTAAGCAAGTAAGATACTCATTTTGTTGAAAATCAGTGATGTGCACTCCATTTAAGCATAATGGTGTCTGACTTCGTAATGTGTGTGGTGTGTGTGTGTGTGTGTGTGTGTGTGTGTGTATGTGTGTGTGTGTTCAGAGTATTTGCCATAGAGAATCAACTTTTTGGTCATATATTAATTTTGAACAGACCAAGAACAAACAAATGTAAAAGAATATTTGTATCAGGGTTGCCTGCATGTAATTTTTAATGATTCCGTTGTTTACTTCTTGGCAGAAGAGTTTGTGTTGACATCAGAGAAAGCATGAAAAAGATATATAGAAGATTAACTGTTACCATATCAGAGGATGCAAATATTTCAGACAAAAGGTCTGACGAGACGCTGCTGTTTGTGGTGGGAGCCGCGGTCGCTGTCTTAATGATGGCAGTACTTCTCGGTGGACTGTGCTTCATCTGGAGAAGGCACCAACAGGCCTACTCTGGACTGTCTGGTGAGTGAGAGGAAGGTGGGGGGAATGGGGCATTGGTCAGTCGAGGGAGGGGGGGGAGGGGTTAGAGGGGGGGGGGGGGGGGCAGTTGTAAGTATAATGGGGCCTGTTGTTGTCTTCTAATCAGGGCTGGTCCAGATTCTGTGAAGAAGGTTTCGTGACAGGAAAGACATTTTCCATGATGGCCAACATGTTTCTGATCCACATGCCTGTTTTAGTGAGATATCAGGAGAGGGTAATCTGAAGTAGATCAGTATGTTATCTGTTCACCAAATAAATCAAGCAAAAAGTGAAGTAAACAGTAAATATCTGACAAGGTCCTTTACTGGAGAATCCACAATGACTTCCCAACAGTCTTCTTCCAAACTCCAATAGGATCCTGTTAGGATGGATCTTAATCAGGTCTGGTGGTTAGTCTTGTGTTAAGGGTAGCGAGTGTTGCTTGATAAATGCTGTGGAAACGGTAACCAGATTCCCTGATAGGGTGTATCTTCCTGCCCATGACCTTTACCACTCGTCAGGTTTTACTGTAGAAAATATTGATGTCACTTGCCAAAGATCTCCATGACTTTCTCAGATGTAAAGTTCAGTGTCATCATGCCCTTCATGTATACTACCTTTGTCTCTAAGACAACACAGGGATTCATGCACCACCATCATCACAGAGACACCACGCAGACACATGCACCACCATCATCACAGAGACACCACGCAGACACATGCACCACCATCATCACAGAGACACCACGCAGACACATGCACCACTGTCATCTCATAGACACCATACAGACACATGCACCCACTGCATATCTCATAGACACCGTACAGTAACATGCACCACTGTCATCTCATAGACACCATACAGACACATGCACCACTGTCATCTCATAGACACCTCACAGGTACATGCACCACTTCATCACATAGACACTGTACAGACACATGCACCACTGTCATCTCATAGACACCGTACAGACACATGCACCACTGTCATCACATAGACACCGTACAGACACATGCACCACTGTCATCTCATAGACACGTACAGACACATGCACCACTATCATCACAGAGACAGCACACAGACACATGCACCACTATGATCACAGAGAAACTAACAGCACGTGCCCACTTCATCACAGGACAGCACACAGACACATGCACACTATCATACATGGACACCTACAGACAATGCACCACTGTGATAATAGCCCAAGCCAGCCACGGTGATCACATAGACACATAGGACATGCACCACTATCTCCATAGACACATACAGACACATGACCTATCATCACATGACACAAAGGACACATGCCATATCATCTAGACACCAAAGACACATGCACCATTTCTCAGACACCATACAGACCATGCCATGTATCCATAGACACCATACAGACATGCACATATATCACATAACACACAACACATGCACACTATATCACATAACACTAGAGACAATGCCCACTATCACACAGAGAGCACACAAAACACCAGTATTATCACAACACCTACAGACACACACTATCACAAGAGCGCCCAGACATACACACTATCATCCAGAGAGGCACACAGACACATGCAACTGTCATCACATACACCACAAAACAATGACCACTATATCACTACACCATACAAACATGCACCACTGTGATCACAGAGACAGCACCAACACATGCACCACTATATCACAGAGACAGCACACAAACACATGCACCACTATTATCCAGAGACAGCCAACAAACACATGCACCACTTTCATCACATAGACACCATACAAACACATGCACCGCTATCATCACAGACAGACACAGACACATGCACACTATATCACAGAGACAGCACACAGAACATGCACCACTATTATCACAGGACAGCACACAGACACATGCATCACTTCATCACAGAGACACACCAGACACATACACCACTGGATCACAGAGAACGGACACAAAACATGCACCACTATTATCACAGAGACAGCACACAAACACATGCACCGCTATCATCACAGAGACAGCACACAGACACATGCACCACTATTATCACAGAGACAGCACACAGACACATGCATCACTATCATCACAGAGACAGCACACGACACATACACCACTGTGATCACAGAGACAGACACAAACACATGCACCCCTATATCACAGGCAGACACAAAACACATGCACCACTATCATCACAGAGACAGCACCAGAGCACATGCACCACTATTATCACAGAGACAGCACACAGACACATGCATCACTGTGATCACATAGACACAATACAGACGCATGCACCCTGTGATCACATAGACACCATAGAGGGCACATGCATCACAGTGATCACATAGACACCATACAGACACATGCACCCTGTATCACATAGACACCATACAGAACATGCACCACTATCATCACAGAGACAGCACAACAGACACATCACCACTATCATCACATAGACACCATACAGACACATGCACCACTGTGATCACAGAGACAGGACACAAACACATGCACCACTATTATCACAGAGACAGCACACAAACATATGCACTACTATCATCACAGAGACAGCACACAGACACATGCACCACTATGATGACATAGAACTACACAGACACATGCACACTATCATCACAGAGAAACTACACAGACACATGCACCACTATCATCACATACACACCATAGAGAGACATGCACCATTATCACAGAGACAGCACACAAACACATGCACCACTATTATCACAGAGACAGCACACAAACACATGCACCACTGTCTGTCACAGAGAACTACACAGACATATGCACCACTGTCTATCACATAGAAACTACACAGACACATGCACCACTGTCTGTCACAGAGATACGCGGACATATGCACCATGTCTATCACATAGAACACACACAGACACATGCACCACGTCTTATCACAGAGAAACTACACAGACACATGCACCACTGTCTATCACATAGAAACTACACAGACACATGCACCACTGTCTATCACAGAGAAACTAACACAAACACATGCAACATTGTATCACAGAGACAGCACACAAACACATGCACCACTATCATCATAGAGACAAGACACAAACATGCACCACTATCATCACAGAGACACTACACAGATACATGTACCACTATGATCACAGAGAAACCCCACGACACATGCACCACTGTCATCACCTTGACACACACACAGGCACATACACCTCTATGGTCACAGAGAAACTACACAGATACATGGACCACTATCACACATCGACACCACACTGACACATGCACCACTATGATCACAGAGAAACTGCATAGATACATGGACCCCTACCATCACATAGAAACACATAGACACAATGCACCACTACTATCACATAGACACACATAGGACACATGCACCACTACTATCACATAGACGCCACATAGACACGGAAAACCATTTATCACTTACATGTCACAAGACACATACACCATTATGAGCACATAGACACCACAAAGACCATGTACACCACTATATCACATTAACACCACATAGACATGCACCACTGGATCACAAGATCACAGGACACATACACCATGTGATCACACAGACACACACGAGACACACACACCACTATAATCACAAACATCTTACAGACACTTACACCACTGTGATCACATAAACATCACATGGAGACATGGATACTATGATCACCTACATACCACACAGACACATGCAGCACTGTGATCACATAGACACCACATGGACACATACACCACTGTGATCACATAAACATCACATAGACATGCAACACTATGATCATCTAGACGCCACATAGACACATACAGCACTATGATCACATAGACACCACATGGACACATACACCACTGTGATCACCTAGACACCACACAGACACACACCACTATGATCACATTGACACCACACAGACATACAGTACTGCTATCACATAGACATCACACAGACAACGACACCACTATGGTTACATCAACACAACACTGACACATGCACCACTGTGATCACAGACACCAGACAGACACATACACCACTATTATCACATAGACATCGCATTCCAGGCACACTGACATTTGTGCTGGATTATTCCAACACTAAACATTTTTTGACATTGTAGTAGTTGATTTTGAAAACTTGCACACTTAAAGTTCATGTTTCAAGACAGAAATCATTCACTGCGTCATTTAAATGTTGGCAGTTGTGTTTATGACAATAAATGTAAGAAGTAAATTAAAACATTTAAGACCTGATGTATGTAATGAATCTGGTGAAATACAGGTATATAAAGGCGGGGAGAAATTGTGTCCAGTTGCAGTTTAAAGTGTACCTCAACAACACAGGATGTGAAAAAAAAAAAAGGCTGTTTTGTCGTTGTTGTTGTCGTTGTGGGTTATGTACACCCAAAGGCCTATCAGCAGTGATACCAGCTGACATTTGGCTAAAGGCAGCGCTGATGGCAGCAAGATTTATATTAAAATGTATAAAAACTAGTCACCCAACTCTCTTGTCCAACACAAGTGCCACAGTAAACAGGGGAACCACTTGACCTATGCTGAGTACTGCTGGCTAATCTGGAGAGAAAACTTCCCTTCACACCGTGAACAAAGCACTTCCATTAGCGCAAACTGTGATCAGATGGTGTGGCGTGGTAACTTGAGTAAACAGTTATGATACTGTCCGGTAGAAGGCTGTGATTGCTATCATACCACTAGATTTTGTTCTAGAAATTTACTCATCACTCTACCTGACTAAGGCAAGAGTCGAGTGATAATCAAATCAAAATTGAATTAAACTGATGCAAGGAAGTCTAAGTTTCATTATGACGATCATGAGCCTCCTGACTGGACAGTGAAAGTTACGTGTCCACTGTCACTTGGCTTCATGATGACTGGAGAATCTTACCCTCCCTGTAACTCTTTAAGTTCAGTGGAATGACAGGTAAGGGCTTCACTTGTGATCATCAACACTAACGCATCCTAACACTCAAACATCATTCAGTATATTGCCTTCCAGTCAAAAGGCTAGTGAACTTCCATTCATAAGTCTACTTTGAATTTATACAGATTTGTCAGAAATGCTTTAAAATGACCATGTGTGAAACTGTAAAAACCAACCAGTGATTAGAAATACGAAAGTTTGAGGGAGAAAAAAAACGTATGGTCATCATCAGTATCAAAATAAGAAGATCAACCAGACGCCATGATGCAGTGGTTAGTGTTGCAGTCTGCAGCCCGGGAGATCAGGGGTTCGATTCCTATCAGATTTGTGGGATTTTTCAGCCCTGGTCAGTTCTTATCTAAAGCTGAATGTACCATGGGTTCAAATGGGACGACTGGATCCATGAATTTTATGCAATTAATGAACACATCTCTGAGAATGTTGCACAAATTTCCTGACCAAGACTGCATGTGTCTGTATCTCCTGC
>CM065718.1:51832075-51864575 GCA_033310375.1 Conus canariensis | reverse complement strand
AATTTATTGAAATAAAACAATGTTCTTTTTACTTCAGCCATCAACAAACATTATTTCAACATTTGTCGTTCTGTCTCTGTACAGATCCAATTTATTTTCTTGAAGTAGTCCACCACTGACTATGCAAAAACTCTTATTCTATACCTTTGTTCCGTCAATGCTCTTTTTTTTCTGAGTGTTCTCTTACATCATCTCAAAACTTCAAAAGTTCCACACTCTGCTGGAAGACTGGGAAGACTGGTCTTCCTTGCCAAAAGGTATCACTGTCCACAGCCAGTCCTCATGTGACTTCACTGGCTGCCTGTGCAGGTACAGATGACTTATAAGCCTGCAACATTGTCACAAGTTTTGCCCTGGTTCTTCACATGCTTACATCAGTCATAGTGGAATGAATATTGATTGAATAGGAACAATGATGAGAATAGTAGACATAACGAGGTAGGTGATGAGTGACCAGAAAAATTGCTCAACAGTCGACAGCGTCACAAGAACATTGTCACAATCCTTGGACTTTGTCTGGATGGAAAACATCCTTCCATCATCACCGAGTATGTCATTGGAGAATGCCTCAAGGACTTCATCAAAGTTCAAGGTCGTCTGCTGTCCTGGCCACATCGTGTTAGAATTGTAAGTAGTCTGTTTTGCATTGGATCACTAGAACGTTTAGAAACATGCCAGTCGGTCACAGATCTGATTTGATACTAGTTATCTGTGGTATATACCAAGTTATGCAGAAGCATTGAAACCAGTAACAGAGAAATCACCACTGATGAAAAATTTGAGACAAAAAGATGATGGCTTTGTCTTGTGATCATCAGTTTAATCTGTTCACTGCCGTATCAAAAAGTAATCTTTATATATGAAATGATGGTTTTGTGACTGTCAGTGTAACTGTGACCAACATTTTAATTGTTGTTGTTTTTCCCTTCACAAGATGTCTTAAACGAATATGTATGGTAACTGTAATGATTTTTATTGAGAAATATTTTGACTGTCATCAAGACAAGTAAGAAAATACTAACTATTGATCTGACACAGATAATCAGGGTGACAGTTGTGTCTTTTAGTCTTTGATGTTATGAATATTTGGCCCTGGAATGCAGATTGAGGCATTACTCTGAGAGTGCATGCGTATGTACACTGTGCGTGCATACCACCGCTTTGCATGTGTTTGTACTCATATTTGTGATGTTGAATATTCTGAATGTATTTGTTTTTACCTGACTGTCATCAGTCATGTTAACTATGGTGCCAACTGTGTGACAGTGTGACACATTACTTACACAACAGTTTATGACTTTTTAAGTATTATGTTGAGGAGCAGTACCACAAGAAGTCTGAAATCAGTACCCCATTTCATGCTTTCTTTCTTTTCTCTCAATTAATCTAAAAACGCCAGGTTATATGAAATACAAGAACTAATGATGAGCAGAAAATGAGGAATGAAAGAAATTTATCCAGGAATGAAGGAATACAAGATTAGGAATAAAAGAAATAAATCCATGAATGAAGAATACTATGTTAGACAAAGAAGAAGGGAAAGTAAAAATTAATAGAAAGTTAGGAATGAAAGAAATTAATGTAGGAATGAAGGTAATACGAAGGTTATAGGAGGATCAAGGGGAAGTAATTATTAGAAGAAAGTAAGCAATGAGAGAATTCGATCCAGGAATGAAGGGAACACTAGGTTGTGCAAAGAACATGGGGAAGTAATGATGAGTAGAAGGTTAGGAGTGAAAGAAATTACAACTCTAGGTGACATGAAGAACAAGGGGAAGTAATGATGAGTAGTAAATCTTAAATAAATGTTAGCGAACCGCCAAGAGAAACATGGACAAACGAGTCACAAGACAAAACATGATGTGTTTCGACCTCTTAGGTCTTCTTCAGGCAAGACAGATGGGACAACGAAAATGATCGAATTTGAACAGCCTCGTTTTCATTCAACGCCTGCCTACCTTGTGCTGATGAGTAAAAAGATCTAAGCTAAGTAATAAATTCGTTCATTTTCATTGTCCTATTTGTTTGTGTCTTGCCTGAAGAAGACCTAAGAGGTCGAAACGTGTCATGTTTTGTCTTGTGACTCGTTTGTCCACGTCTTCTTGGCAGTTCGCTAACATTTATTTAAGATTTGTTTAGATTTCCGTCTGCAGTCGTCTCACTTTGCAATTAGATGAGTAGTAAGTTAGGATTGAAAGAAATTCATCAGGAATGAAGAGAATACAATGTTATGCAGTAAACAAAGGGAGGTAATGATGATTAGAAAGTTAAGAATAAAAGAGTTGAAATTGATAATGAACAAGAAAGACAACTTTTGTTCCCATACTTAGACAATTCCATACCTGCAACTGCACAAACTGATGCTACTCACATTTAACAGACTTGAGCGTATACAGGCGTGGCACTCAGAACTAACCAGGTAACCAGAACAATTATACACCCAGAGCTCTAAATTAATGCTGCTTTTGGCACCAGTACATCATGCGCAAATGTTGGCACAATGCGTACATAACAAGAGAAAATGTGGAATGGGTGCATTATTGTTTCATTATATTGCCTTCCTTGTTTTTATCTGTTTGCGTCAACTACTTTTTTTTTTTTTTTTGCTTGTTTGGTTGTTGTTGTTTTTTAAGGGTTTAATTTCAGTTTTAATATGTTATGAAAAAAAAATCATTTTACTTTACAATTTCAGTAGACTTAAAAACAGAAAGGGGGAAGTAACATCAACGACTGTCACACATGACCCATGTACTTTGGCACCTGTCAAAATTCTGCTGGTAATGAAATGATCTTTAATCCATGGAATGTTCCTACTGTAGTCTTCCAATGAATAATGATTTACAAAAGGAAGTTTGGCTTTTCAGTGCCTGCAGGTGGCTGATGGGATGGCGTTCCTTCACTCCACTAAACCTCCCATCATTCACCGTGATTTGCGCTGTGGGAATCTCTTCCTGTCTGACGATGACGTGGTTAAGGTATGGGGAGCATTGAGACTCAAAAGTCAACTCTTAAGATTTGAATTTTTTAAAACCAGAATGCAAACAAGCACACAAAACAATGTGCAGAGTAATGCTGATTTAATACACTGTACAAAAACAGACACGTAAATGAACCTTTGACAGCTGTGTCTTCTTCGGACATCTCAAACATTATACACACACAAAAGGCGGGAGGGATTCTTCCCTGGCTACAGCCAGCCATTAGTGTTACCGTTTTCTTTTAAGCTCCAGAACATAATTGTGATCTACATTTCAGTTTTCATTAAACTATGAATGACTAGTGTTGTGACATTTACACACTTTGAATATGACACCATTCATTGTTACTGTGTATATACTGTGTTTGTTCTCTACTTCCAAACTACCCACAGGTCTTTCAAATTCTCAGTAAGTCGAGCCAAACTTGTGCACAAATGTGGTAGTGAACTCAAATGCATTTACATATACTTTCACGTGTATGTGTTCATCCACCTGATGAGTTTTTTTTTAGTTTTGAAGAAAATAATTATTTTTCTTTTAGTTTGACTAAATGTTGTAACGCTCCTAGATTTCTTGATTTGTGTCTCAATTTCAGGAAGAGACTTGGTGTCACATTTTCATCATAGGATTTTAATGTGTTGATAGTTTCTTTTTCAACTATTATTTTTCAGCCCTTACTTGGCTCTTATTCGGCTTCTATAGTCAGTTGGGCTCAAAGCATCATGACTTGAAATGCAAAGGGCTTTTAGATAGTTATATGTTTCTCGATTTTAAAATTGTGTTGGTTGTTTGTGTATTTGATTGGTTTTAAATGAAGAGTGGGGTTGAGGGAAAAAGTGGAAGAAATTTGGGGTTGGAGAATTACCATTGCCTTTGGGGAGACAAGCCTTTAATGTAACCCCTGTCTTTCTTGGTAAGCTCTTTGCTGATAGGCTCTTCTCTGTCTCTGTTAGAAGTCCCGTGTTTTTGTAACGTTGATGGAGGAATGATGTCTTGGTTTCTTCTGGAGAATGTCTTCGGCATGACACTCTGTGTTTTACACATGCATACACACTTCTTTCGTGTTCAGATGAATCTCATTTAACAGGTGATGTTTTTCCAGCAAATTGTCTTGTCTTAGGAGACACATCAACAGCATCATGAAGTTTGTATCAACGACACCATTGAACATTGTAGATTGTTTTTTCTGCAGATTTAAGTAACCTTAATAAGAATCAACATTGGTGGTTTTCTTTCTCTCTTTTTTCATTTTTTCTGTTTTTAAGGCATGTTAAGAATAATCTGTGAATCTGTTCAACATTAAGAATAATCTGTGAATCTGTTCAATTGTGAGTAAAACCAATGCTTGTTGGCTAATACAACTCTCACAACGGCATGTAAAAATAGGTGATGCAATTCATATCCCACTCAGAGTTTCTGTACAACTTCTGACAGTAGACATATTAACTTTTTCCTAACCGTGCACATCTATCCATGCGCTGGTGGACTGCTCCTGTGTGAACCATGCACACCTATTGATGCACTGCTTAAGTGCTCCGCTGCCTCCCATGGCACCTAAAGGTGTGTTCATACTTCTGAAAAAATTCTACTTCCCAAACGTGTACAGTGAATGGGGAATTTTGGAATGTTTCTATGTGAGACTCATGCCTTCATTTTTTGGGGTCAGACTGAGTTCACGGCTGCTGTAGTCTAAAACAAAGATGTTTTCTCAGCAGCATCTGACTGCGCCTTCGCATTTATCATCTGCTACTGTGCCAGCAAGGTGTGTGTGTGTGTGTGTGTGTGTGTGTGTGTGTGTGTGTGTGTGTGTGTGTGTGCGTCCTTTGTGTTCAAAACTCGTAAGATCACGATCATTTCTTTTCTGTTCTGAAAATTTCTTCTTCCCCCCCCCCCCCCCCCCCCCCCCCCTGTTTTAAATGAGTTGACTCCAATTTTTTATCAAGCATGATTTTTTTCCCTTTCAGGTGGCAGACTTTGGATTGATAAAGTTACTGCAGCCTGTGAGAGAAGAATGTCCTCAGGACGACTGTTGCTGTAGGTACACAGTGGTTAATTACTTTGTTTATTTCACTGACACTTGTCAGTCGATTTATGTACTTGTGTTTTCTGTTTATGGTTAGTGAATTCAGTGGAGCACTTGATTATTTTGGATTGATTCATGTGGATAGACTGCTACATTTGTGTGTGTGTGTGTGTGCGCTAGCTTTCTTCAGTTGGTTTTTTTTTTTTCATTCATTTCATTATCGGGGGCGCAAGTCTGTCTTCCATATTAAGTTGGAAATGTAGATCAGAAAAAAAAGATTAAAAACTTTGTCTCTAGATCAGTGAGATTGTGTTTATGCAGTCTCTGATTTGTCAAGACTTTTTTTGGAGTGATTTCTAGTGTCTAGACATTTTTGAAAAATGGTTCTTTCTTTGGTTCATTTTGAACATACATTATTTTGTGACTGGTATTTGAATACAGAATAAGTGTTCTGGAAAGAAAATTATTGATGAGTTTAACCATCATCTAGTTAATTTTGATTGTAAAAATCTAAAAAAAAAAATACTGTCAAGACTATCAAAACTCTTCAGTCGGTAAGGCACTATTCTCAAATTAGTATTGCAACTTCTTGTCAACTCAGACACAGAAAGGATAGTCAGTCCATGCCGGAACATAAGAGTTAGTATAGGATAGAGTTCTTAACAAAACAGAAGTTTGATTGTCCACAGGAAATATATGAAGCCATATGAATAATAGCTGAAAATGGATACAGCTTTATGAATGCTACGAAACTGGAAAGGTCTGGAGTAGAGACCATGCATGAAAATCAGAAGATCAATGCTGCTATCGTCACACCATTAGTGTTAATGCGTCCATGTGACCAAACTTTGAAGTATGATTCCAATCCATGGGGAGTGACCGTGGGCTTCTAATGCAAATGTATGTGTTTACGATCTTCTTTAACTCTCTTCAGTTCTTTCCCTTGAATTTCAATCACCTGGTGATTGATGGTTTTCTTCCTGTAATTATGGTATTTATAACAACATTTTTGTTATCTGAAGCAATATATCGCCTAAAAAAAAAATTAAAAAAAAAAACGAAATAGACACATTCATCACAAAAATATTATCATTTTAGAAATAATGCGCAGAATGTTTACAAAAAAAAAAAAAAAGAACATCCGTCACGCAGAATGCAAAAATCTCAAAAACTGTTGAGAGTTAATACAAAGCTTTCGGAAAAGGAGTGGGGACTTGAAGCACCACAACAACAAGCAACGTGTACCATAAAAACAAAGAGCAGCCAGCTTAATTGTGATATCAAGGCAGTGATTAGGTTTCTTCCTGGCTGAACTCCCTGTCACTTACTTACTCTTGTTGCAGACTGTCATGGTTCAAGTCTTCTTCCTGGCTGAACTCCCTGTCACTTACTTACTCTTGTTGCAGACTGTCATGGTTCAAGTCTTCTTCCTGGTTGAACTCCCTGTCACTTACTTACTCTTGTTGCAGACTGTCATGGTTCAAGTCTTCTTCCTGGTTGAACTCCCTGTCACTTACTTACTCTTGTTGCACACTGTCATGGTTCAAGTCAAACTTGTTAGGAAGTTTTAAAACATTGGGACCGTTTGACTTTAGGTTTTCAGGGACAGCTGGAATTTACACATCAGTGTTTGGTGTGCACATCTCTGCAGTCATCATATTTCAGCTGTTTCAGATCAGTTGGTTTCTGCATGAATTTTCATAAAGAACTAGGAAATACGGAGGGTGGATAGCGTAGCTAAATCAATGTAGCAAAGAGAAATCTTCTCTCATCAAGGGAGACCATCCAGCTGGTACACAACTTCTCTTCACCCCCTCTTCCCTCTCTCCCCAGTTTATGAGTGTTGTCCCCGGAGATGTTATATGATAGGTGGACAGATGTGTGTTATGGAGTATTGATGAAATACAACCACACCTTTTTTTCCTGCTCATAGTCAGTCTTCTCCCATGTCGTCCCCACACCTTCCCATCCCCCTTTCCAGTCCACAGTTTATGAAAAGAAGGGTTAACAAAACTGTTCATGTCATGGAGGATCAATATTTTTATGTCCCTTAAAAAGAAGCTAAATGTTTAAAAGAAAAAAAAAAGAAGAAAAAAGCACACAGTTTTGCAGGGTATGAATATATATATATATGTGCTTTTTTTTTGCTTCAGAAGCCCTTAGTTTTAATGGTTAGAAAATCTCCCTCTCTCTCTCTCTCTCTCTCTCTCTCTCTCTCTCTCTCTCTCTCTCCCCACACACACACATACACAAACACACATGCACATATAGATAGAAAGACAGAGATAGAGAGATATGTAGAAAGAAAGGAAGGAAGAAAGAGAAAGTTGCCAGAAAAGTTTTAGGATCCTGTCACCCATCATGAAAAATTTCAGGATTGCAATCCAGATTGCAGGGCTGGTGGGTTGGCCCCAATTCAGTGACAGGGTCTAGACCTCATCCCCACTTTCCCTCTGCATTATTCATGGCGACAAGGACAATGGCAACAGCTGCTATCTGCATTATAAAAGATCTTATTGTATTTTTGTTTGTTTGTTGATGTTGTTTTCTTTTCTTTTTCTTTTTCTGGTAGAGGGATCAGTCCAGACTTTTTTGCTGAGTAATTCTGTAGTTAGACTTGGAGTTAAAGTCAAATGAAGCTTGCTGTGGTCAAAATTGGGCAGTTTATGCTGATCTGTGGACTTTACCAATGCTGTGAAGTTGACGAGTTTGTGTCTGTGTGGCTTTCATTCACCACATACTGGGCATTATCTGCAGCCATTGTGGACAGGTCACTGCTGTGCATTGGTTTAAAATGTTGGTCATCTAAATGAAAACAGGAGAGAAATGCAGACTTAAAACACGCACACACACACACACACACACACACACACACACACACACACACACACACACACACACACACACGCACACACACTCACACACACAATGTACACACCCACACAAGTACAACGTACACACACATGCACGCACGCACGCACTGTGGGAAAAAAAGGGGAGTTGATTTACAATAAGCTGAAAAAAAGAAAAGCTGTGAAAAATGAGGAAGTGATTTACGATATGCAGAAAATTGGCTGTAAAATGGGGGAAGTAGAGAAATGACTGTGAAAAAAAAAAAAAAACAAAAAACGGGCAGTTGTATGTTCTGCAGGTCGTCGCACCATGAGTGCCTGTCCAGCCAGCATTCGTTGGACAGCGCCAGAGTTGCTTACCCAGCCAGTGACCAAGGAACCGGCTTCACCAGACGCTGCTGACCAGGGGAGGCTGGACAGAGAACAGCAGGGCGGCAGTCAGAGGAGGGCGATGACACCAGCGTGTGATGTGATTACACCGGCATGCGACGTTATCACACCAGCATGCGACGTGTACTCCTTCGCCATGGTGATGTGGGAACTGCCCATGTGTGTGGATCCTTTTGATGGGATAGCGCTGGAGTCGGAGGTAAGATTGTACTTCTGTTTTCTGGTTTGTTGGATGTTCTGTATTGTTGCATGTTCCATGGCATCTAAGAAGTGATCAAGTCTTTAAAGACTGGTGGGACATCTGCAGGTATTAGTCCAATGCGAAGAAGATGTATATGAACATAACACAGTCAGAGAGGACCAATGTCTGTTTACATTGCCAGGCTTAGAAATAAAATCAACTGTGAGCTCTTTAATGAGACTGAGAAAAGTGATGGGTTGGATCTGAAGTCAGATGTGAGGATAAAGACTAAAAAAAGAGTACACTGAAAGAGATTGAGATTCCAAATAGAGTGTACATGCACACTTGATTGGGCATTGGTATATAATGAGTGCGATATATAAGTGAAAATTTTTTTTTTTAACTCTGAGATAGGTATTGGAGGAGAGTTTGTTTGAGGTTTGCCTTTTTTGGGGGGGGGGGGGGGGGGGTTGTTTTTGTTTAAAGTTTTGCCTTATCAAGGAGATGACTTGATTTTTCCCGGTAAACGCTGAGAGCATTGCTCAGTGCCAGTAGTGCTGACCGTGGTGTTGGTGTCATATCTGTGTATCTGTAAGCAGACCCTGTGATGTGTGCAGGTGATGGACGTTGTGAAGAACGGGGGCCGGCCTGAGACACCCGCCTCTGCAGACATGATGCCCCAGTACAAGGAGCTGATGAAGGGCTGTTGGCATCAGATACCTGCCGAACGACCCACCTTCAAACAGGTAAGGGGAGTCATTGTCGTCATGTGGTCAGTGCAGGTTCAATTGGATTGGGAAGAAAAATTTGTTAAAAGTATTTACAATGACTCCACCGAACAATGAGGACAAACTAATCACAAGACAAAACATGGCACGTTTCGACCTCGAAGGTCTTCTTCAGGCAAGATGAAAAATACTCAGGACAACAAAAATGAAGAACAAGAAGAAAGGAAAAAGAAATCCCAGTTTCGTTGAGTGATTGAGTGCTGTTAATACCTGTCTGCTGATAGCCCCAGCATGGCTTCCATGGCTGGCTGGGCTGTAGGTAATATGACTTAACCACCAGACACAGATGACTCCACTTGACATCATTTTCTAGGGACAAGAGAAATTCAGTTTGTTAATCATCAGTCAAAACAAATACACTGTGGAAGTGTGTCAGAGCTGAACAAACAATAGGTGAATGTGAAAAAAGCCAACAAAGGGAAACAAGTAAGATGCCTACTAGTCTGACCTAATTTTGATTTCCATAACTACACAAAATCAGATGAAAAAGGAAGCTCGTATGAAGTTTGTTCACTGAAATAACTTTTTTTTTTCTCAAGAATCATGGAAGCTTTACATGCAAGTCGATCAGTCAGTGACTGTACAAGTGCCTGAGCAGTCTGGAGGACTTCCAGCCAGCTTTTGAGGATTACTGCATATACAGGGGGTTTGAAGATGTTACTTTAATTCCTCCATTATCAGTGCTAACTGTTTTCAAGATTGGCGAGGATTTTCCTTTCCCAACTCTGTAGAAACTGAGATTGTCATTTGTTTGATGAGTTATTGTCTGATAGAGTGCCTGTAGAAATTGTGAGTTAAAAGGCAACCTTAAATCATATGAATGCAGAACAACAGCCATTTTGAAAAGTTCAGTTGAACTAGAGAAAAAAAAGTTCTGCCGTCATGGCATCTAACTGTTGATATTCACAGAAAAGATGTTTTCGGGAAAAGTGTGAGAACACATGGACTGTTTTTCATCTGTGGATTGAAGAGATCAGCGACAGATTGGTATACTGTGTGTTTGCGAGCAGTATCACTCTGGCACTGAACATTGTCAAAGGATGCAGTCTTTTTGCTCATATCTGTAGAAATTGCTGTTTATCATTGTTTGAGGCACAAAGTTCATGAATTGTGGTTGATGATCATGTGTGTGAATGAAATGATAAGCCTTGAAATATAAAGGTATGTATATGAGTGGGTGAGCGTGTTTAAGCAGGTGAGTGAACTCATGTATTAGTACACAATTCCTAAGTCAGTCATAGGATGCACAATGACTTTTGGAAAGGGACCAGTAAAAAAAGAAAGAGAACAACTCTACCCATCATGGTAGATGTTCTGTTGGAAAGTTGAAAGTTGTGTAGACGTGCTTTGAAATTGGATGTTAAAACCAGAGCTATAGTCTGAATTTTTAGTGGTAAAGAGATAGGCAAAAGAAAATCTTGCTTGATGGGATTTGAAGATTTTTGTCATCAGAACCATTAGTTTTTTCATGTAAAATTATCCTTTTAGACATGTGATTTTCACACAGAAATAGAAGGGTTATGTGTGATTCAGACTTGTGCTAAATGGACTGCACCCTGTACAGGTGGGTGTATTTTCACCTTCAGTGTGATCACTCTTATTGTTTAAAAGAGGAGGCCACTCTTCAAGGGTGTTCTTAAAATGAGGCAGTTGAGATCCATTTTGATTGGAGACGACATGGCAAAGCTGTGTTGCTTATGTGTTTCTTTCCATAATGTGCAAGGCCAAAGAGATTTGTAGTGGTGATGAGCAGGCCTCTCAAAACATGGACGTGAAGCAGATGACAGCTTTGTCATCCCATTCTTCCAGTTTGCGGTGAAAGTATAGTTATTCAAGGGTACGAGGAGTGGGTAGAAAAATCACAATTGTGCTTTAACTTCTGACCTGTTGAACTCACAACTTTCAGTCACAAGTCAGTGATGCCAAGACGACAGCTCATTGCCAATAGAACAGGGTCACCAGCCTACATAGTTTAAACATTGGATAACAGTCTGTTGTTTGTGCAACACAATTCTGTTCATGAGACCCTCTTCCCAGATCTTTTGTTATTGATTTATTCATTGATCTGTCTGTCACCCCTGTGCTCCGTGCCCTTGTGGGCAGTCAGTCATGCCTCCTTCAGGAGACTGAAAGTGAACATTTTATGGCTCTGATTATTAAGTGCTTAGAAGTGGTTTTCAAGGCAGAATTTTTTGCCTGCAAAAATAGAATATCATTGTCATTTCATTTTATTCTCCTGTAAAAGTCATAATGGCTTACTGACTTCGTAACAGCTTACAGCAAATAAAAGCGTGAAATAAGGCTGAAGTCCGTAGCAGGAAATGGACAGTTAAGTAATGCTTCATGTAAAGTAGATACTTCCCACACAACAGTAGGAAGTGGGATGTGACCAACAAATTTGACCCCATCCCACACACGTCTATCCTCGCCCCCACCTATCCCACTCCTCAGTACTCATCCACACCCATTTCATGATTCTTTTCTGTGTGTATTTTATGAGTGGGGCATTGAAGTGCGCATCTTTTGTTCATGCTGCATTTTGACAGTGCACTGGAGGGAGACAACGCACATTGGAAACAGCACATCTAAAGGCTCAGTTGGGAAAATATCTTAGTTTCCAAAATGAATGTGGCAGTTTGTTTACATTCATATGCTTAACAACAGAACACACATTGTCAGCACACACACACACACACACACACACACACACACACACACACACACACACATCACACACACACACACATACACACACACACACACACACACACACACACACACACACACACACACACACACACAACACACACACGCATGCACGCATACATGCATGCATGCATACTCTTAGACAAGGGATAGGGGAAGAAACAAGGGGGGGAATTTTTAAATGTTTTGTTTACACTCCACTAGATTGGCCGACAGCTGAGAGACCTGGGAGCTCAAGCGCGCGCCTACCAGAAACAGCTGCAGAATCAACAGAGGATGCAGAAGCTGCAGAAAAACAGCACCCTCCTGATGTGATGCCAGCCTGGTTTTCTTCCTCTTTGGATCAGGGAAACGGCTTTACACTCCTGTGATCTCACCATCAGTTACTGTGAACTGGATTCCACAATTGGTGATTTTATTTCTACATATCTCCACGGCTTCCTCTTCTTGAATTTACTGTGGATTGTTGATCTTTACATTTTTGTATCCTGCCTGTCGACACATGCTACAGTGTGTGTTTATAGATGTCTCCAAATGACACTTTTTCCCTCTGCCTTTTGGGAAAAAAAGGACATTGCAAACTGAAGTTAAAACTCCTGTTCCTTGAAAATTAAAAGTTAATATTAATCATTCTGAAAAATTCCTTCTGTGTTCTAGAAATTACGTATGTTTTCTTCTTCAAATCTTACTTTCTTCAAAATCATTTTCTGTTTGCACTTTTTTGTTTAATCCATATGTCTGAAAGTTATATTCTGTGTTGTACAGTCTGTTGGAATAGCCTGATTATCTTCCATTTATCTGAAGTGACAGTCTCTTCTCTGTCAGCTTCCTTCCGCTTGGATATTTACATACGAGATTTATGTTGAAATGATTCTCTGTCATCTTCTTTTTCTGAAGATATTATATTGTCTTGTACCTACGAAATACATTTTATTCTACATGTTCATGTATACATTTTGGTTGTCTAGCAATTTGGAATGGCATGCCTGATTTGTTTCAGTGAACATATCTTTCTCTTTGATCTGTTGAAGCAAAAATAGATGTAAGATTAACGCAGAACAGCAACTGTAAAATCACTTTGCCTGAAGATGTGGGAGCTTGCTGGCAATGCTGGATCTTTTATGAATTTTTTATTTCTGTGGAGTTGGATGGAAGTCCATAGCAGCTGCTTGAAAAGTGGATAATTTTTTATTTGCACAAAGAGTGTGCATGGAAGAAAGAGAGAGAGAGACTGAACAGTGGATTAGGGAAATTCCATGCTAATATTTTCACTCTTTCTGTTCTCCGTTTCTACCATGGTTTTTTTCTGTCATCTCGTCCCTCTTTATTTTGTACTTGTTGACCCATACAACTGTATGTTTTTCACAGATATTACCAAATTTCTCCCTCTCTAGATGATTGGGCGCTTTAATTCTTTTGCATTTTTTGGTGTTCAAAAAATGCAAAAGACCCATTGGCTCTATGATTGGCTCTATATATTTGTTTATAGGTGCTGTTGTTGTGCATTCATTCAGATGTTTTTCTTTTAATCCTTTAATATTGAATTCTGTAGAATTGTCAGTGTTATTCTTGGTTTGTAACCAGGTTTATATGTTCCTTAAAAAGTACTTAAAACTCCATTAACTTACATTGACATCAGTCAAACATTACAGTAGCTCATACTTTTTGTCAAGGTTGATTGATAGCAACGCTATAGATGGCACTGCGGACATGATGTGCTATGTATACAATGTAAATGTCTGTTCATGGCAGTTTGTGAAGAAACACGGAGCAATCAGAAAGCAGATTTTGGAAGGCACACAAAATGATGAGAGTAGATTGGACCTGCCAGAACAGACAGCAAGATGGGTGCAGTGGGTTCAGTAAGAAAAGGGGGCAGCTGACTGGATGAATACATCACGCAAACTGGTCTGGTCTTTTGATATGGACTGCGGACATTTTTTGTCCACAAAGTACTATGAATTTCATGCTTTGTGTACAGTTTTAATTTTACTTTTTTTTTATTTTAGTGTGTTTGTGGTGTGATCTGGAGAACACGGATTCACCAGTGGACCTGAAGTATTTTTTCATGTGTATAGACATGACAGCTTGACTTGGTTTCCTACACTGCAAAGTTAGAGTACCTAAAAATCTGATTGACCGTATTTATGGTTGAAATGGATTTTTCTTTTTCTTTTTTTTTTCTTTTTTTTTTGTAAATCAAGGGAGTGCACTCTGTTTCCTTCTGCCATATCACCTGAGATGGATGTGGATGTTGAATCTTGATTGACCACTCCCTGTTCCACAGTGTCTGACTTTGGGATAAAATGGGTTTGTTTGTTTTTTTAAATCAAAAGAAAGGCTGTGCTTCCGAAAGTGCCATATTTATGATTTAAATGGATTTTGTTTTGAATGGAAAATCAAGTATTTTTGCCACTGTTAGCAGTTCCCATTTTCGTCTTGAAGCAGATCTGGTGTTATGATTTTAGACTAATCCTCCTGCAGTGGTACCTCCTTCTTAACAAGGAAATCAAACTCTGAAACAAACTAAAGAAACAATTATATGTTCAACTGTTTCATGAGAATGTGAACTTAAAGGCACTAATTGATCAGAGGACTATCGTGAAACAGTTCGCACATAGTAGTGACAGAACCTGACTGCACTGCTTAGTTATTAAGCATATGTTATATAGTATGCCTGACAAACCTGCAAGCAAGAGGCTCGGATCAGCAGAAATGGAGGTCAAAGCCAAAGGGAAAGTAAAGAGAGACATGGAAATGAAAGAGATAAAGAAGAATCCAGCAAGCAGTCACGCAAGGCTAACAAGAGCAGTGGACTATGGCGGGAGTTGGGGGGGGAGAGGGGGGGGGGATAATGCACACAAATTCAATCACAGCTAGAATGAAATATCATGTGTGACCCCTCTAACATAGTATCATTCTTATCCATAGATCTGGATATTATCTCCTCTGCTATCTCAGTTCAAAGTGAGGTGACTGCAGGCAGAAACTGAAACAAACTTAAAAGAAGAAAATACTGTTCTGCTGAGCGAAAGAGAGAAACAAGTTACAAGACAAAACATGACACGTTTCGAACTCTTTGGTTTTCTTCATGTATTTCTGATTAATAGAGATTTTTGTTTTCTTAATGTGTACGAGGTGATAAAGTGTAATCAAGATAATCTGGTTGTTACAAAGTTTCAGCCCTGATATGGTCCAAGGCAGTAGGCCTGTTGATAACTTATGAACCAGAGTGAATGAATCAGAAAGTGTGTGTGTGTGTGTGTGTGTGTGTGTGTGTGTGTGTGTGTGTGTGTAGAAATATAACTCAGCATTGAAAAGATAGGTATTTATGGAAACTGTCCCTTCAGGAAAGCAGTAAATGTTTGTTTAACAGAAGTATAAAATGTAACTCTGCTGGATGAAGTATATTTCTTAATCGACTCCTAGATAGGAGAGATGGATAATACATGTCATTTTGGGGTCTTTTTGCCCATGTTGGGTAAAGATTGTGTGAGCAGTTTCAGACAGTCATTTTTGCAAGGAAGTCACCTGTTTTTCCTGTGTAATTTGACCCATGCGTATGCTAGTGGATTGGCAATGTAATCAGCATTTTGTAAGGAAGTTAACTGTTTTTCCTATGTAATTTGATCAATGCATATGCTAGTTGATAGGTATTGTAAGCAGCATTCACTTTGTACTTTTGTCTCAATAAGCAATTGGAAGCATTTGCACCAACTTACCAATTAATGTCTACCTTTACAATTTTCTTCCATCACATCTCCACAGGGGCAACATGTGTTTGTTTATTGTTCTGTCACTGTGTGGTTATTGATTTCGTCATGGTTCAGATCGAAGCGTCCATGAGGATGCCAGGATATTATGAATTGTATTCCATTTTTAGATATTCTCTGCAGAAATTTCCTCCTTCCTGTCGGTCCTCTTGATGGCCTTCTCTGTATTCCTGAACTGTTGTCCACTGTTTTTATGCTGATGTGGTACCTTTAACCCTTACACTGGTAGTCGCAACATTAAGTCGCACCATTACGTCATGGCCGTCACTGGTTGTTGTGACATAAGTCATGCTGTAGGGTGAGCCTTGCGAGCCTAGTTTCACTGACACACACAAATATGAAACTATGGCTCAGTGAGAAACTAATTGGCGTGAATGATTGAGAGAGTCCAGGAACATGGATTTTCAGTGTTTTAGCTTGCTTTATGGTTAAGAGTACCTTGTTATGCATAGGGCGACTCAACTCATCTGGCAAAATAAAAATGGCGGCGCCCAAAGGAGAATGTGATGGGATTAGGAACTTGTTAGATGTTTTTGCTGAATTTCTTGTGGAAAAAGCAAGTGAAAAGAAGTTAGATACAGTTTTTAATGAACTGTGTTTGGTGGGTGATAGTTTTGATTCAGATCAAGCACCATGTAAAATTTGTGATTTTAAGATTGACATGGACAGTGACTGGATGAGTGCCTAAGGACACAATTTCTGTTTTATATTATTCTTTACTCAATTACTAACAATTTTTGTTCTGCATGTCATGTTCAAATACTAACCGTTGAAAAGTAATGCACATTATACAAACGTAACTATTTTTTTCAAACTTTACTTCTGTTAATTCACCAGACAACATACTTAATAGTACGTAGTTAAATAACCAGAGTAGAGTTCAAGAGTTTGTTGTTTTTCAGCAAAGCCTTTTGGTTGCACCTTTTTTTTTTCTCTTTGTACCATTTTAATTTTGTCCTTTTTTATGTCTGTCATAATCTGATGATTAGATAGTGATATTGTACACTGACTAGAGTGGGTACTAGCCTTCCATACTGACGTGTTACTGGTCAGTATGGTCTTTTTATATATATGGATTTTGTATTATGCTTTTTCTTTATCTTTATTTCTTTTTCATTTTTATTTCTTTTTTTCCTTTTTTTAGAAGAAAACTGTGTATAATGTATCAAACCCAAAGACTGGTGCGGTCCGCATGACCTAGTGTTTTCTCCCTTTATGTGTAATAGGGATAGTTGTTTTTGAGCTGCTGAGTAAATTGAAAATCCGTACATAGATATGTGGTTGTTTTTTTTTCATGACAGAATTCTGTGACTTTTTTATACACAGTCATGGTATGTCCCGCCTGTGTCTGGATGAGCTGTGAGGAACAAACAGTGAAATGAAAGTATCAAGCTTAGAAGACTTTCGTCTGGACCCCTAGTGTGCTGTCTGGGCAGACCTAGGTCAGGACCCTCAAAACTGGTGTCACTACGTTAACTGTTCCGTATGGAGCCTCAGACCTGGAGGACGACAGTAATGAACATCCACAAAGTGTAACCATCAGTGCCTGTCTGTAAAGGATCCTCCAGCTGCACTGACCCAGTGTCATCAGCAACAGTGACCTGAGGAAGAAAACTGAGGAGACGCATAGGCATGCTGATATAGTGAGGAGAGAGACATGGGATGTGCATCTCTTATGCTCTCCATAACCTGACAAAGAATATATCACTGGAAAGGTCCTGGCCTGGAATCCCCAAGGCAAAACAGCAACAAAAAAAAGTGGTTGACGCAGCCCAACATGATGCCAGGACCTTAAAACAGAGTCCCACGGAGCCCAGCGGAGAGAAAGGTTCGGGACAGACATGTCTGTCGAGCCCTTGTCAGCAAGTTGGTGCATCAGGAGAGGTAGCCGACATAAGTACCACTCAGTGAAATGTCTGCCAGTCTTCAGTAGAAGTTAATTTGTGTGTGCAGACTTTTGTTCATGTTGCTGTGTTTTCATGACTGGTGATGGACGTATGATCAGGTATGGTGTTTTTTTTTTTTTTGTTTTTTTTTTTTTTTTTTTTTTTTTTTTTTTTGTTGTTTGTTATGGGTGGGAAGTGATGAAGGGGGGGGGGGGGGGGAGAAATCGGGTGGAGGGTATACAGACATCTGTCTGGAAACAACTTGTTCCTAACGGCCTCTGGTCAACAGGATATTAATTTCACCTTTTGATGAGGTGATGCTTTGTTTCCGATGTGTGGTTTTTTTTACATTTTTTTGTTGTTCCAGGGTATTTGCTTTTTGTCCTGTTGTATTTTTTTTAGTTTTAAGACTGTTCTAGCTGTTGGCTGGAGTTGACTGAAAGTGTTGGTTTTGAGTGGTTTTAGAGCTGAATTTGTTGCACTTGTATCTGAGCTGGTTGATTGTTGAAGGTAAAAAGGTTGGTCTTTTATGAGCCATGAAAGTGTGCTTTACACTGAGTTCGTGTATATGTGAGAATGGCTCAACTCATGTTGACGTCATTTTTGTCTTCAGAAAATGTGGAAGATTTTCATTTGTATGTGATACCGTTGTTTGAAAGTTCAGTCATCCCATCTGTATACTGTTCATTGAGGCTATATTTTTTTATTACTGTTCCTTGTTATGCAAAGAGCATCATGAATGATACAATTTAACATGTTTTTTTAAAGAATGGAACAAACAGACCAATGAGATGGTTAAAACATCAATGTTAGCAGTTCATCATATTTGTATAAATTTGAATAAAGATTTTTAAAACGAGCAGTACATCATATTTGTATAAATTTTAATAAACTTTTTTTTAAATATTATTTTACATGTGCATGTTTCATGTTGCTTGTAAAAATCTGAATTTAGTCTGTAACAGTGACTGAAAACATCAAACAGTCTATAGCAGAACGTAGGAAAACCTCGAACAGCCCATAACAGAATGTAGGACAACATTAAACAACCCATAACAGAATGAAGGAAAAACTATCTATACGAGAATAAAAAAAAAGACATCAAACTGTTTAATGCAGAATAAAGGGAAAAGATCAAAATGTCAGTTGCAGAATGAATGAACACTTCTAACAGCCTAAAGCTGAATGGAGAAAAAGCATCAGTCTGTGGCAGAATGAAGGAATAAATCAAATAATCTCTTCAGAGTGAAGGAAAATATCAAACGGCCCACTACAGAGTAAAGAAAACATCAAATGGCCCACAGCAGAATGAAGGAAAACATCAAATGGCCCACAACAGAGTGAAGGAAAATATCAAATGGCCCATAGCAGAGTGAAGGAAAACCTCAAATGGCCACAGCAGAGTGAAGGAAAACCTCAAATGGCCCACAGCAGAGTGAAGGAAAACCACAAATGGCCCACAGCAGAGTGAAGGAAAACCTCAAATGGCCCACAGCAGAGTGAAGGAAAACCTCAAATGGCCCACAGCAGAGTGGAGGAAGACATCAAACTGCCCACAGCGAGAAGGTGAAGGAAAACCTCAAATGGCCCACAGCAGAGTGAAGAAAAACATCAAACGACCCACACCAGAGTGAAGAAAAACATCAAACGACCCACAACAGTGTGAAGAAAAACATCAAACAACCCACAACAGAGTGAAGAAAAACATCAAACGACCCACAGCAGAGTGAAGGAAAACATCAAACGACCCACAGCAGAGTGAAGAAAAACATCAAACGACCCACAGCAGAGTGAAGAAAAACAACAAACGACCCACAGCAGAGTGAAGAAAAACATGAAATGACCCACAGCAGAGTGAAGAGAAAAATCAAACGACCCACAACAGAGTGAAGAGAAACATGAAACGACCCACAACAGAGTGAAGAAAAACATGAAATGTCCCACAACAGAGTGCAGAAAAACATGAAATGTCCCACAACAGAGGGAAGGAGAGCATGAAATGTCCCACACCAGAGATAAGGAAAGCATTAAATGTCCCACAACAGAGTGAAGGAAAAACATGAAATGTCCCACAACAGAGTGAAGGAAAATGTCAAACAGCCTATAGCAAAGTAAAATGCCACATTGCAGAGTAAAGTGAAACTTCAAACAGCCTACCGCAAAGTAAGACTTCAAACAGCCCATAGCAAAGTGAAACTTCAAACAGCCCATGACAAAGTGAAGCTTCAAACAGCCCATAACAACCATAATGAAAACATTCAAACACCCAACCCGTAAACCAAAAGTGAAACTATCAAAACAAACCCATAGCAAAGTAAAAGTTCAAATGCCCCATGACAAAGTGAAACTTCAAACACCCATAACAAAGTGAATCTTCAAACAGCCCATAACAAAGTGAAACTTCAAAATACAAGAACCAAACACAACAGTGAAACTTCAAACAGCCCATAGCAAAGTAAAAGTTCAAACGCCCATGACAAAGTGAAACTTCAAACAAAGCAGCCCATAACAAAGTGAACTTCAAACAGCCCATAACAAAGTGAACTTCAAACAGCCCATAAAAAATGAAACTTCAAACAGCCCATAACAAAGTGAACTTCAAACAGCCCATAACAAAGTGAAACTTCAAACAGCCCATAAAAAGTGAAACTTCAAACAGCCATAACAATGAAATTTCAAAGCCACACAAAGTGAACTTCAAACAGCCCATAACAAAGTGAAACTTCAAACAGCCAATAACAAAGTGAAACTTTCAAACAGCCATAACAAAGTGAAACTTCAAACAGCCCATAACAAATGAACTTCAAACATGCATAAGAATGAAATTTCAAACAGCCATAACAAAGTGAAACTTCAAACAGCCAATAACGAAGTGAAACTTCAAACAGCCAATAACAAGTGAAACTTCAAACATCAATAACGAGTGAAATTTCAAACGGCCAGAACAAAGTGAAAACTTCAAACAGCCCATAACAAAATGAAACTTCAAACTCCAAAAAAGTGAAATTTCAAACGCCAGTAACAAAGTGAAACTTCAAACAGCCAATAAAAAATGAATACTTCACAGATACAAGAAAACATCAATAACGAAGTGAAATTTCGCAAAGTGAGGATTAACACAAAGTGAAACTTCAAAACACCAATACGAGTTAAGAAATCAAACAGCCATCAGCAAAGTGAAAACTTCAAACATCCAATAACGAATAAATCAAACAGCCAGTAGCAGAATGAAGGAAAACTTCAAACAAGCCCAACAGAGTAGAAGTGAAGCATCAAACAGTCCACAGCAAAGTGAAAATCATCAAAAAACACCCATAAAAGAGACAAGAAACAAGCCAGCAGATGGAGAAACAAATACAACCACAGAAACAAAAAAATCATCCAGAGATGAAGGAGAAAACTCAACAACACACAGAGAAACATACAAACAGCCATCGCAGAAGTGAAGAAAAACATAAACAACACAACAGAAAACAACAAACAGTCCATCGCAGAATGAAGAAAACATCAAACAACACACAGAAAAACAACAAACAGTCCATCGCAGAATGAAGAAAACATCAAACAACACACAGAAAACAACAAACAGTCCATCGCAGAATGAAGAAAACATCAAACAACACACAGAAAACAACAAACAGTCCATCGCAGAATGAAGAAAACATCAAACAACACACAGAAAACAACAAACAGTCCATCGCAGAATGAAGAAAACATCAAACAACACACAGAAAACAACAAACAGTCCATCGCAGAATGAAGAAAACATCAAACAACACACAGAAAACAACAAACAGTCCATCGCAGAATGAAGAAAACATCAAACAACACACAGAAAACAACAAACAGTCCATCGCAGAATGAAGAAAACATCAAACAACACATTGCAAAGTAATGCAAAACATCTTCACAACCTGTTGCAAAGTGGGGGGGGGGGGGGGGTGATGCATCAAACGGCCCAGAGCAAAGTGACTGAAAAGATCACACAGCCCAAAGCAAAAGAGATCGCGAAACATTGAATGGCGCATAGTAGAGTGATTGAAAGTATGAAGCGGCCCATAGGAAAATGAAGTAAAACATCAGAGAGACCATAGTTGAATAGAGAAAAACATCAAACGGCCACAGCATACTGAAGTAACCCACCAGACAGCAAGTAACCAACCAGACAGCCCATAGCAAGACAAAGTAATGCAAATAACCCGTTGCAGAGTAAAGTTAAACCTCAAAGGGCCTGTACTAGAGTGAAGGAAACCATTAAAGAGTCCATAGCAGAGTGAAAGAGAAAAAAAAAAACGACCAACATAATAATAGTCGATACTAATGCATTAAAAGTAAGCAGATAGAGAGGCTGACACTGACCGATTCAGAGCTGCAAAGTAGACTAGGTTGAAAGAAGAGAGAGTTACTGTGTGTGACTGATTTTGTGAGGAGATGACAGGAAGCGCCATCTAGCTCCTCTCTCTCCTCCTCTCTCTCTCGCTCTCTCTCTCTCTCTCTCTCTCTCTCTCTCTCTCTCTCTCTGCCCTTTGCTTTATCAGTTGTTTTTATTGTTTGTTGTTGTTCTTTTAACATCATTTTACGGCATCGATCTTCACCCCCTTTCCCCTCTTTCACCTCAGTCCTTCCTCTTTATCTGTCTGTGTGACTTTATTCCATGTCATGAGCCACCTGCATGGGCACAGGCAGAACACCAAGTCGACCAAGTAATCCCCTGAAGAATTGTGACTTCATCACAAGGAGTTGAAATCACCTTCCACTATACCCCCTCCACGTTCCTTTCCCACTCAGTGTTGTGTCACAGAGTAGGATGATTCCACCGCGACCGCCTCCCCTTCAACTCATCCTATTTGTACGTGGACTTGGCCTGTTATCTTCTCCACCCAAGCCGCGTCAGAAGAACACTGATGTTCAGATATCTCCATCACGCGCCACCTGCTCTCGCATGTTTGATTCACATGGCAAGCCACGCAACTTCACACATGCTTGGAACAAGCCGTAAGCACCTCAAAATACTGACTGGTTGAAATAGTGTGAGCGGACAGCTTTCAGATGCCATAACAATAGTTGTCTCCACGTGCGATAACCAGTTGATCAACGGACAATTTCGTCTAAGCAGAGAAGATATGACCTTGACATAAAAGTATGTTGAATCTCTAAGGCTGTTATGCAGGTTATCGCAGGTGACGGCTATCGTCTCGTCACTTCATATGGGGTGGTTCAGATATTCTTCAGATAATTCACAGAGTACTTACACGAGCTGAGATCTTTGAAGAGCTAGATCAAACTATTGAAAGATCTGCACCTGAAAAGAAAAAAGTCCAAACCGTTGTCTTGAGCCCAATGGTTTGAATGTGAATCATCAGGTCAGAGTAAAAGCTGATAGTGAAATATTTTCAATGCTGCGCCAGATCATTCCAGCCCCTTCTGACGCTACAACCTCATTCAGTGACACTGGATTTGCAATACCAGAGAGAACGTTCTAAGAGCCCAGACAGGGTTTAAAGTTTCTCTGTGCTATGCGAAAAACAATAAACTGCCTCGTTAATTTTCAGACCAAGAAACTGACAGAATATGATTATGTAATAAACGTCATATTACAACAGGTAATGGGAACAAAGTCGTAGCCTCAAGGCCAACTTGCCTTTTGACTGTTTCAACCGCTTATCTGTCCTGTTCAATTCGGAGAATTCAGTCCATACGAAGTTCACTTTGTTCCTCCTCGACCGGATCCAGCTGGAACTCTATTCACTTGTTCCTGTTAAGGGTCTGGCCTTCTCCATGCAAATTGAGAACTGTTTCATGAGATCAGAGGCTGATGTGCCTAAAGCCTGCCCTTGTTCCAGGATCTAATGCGAGGACATTGGATGACGCCCATAAAACAAGCCGTCATTATATTCCCATCAGACTTGCGTGTTTCTTCTTTGCAAGCGATATGAAAATGCATGTGCAGCCTTCTGAATTGCACAAGAGTAAACATTTCTAGATGTTTTCATGTCTGAGAAAATTAATTTTTCTTTTACCCTGGGACCCAGTGGGTCATAGGCAGAAAAAGAAAAGAAAGAAACAAAAACGAAAACAATAGATGTCAGCACAACAGGAAAGGAACCCTATTAGTATCATTTATTTGGAGATCTACAAACCCCACTTGTTTTCTCTTCAGCCAGGTCACACAGACTGACTATCTGCATTGAAACGGGCGTCATACTCAGAATGTTCCTGCATGAGAAATATGAACTGGGGCCCATGTTAATTAGTAGTTTTGAAAGAATGAAAAAGATGTATAACTTAAGCTCTCAATACTGTACTCTCCCCACACAATCAGCGCCTCCATCCCACCTCTACTCACCCTCTATCAATTAGTATTCTTCTTCTTCCTTAACGGGCACACAGAATGCAGGGCAGATGACTGCCTGCGAGACCTTCATGAACATAAAGTTAGTATGTTATCGCAGATGACAAAGCGGTTTAAAGTTTGATTAAACCAGATTTATGTAAATTAAAATTTCATCCATCAACCATTCTCGTTTTCAACTACAAATTGAATTCGTGTTTTAAAGAAAATTTTAAATGAGGCAGGGAACAGCAAATTCGCACGGCTGTTTCCAAACGATTGCTACTTATGATACTAAATCATCTAGCAAAAATACCGAGACAGAACACACACAACAAACAAGATGACATCCGCGAAACAGGCTATAACAAGCTTGCTCATAATAAGCTGTACCAGACACATTCACACAGCGATAAGGACTGGAGACATGAACGAAAACAGGTTTAACATTTATTCAAGACTGATAAAACCTTTTCGATCTTGAGTATAGTCAAACACACGGACATACAAAAATGAATACAAATAACCTGAGTTTGGTTGTTCTAAAAGGAAATCTTAAGTGAGGCTTGGCATAGTAAACAGTAAATAATGAATGTGGGGTAACTCTTGCTCCCATGATGAGATGAATTACACACCCATAACTCCAAACAATTGTTGCTAATGACTACAAATCGCCTAGCAGAAATGTCAACACAGACCATACAGAACGAACCAGGAGACATCCTGAAAAAAGATGTTCCAAGCTTGCGCAAATACTCTGTACTTAACACATTCACACAGCAACAACCACTGGAGATATGAACGAACACAAATTAACATACATTTAGGACTAGAACAACCTTTTCGATCCTGAATATAGTCAAACAAACACACAGGCAAACAGAAACAAATGCAGGTGTCTTCGGTTGGAGATGTCTTCTTGTTTGTTCTGTGTCCTCTGTGTTGACATATCTACTAGGCGATTTGATTTCGTAAGCTGGAATCGTTTGGAATTATAGGCATATAATTCATTTCATAATGGGAGCAAGAGTTAACCTGCTTGTTCACTATTCCCTGCCTCAAGTGAGATTTCTTTTCATACCTATCAAACCGAGATTACCTTACTTGTTCCTGTTTGTCCGCGTCTTTCTTTGACTATATTCCAAAATCAAAAAGATATTGTGGCAGTCTTGAATAAATGTTAATTTTGTGTTTGTTCACTTCTCCAGTTGTTGCAGTTCTTGTTGCTGTGTAAATGTGTCAAGCACAGGATATGTAAGCAAAATAGGAAATAACGTGGAATATATCACCTCCTGTTTCATATTCCTTATTTAAGAACAAAAACGGAAAGCGTATGTCTTCAGGTATGGTCGATGACAATATTATTCAATTTTAACAGAGAAGGATGTCTATACTATATTATTTAGTGCTGGGAGCAAAGAACAAAATGCACCTCATTTTCTTCGCTTTCAGCATACAAAGGACAACTTAAGTTATTAAGTATATGAATGGACCAGGTTTGCTACCGACGGTCAAAAAGCCTTCGTTGAAGAATAGGCTATGTCTAAAATCATGAACACTTCCGACACCTTGACTCATCCAAACAGCACTAACTCCATATTTAAGCAAACACAAGCGAAAATATGACACCCAGTTCTTCTTCTTCTTCTTCTTCTTCTTCTTCTCTTCTTCTTTCTTCTTCTTCTTCATTAACTTCCATTAACTTCTTGCATCCAGGTCATACAGTATGTCATAAACTTTACGTGGAATCCTGTAATTCTCCATTTGGATCAACTTATGCTGGTAGCGAATAGACTTTTAACAGTGATATATATTATATATATATATATATATATATATATATTGTGTGTTGTGTGTGTGTGTGTGTGTGTGTGTGTGTGTGTGTGTGTACATACCGGATATCAATTTGTTTCGCTATTAACAAGGTCATTCGGTGTTAATCTATCTACTCCTGAAAATTTCTTCAAAGCAAATGAATGAACTGATCCACAATGAATAAGAGCATTGTATAAATCCCATGATATAGAGCCATACTGCCCAATCAGCTGTATCTGAGAATGAAATAAATTCATTCATAAATCAAATGAGTTGTTGTTTAATGTTGTATAACCTTTTCAAAGGATAAATCAAAACAATAGCACCTTCCCTTGCAAGGTCGTTGCGTGTAATAGTAAAACTCGAGCGCACAGAGAAGGATATTTCTAAGTATTTATACACATTAACCACAGGCATCGTGTGACACCATTATATAATTATTTCTCTCTCACACTCAGATAGCCACCCTTCCGAAATACTGTAGTATTGCTTTCATATTAACACTGAACTGAAGAGATGTAGCACACACACGCGCGCGCGCGCGCGCACTCACCACACCACACCACACACACACACACACACACACACACACACACACACACAGGTGTTAAGTTCGTGTTGTTCGCTTTCCCATTATCTCCCCTTTTCCTAATAATATAGCTGTATCAATGCGGTCAAGGACAGTATCGGTCAGTGCCAGGCCGTGTGCAACTGTTGACCAGTCTCTGGCTGGCCGGTTATCTCCGTCACTGAGAGCACTCGGGGTCCAGACAGACTACGCCGACTGTCTTCACACCAGCTTCTCTTGTGAAGGTTGTAGGCCTGTCCATCGTCATTCTCTGGAAGAAGTTGGTAGCTGGGCGGCTTGTCAAAACTCCCAGTTTATTCGCCGAGAGAAAATTCACGAAAGTAGGGAAAGCTCTCTCTGTCTCGCCTGTCTGTCGTCTGTCTCTGTCTGTCTGTCTGTATGAAAGGGTGTTGATGTCAGGTTCTGAAACTTGAATGGAATTCTTGCAAAACTGACAGATTTGCATGTCTTCATCGACATTGAAGCTCCAGTTTTGATTTTTTTTAACTGACTTTTGTTTCTAATATTTGTTTCGGGGCTAAATTCATTCATTCTATTCTTGAATTGATGATACTAGTTAAGCCTAATAGTTGTCTAAAAACGATGATTTAACTCCATTTTTAAGATTTTAGTTTGCTCTGTTTATTTTCTTCATTTTATTTCTTTTTTTCCTTTATCATAGTGAAGAATTGTTGTTCTGACTTGGTTTCAAAATGTTTTTCGCATGATAATTCATGTGACATATTTTTAAGATATGTACAAATAAGGAACTTTGAAACTGACTTGTTTAAAATGGCGATCAGCTGTCGTTTGGACAGCCCCCTTCACTCCAAGGGTCGTTAGATGTGAATGACTTCATGTCTGGCCCTGTCTTTGTTGTTGGTGGCCTTTATTTTTTGTTTGTGTGTTTGTTTGTTTTTGGGAGGGGGGGGGGAGCATTTATTTATTGAAACATCGATCTGTGTATTGACGAGCCACGATTCCGTCGAATGAGACGGCACAGGCAGACATGTCTAATCTTGTTCTGTCTTTCATTTTGAAACAGAGGTTTGAAAGCGCGAAGTGGAAAACGGACAAGGAAAAGACAACTGGTGTCGACCTACTGACAGTTGAGGAAGTCTTCTGTGAACGAGGTCTTCTTTGTTGATCTGACTGACGTATGGTGGCAGACGTCCAGTCTCCTGTGGAAGAGACATCCGTTGACGATTTGACTGACATTGCAAGCCCAAATTTCCTTGGAAAAGAGAAGAGAGAGAGAGAGAGAGAGAAAGGACTTCCGTTGTTGTTCTGGTTGATTGATGGGTGAGGAAGTCGGGCCTTCTCTGGTTTTGATCTGATTGATGGTGATGAAAGTCTAGCCTTCTGTTGTTGATATGATTAGTGTTCAATGAAGCCTAGCCTTTTGTGGCAAAGACCCTCAATGTTGATGTGCATGAAAGTGAAAAAAAAAAAAAGCCTGACCTTGTGTGGAAGAGATCGACGAGGCGTAACCATGGGAAACAAACCCAGTCAGTCTAAGCTCCCAGTTTATTCGCCCAGACAAAATTCACAAAGGTAAGGACTCTCTCTCTCTCTCTCTCTCTCTCTCTCTCTCTCTCTCTCTCTCTCGTGGAATCCCCCCCCCCCCCCCCATCTTTTTATTTAATACATACCTTTGTTCTGCGCCTCTAAATCTTGTAAATATTTATAATTTTATTTACTCAATTTCTCTCTGTTGTGTGATTTTTTTTTCTCAGGACAGATCTAAGACGGAGAAGAAGAAAAAAAAAAGAAAATTAAAGGAAATATCTAAATCTGATGTTCAACAACCCTCGTGAAAAAAAGTAAATAGTCCGTTCTTCGCCACGCTGTTGTGTTGTCACCACTGTTTCCAGCAGTAGAGCTGCTGCTTTCCTTCCCCCTCACGATCATGATTATAACCTCCGTCTGTTGGCTTGTTTGTCTGTCTCCTAGCAACATATTATGCAAACAACAAAGAAACAAACAGACCCTGAACCGACATATATACAAAACTTAGTGTACAGGCGGAATGTAGCCCAGTGATGGATCTATAAAACTTTGGAGGGGATCCGTTGTGTGGACCGGGATCCCAGGACGAATCCAGCAAGACGCCAGAAACTTCTGACCTGATGTGAACAAAACATGGCAGACAGACGGAGTGTGGCCTAGAACGAATCCATGAAATGGTGGTACCGATCCTGAATCCGTTGCGCAAGGTCAGGCCAAAACAACAACTTTGATGTGAAGGACACACGGTGAAAAAAAAATGGAGTTCAATGACCACCCCATTAGAATGTGTGAATCCCTCCATCAAGGTTGCGCCCAAACTAGAACATTGATGTGAAGGACATGGGGTGGAAAGAGGGGATGTGGCCCAGTGACTACCCCATCGACATGTGGTGTGGATCGGTGATGCGGATCCGGTTCAAAGGACAGATCCAGGATTCGTTTCACCTTAGCGGCGGCCTGCACTCTCCCGAGTGCTTTTTTTAGTTGTTGTCATTATTATTAGTGTTGTTGTTGGTGGTGTTGGTGTTGTACATTGTTGTTGTTGCTATCACCTATATTGTTGTTGTTGTCATCGTCGTCGTCGTCATCATCATCATCATCATAATCATTACTACTACTGCTGCTACTACTACTACTACGACGATGACGACGACGACGACGACGACGACGACGACAACGACGACTACTATTACGACGACTACTACTACTACTATCATCATCATCATTATTATTATTATTATCATTACTATTGTCATTCTTACAATCATCATCACATTAACATCATTATCATTACTTATGCCTGAAAGTGAAACACGATGCTTTCACCAGTGTCTGTCGGTTCGTTTGTTAATTAGATGACACAAAAACCACAGAATCGATTTTAAGGAAACTCGGCAAGCAGAAGGCCCGTGGCCCGTGGACAAACCCTATGAATGTTGACATGGATCCATGACGAGGCTATGGATCACAGGACCAGGATCCCACTGCCCTTCCTCTTGTTACTAGTCTGTCGGCGCCCCCCCCCCCCCCCCCCCCCCCCCCCCCTCTTAACTTCGGACACTTGTTTTTTACAACTGCCGCAGCGACGGCTGTAAGCTTAAGTCGACGACCAACTCCACCACTATTGCTACTGCTGCTGCTGCTGCTGCTGCTCTGCTGCTGCCCTGTTTCTGCTGTTCATGCTGCTGCTGCTGCTGCTGCTGCTGCTGCTGTGTTCTTGCTACACCTACTATTTCTCTTGCTGCCGTTGTTCCCCTTGTTACTGCTTCTACTATGACGGTCTCTCTGCCTTTGCACTTGCCACCAACACCACTATCACCACCACCATCAGCATCATCAGCCAAGTGACATTTGTGACTCAATGGGGTGCTGTTGTCTGTCCCAGCCCGGAGTCAGTTCATCTGTCCTCTCAAGAGGCCCGGGAATTACTGAAGGTGCTGGACAGCACCCGTTTACTGCTGGAGAGCCGTTTACAGGTAAGGGCAACAACTGCGTATTTATTTTGTTATTTCGTTCGCTTTTACACAGCTGCGAACTTCTTTTCGTTTTTGTCTTCCTTCCTTCTTCCCCTTCTTTCTTACTTCTTGCCTTTCTTTCCTTCTTTTTCTCTGTCTGTCTGTCTGTCTGTCTGCTCTTCCTTTCTTCATTCTCTCACTCTCTTTTTCTTCCTTGCAACAAAGAGAATGAACATGCCAGTACACCAAACATTAGCACATTAACAAACCCAGACGCTCTGTATCAAACACTAAAATACTAAAGCTCACCAGCCGCCGTGGCGAAGTGGTTAGCGTCGCGGACTCCCGGCTGGGAGGTCGTGGGTTCGAATCCCATCAGAGTCATGTGGGTTTTCTGCCCCGACCGGCTCCTACCCAGAGTTGAGTTTGCTGCGGACTCAGTTGGGAAGACTGGGACCACACAGTCGAGTTTCATCCACTTAATGGATGCGTTTCTGAGAGTGTTGCTCAAATTTCCTGACCAACACTGCAGGTGCCTGTATTTCTCGGGCCTGGTTGACGCCGGGATATGTTATGAAAGGAAGCGTCGAGTACAGCCCTGTCATGTAGTCTCAGACCGAAATGGAAATCTGTAGCATCATCTTAATCATCCTCATTCTCATCGATCAGCATTAAAAAAAAAATGTCTCAAATTCTGTGGCCCTTCATGCCCTGCTTCATGGTGACCTCAATTTCGATGTCCTCTCCACGTCTGTGGTCTTGGTTTGGTTCCGTCGGGGTCACCGGTATCGGCGAGTCCATGGGGGCTGTCGTTGGACGGACGTGGTGGCGCCCTCCGGAGGGAGAGCTCACTCACGCCGGCTCCGCGACTAAGCAATTATTGTCGTCAGTAGGGGGCTTAGTAGGTGGTGTCCTGCGTATGCTAGATCAGAACAGGCGCCACTGAACACCACTGAGGTCACTCGGCAGCAGTGCAGTGTCTCCTCCGGAGGGTTGCCTCTTGACGACTTGACATTGACTGCTCCCTGTGGATTGCTGGTGCCGGGGCTGCGGCGGGGCCGACTGGCTGTGGCTATGGACGGGGTGTCGGAATGAGCGGCGTGGGTGCACTGCCTCTGACGTGGCGCAGAGGTTGGGACAGCAAAAGAAAAAAAAATACTAAAGCTCACATGAGAATGTCCATCGGTAAAACAACATACAGCTTTGCAGAGTGAAAGAGAGTTGATACAGTTCAAAAAAAAAAAAAGGAAAGAAACAAAAATGGGTAAAAATGAGAGGATGGAGGACCCACAAAAAGAGAAGAAAAAAATAAATAAAATCGAAAAAGTTGTGAAAAAAAAATGGAGGTTGGAGGACAAAAAGAGGAGAGAGAAAAAAAAGAAGAAAAAAAAAAAAACATTGTCACCCCTCCACAAACACTGACTATTGGCGGCATATTCTTTCTATCATTTACTACTGATGAGACATATTGGTGGTTATCGCTAGGCTAACTCATGTTTCCGCAGTATTGTGTAACTTGATTTTCAGAACAGGTTTCCCTATCGGAGATACTCTTCACGTGCAGACGCTGGACTGCCATGATATGGCGCAATCCATTTGTTTTCTGACTGCGATCTTTTTTGTTAATTTATCAAAATGGTTAACTCGCAGAATTTCCTCCTGACTGCTGCCTTGAGTTCTTTTCCTTTGTGTGTGTGTGTGTGTGTTTGTTTTGTTGTTGTTGTTGTTGTTGTTGTTTTGTTCTGTTTGTAAGTGCTGTAGGTGCATGCTTCTTCCCACGGGACCACGCTATATTGTCTATGTGAGGAGAGTGAGATAGAGAAAGAGGGAGACAGACAGACAGACAGACAGAGACAGACAGAGAGCGACACAGACAGAGAGAAGGAGAGAGAGAGAGAAAGGGAGACAGACAGACAGAGAGGAGAGTGAGTAAGAGAGAGATAGAGACAGAGTCAGCGACAGAGAGACAGACAGATAGACAGACAGAGAAGAGACACAGAGAGACAGAGAGAGAGGCCGCCTCTGCAATGGATCGTCAGCGTGTTCAAGACCACAATTACAGCAAGTTCACCGTGGTTTACCGTGACCACAAACAATGTGCTCCTAACCCCCATCCCCAACTAAACCCCGACCTTTATCCTTTCCCAACTCTGATACCCCACCCACCCACCCACCCACCACCTTTCTCACCTTTTCGTCTCTCCTGATTTCTTTATGTGTATAATCACAACAAATCAATCTGCGGATTTGTCACTTAAAATGGACTCTCTCTCTCTCTCTCTCTCTCTCTCTCTCTCTCTCTCTCTCTCTCTCTCTCTCTCTCTCTCTCTCTCTCTCTTGTTGCGTACTCATGTGAATAGGCTGATGGCCTCACATTAAAGTCACGAGTCTCTCTCTCTCTCTCTCTCTCTCTCTCTCTCTCTCTCTCTCTCTCTCTCTCTCTCTCTCTCTCTCTTCAATGGTTCCAGAAGAGTGGCAATGCAGGCAGGACCAGAAGCTGGTGGGGTTTTCATTGTTTTCCTGCACGTCGTCGATTTATCGCTAAATACATCCTGCTGATAACAGCAGTCTTACAGGTGACTCTGTGTGTGTGTCTGTGTGTCTGTGTGCAATGTATTCCATGCGCGTGTGCGCGTATAACGTCTCTTCTCCTCTCTCTCTCTCTCTCTCTCTCTCTCTCTCTCTCTCTCTCTCTCTCTCTCTCTTTATTTTTTTTTTTTAACCTTACTGCATTACTCCTGTGCG
>CM065718.1:51822075-51829575 GCA_033310375.1 Conus canariensis | reverse complement strand
ACGCACACGCACACACACACACACACGCACCACACACACACACACACACACACACACACACACACACACACACACACACACACACACATGCGCGCACGCTCGCTCACACACACACACACTATACAAACGCAAGCACACACACTCACTCACTCACTCACTCACTCACCCACTCACACTCACACATACACAGACTCTCTCTCTCTCTCTCTGTCTCTTTCTCTGTCTCTCTCTGTCTCTGTCTCTCTCTCTCTCTCTCTCTCTCTCTCTCTCTCTCTCTCTCTCTCTCTCTGTCATAGTTTGTTGGCTGTGTGTACAGCACGCCTAGTGAACCAGCTGAAGACACAGAGGGTGAGCGTATTGCTGTTGGCACAGTCCTATGTGTCCACCCTCCTCCTCTTTGCCGGCTTCTACACCCTCACCTACAGACTGGAGGTAGCTGTGTGTGTGTGTGTGTGTGTGTGTGTGTGTGTGTGTGTGTGTGTGTGTGTGTGTGTGTGAGAGAGAGAGAGAAAGAGAGAGAGAGAGAGAGACAGACAGACAGACAGACAGACAGACAGACAGACAGACAGAACGAGAGGAGTTGGGATAACGGATGAGCACGATTTGCCGGTTTACATCCAGTACTCGCTATGAGTATGGTCTACATCTAAATACAACAGAATTTTAACGGAGAGAGAGAAAGCATGTGAGACACACACACACACACACACACACACACACACACACACACACACACACACACACACACACACACACACACACACACACACACACACACACACACACACACACACATACACACACACACACACAGAAAGATCAGCTCGTGTTTCTGGACATGACTAGGAGCCTGCACAGGAATCACGTTCGCTCAACAGAACTACAAGCAAACTCTGGACTGCCACGACCTACGAACCAGCATCCACGCCAAAGACATAGCAGCCCAAGGTCGAGCCATCGATCTGGTTATGAAGGACTCCACCGCTCATTAACTGCTGCCTATGAAACTATACCGAGAGGTTCCGGACGCAATGACAAGCCCAACTGAAGAAACCACCTTAAGAATCTTCAAGATGAACTGCCAGAAGCCAGGGAGACTCCAGAAGACTCCCATATCTGCTAAAAATATCACCAAGTTCCTAGAAGGTGAAGCCGATTTCTCAGTTACAAAAAAAAAAAAAAAAAAAAAAGCAGGAGAAGCTGGAGGGAGACCCACCACGAGTCCTGAGAAAATAGCCGAAAGCTGTGCAGACGCGCCAGACAGCTCAACGACCAAGACAGGAGCAGGGCAAAAGCCATCCAGTATTGAGAACGGGAACATCCTGACTGGGAAACAAGTGGCCAAAAGACTGGCAGACTGCCACGCAAACGAAGGCAACAATCTAGTAAGACCAGCAAAGCATGGAGAGAATAGAGACAAAGCATGGAAAGAACAGAGACAAAGCATGGAGACAACAGAAACAAAGCATAGAGAGAACAGAGACAAAAGCATGGAGAGAACAGAGACAAAGCATGGAGGGAGAAAGCATGGAGAGAACAGAGACAAAGCACGGAGAGAACAGAGACAAAAGCATGGAGAGAACAGAGACAGAGCATGGAGAGAGAAAGCATGGAGAGAACAGAGACAAAGCACGGAGAGAACAGAGGCAAAGCATGGAGAGAACAGAGACAAAGCATGGAGAGAACAGAGACAAAGCATGGAGAAAGACAAAGCATGGAGAGAACAGAGGCAAAGCATGGAGAGAACAGAGACAAAACATGGAGAGTGACAAAGCATGGAGAGAACAGAGGCAAAGCATGGAGAGAACAGAGACAAAGCATGGAGTGAACAGAGACAAAAGGATGGAGAGAACAGGGATAAAGCATGGAGAGAACAGAGACAGAGCATGGAGAGAACAGAGACAAAGCTCGGGGAGAGAAAGCATGGAGAGAACAGAGACAAAGCATGGAAGAGAGACGAAGCATGGAGAGAGACGAAGCATGGAGAGAACAGACACAAAGCATGGAGATAACAGAGACAAAGCATGGAGAGAGACGAAGCATGGAGAGAACAGACACAAAGCATGGAGATAACAGAGACAAAGCATGGAGAGAGACAAAGCATGGAGAGAACAGAGACAAAGCACGGAGTGAACAGAGACAAAGCATGGAGATAACAGAGACAAAGCATGGAGAGAGACAAAGCATGGAGAGAACAGAGACAAAGCACGGAGTGAACAGAGACAAAGCAAGGAGTGAACAGAGACAAAGCGTGGAGAGAGACAATGCATGGAGAGAACAGAGACAAAGCATGGAGTGAAGAGAGACAAAGCATGGAGAGAACAGAGACAAAGCATGGAGTGAACAGAGACAAAGCATGGAGAGAACAGAGACAAAGCATGGAGAGAGACAATGCGTGGAGAGAACAGAGACAAAGCATGGGGAGAACAGAGACAAAGCATGGAGAGAACAGAGACAAAAGGATGGAGAGAACAGAGACAAAGCATGGAGAGAGACAATGCATGGAGAGAACAGAGACAAAGCATGGGGAGAACAGAGACAAAGCATGGAGAGAGACAATGCATGGAGAGAACAGAGACAAAGCATGGAGAGAACAGAGACAAAGCATGGAGAGAACAGAGACAAAGCATGGGGAGAACAGAGACAAAGCATGGAGAGAACAGAGACAAAGCATGGAGAGAACAGTGACAAAGCATGGAGAGAACAGAGACAAAGCATGGAGAGAACAGAGACAAAGCATGGAGAGAACAGTGATTATCAAACTTACAGAATTACGCTCTGCTTGGAAGGAGTTGAAACCAAGGAAGTTACTAGGACCATTTTGCAGAAACAGTAAAGTGCTAGCCCATCTCAGTAGTGCAGCAATGAACAAGGTCCTTGAGATCTTCATCCTCAGCCGGGAAGAAAGGAAGCTACCGTAGATCTGGAGCGAGGCAAACACGGTACCGATCTGGCAGAAAAGGGATGATTCCTAGACGGCCTTCAGTTATCGACCGGTTACCCTGACCAGCTAGAAGCAAAGGCCATGGGAAGAGTCGTGAACGAGTGATTCCAAAGGTGCCTAGAAACAGTAAATCTCCTTGCCCCTAAAGAAGCAGAGTGATGCTAGTGTCGTAGCTCTGAAGATCAAACCACCTACATATCACAAGAGATTGAGGACCCTTCCAGGAACAGAAGCTGGCTTTTGTTATGTGGGTAGACCTCCAGGCTTTCAACAGTCCAGGTGGAGGGATGACTTGTCAAATTGCTGAGGAATGGAGCTTCCATGAATACATACACCTGAATCAAGTCCTATCCATGGACCGCAAAGCAAGAGTCTCTTGACAAGACCAACAGCAGCAAAATTCAAACAGCGTCGTTTATAGGCATCCAGCATCTGACGCAACTGCGAGGAACTAAAACATGATGCTGGCAGAAAATTTCCAATGTCTTAAATACCACAGTATGGCGCAGCTGTCTTCAAAATCAAACTATGAAGTAGATGTCTTCAAGATCACCGTATGAAGTAGGTGTCTTCAAGACCACCTCATGAAGCAGGTGTCTTCGAGATACCAAACGAAGCAGGTGCCTTCAAGGCCACCTATCTAGCAGGTGCCTTCAAGACCACCTATCTAGCAGGTGCCTTCAAGACCACCCCATGAAGCAAGTGTCTTCGAGACACCCAACGAAGCAGGTGCCTTCAAGACCACCTATCTAGCAGATGCCTTCAGAACCACCTATCTAGCAGGTGCCTTCAAGACCACCTGTCTAGCAGATGCCTTCATGATCACCCTGCAGAGCAGTCTTTACCAAAACCGGCCGAGAAAGAGCCGCTTTCTCCATGGACCAAACGGCTGTTCCAACAGAGCCAAGATCAACCGCCAAAGGCCTTACTGCCACTCTGTCCATCAGACTTCCCAGAACCCTGGTCAGCTGACCACCCAGACATTTAAAGTCTGCGCCACATTCCCATAAAGGGGCAGAAAGACCGAGTGAAGTTGACCGTTCACCTCGTTCTGATTGCTGCAGATTAACCCTCAGGAAGCATGGACCCATGTATACACCGTAGGTCGGCATCAACACCGAGGTTAGTGGAGGTGCAGGCATCCTAGTCAGATTCCTTGATAGTGAGACCACAATGTACAGTGTTGCCACAGGGAACTCTCGCTCAAACTACAGAGCTGAAGCAGAACATCCTCCAGGCCGCCTTAATGGTAAATGCTTCAAACAGTCGGTCAGCGAGTTGTTTTACTCTCTGATACCTCCTGCAGACCCCTCCCCTCCTGAGTCCTGCATACGTATCAGACCAGCAGGTTACCATCTCCGACTAAAAACCTCCAACTAGTTACCACTAACGAGAGAGTGGAACTGCAGTGGTTCTCAGTTCACAGTGGAATAACCAAGCAAAGGAGGGTGCTGGAGAACAACCCCAGTGACAGCATCAGCCACAGCAAGATGCGGAGTACCATCTGGCCACTTGCAAAGCCGACGATGTCCAGGAACGACAATAACCTCTTGGTCAAAGAGCAGCAAAGCGTTCTGATGGAGCTTCGCATTGTGTACAAAGTGAACTGTCACGTGGACCGGAAGCAGACACTGGATAGGAAGACCAGAATGCGGAACGAGGGTTCCAGAGATGTCCTCCGTGAACAAGCAGGACGAGAGGGGGTGCCATTGGGCGTTCTGCTGACTACCAAGCTCTGTGGCTGCTATCGGGAGCTGAGAAAGACAGGACTGGTCGTTCAGCTGTCGGCACCAACAACATGACGACATCGTCGATAAAGCAAATAGAACAGAAACATACAAGTAATACAAACGATGAAAAAATGAGGGTGCGCGCGCGCGCGCGCGCGAGAGAGAGAGAGAGAGAGAGAGAGAGAGAGAGAGAGAGACAGACAGACAGACAGACAGACAGACAGACAGACAGACAGACAGACAGACAGACAGACAGATTCTCTGTTTGTCGACGGATCTGTGTCTCTCCTACTGCTTTGGTGCATCAGAAACATTACCACCACACTGTTCTCTGTTCGTCCTCTAATCATTTTGATCGTGTGTGTGTGTGTGTGTGTGTGTGTGTGTGTGTGTGTGTGTGTGTGTGTGTGTGTGTGTGTGTGTGCCAGCCGGGTTCGTGGAAATTCATTCAGGAGCGACTGGAAGAGGACCCCATCCTGGTCATTGTATTATACAGCAAGTTTCTCTTCTTCTCAGTGTCCACAGCCACATTGTGTGGTAAGTACAGCTGATAAACTTACAGTTACACACACACACACACACACACACACACACACACACACACACACACACACACACAACAACACACACAAACACACACGCGCGCGGCGCGCACGCACACCTACACATATATGCGCAAGCGCCCCCCCCCCCCACACACACCACCACACATGCGCGCGTCGTGCACACACTTATTTTACGTGTGTGCATGCTCAGAGTTCATGCGTATATGTTCGTCAGTTCATGTTTATCTGTTTTATTCATAATCTTTTTTTCAGTTTCTGTGGAACCTATAATGTGCATAAATTTAACAGATAATAGTGTGATAAGGTGGTGTGTGTGTGTGTGTGTGTGTGTGTGTGTGTGTGTGTGTGTGTGTGGAGTGCATACACGCGCGGTGCATGCGTGGGTGCTCTTGTTTTCCAGGATCTGACAACGTTCTCCCTCAGGAGTGGTACAACTGTCTTTTCACCGCAACACAGGTGAGGCATGTATTCAATGAACCCCCTTTACGTGAATGTCTGTGTAATGCCCTGCAATGTTCAGAATCTGTCAATCCCACTGTCGGTCCCTTTCTTATTTCTTGTTGCTTCCCCATTTTGTCGTCGTTGGAAACAAAAACTTTTCGCCAGTTGTGTGTGTGTGTGTGTGTGTGTGTGTGTGTGTGTGTGTGTGTGTGTGTGTGTTCCTTTGAGATAGAAACTGTTCATCAGTTTTGCTTATTTTGCTTGGGGAGAGGGGGGAAGGGGACAGGCTTTTTTCAGATTTTGGTTTTGTTGTTATTTGCGATAGGCAATTTTTAGTCTGTATTTTTAAAGGTTTACATTGTCGTTTAGTGTAAAAAAAAAAAAAAAGAAACTGTCAGTTTTGCTTCCCCTTTCAGCTGTTGTACATTTATGAACGAATTATGGTTACAGAAATACTATAAATTGTCTGCATGCCTGTACATGTTGTTAAACCACGATTCATGGAGTTGACCGACATTCATTTTACAGAGTTATACAACATTCAGTTTATTGAGTCACCCGATATTTGTTTCACGAGGTTAAACGACTTTTTCCACATTTATATCATGGAATCAAATGGCGTTGATTTCAGGAGATAAACAGTCTTTGTTTCATGAACAAAGATATTTTTTCAGTGTGTTCGCTTCTGCATTCACAAGTATTTATCTAGTCAGATTTCTTAAAAAATTCAAAATTCAAACATTTACATTCATTTAGATTTATAATGTTACATATTTTGATACATAATCTTTCAATTCATGATCAGTAAATATTCATACCCCAATTCAATTTTTTTTAAGAACCGAAATGTCCAAGCTGATGAGTTAATTTTACGAAACTTGGAAAACACACACAAAAATCTGGATCCATACAAGAAAACATGACATTTAAGGGGATAAGGAAGATGACAAATAATACAGCAACACTAGTTTTAGGAAATCACCAACTGACATACTGCCGATGTCATCGATGGCCTGGCTGGTGAAAATTTAAGTTACTGACAGCCTTTATAGCACACCTGGGCCATAGATCATGGAGACTAGTGCCAAGAAGACTGACAAAACCCATCACCTCGCTAAGAAGACTGACAAAACCCATCCCCTCGTCAAGAAGACTGACAAAACCCATCACCTTGCTAAGAAGACTGACAAAACCCATCCACTCGCCAAGAAGACTGACAAAACCCATCACCTCGCTAAGAAGACTGACAAAACCCATCACCTCGCTAAGAAGACTGACAAAACCCATCACCTCGCTAAGAAGGCTGACAAAACCCATCACCTCGCCAAGAAGACTGACAAAACCCATCACCTCACCAAGAAGACTGACTAAAAAAAACATCACCTTGCCAAGAAGACTGACAAAAACCATCACCTCGCCAAGAAGACTGACAAAAATCATCACCTCGTCAAGAAGACTGACAAAAATCATCACCTCGTCAAGAAGACTGACAAAAATCATCACCTCGTCAAGAAAACTGACAAAAATCATTACCTCGTCAAGAAGACTGATTAAAAAAAAAAAAATCACCTTGCCAAGAAGACTGTCAAAAACCATCACCTCGTCAAGAACACTGACAAAATCATCACCTCGTCAAGAAGATTGACAAAACCTCACCAAGAACACTGACAAAAATCATCACCTCGCCAAGAAGACTGACAAAACCTCGCCAAGAACACTGACAAAAATCATCACCTCGTCAAGAAGATTGACAAAACCTCGCCAAGAAGACTGACAAAAATCATCACCTCGTCAAGAAGATTGACAAAACCTCGCCAAG
>CM065718.1:51812075-51814575 GCA_033310375.1 Conus canariensis | reverse complement strand
GATTCCAGATCCTGCTGTTTATGCTGCTACGCAGTGGGGCACAAATAAAGGGACATTATCACCAGAAGCTAACAACTACTTGACATGTTTCTACTTGGAAATGTGTGTTCAAAAGAACAAGTCTCATGGAAAAGGCAACAAGATGGACGCAATGTATTGTTAATAACAACAAATAACATTTCATAACCAATGCAGTCACATGAAAATTCGCATCTATCTGCATGATTTTTTTTTCTTTTTTAACAGAATGAAAATAACAACCCATAAAAGGGGTAAAACTCCTGTACGCTAAGGCCATGATTGGAAAGTATCTTCCATATTGGACAATGATGATAATGATGAAAATGATAATAATAATGATAATTGTAATAATGATGATGACAATGTGTGTTGCCCGTCGAGACGACGAAGACCATCTAATCATCCTGGGATCGGGGGTGAGTGCGTAGATGACTAATCAGGCCCGGAAAGATCTATCACAGTACAGACAGGGGATGGTGGCAGCAGTTGGAGATCTGTTGACACTGGTCTTCCTGATCATCCTGCGCTGCTCAGCTGCAGCAATTCTGTTGCTGTCACAGATCTCTGCACCTTTGCGGACAACGATCGCCACCCGTCTCTGTCCTGGGCAGTCTGCTCCCATGTTGTGTGGCTGATGTTGAAAACCTTCAAGGAAGATTTGAGGCTGTCTTTGAAACGCTTCTTCTTGCCTCCATGAGAGCGTTTGCCTTGTTGTAGTTCGCCAAGCAATAGTTTCTTTGGCAGCCGATGGTCTGGCATGCGAACTACGTGACCTGTCCAGCGAAGCTGTGACTGCATCAGGATGGTGAAGATGCTAGGCAGGCCAGCACCACTGCGGACTTTTGTGTCCAGAATACTGTCTTGCCACTTAATGCCCATGAGTCTTCAGAGGCAGGTGGTGTGGAAATGGTTCAGTTTCCTGGCGTGGCGCTGGTAAACCGTCCGTTTCATAGCCATAGAGCAGTGTGGTGAGAATTATGGCCCGAACAACAACAACTATAATAATAATAATGATGATGATGACAATGAGTTGTATTTGTATAGCGCAATTCTAGTTGAGAGCTACTCATTGCGCTTTCATATACCATTCAGACCTTCATTCATTCACATGTAACAGTTGTCATACTACAGACATTATTGTGTACACATAATGTGAGAGAGCCTTGTTTAAAACGACTAGCAAAATAGGTAAGTTTTTCAACAGTGCTATGAAACAGATAGGTAGTCAGACAGACAGTCAAATATTTAGGAGTCAAACTTGACCAGACACTTTCAATGCAGGATCAGATCAGCAGCGTGTCGCACGTTGTTCTTGGTACTCCATCGATCCATAAGTATCTTTCAACTGAAGCAAAAGCAAGACCTGTCAATTCACTAGTTACTGGTCGCCTTGATTATTGGAATTCAGAACTGTATGGCTTGCCAGGAGAACAAATTTCTCGGCTTCAGCCAATTCAAAACAGCGCAGACAACAGACCTTCATTCATTCACATGTAACAGCTGTCTTACTACAGACATTATTGTGTACACACAATGTGAGAGAGGCCTTGTTTAAAACGACTAGCAATATAGGTAAGTTTTTCAACAGCGCAGACAACAGACAGGTGGGCTGGTTTTGTAGGGTGGGAAGTTGTGAGTTGGGGCAACAACACTGAAAGAACGTTCACCAAACGATTGGAAATTTCGCTTTAGCATCTTCAAGTGTTTATGACTGGGAGAACGGAGAGTTCGAGATGACTGGTGTGAGTAGAGCGTAGAGGACAGGTAAGGTGGAAAAGAACCATGTAAAAATGAACGCAAGAGTGGCTAGTATATACTGATGATGAATTTTAACAGGCAGCCAATGAAGTTCCCTCGACAGTAGTGTGCAATGTGAACTCCTTTTCTTTTGTCAAAGATGAGTCGTGCTGCGCTGTTTTGAATTTGCTGAAGCCGAGAAATTTGTTCTGGCAAGCCATACAGTACTGAATTCCAATAACCAAGGTGACAAGTGACTAGTGAATTGACAGGTCTTGCTTTTGCATCAGTTGAAAGAGACTTATGGATCGATGCAATTCGGTGGAGTACCAAGAACAACGTGCGGCACGCTGCTGATCTGATCCTTCATTGAAAGTGTCTGGTTAAGTTTGACTCCTAAATATTTGATTATTATTGCCACCAGTGTTTACTAGCCCACAAGCCCTGGAATTTCGAGTCTTGAGATTCTTTTGTCCACTGTTAGTGGACCCGATTTTTGGCTGTTAGAAAAGGCTCTCGCGAACTAGATAGTATTAATTTCAATTGCTGGCGTCTGGTCTTTCCCAATGTCATACCGTGTTTACTGGACGGCTACTGAAGATTCTCGGCACTCAGTGGTCAAGCTATATGCACGTAGGAAGAAAATCTACAAACAGGTTGACAGCTAAAGGTCTACACAGCAGAAACCTAGCTCCTCCCTCAGACAAGTATTTCGGCACTGAACTTAATGCAATCTATTAAG
>CM065718.1:51789575-51809575 GCA_033310375.1 Conus canariensis | reverse complement strand
TTGTTCTGCGAAGAAGGTGACCTGCTTTCCTGCTCTGACTCCCCTCGCAAAATGTGCATTCAATTCGTCACGTCGAGTCTCTACGCTCACTCTTGAGAACAATGCAAAATGGCGGTGAGTGTGCTTTCTTTCTTTGATTTTTGTGAGGCCGCGTCACTGATCGTGCTTGATCGAGAGAGGGGGTGTCACTCTGAATAATCCAACTCGAGATCGTCTGCACAATCGAGCAGACGGCACCTCGTTCCGGCAGAGTGGATAACGATTATCGCCAACTAAACTACGTTATTTTATGGATCAGTTCTTTTTCCCTCCACAGTTGGAAGACTCACATTCGTTTTGGTTTATCATGCGTGGAGCTGTAGTTTCGATTTGAGAAACGTTCTAGATCCGTTACGGTGGATGATTATTGTGAACTCGGTGATGTGACTGCGACCGGTGATGTACTGTGTTGGCCCAGCGTGTGGGCCCAGCGCAGTCGGGCATCCATCTGACGTTGGCATTAGGTGCGGGAAGCGAGGCGGTTGCTTCGTTTGTTTACTTTACGTGACAAACACACAAAAAAGGCAAACTGAAGAGCCGCCAACTGTTTTCTACTTCAGGTCTCTTGTCGTGGAAGTTATTTTTAGATTCGTGTGGTTGAATGCGGATAGAATTTTGTCAGTTGTGCTCATATTGTCGACATCCTTAGTTATTATATCGTGTCGGCTTTTTCTCACAACATGTGTTAAAGGATTTTACTTCGTAGGCATTTGTTTTCATATATAAAAAAAGAAATAGTAGATAATCCACCAGTCATTCTATAGAAACTTTGTGATATAACATAGAAAGTGAAACATGCAGGATTTCCGTTACAGAAAATCAAGGCGATTTCACCATCATAGATTTCACCATCATATTCTTAATAATGATAGCTTACAATGTATGCAAAATGCAATTTGACAGAAATGATGTAACCATAGTTCAGCAGTGGTATTAAAGCTGGAAAAGATTCGGAGTATTAAAATAAACAACATTGAGGATATTTATTTGTCTTTATATTGAAAAGTGCTGTATAAATACAGATGATAATTTGAAGTGTGTGTGTGTGTGTTTGTTTGTGTGTGTGTGTGTGTGTGTGTGTGGTGAGGAGAGAGAGAGAGAGAGAGAGAGAGAGAAGAGAGAGAGAGAGAACTTGTTACTGCTGTCATTGTGTGTATGTGATCATGTCAGCACTGTCACATTAGTGTGTGTGTGTGTGTGTGTGTGTGTGTGTGAGAGAGAGAGAGAGAGAGACTGATGAATTGTTTGAAAATAACAACAAAATTGGAATTTTGATACTCATAATTCAAACCCACAAATTCATATTGTGATGAAACAATGGACTGTCAATTTGTGTATTTCATAAACTGTTGAAAGCTCCATAAAATGGATTCTGTATATGGTTAGGGATTCCAGTTGTTTTTAGTTTAATTGGGGGAAAAAGGATGCCATTGGAAAATTTTCAAATTTTTACCCCTCACTAGCAAAAAGCTTTTGCGGAGCTCTGTGCGTGAGCACCAGGTACCACAGTGCTTGCCGTATCACAGTCACGAACAACACAAACACAGGTTAGTAGTAATAGGTCTGATGTAATGATTATGAAGAGCAAGTGCAAATTCACGTCATTTTGATGGAAAGATCAAGATGTTTCTGCTTCTCTTTGGCTACAAGGTTTCAAACTTACTTATAATGTTTAATAGATATCATACTGATTCAGTGGAATGCAGTATTACATTTACAGTCAAATACATTTTTATGTTAGCTTCATCATTTGCTATTGGGTGCCTATCGAGATGTAGCTGTCTTTGACTGTGACCTCGGCATGTCATCACATCGCTTGGCACCTGATCCTGCTCAGAGATCTTTGAATATGAAATATTATCCATCACCAGAATGGAGGGTCTCTATGGATGCCTATCTGGGTTATCTTTAATCTGTTAACTCGGGAGAATTCACAGTTTTCAGAATGTTTGTATAGTTTATATCTGTATTCAGAATCAAAGAATTCCTTTTTGTTCTTTACTTTAAGGTAGGAAACTAGAGACATATTTGAAAAATAAAAATTTTGTTAAGAAAATGCCAAACACTAAATTTCAGGTCATCTTACTCAATGTGTCATGAATACGTATGTATGTGTGTGTGTGTTCAAATGTGTGCATATGTGTTTGTGTGTATGTGTGTGTAAGTGTGCGTGTGAGCACATATGTTCGAACATGTGTATGTATTAAACATAATGTTGTAAAACTAGGCTCAGTGATTCTTAGTGAATTGTGTTTTATCTTGTTTATAGATACACAGTCAACAATCACGAAGCATTGTTAAGAATAGTAAATCAGATGTGAAAAGCAACATGAGGCTGTGACAAAAGAAAAAGAAAGTAACATAGCCAATCAAAATAGGGTATGTAGGTCTTTTTTTTTTTCGTCTGTTAAATGTAGGACAGGTTATTTTAGTTCTATGCCACAGGGCACTGTTTACAGGTAAAATATCTGTTGTAAACAATTTAAGACCGTGAGTGTTTGAAAACGTTTTCTAAAAAAGAAATACACACAATAAAATATCCATGGCAAAATGCCACACAATTTTGCACTGCACCATCGACTTCTCAACTGGTGCACAATTATTATCCCTGATATTAGTGAAGTTGGCGTGCTAAATTTTTTATGCATGTTTCAGTCTACAGTATAGTACCTGGCAGGTTAAGTCGCAATGAAATAATTCGACCCAGTACTAAGTTCTTATCAGGTTATGAATTTGAAGCAGGCCTTTCAGTGTTTCACATTCTAATATGCTAGCCTATTTCAATTGTCAAGCGAGGCATAATCATGTGTCTGCAAGCAGCATCATTCATTTTCTCATGATGTGAAGGCAAGAAATGTTGGTCTGTTTAACCTGACCAGAGCACGTTGTGAAATGACTTCATGTGTAAAATGACTTCATGTGCAAAATAGTATCAAAATCTACAATTTGTATTTTTTAGAAAGTATGTCAGACTGGAAATGCAGGATGGACTGCACTGCATGCATATTTTGGCATATGTTGTTTTGCAGTTTTCATGTAACAGAGCCCTTTCAGAAGCACTCTGTAGGTACTTTTCATTGCCCGTTTGATTCTAATGAGTGCTTTCCCCCCTGTTCAATGTTCAGTATTGCTCGGGTGACTGAACTGTTAATTGCTATTTGTTAATAATACTTACTATGTATAACACTGCAGAACTGAAGAAGTTTAAATATTTTCGATTGCAAGTCAGACTGTGAGATGAAAAATTCTACGAGCCTGTCAAAGTTTTCTCTGCCTCAGTATCTGAAAAGGTATTTCCACATCTTTTTTTTTCCTCACAAATGGGGAGCAAATATTGAAATAAAAAACAAACTGAATTCAAGATATCAGAGGGAAATACTGGCCAGCAAATATTGAAATCAAAAACAAACTGAATTCAAGATATCAGAGGGAAATACTGGCCAAGCAGTTGGTTTTTGACAGTAAGCGATGCTATTGTTAGAATTAAGACCTATTCATTTTCTGTAATGCTGATTAAAATACCCTTTTTCGTCTGTTTCTTACTATTTTATGATTTGTCCCATCCCCCTCTTCCACCATTTTCTGGTGGTTGTAAAGAAGAAACAGTTCTATGCCGGCTGCACACCGGCCATTCGTATTTTACCCATTCATACCTTTAAAAGAGTGAAGAAGCTCCATGGTGCATTCCATGTCATGCACCACTCACAATGAAACATGTTCTTTTAGAGTGTTGGGACTTCCATGATGTGAGACACAAACATTTTACAGCAGATTCCATGAAAACCTTGTTCAGAGACGCTCTTTGAGTTCTTGAAAGAGATTAACATTTTTCATTGGATCTGAGATTTTACAGTGGAAAGTTGTTGTTTTTTAACAAACTTTCGGATGGGTTTTTAGAAGATGTATTTTAAAGAATTGTATGAATGAATGACTTGTGAGTTGATTTCAACGCGGTGACAGCACTGATATGGCCCTTTGTGGTCGGCTGGGCTATAAGCAACATTATCTTATCTTCCACCATTTGCATACTGTTCTAACATTTTGTTGTTGTTGAGATTGAGCTTAAGAAAGGCAATAACGCAAAAAAAAAAAAAAAAAAAAAAAAAAAAAAAATCCTCTCCAGAATAGATGGTTAATGTCTACTTTCGATAGAGTGTACATTTCCTTAATCCAAGACAAAGTTGTCAGGTTACAACAAAGTACTCGTCATGTTAAAGATTATATAAGAGTAAGATGTGCAGCATTATAATGCCAACATCAGAGACAGTGAATAGGCCAGAAAGGCAGAAAGACAGTGGAGAACAGCTAAGGGAAAAAAGACTCAGAGAAATGACAGTAATGAAGAAGTTACTCCCACGGATTTTCCAGAAGGTAGGGGTACAGTTTTTACTGGAAGTGGCAACCCTAAGCTTGGACAAACACACACACACACACACACACACACACACACACACACACACACACACACACATAACGAGAGAGAGAGACAGAGAGATTGACAAACTCGGTTGCTTGGGTCAGAATGTCATCATTACTTTTTTCTGTAGCAGTTTTGTAGTTGGTTGCACATGCTTTTTTCTCCTAGAAAATTTCATGGCACGCTTCCAACAGACAACACACTTTATATTGCATGTTTACTGTAATTTTTACAGCCGTTTGAATTTTCTCCTTGATTCAGATTGATATGATCGAGTCTTCTCTTTTCAGTGTTCTTGGTTTTAACACTTTGTTGGATTGTCAGTGCTGGTTCCTGATTCTAAAAGGGATATTGCTTCATTTCTGTGCTGATGTTGATTTTTGGTGGAGACATGTAATTTCAAACAGAAAACAGCCATGCGGAAAAGATAACGAAAGTTGCCATTCAAAAATTGCAGACTTCATTTTCTGCATCCTGTAAAGGGATGTAAATTTGATTGTGAAAACTGACCTTTAAGCTGACAAAGAAATGCAATGCTCAAACTGCAAAACATTTTTTGTAAATACAAATTTCGATCCACTTCATTAACATCTGTAGGCATATGCGTCCTACATGAACTGAAACATAGACTAGTGTGTCATTTCAGTTTTTAAGAGAATCAGGAAGGCATAAGATTATGCATGTTTATGGAAATTCCATTGAAGAAACACAAATTTATGCAGCTGTTGTGTGTGTGTGTGTAATGCATGTGAGTGCACTTCTAACAAACTGCACTCACATGCACACACACACACACACACACACACACACACACACACACACACACACACACACACACACACAGCTGTGCCAGCAGAGCTGGACAAGAAAGGTGCTCTCTCGATGTCCTGAGATTTCTTCAGTGTCTGCCTGTCAGACTTTACCTTGCACTGAATCCTGTAAAATGGCCTTGGAAAGAGAGTCTTGGAGATACTTGCCCGTACAAAGCAAACTTAGAGCCTCAGATTAATCCAAGCAAAGCTTCTTTTCTGCAAAGATCTGTGTCAACATGCGGTTTGACATGAATCATTTGTCTATGTTCCCTGGACTTTTTGTGCAAGATCTGCTGTCAGTGCTAGTTATTGTGTCTGTGTTAAAGTTCTTGTTCCACCAGCGGCAAATGAAGTTGTATTTTTGCTGGGAAACTGATAGACCAATTTTCCAGATGATTTTGAGTTTTATGACTGCAGGCCTCCATTTATACTCAGTAGTGACACACATTCTTCTTGCATTATCTGTCCATTCTCATTTGAATTGATTGGGCCCTGCTTATCTGGAATAGGTGATTGAGGTTTTTGTTTAACAATGGAACTGCTGTTAACAAGTCTTTGGTAGCCTGTTTCATCAGAATGATGCAAAGCTATTGACAGATAATTTCCCTCACTCTGTGGACAGTGTGGTACTGTTTTCAACCTCTGTAGAAGACTGCTTATTATTAGGACTTGCGACTGACGCGTCTCAAACAGAACTCTGTTTACAGTCATTATCATGTAGTGTTTGTGACTGAACGTGACATTTTGTATGGTTTTCTGTCGTGATCAGGGCATTGCACAATTCATGTGGCAGTGGTGTCTCCAACTGTCTCAATTATGGAAAGAATTTGTAAGAATTTTAACCTTGGAAGATAAAGTGAAATTTGTAATTGGAAGTCTTCTTCTTCGCTTTCACCCTCACACAGATGGTACCATCTCTGAAAGGAACTTGGTTGCCTTTACAGCTGCCCCAGACAGCCCCAGGCTTTCCCACAGCTTCTGGTGCATAGGGTTCCGTCTCTAAGGTCTGCTTGGCTTGAACATTCTCGTGGTATGTCCTGTGCTGTCTGCTCAACCTGCCGATGCTGGCAATAAGGGGTAGGGGCAATCATCATCTTGTGGTGCATATGGCTGGTAAGCCTTGCATGTCCAATGTGAAGCCTGAAGATGGTGTTATGATAAGGGCTCCCAGTGGCGTTTGTTTCTAAGCAGTCATGTATCCCCAGAACAGGATCTACAGGGTCATCATTGAACATGTAAATTTTCTTTTATGTTTCAGCAATGTATTCAATGTTCACATCTTACCTTTGTAAGTCTGATGCATCGCTTGGTTTGTGCATTTGGGTTTCAGCTTTCCTTCCTTGCGACGCACAGTCTTAAGAGTATCTGTGTATGCCTTTGTCAAGAAATGAATAGCATCTTTTTTATGTTTTTATTGATCGGGAAAACTCGTAAGTTTGTTGGCTCGTACAGCAAACATTGATCAAATGTGGCTGTGGGCATGGCCAAATTTTAAAGGGTTCACTCAAGTGACTGCTTTTGCATGGCCAGCATAGGCCTAAAGCATATTTTTATAGGGTATTTTATGTGTCATGAGGTGTAACATTAGTATCCGTGGGAACTCACTTGGTCTGTAGTGTATGGCAACACGTTCTGCCCTATATTTCCCTGTGTTCTTGATGAATGTCTTCTGGTCCTGAAAGCAACTGGTCTGTCTGGCTGGTGACATGCCACTCCATGTTTAGCAAACTTATTCCCCATATGCTCAGCTTTGTGTTCAGCTCCTCCAGCTTGTATGCATATAAGGATTCTAGGACAAATGACCGCATGTTGGCAGATACAGTTAGAAGTAAATATCAAGAAGCTGATGAAGCTTCACCCTCTGCTTGGAGCAGAACTTGTGAGTTAGGAATTTCTTTGACTTTGCTGTCTGATCACAGACTCTGGACCCTCCATTTGCTATTGCATGAATGGCAGATCAGTGATCCAAAGTCAAAAGGGGGTAGTATCTGTCTCAATTGCAGCAAGTTGTTGGTAAACATAGGTACAGTCTTATTGTTTCAAAGATGAACGGATTTTATGAAGATGGGAGATAGACGAAAGAGCTTAAAGTATGCACACACACACACACACACACACACACACACACACACACACACACATACACACACACACACACACACACACACACACACACACACACACACACACATGTACAAATGCACCAAAATTTAAAAAAAAAAAAAAAAAAAGGAAATTCTGAATGAAGTCTTAATTGTCAGAGTGTGGAATGGTTCATTGATGTCAAGTAAGGTGATCTCTGAAAGTGAAATGTAAACAGAGAGAAGGCCCTTAAGCACTGCCTGGAATGGGCATTATAATGTTTGTGTACATGCATGTCTTTATGCCTGTCAGTCTTCCTCCTCGCATATACCCCTCACATATACCCCACTCTGCAAAGACCTGTTTTTCATGGTACATTCAAGATCATTGAATGGGGTTCCGTTGTAATTTTCTGTGTTGAATTAATTTGGTTCTTGATGCTTCCGCCATCTTGGTGATGAGTTACTGGAGTTCTCTTTTGCTGTCTCCCATTTGGTTGATGTCATCAGGGAAACGCATGTGTTAAGGGACCATCCTTTGGTTGCAGGATGTTTTGAAGGCTTGAAGGTCAGTTACTTCATACATTACATTCTTTACAAGACAGACAAGAAAAGCAATGCTGCAAAGCTAGTTTGGAAGAAGTCTCTAGTCTTACTTGCTGCTGTTCAGAACCATGCTGCATGTCAAAGGCTTTCCAGTAGTCTGTAAAACTGTGGTAAAAATGATGTTGATGATAAGGGGCTTTTCCAATCATCTGTCTGTGATTTGCTTGTTTGGTAAAGAATAAGTGTTTTCTGTCTTTACCTCCTAGGAAAGCTGCACCTAACACTGAAAAATCAGTAGTTGATTGCATGAAATTAACGTGTCTTATCTGATGATGATGATGTGTGTGTTGTGTGTGTGTGTGTGTGTGTGTGTGTGTGTGTGTGTGTGTGTGTGTGTGTTAGAGAGAGAGACTAGGGCTTGAGCAGCTGAAATAGTTATTCATGAAAGAAAGAGAGGGAAGGGGACAGAGAGAGGGGGGAGGAGTTGATGGTGGTTGCACACACTAGGGAGAGTTGTTGGTGGATGCACACACTAGACGCCATGTGAAGCTACAATATTTCACAAAGCTGTTAACAAGGCAAACTTAGCACAGACACACAACTTGCACAGCATCACAGTTCACACACACACTGTGTAGTATAGCAATTGTTCCATAAAACCTGAAATGGAAATCTATTCATCCACCTTTAATGTCGAAATTTTCATTACACAGCCTGATGTATCCTCTCACTCACTGTGCTATGTCAGTATACATTTATGGCATCACTTTGACATGTCTGTCTAAACTGGGAAATATCTTTGTTTTGCTTGTGTGTGTGTGTGTGTGTGTGTGTGTGTGTGTGTGTGTGTGTGTGTGTGTGTGCACGCCTGCACAGGGACCTGCATGCGTGTTCTTAGTGGTTAGGGTGTTTTTGAAGAAACATGGACTGACATTTAATGTGTAGCATTTTGCGTTACACTGATTTCACTGTGTTGTCAATAGCATCTGGGAGAATTTCATTGGGTTGGTCTACTTCAGCATTGACGTTTTACTGTAGTGGCCTTCATCCATTTTGACACTTGACTGCTTCTTTTATGTATCTCAATCAGTGTGCGTAGCACAAATGCACAATAAGGGGAGCCTTAGATAGTTAGAATATGATGATATAATGATATTGTCAGGTATGTTGTGAAGTTAGTCAGATAGGATTTTCTGTATTTTCACCGGTGTCTGTTTATTGGATATTTGTATACAATATGCTGTTCTTCATGCTAAAGTGGGTAGTCGACATTTGCATTGTTGAATTACAGACCTTTGGCACATATAGCTGTCTTCAGCGCACACAGTGAACAGTGCAAAGATTGTTTATATTTTGGACCTTTGTTTATATTTTGGACCTTGAATGAACAGTGGATTTGATAAAGATTGTTTATTTTGTACCTTGAATGAATAATGGATTTGATAACAAGGTCACGTTGCCTGTGCTCCAGCAGACGATTGCCACATGGGTCTACCATTAAATAAACAATTGATAGGAATTCAGTTTCATTAATAAATCTGAGCATGTTATGTCGGTGATGGAACAAAATGGGAAGTATAGATTCAGAGTAAATGGACAACAACATCTTAAATGTAGATACAGGCGATGAAATAATTTGATCCCACAAAGTTCCAACCAGTTCTGCTGTAAAAATAGACTACTTTTATGGAGTTCCGGGGGGGGGGGGGGGGGGGGGGGGGGGGGGGATGAATATCTATTACTTAATCATCTTATAATCTCACCAATAGTGGGAAAACGTCTGCTGGACAGGCACAGCCACAATCTTGGGTACATTAATGATTTGCAGTATGATCTGAACTTTGATAGAGCATTCTTAACATTTTCAATATACATAGACTTGTCCAGAAATGATTAAGAATCCTTACACAATTTGTAACCTTTTTCCATTGTGCTTTCGTTATGTTAGCCACCATTTTGTCATATGCTGATCCCAGTCAGTTCTCATCAAGTTTCTCAACTTTGCTGGGAGCCTTAAGAACCTCAAATGTATTTGTTACTGAAGGAAAGTGATTTCAAAATGATTCATGTTGTCTGTGGTCAGCAAAAAGTGCCTGATGACATGGTTCATTGGTTGATTTGACCTTCTGTAAATGGTTATGTAGACAGCTATTATGTAAAAAAAAATCCTAAGAGTAGGACAACTCAGGTGTCATCAAACATCAGGCCCAGGCACAAGAGACATGGGTAAATAACTCAATTTTTGCTTACATGACCATGAAAGGTCCAGCTGTCTAAAAAAAAAAAAAGGAAAAAAATCAGGGAAGTGTCCAGTCATGTGACTTTTGAAGTCCAGTTAGTTGGTCATCTGCAGAATGTATGACACTGACGAATCTGCAGTGCTACATCATATTCAAAATGTGAAGCCAAATTTGTAAGTTTATGGTCTGCCTTTAAAAAGGCATGGAATTCACTATCTTTAGCACGCAGTAGCTTAAAATGTTCATAATGTTGCATTTCATTTTTTTCCCCTTAGTATCCATGTAATACTTTGGGGGCCCAAGATGATGGCTATCGTCATTTAAAAGATCTCCTCTGTTGTCCAACTCAGATGCAGGGAGTATAAAACAAACTCCATTGTTAGCAAGAGAAACTTGGCATTTGTCATTATAATGTCAGTGACATTTTGTGTTCTGTATTTTAGTCCTGTTCCCCCTACACTGTCCTTACGACATGCTCTTATGTTGGTGATGTACTGAACCATGTGGTCATTGTAAGTTATCAGTAGTTGGTATGTGACTACTACATCTCCTCAGCCCCAAGATTTTAATGTTGTTCTGTCCATCTTTTGTGGATGTCAAAACTCATCCATCATGCATGAGCTAGGGTCAAATTTGATTTAGGATAGATAATCAAGTTGAACACAATGCCTTTCTTTTTTTTCTTTTTCTTTTACTTTTTTCTTTTATTTTTTTGTTGAATATGCCGGTTTTTCACATTTCACTGGATATATCTTTTTTGCATACAGACTCCCCATAATGTTTTTGTTTTGCCTGACCTCATTCCTCCCCACCACTAATCAAATGAACAACAAAACCAAATGAAACAAAAAGCTAAAAATTACACCACACACACACACACACACACACACACACACACACACACACACACACACACACATTCTCTCTCTCTCTCTCTCTCTCTCACACACACACACACACACACACACACACACACACACACACACACACACACACACACACACACACACTCACTCACTCACTCACACACACACACATTGACACACACACCACCACTACTACCAACAACAAGGTAAAAATCAAAAGAATCATGATCAGCATGTTCGGTAATTCTGTCATTTGGATCAAGTGCATTTTAAACCCTCTTCCCTCTCCCTGCCAGGGTTTGTAAGGTCATTAAAGGTCTGGAAAATTTTGGTGAAAGTTGAGGTACTCTTGTAGGGAATGATTTAAAATCTGTAAAATTGACTTAAGTTTGTAAACACTGTGAATAAAAGTTTGTAATTATGACGTTGCAGAAAGAAAAAAAAAATCAGTTTCTGGCATGCATTCTTAGACTAAATTCTGAAACTGTTTAAAAAAAAAGTTGTTATAGTTATTTAGGCACTGAGGAAATTTGGTCCTTACAGTAGCAGCATCATGATCAGTGAATACAGACCATAACCTGAAGTAAAATTAAGGTTTTGCACAAGTGTTTTGTTTTTATTTTTAGTGTGACTTAGAAGCAGTCTTTGCCATATTGGAAAATTTGTGAAGTTGGGTCTTCAGATTTTGTCTTTTGGTATTGAGCTGTCTTGGCTGCTTTGTTTTATTGTGACACTATAACATTACATATAATTTTTGCAATGTGTTTACTTGTAGTGAGTTCATCACACGATGTTCAGATTACCACCTCCCATACCATACCCCCAACCCTCCTCTCCCAACCATCTTCATCCATGTTTGTGTTTTGTTTGAGTCCACCGTTATCATGGTCTCTTGGATGGCCATTTCACGTTCCAGGCAGTTGTCTTCACAAATAAAATGTTGTTTTTTTTCCATCACAGGTTACTTGTGACAGGATCATGCCACACCGAACTTGTGGCATGGATGTTAGAACAAATGGTCCTGGTCATGGCTGTCCAGACTGTAAAGTGGACAGTATAATGGTCAACTCATGGCAAACTGTACATAGCTGGGAAGGCATACAGTTCACTTTAGTTTGTTGTCTTGAAGTAGGCTTAAGTTGTGCATCAGGATACATGCTTTTGAGTATGATTTTTTTTTTAAATTTTGGAGCGGGTAGGGGTGTGGGGTGGGCACACCCATGGACCTTCATTAGGGATTTTTGCTTTTCCTCAGCTAGTGTCCTGGACATGTATTTGATGTTAAAATCACAAGCCCAGGGGGAAAAAAATCTTCAGGTGAATGTTTTGCATACTCATAGTTTGAGTTTACAGGTAACGTAAGTATGCTTGCCTTCGAAATTTGGACTCCTTGATTGCCCGGAGTTACCACCTGCATTTGCTTTAAATTGTAGAAATGTGTGTTAAACATGAGTTGTTCATGTTTAGTCAGTTTCACAGTGTTGTCAGACAAAGCTGAAAAGAATATTATTGCACTGACCTACTGACCCTTTTGTGTTTAACTGCATATTCATTTAACTTTGTATTTATTTCATTGCAAGTCTTGCACACAAACACACAATGTGGACCCTGTTCGTAAAGCATTTTGTTTCAGTTCTCAAAATGTGGTGACCAGTGTACAAGTCAACATGTAGTGTCTGACACACAAGATTGAAAATCCTTGCCGACTGGCTAATGAATGAACCCTTAGTCACAGAAAGACAGGCCTGTAACACAGAAGACACTGCTTATTTGTTTTGCTGTGAACCTAAAGATCTGCTCTTTCATTTGCTCTGTAACATCACCTGGCCTGTCTTTGAAAACACTTTATGTATTTCAAAGTGCTTTGCTGCAGATTGAATGAAAGCAACGGTATAAAAACAAAGTGAATTTACAGTAAGGAGTCTCACTATGTTAACAGGTCTTAGTCCAAGGCAGACTAATTCTAGTAACAAGTGCCTCAGGGGGAAAATGAAGACTGCCTGGCTTTAAACTGCTAAGTAAGACAGGTAAAGAATGCACTCTCTTGAACTTCATTTCTTTTCAGTTTTAGAAGTTACTGAAAGAGTTAGTAGTATTTGTAATGTTATTTTCCTCAACTATAGGTGATGAAGTGGATGGTTGGCACTCTTTGCGTGGCCTTGTTTTAGTGTTGTAGGGATGTCCAGAATTCTGCTTTTTTGGGAAGGTGCAGATAGTGTTATAGCTTTTTTCTTGTTTTGTTTTTCGTTTTGTTTATTGGTTTGTTGTTGTTTTCATGATGTGGGTTTCATTTCTCTGTGATGACAGCCCTGAAACTGAAAGGGTCCTGTGTGGTCAGTTTGGCTATAACACTCATACTGAAACAGCTGGTCAACTAGTACATGTATGACATTGGTTTTTCAGAAGCAAAGAGTTTATCTCCAAATGCTCACATATATTACTTTTAGCAACAAAAAAAAAAAAAACTGTTGCAAGGGAGTATCAGAGATGCTTTCAACCAGTGCTTTGTGAGCAGAATAATTGGTCTTTTTTATTTGTTTGTTTATTTTGCTCTGTGGTAAGTACAGTGAAACCTTCGTATAAAGACCCAACAAACAGTGCCTAAAGACTTCCTTCATGGAATATTTATTAATGTGGTCTCCAGGTACAAGCTTGACTGCCCACTGAAGATTCTCTCCTTTAGAGATCCCACTTTGGAAGATTTTTGCAGAGGTTCCGTAGTATAGAAAATGACAGCGCACATTGATGAAACAGGGAATACAGGAGAGCAGTCATCACTTATGTTTCCCTGTATCCTGAATCTTTCTTTTCTTTAATAAAGCATGACCTTTGGAAATTGTGTAGGGTCAAGTGCTGTTGCTTGTATACAACTTGGATTGATGATGCTCTGGTTTTATCAGAACTGTGGCTTGGACATCACAAGTTCAGATTTCATGAGATTGATCCTACATATCATCTTGGGGATTTTTTTTTTTTTTATACCAAAGATGGTTTCAAACTGTATTTGCTGAAATTCCCTTAGCAATGCTGCAGGTATTAGTACCTACCGTGATTGTTGGACATACTGTGAAAATAAGCATAGAGAAACAGCCATTTTCTGCAGTCTCAGAGTAGATAAAAGAAAAATTATGCCAGCATCATCATTATCGTTCTCTTTGGTCATTTAAAAAAAAGAAAAAGACAAGAGTTTGTCCATTTTTGTGGCCCTTTTTACGGTGCTGTTATGGTGACTTATGTGTGATCAGTGTCATTATATTCATTGGGATTAATGTTGGACAGATGTGGTGGAAATCACCCTCCTGTGGGGGAGGAAAGGGGGAGAGCACTCTAAACATTGCTTCACTACCTTCTTCTTCTTCTTCTTCCAAAATAGAGCCGGGCCGTTAGGCGTAGAGGCTCTGCGATGTGACGTTGTCGCTTTGCTTTGTCTCAGGCTTAGTTGGCTTGATGAATTGATGAATTGAATGAATTGATTTAAAACTATATACATGGGTTGATGGGGGGGTTCAAGGAGAGACTGGGGGTGGCTGCAGGTAGTGGGGACTGCAGCTTAGGCGGCTCCTGAACGCCTCCAGTGTAGGTGCTGATGTGGTGGTGGTTGGTAACTGGTTCCACTCCCTGATGGTGCGGGGAAAAAAGGAGTGGTACAGAGCTGTATGAGTTACCCGCTCCTGGTGGATCTTCTGTGGGCCTCTAGTCCGTTTGTCTGAAGGGCGGTAGAATGTGGTGGGGTTGAGGTCTACCAGCCCGTTGTGGATACGGTAGAGCATCGAAAGCCTGTTATGGTGCCGACGCTCTTCGAGGCTGTCCCACTTGAGGTGTTTAAGCAGCCGTGTAACTGCACCTGGTGTCCTGTCGTGGAAATTGTTACAGGCGTATCTTGCTGCTCTCCTCTGAACCTTCTCCAGGAGTTGGATATCTTGCTGTGAATTTGGATCCCATACGGTGGAGCTGTATTCCAGTGTAGGTCTGACCATGGTGGTATATGTGGCAGCTTTGATCTCTTGGGAGCAGTCCCTGAAGTTTCTTCTGAGAAGGCCCACCATTCTGTTCCCCTTGGCTGCCACTGTTTCGACGTGTCGGGTCCAGGAAAGATCATCCGCCATGGTCACGCCTAGGTACTTACTGGAGCTCACCGTATCCAGTATTTGTCCATGAAGGGTATAATCTGTCTGTATAATTCTCTTATGTCTACTTGGAGAGACTCGGATGGTATTACACTTGCTTGCATTAAAGCTCATCTGCCAAGTGTTTTCCCAGTCTTCCAAGTGAGTGAGGTCGGCTTGTAGCAAGGCTTGGTCCTGGCGACTGCAGATCTTCCTGTAGAGGAGGCTGTCGTCTGCAAACAACCTGGTGTGTGAGGCCTTGACTACATCCGGCAGGTCGTTTATATATGCTAAAAATAGCAGCGGGCCCAGTACAGTGCCTTGAGGGACACCAGATAGTACTGCAGCAGGGGACGAGTGTGTACCTTCGAGGGCAACTTGCTGGGTTCTGCCAGTGAGGAACGCCTGGATCCAGCCGAGTGTGTCGTTCCTCACTCCGTAGTAATGCAGTTTGCTCAGCAGACGACGATGCGGTACCTTATCGAAGGCCTTCGAGAAATCGAGCAACACTACGTCCACCTGATTCCCCCCGGCTAAGTTTCTGGCAATGTCGTGGATAGTTGAAATTAGCTGTGTCTCGCATGACCTTTGTTTTCTGAAACCATGCTGCGCATCGTTTAATATCTGATGTTGGTCAAAGTGGGTCATGACGCTGCTGTGCAGAACATGTTCCAGGACCTTGCACGTGATAGACGTGAGGGAAACTGGTCTGTAATTTTCTGGTAGCTGGCGATCACCCTTCTTGAAGATGGGTACGACGTAGGCCTGCTTCCAGTCCGTCGGTACCTGGTTTGTATCCAAGGTCAATTGAAACATAGTCGTCAGAGCTGGCGCCATTTCCTCTGCTGCTGTCTTCAATATAAAAGCTGGGACTGCGTCCGGACCTGTTGCCTTGTCAGGGCGGAGATTCTGAAGAAGTTTACGGACTCCTGGCACGCTGACTGTAATTGGTGGCATATCTGGGTTAGATCACTCTAGCTGTCACATACACTGCCACACCTAGGCTCTTTCTATCACTCTTCCAGGGCACGCAGTTTATAGGTGAATACTACCAAGTGTCATTGTCATCAGTGGACGCTGCAAGAGAGTTTAGTTGATGGTGTCATATGTATGTCAGATAAGCTGTGCAGTCAGATTCTTCTGCAGCCAGTGGCCTAATGGCAACTTGATATTCACCTATAAACTGCGTGCCCTGGAAGAGTGATAGAAAGAGCCTGGGTGTGGCAGTGTATGTGACAGCTAGAGTGATCTAACTTGGAGTTGAAGATGGGATGTAATTTTGTTTGTTTTGTTGTATACTATGCAGTTAACAATTGTAGCATGTTTAAATGTAAGTTGAGAGAGGTATTCTTTAGGGTGCTCATCATCAAGATGTCATGATTTTTTTCCTACAGAGGACAATCTTTTTTGACTGTGACGACTCCTAGCGCTTGCCATAGCCAGGTTGTTTTTTTTTCTTCCAGCCAGTCAGTGCTCCAACTAATGAGGACTTACTCCAGAGCTGACTCCATGCATTGGCCTTAAGATAGCAAATGTGGTGAAATCAGATTGTCACTATCACTATCTTGAATGTATTAATAACTCAAAGCCTGTGACTGTGAACAGCGGGAATAACTTTGTTACATTTTACATGAAACTGTAGACCACGTGAATTTAGAGAGGAAGAAAAACGACCCCCAAATCAAAACCAAGAGCCCAGTATGCTTCATGACATCCCCAAACATAAAAACACAGGCTTGGATTCATGGAGATTAGCCCTAATGCTGTTTTGAAATCAGTTCACAGAAGGGGGCAGAAGGAAGGGGAACATATGGGATATCTGCATAGGTTGAACTGGTGCAGATCTGAAGGAGGCAGCATGGTAGTAATTAGCAGAATTGGCTTGGATGGAAGCCTGCAGAGTTACCAGGCTCCATAGGATCAGTTGTTTTCTCCTTAACGGCTTTAACCTTTTTTTTTTTCTTTCTCCCTCAGTAAATCACTGCACTGGCAGAGGTAAGCATTGCAAGCTCGCTGCTACAGTCTGCTGCACAGTGTGTCTAAACTCAAATGCTTACAGTAGGGATACATCACTAGGAAGCTGTAACTGTGAAGTGTCCCTGCCAGCCTTGACTAGATGGGAGAGCTTCCTTTTTGCTTGTTTATCCATCGTTTCTTTTTCAGGAACAATTGGTGGGGGGAAAAAAGAAAACAAACAAATGAAGAAACGAAACACATTCTTTGGTATCTAGAACTATTTTTTGTTTCTGTTTACTAATGAAACAAAGTACTGTATTTCCCACCCTCACATTTCTACCCGAAGATTGTGTTTTGTTTATCTGTTAGCAGTCATTGTTACTTAAAATAGCAAATGCTGACTGTAGTTTCAGAGGACAAGTTTCACAGATACTCTTGCTTTTTATAGTGGAGAGATTGTTGCTAGCTATTTCCTATGTAAAAATGTGAAAACTTCAAATGCTTGTTATCATGTTAAAAAGGCCAAACAAATAGAACATTTTTCTTAATATGGACTAAAACGTTTACTCATCATAAACAAAACGTTTTAGAATTTTTGCATCAATGAGGGACATTTGATATGGGAAAAAGAAAACTTTTATTAGTTTTGGTGAGGAGTGCAAAGTGTAACAGCATAAACCAGATTAATTTGGCTGATCGCAACACATGTAAATAGGACTCAACTGTAGTTGGTAGAACCAAAGAAGCAAACAGTACTTTTGGCAGAAGAAATTAAAAAAAACTTTAATGGGGGAGGACCATAGAAAAATAAGCAAGTAGTAGTGCTGGCAGAATAAATGTATCATATAGATTTTAGCTTGTGGGAGGACAGAGGAAAAATGAGCAAACAGTAGTGTTGACTGAAAGAATACATTTTAAAGTTAGCATGTGGGAGAACACAGGAAAAATGAGCAAACAGTAGTGTTGACTGAAAGAATACATTTTAAAGTTAGCATGTGGGAGAACACAGGAAAAATGAGCAAACAGTAGTGTTGACTGAAAGAATACATTTTAAAGTTAGCATGTGGGAGAACACAGGAAAAATGAGCAAACAGTAGTGTTGACTGAAAGAATACATTTAAAGTTAGCATTGGGAGAACACAGGAAAAATGAGCAAACAGTAGTGTTGACTGAAAGAATACATTTTAAAGTTAGCATGTGGGAGAACACAGGAAAAATGAGCAAACAGTAGTGTTGACTGAAAGAATACATTTTAAAGTTAGCATGTGGAGAACAAGAAAAATGAGCAAACAGTAGTGTTGATGAAAGAATACATTAAGTTAGCATGGGGAGACACAAAAAATGAGCAAACAGTAGGTTACTGAGAATCATTTAAAGTTAGCATGTGGGGACAGAGGAAAATACAACATGTGTTGGTGAACAATGTCCAGGAAATTAATGGAAGAACAAAAGAATCAATAAGCAAACAGTAGTGTTGGCAGAAATCATCATCATCAATCGCCTATCACCCCTCCTGGGGTACAAGCCACCAACCAAGGACCTCCAGGCATCCCTGTCCTGGGCTCTTTTCTCCAGCTGGTAGATTCCCAGGAAAGGCGACCTTAGCAATTGTGCGAACTACAGAGGAATCACACTGCTGTCAGCGCCAGGAAAGGTTTTCAACAGAGTCATTTTGGCAGAACAAACATATCTAAAAATTGTCATGTGGGTGAACAGAGCAGAATGTGTCAAACAGTAGTGTTACGGGTGTTTTGGGGAGGGAGAGGGGGAGGGGGTGTTGGGAGGTAGGCGTATGTGGGGGAGGGAGGGGTAAAATTTATCTCCCGGGGAGCAAAGGATCATCAGGGTTGGCTGAACAATTCAGGTAAAGCTGACGGAGGTAAACAAAGGAAGTTTGATATACAGTGTTTGTAAAGCGATAAAAGTACTTGCATTTAATAGAAGGAAGGATATTATATTAAATAGCTGTTGACTGAATAACTTGTAAAGGAAAAAGAGTGAGAGAAGAAATGGGCAAGTGGCTGAACAACTTCTGTGAAATGATAGTGATAACCACATCTGAGATTGCAAAGGAATGTGTGGCAAATTATATAGCGTTTGCAGAACAACAAATGTGATAAAGGTTTATGTTTCTGGTGGAACAAAGGAAGAATTAGCTGACAGTGGTGTTTGCTGAATGACTTAAGCAGTAACTAGAGAAATGAAGAAAAGAAAACCAAACAAATAGACACCAGAAAAGAACATTTTGGTATGACAAAGAAAAGGACAAACAGTGGTAGAACTACACATGAAGTGAAAAAAAAAAGTTTTTGGTAGGACAGAATAAAGTGTGATAAAGAACAGTGTTGATTTATATTATCGGAAAGTAACCAGTACTGGACAAAGCAAGTGAAGAAAAAGTGACAGTAACATTCATGCGGTGAGAAAAACAAAATGATAATAATGTACCAGTGTTGGTAGGATTACATGTGTTGTGAATATAACATCTGAACTACATCTTAACTGGGCAAAGTGGAAAGTAATGAACAGTAATGTTAGCTGATTGAAAAATGTTGAAAAAAAAGAGATATCTGATTGGACAATGTAAACGGCAGCAAATAGAGCTGTTGAATGAATGACCCATATAGTAAGAGGAGGTAGCTGAACGGCTTACGTCAAAAACAAAAAAAAGAAAAAACAAAAAAAGAAATAAAGGAATTATAACATGTGATAGGACCAAAGAACGTGTAGCAAGCAGTGACTTTGGAAGAATACATTTGGTAAAAATGTTTATCTTAGCAGAGGGAAGAAGAAGAAAACACTAGTGTTGACTGAATAACTGATAAAGTGTGTGCAGACACACACACACACACACACACACACACACACACACACACACACACACACACACACTCACCACAACACACACACACACACACACACACACACACACACCAC
>CM065718.1:51764575-51787075 GCA_033310375.1 Conus canariensis | reverse complement strand
TGTGTATAGCATATACATGATGAACATAATTTACGCTCACAGCTATATATATGCATGGTACCAAAAAATGAGTGAATCATGTTTTATGGCTCGATTGGTGGTGGGCTGGTGTTTGTTTTTTCAAAGCCCGTTAATGTAGGTATCGCCCTCAACCCCCCTCTCTCCTCGAATACCCCTCGCCACCCTCTCTGACTCGCCCGTTTCCCGTGGTGTCACAGTGAGGCTTTGTCATTACCAGACTCAGTGCACCGTGAAGTGAGCTCAAGCTTCACCGATTTCGCCTTTCCACGCCTCCCCCTGCGATAATGGGGGAATGGGAAAGGAGGGTCGAGTGGAAGACGGAAGGTTGGATGGGTGGTGTTTGTTGAGAAGGGGAGTGCTGGCGGATGTGGGTCTGTATTGTGTGCTGTGCCCTCACGTACCTTGTGTGTGTGTGTGTGTGTGGTGTGAGAGAGAGAGAAGAGAGAGTAGTGTTGCACAATGATCTAAATATTTGCATTATTTTCTTTGACTTTCTTGTGCAACAAGATTTTTTTGTTGTTGTGAAATTTATTCAGACAGGAATAGATTCACAGATCACAACACACACACACACACACACACACACACACACACACACACACACACACAATATATATATATACCCAGAAATGTTTGTTGATAAACAGGCTTGAATGTTATGCATATGCTATTGCATGCATGTGCACACACACATGTAGTAGACACACTACTCATTCATACATGCATGCATGTGCACACACATGTAGTAGACACACTACTCACTCGTACATGCATGCATGTGCACACAGGCAAACATTTTCTCTTTCATACTGCATTTCTTGGATCCAAGCTGGCTTTCAGAATACCACGAAAACTCCCACTGCTGACTCCTCCTTTGTAGACTTGGTTTTCTCTTTGTCTGTTCCAGATTTCTCTCTTGGTAAAAGCTCCATACTTTGTACATGTGGACTTGATTTTCTTTGTTCTAGATTTCTTTCTCCCTCCCCTTGTCTACTTCTTTTTCTCTTTGTCCCAGATGTATCTCTCTCAGTAAAGCCCTTGTAGACTTTGTTTTTTTCTTTGACGGTACCAGATTTATCTTCAATCAGAACTCTCTCCCTTTGTTGACTCGCTTTTGTTTGTCTGTGCCAGAGTTATCACACAGTTGAAATTCCCTCCCTTTGTAGAATTTGTTTTCTCTTTCTGTAAGATTTATCACCTGATTAAAGTCCCCTCCCTTTAAAAATTTGCTTTCTATTGTACTAGATTTATTTCTTCATTGAAATTCCCAAGCTTTGTAGACTTGACTTTCTTTCTGTACCAGAGTTATCTCCCAATTAAAATTTCCTCCCTTTGCAGACCTGCTTTTCTCTTTGTATCAGATTTATAATCCTGAACCCCCATCTGTCCCCATCCACTCCACTAAAAAGTCCATCCCTTTGCAGACATGCTTTTTCTCTTTGTCTATATATCAGATTTATAACCCTGAACCCCCTTCTGTCCCCAACCCCTCCATTAAAAAGTCCCTCCCTTTGCAGACATGCTTTTCTCTTTGTCTGTATGAATTCATTTCCCAGTTAAAACTTTGTTTGTAGTTTGTCTGTGCCACATTTATCTAAAAGTTAAAACTTCCTACTCTTTTAGACTTGCTTTTTGTACCAGATTTATCTCCAAATAAATACTCTGTCTTTTTAAAGATTTATATTTCTTTTAAAGATTTGTGTTTCTTTTTGTTAGTACTGGGTTAATTTCCCAGTGAAAACTTCCTATCTTTGTAGACTTGCTTTTCTTTTAGTCTACACCAGGTTCATCTCCCAATAAAAGCTCCCTCCCGTTGAAGATTTTCTTCTCTGTTCATCTCTACCAGATTTACCTTCTGATTAAAATCCTGTCCCTGTGTAGGTTTGCTTTTCTCTTTTTCTAAACCAGATTTATCCCCTTATAAGGACTGCCTCTTTTTAAAGACTTGCTTTTCTGGAGCATATATCTCTATGTATACCAGAACAGATTGACTCTCACAAAAGACCCATCTCCCTTTTTAAAACTGTTTTTCTTTCTCTTTGTATCAGAATTACTTCCCTTAGGGACTCCCTCTGTTTTAAAGACCCATTTGGTTTTGGCTAGGATTTCTGGAATTTTTGTCGTTATTGTTGTTCGGAGATACCACAGTTTAGCAGCAAGACATGAGGGTAAAACTGTACCATTTGAAATAGTGCCTGCAGTGGTATGCATTTTGTAAATAGCAGGCCATAAGAAAGGTGAGGAAAGCATATTGGTTGATGCTCTGTTGTTTACATATGTATGTGTTCCTACATACCCAGATAGAGGTGATGATGATTGTAGTGTGATGGATTGGAAACTGAGAAAGTGTATATTTTTGTTTGACTAGTGATCAATTGCGTTCATTATCATCATTTTGGTGACTGCACTATCGGCAGTAGTTTAAATGAAAAGAGCCACAATTCGAAGTATTACACATATACAAGTTGTAGTGGTTCTGTGTTAGCTTCGCAGGCTTGTGAGCTGGGAGTTTGTCCCATCTGAGGCATTTGTTAGTGGGATTTTTTGCTGTAGTTGGCTCCTATCTAGAGCTGAGTGTGCTGTGGATTCAGGTGGGAAGATTGGAACCTCATAGTTGAGTTTCATCTACTTGGTGGATGTGTCTGAGAGTTGCTCAGATTTCCTGACCAATGCTGCAGATGTCTGTGTTTGTGGAATCTGGCTGATGCTGATATATGAAAGTAAGGGTAGAATAAAGCTTTGTCATGTACACTCTGACCGGAATAGAACTCTTGTGTATTATCGTTATCATCACTGATAATCAGCCCAGTCAAGTCAAATCATCCTGTTTTCTCAAAGTTCTACCCCACTACCATAGGTGTCTTTTTTCTATGTGTGTGTGTGTGTAGGGGTGGGGTTGGATTGGTTTTGTGCATTTCTGAGAAATTTAACCTCAGCATACATGATACTATATTCACCATTCCTCCAGGTATTATGTGTGTTAAATATGGTGGTGGGGGGGGGGGGGGGGGGGGGGGGGATGGGGCCAAGGGAGGTGTGTATGCTGTAAATTTTAGTAACAACATCCAGAGTTTCTCATACCCTAAATAAGATGACTGGATGGATTTAAATTTGATCAGAATAAATAGTCATGTTTTATTCTGCAATAGTCGGTATCAGACTTATGCTATTTGCACCATTCACCAAGCATTTGTGAACAAAAAGCCCACGGAACAAGCATCTCTATTGATATTAACCATTGCGAGATTAACTGTTATTTGTTCTTTCCTTGTGGGTGTGACAGTGTTAAGGGTGAAAAGACTGCTAGTCTTTAATGAATATGAACAGTGTTCGTTGTTTATGTTTATTGTTAACTTTTTAATCTTTTTATTTAATCTGAGATTGTGCTTCGAATAAACAGTAACTGTGGTTGCTCTTTACATTTATTGTTAATTTTTTTTCAGCTTTTATTTAAGATTGTGCTGGTCTTGAATGAATATTTACGTTGTGCTATATGTTTATCATTATTTATTTATTTATTTTTGCTTTTTGTTTAATCGAGAGCTGACTTGTAAAGAGGAATGCCAGCCACTCTCAGTACATCCAAGTTTTATCAGCATTAAGGATATCAGTAGACAAGTTGTCACATCATAAATTTGATATGTTGTTTATTGTTGATTTTGCCAAGTAGTGTTAGCAGGGCTAAAACTTTAAAAGAAAACATCCGTAAACTAAGCGTTTGCCCATGCACATTTTATATAAAGGCAAGTTTGCATGTTCTGTGTGCCAAATGTTTGTCCCTGCGGTCTGTAAATGTGTACCACAAACAACAATAGTTTGGGATAATGTATCAGTTGATATTAGTATTGTGACTCATCATGTCATTCAAACCTCACCTGGCTCACTCAGCCACCTTTGTTTCCCCTTAAAAACAGCCTCAGCAGTCTGCATTGTTACACAGACTAAAGCTAAGGGTCAAAGAAAGCGTTTGGCACATTTCTTCGGTTTGTAAGCTGGTGTTTGTCTCATTAAGCAACTAAAAAGGCAGTCATCATGTAGGTTTGCTATAAACTTACCAATGTTATTAATGTTAAAGGAGTAATACAGGCAAGAAATCTTAAATTGAAAAAGAAAAAAATTAAAAAGCGGATACATTAGTTTCTTACAAGTACAGAAATTTTGTAGAAGTCTGTAGATGCAAAGATGTAGTGGCCTTATCTGTCCCGCTGCCCTGAATGGATAGAAAACATCTGGCGCAGAGAGAGAGAGAGAGAGAGTGGGGTGGGGGAGGAGTCCTCGGAGTCGCATTTGTTTATGCAGAAGAGAGAGAGAGAGGGGTGGGGGTGGGGGGAGGAGTTCTCGGAGTCGCACTTGTTTATGAAGAAGGCCTTTGTCCTTTTAAAGAGTCGTGAACATTGAAAGTGATATCATAGACATATGAAATAAAGGGAGAGAGAGAGAGAGAGAGAGAGAGAGAGAGAGAGAGAGAGCGCCCGAGTGTGTTCCATTGAAGTAAACATAGTGCTGGCCTAAAACGCCAAAATGTTCTTTCCGAATAAGCGACAGAGTGCTCGCATAAGACTATGACTGTGGTTCTGACCGTTCTTGAAATGACGTTCTTTCTCGTAACAGGCGCACCGAGTCCTGTCTCAGTCAGTGCTGTGGCGGTACTGAGGAATTGAACGTGAGTGGATGCCGATGACGGACTTTCTGTGGCATCCTTTTTCGTCCATGTCGTTGCTGCCAAGTTTTCGAAGGTGGGTGGGTGAGAGAGAGAGAGAGAGAGAGAGAGAGAGAGAGAGATTTTATTCAATGATAGGCCATTGCCCCTATTGAAGAGAGAGACAGAGACAGGCAGACAGAGTGAGCTTGTCATCCTCCAACCCTTATACCGCACCCTCCTCGCCACCATTCCCCGCCACTCTGCCATTCGTATCCCTTCATTCCTCCGCCTACCTTCCCGCCTAAAGCTTCTTGCTTGTTCCGATCGGCTGAACAGACCCAGTTGTGCGAGGTGGGAGAGGAAAGAGACAGGGGAGGGAGGGGGAGGGGAGGGGGTCGCGGTGCTTAGCAACCATGAAGATTCGGTGGCACAAGGGATGCATACTGGCACCAGATATCCCTGTCGATTTTTTACTTTGTGCTTTAACCGCTGGACAAGAGCGCTATTAGTATGGCTTTGGCAAGAACAGTGACGGGCATTTTGAAAAAGGAAAAAAAAAAACAAAGGCATTATTGTTTTTCATTTTTACAACAACACACCACAACCACACACACACACACACACACACACACATGCATGATGTGTATATCACTATATGCACACACACACACAACACACCACACACACACACACACACACACACAACAGATGGTGTATACATGTATAGTACATGTATATTCGTTTGGTTTACTTGTGTGTGTGCATGACTGCATGTATGTTTGTATACATGTTTGTGCGTGCTTTCTCTCTCTGTGTCTCCTTGTGTGTGTATGTGTTTGTGTGTGTGTGTGTGCACGCATTGGCATGCACTCCAAAAACAAGTGTACACTGGTTTCAAATGCCTTTATTTTGCTATTCCTACAATCTTACTATTACTTGTCCAGCGGTAAAAGCACGCTGTAAAAATTACTAGGAAGAACTTTAGACAATTTCCCTGCTCCGCCTAGACACACACACACACACACACCAATATTGGCACACATGCAAGCATGCATTCATGCACGTGGGAGGGTTTGGGGGCAGGGGACGGGGTTCTGTCCTTTGCGCGAGAGAAATGAACCATACTTGTGAAATGGTAGGTCCTCAATAGGTGGAATTCGGAAAAGTTCAGTGGTAGGTTTAATGTAGCTAATCTCTGTATTACCTTCTTCTACTGACCTTCTCGTTCATACATTTTCTGTTTGATTTTCGACACCTTCCATGTTTTCATGTTGCAATAAAAGAAAAGTTTAAAGAAGAAATTTCCTCCCCACTCCTCCTCACACACCTCCACTTCAAGTATTGATTACAGGAACTTGCAAAGTCAAGCCAGGCAGCCCCCTTACACATCACTGGTTTATGCCATTGGCTTGTTTATTCGACCTTGAGAAAGGCGCACACACTGTGTGTGCGGGCGTGTGCCTCACTGAGTGTGTGTGTGTGACCGTGTGTGTGTTGCGCGCGCGTGCTTGTGCACACACGCGTGCCTGTGTTGTGTGTGTGTATGTGTGGGCAATGTGCACTGTGTGCGTATGTGCATGCGTGGTGTTTGTGTGTGTGGGGGTTGAATTTGTATCTGTCTCATGTTTTCTTTTTGCATACAGTGGTGTCCTTTTCTATCACTCTCTCCATCTCTGCAGAACCACTCACCACCCCTCATCCTTTCCTCCACATGCCCCCATCTTTCCCATTCCCTGCCAATCTCTTGCTGTCTGTTCATCTTTAACAGCAATCTCTCGCACTCTTTGAAAATGTCTTTGAAACATACTTATTTAAATCTCTTCTCTCTCTCTCTCTCTCTCTCTCTCTCTCTCTCTCTCTCTCTGTGTCTTTCTCTCTGTCTCTGTCTCCTGTCAGCATCTGTTTACCATTGATTCTTTTTGTCTGTGTGTTTCCCTCTGTCTCTCTCTGTCTGTCTATGTCTCTCTCTCTCTCTGTATGTCTGTATCTGTCTTTGTATGTGTGTCTGTCTGTCGCTTACTGTCTCTGTCTCTCTGTCTCTGTTTCTCTCTCTCTCTGTGTCACTGTGCCTCCCCTATCCCTTTCACACTCTCCACTTTCTCAGTCTCCCGCATTTTCTTTCTGAAATGGAAAGGGAAAAATATTATTTTCTGTTCCATCTCACTCTCTTTTTGTTTCTGTTTGTCTGTCTGTTGCTCCCTCTCACCCACTCTCTTTGTCTATGTCTGTCTGTCATTCTGTCTGTCTCAGTCACTGTCTGTCTCTCCCTTCCTCCCTGTCTCTGTCTATCTGTCTGTCTCCCCCCCCCCCCCTCCTTCATCCCTTCCTTCCTTCTCTTCCCCCACCTCTCCCCCTTCTCTTCCTTCCCCACCCTCTCCCACTGAGTCTCTTTCATATTCTCTCTGAAATTACAGAAAGGAAAGGTTTTCTCCCCCCCCCCCCCCACTCCCCCATTTCCCTCTGTTCTTCTCACAGTTGCATTCACACACACACACACACACACACACACACACACACACACATACACACACACACACACACACACACATACATACACACACACACACACACACACACAACACACACACACACACACACACTCTCTCTCTCTCTCTCTCTCTCTCTCTCTCTCTAATCAGAGTCACAAGGAGTTGTCCTGGATAGACTGGCTGATAACAAAGCAAAACAAAGGGCACTGGAACGATGCATTATTTTCTGTCTGTTTTGGCATAGCAACACAATAGATGTTTCAATATCGTGAATAATACCTGGATCCAGCATTGTTTTAAATGCTTTACCAGTTTCAATAAATCATACAACTGAGTAAGGGAGCATTACTAATGTTATTACATACTGAAATATATTATATTATATATAGGAGGGAGAGAGGAGAGAGAGAGAGAGAAAAAAATGCTGGATCCAGGGTATTATTCCACGAATATTGAAACATTCTATTGTGTTCTAATGCCAAAACAGACAGAAAATAATGCATCGTTCCAGTGCCTTGTTTTGCTTGTTATCAGCCATCTATCCAGGACAGATTGACATTTTTATCTGATGAAAATTTTTGCGGAGAAGTTTTTAACAAAATTGCCAGAATGTGGTTGGTGTGAACTATCTTGACACAGCAATTCCTTATGATGAAATGGAATGACCATTACATATACGTTTGACTTCTCTAATTGTTTGAAGTCCGACTGTTCAGTCTAATCTCTTTGCATGTCTTGCACTGCCCATCACTCTCTCATCTGTGTCTGCTGATCATTTCCCAACCATCAGTCTCTCTCATACCTGTCCCTTTGCTCGTCTTTGTTTGACTGTCCATCCCTCTCATCTCAGTGTTTGTTTAGCAGTTTATCATGTCTGTCTGTCACTATGTTGCCTTTGAAAATCTGTCTCATCTTTGTCTAGTTGATCATTTATTATTTTTTTTGTCAGACTGTCCCTTTCTCTGTTTTTTTGTTTGTCTTTATGGATCTGCCTTGCTCATCACTGCTTGTCTTAGTCACTATCCATCTCTCATCTCTCATCTCTGCTTGTCTCAGTGTAGAGATACAGATACAATCCCTGTCCTCTTCATGTATTCGATTCAGAGTACTTGTACATCTTTCCTCCCTCTGTTTGCATATCTGACTCATCTCAGTCTGCTTATGTTTTACCATTCGCTTCTCATCTTGGTCTTTCTGCTAGTTTATGACTGTCAGTCTCTGTGATCATGATTGCTCTGCTCATCTTTGTCTGTTGGTCTCAATCATCTCTTCTTGTCTTTGTCTCATCATCCATCTGTTTCATACTTGTCTGTTTCCACTAGATTTTGTTTTGCTATCTGTAATTCCTAGCTCAGTCTTTCTGCTTGTCTTTGATCATCCATGTGTCATACATCCGTCGATCTCAGCAAGTTTTACTATCCATTTTTCTCTGTCGTTCTGCTGGTCTTTGTCCAGCTATCCATTGCTATCATTTCTGTAAACGGATTTCTTTGTATGACTGTCTATCTCTGTCATTCCTTTAAATGCTTGTCTTGTCAGGCTGCCCATCTCTTTCATGTCTCTAGATGGTTGTCTTTGACAGACTGTCCACACATTTATGTCTCATCCATGTCTGCCTGCTTGCTTTCTATGTCTCCTCTTTGTCTGATTGTCTTTCTCATGTCTGTCTCTGTGCTTGCTCTCTCTCTCTCTCTCTCTCTCTCTCTCTCTCTCTCTCTCTCTCTCTCTCTCTTCTCACTTTCTCTCTCTCTCTCACTCATTCATCTCCTGTGCAATTGTCTTTGACTGTCCATCCTGTCATCTCGGTTTATGCATGTGACTATCTGTCTTGTCTCACTTATTGTCAGCCGCAGTTTTTGGTTTCTTGACTGTGCATCTTACTTGTCTCTGCCTTTTTTTTTTGTGCTGCTTTGCGTGTACGCGTGTCTGTTTGTGTGTGTGTGCGTGCGTGTGTGTGTGCGTGTGCATGCATGTGTGCGTGAGTGTGTGTGTTGTGTGTGTGTGTGTGTGTGTGTGTGTGTGTGTGTGTGTGTGTGTGTGTGACATCTGTCTGTCTTCCATAGTTAGTTGATGTATTCTATCCACCTTATGCACTTCAATTTGTTATGGATATAACGTCTGTCGCGGTCACCCGCTCCCCAGTTGGTTTTTCTCTATCCACTCCTTCACTAATCTCTTAAAGAACTATGAAGAAGAGGAAGGAAAACGGGAATGAGTGTGTACGCAAGTCTGCTGGTGCGTGTGGACGCTAGGTTCTTTATGCATTGTCTGACAACTCCAGGAATCTGAAAATTTATTCATGTGATTGGTTTTTTCTTTAGCGCCTCTCTCTTTCTCTGTCTGTCTGTCTGTCTGTCTGTCTGTCGCTCTCTGAGTGTGTGTGTGTGTGTGTGTTTTAATAACTTTAAACAGTATTCAGCGCGATTTGCTGTAGGTAATTTGCATATTGATTGTGAACGGAGAGGACGCCTGTGTCCCCTCATGCATTGGTATGTGCTGAGCGATGATACGCGTATGTTGGGGTAAAGGGGTGCATGTGTCTCCTTTTTTTCTCTTTTTTTTTTTTTGTTTGTTATTTATTTTTATTTTTATTTTTTGTTACCTTAGGCTGTTTAGAGTTGTCCTTCGGTACGATTGATTTCTTGAAACTTATAGTTTGCTTCCCAGAGAGAAGCACTCACGGAGGAAAATGAGGGGGGATTGGGGGAAGAGGGAAGGAGAAGAAAGAAAGCGAAGTTTGGGGGGAGGAGAGGGTCGTGAGGAAATGAAGACGGGAATGAGGCTGTTGGCTAATAAATCTTTGGGTTTTTAAAGCTAGTAGCAAAAAGGAAGTATGAGCAGTGATGTAGATACCAGGTAGTTAACAATTACTTGCTGATTTAGTGGTGTAGGAACTGTTGCACGGGAGGAAGAGGGGTAAGTTGGAGAGTGGAGGGGGGGGGGGGGGGAGATTCAAAGCCAGCTGTTTGTTGCCCCGCCGACCACCACAGTGGTTTGGGGGCTTTGAAAACGAGCTTAGAACAGCACCAAGAACCTCGGCAACGCCGAAAGAAAAACAGAAAGAAAAGGATAAAAAAAGAAAACGCGGCAGCGAAAGAGGGAGGGAGGGAGCGGGGAGGTGTGGCTAGGTTGGAAGTTGAAGAGAGGAGGGGTGATGGTGGTTAATTTTAGCCTAGACCGTGATTATTAGGGGATGTGGATCAGCTCTCTCTCTCTCTCTCTCTCTCTCTCTCTCACACACACACACACACACAACACACACACACCCGCGCGCGCGCGCGCGCGCGCACACACACACACACACACACACACACACACACACACACACACAGAGGTGCGCGCGCGTGTGCGTGCGTGCGCATACATTATCCTCCTCCCTCCCTCTCACACACACACACACACACACACACACACACACACACACACACACACACACACACAATCCCCCGCCCTCCTCTTTCCCACCTCTTCCCATCCACCTCCGCGCCCTCGCGCGCACACGCACACATACAGATGCGCCAAGAGGGAAAAAGAGAGAAGCTTTCTGCGTGACTCCCGACACGGAGGGGAAGGAAGGAACAATGATTGATTTTAACCACGCATTGGAAGCGAGCAGCTGCGCGGAAGAAAACGTTGGTTCCCTTTAGTGGTAACTGATCCTCCCTGCTCCTTCAAGTGTGAGCTGTTGGGCTTGGGATGAGAGGCCCCCCTTTCATGGTGGTGGAGAGAGGACGATGCCAGGATTTACTACTACCATCACCCCCAAATTCAACCTTTTGTGTGTGTGTGTGTGTGTGTGTGTGTGTGGCGCGCGCGCACGCGCGCGTGTGCGTGTGTGAAGCATAATTATTAAGAACGAAAATGACGAAAAATGTTTAAATGATACATTTGTCAAAGTTTGTATATGAATTGAGATGAAGCTTCCGAGCGTTTATTGAGTTATAGTATGAGGAACAAAAAATGAAAGAAAACACCAACAAAACAAAGAAAAGAATATTGCTTAGTTTAATTCATACGGACGGAAGATGATCATAATTATGTATATTTTGATACCAGTTCATATTGACACAGTTTCTAGTGAGGGACGGTAATGATAATATTAAATGAATGTTTAGCAGCGCTTTGCTCCCTCATTTACTTATACACTCTTACAGGCACTTGCACACATACACCCATTTTGACAAACTATTTTGAGGTTAGTCTTGTACTCTCTCTCTCTCTTTCTCTCTCTCTCTCTCTCTCTCTCTCTCCCCCCCACCTCCCTCACACACACACACACACACACACACACACACACACACACACACACACACACACACACACACACACACACACCATGATTACTTTTGAATCATAATCATGATGAAGATTATTGTATTACACATTAACGGACCAGCCAGCCCTTACGGCTTGGGTGTGATTTGTTGCGCCTGTGTAAAAACTAGTACATCTTACGCTTGTCTGCCACAATATTAACTACAGTTGAAAAAAAAGTGCCACGCTTTTTTGTTTGTTTTGAGGGGTGCTGAAGTTTAGGAGTGCACTTTACTTTTTGAGCGCTATAACTAGGTCGCAAACACAGCGTCTCTCAAAGCGAAGCATGCTTACTTTCTAAAAATAGCTGTTCTACAGTGTGCAACCAGTCAGAGACACTCTTCTTTCAAGATCAACCAGTAACAAGTTTGTTGCATTGAAATCAATTTTTCACCTAAAAGGTGATTAATTACTTACTGTAGAGTATTATCATGTTGAAACAAATCCAACGACGGGAAAAATAATGCTGTGCCTGATAGAAGACCATCAGTCCAGCAAAAATTCATGGTGGACTGCATCATCGCGTCAGGAGTTAAGCTGTGGGAGTTCACCATTCCTGTGATAAGATCTACTTCATAGATTTTAGCATTGATGGATTTCAGCATTGCACATGCCAGCATGTTTCACATGGAGAAACATCAAAGAACGAAACAACACAGAGTGCTAGCAAATGCCACAGTCAAGATACCAAATATTTAAAAGTTGCTATGAATGCAGGTAACAGAAGATTTGAGCATAACAATGGCAGAGACTTGGTTCATGAACTTTTTTGTGGAACAGAATGCCATTGACCATGTTGGTTGTCTTTTCAAGTCAGTGTTTCCTGATGGTGAAATCGGGTGATGTTGTAGTTTAGAGACCAGCTTGCAGGAAAACATGTGCGGCAGAACAAAAAGCATTGCCATCACAAAGCAGTTTGCTCAAGAAACTCGAAGTCTAGCCATGAAAATGACAGACAGTTCCATTGTTGAGGGGTTGATGAAAGCCAACTTTTCAGATGACCTAAGAAAATGCAAGAATGCTACCTACGCCTTTCTTTGAAACCATTGTATTCATGATTTGAAAAATATTACTGAAGCTTTTCGACAAGGGTATGCGGATTTGATTATTACTATCCTGTATTTGAAAGTTTGGAATGTTCTTTCTAAGTCTTTAGCTAGTACTTAAAAATTCTGCTAGCCGCTTAATATTTTTAGTATCCAGCCTAAGAATTTCACTTGCCAGACAATACAAAATACTAGCTACACTGTTAGAAAAGGTGTTTGATAACTCTTAATTGTGCAGATATTAACGAGCAAAATGGCAAAGACTTGCAGAGTTAATGAGAAAAAGGGCAAAGACAGAAAAAGTAGACAGTTGCCAGCGCACACACACGCACTTTCTTAACAATGATAAACATAAAACGAAAATTTGAGTGGACACTATTTTTTTCTCAGGCATCATCCGAAGGAAAAAAATTGAAGTGAAACAAATTGAAACAGACACCTATCTTTTTGGCAGTTTTTAATCATCGTTTTCGCTTTTGGCGAGCTGAATTTTTATATTATTAGCCTAATATTTTTGTACTCGCCGTTTCAGACTTGCTATAGAACATTTCATAAGTAAGGAGATGGCACTTGAAGGAATGGACTGTGTGTGGATTCAAGTTTAGATTGCCCCATTTCAGTTTTATGGATCACAAGGAAATCTTTCTGATGACTTATTCTGACATGATTAGTGCAAAAATCAACTTAAAAACATAGTACAGACCAGCAAAAACTCATACAAAACAGCATGCTCCTTAATGTATCATAACAGATTCGTGATTCGTCTAGAGAAATCGGTTTTTCGAGCTCTGAAGGAAGACAGATTTGGACAGTTGTCTTCGATTGAAAACCTGAACATTAAGATTTAACATTCAGCACTTGAAAACTTCTTGTCAGGAAGCGGTGAACATTCTAAGAGTTGTGGCACCAACAGATTTGGGCGCTGGTAAGGAAACTCTTCTCCATCTGTTTAGGCTCTGATTCATTCGAAACTGGACAACGGCAGTATTGTCTATGGTTCTACTAGACATTCCTTCCTCAAAACTCTGGACCCCATCCACCACCAATGACTTTGACTCTGGGTGCACTCCGCACCACCTCTGTGTACAGTTTGAATGCAGACATAGGGGAACCTTCCTTTTCCGACCGTCGGCTGAAACTTCCTTTGAACTGTTGTTTGAACTTCTTCTCCGAACTTTTTTTGAGGAAACCTTGGTAATTCCTTCTGATTGTGTTTTTGACCCGAAATTCCAAAGGAAATTTGAAGACAACTCCAGCTCCATTACACCCTTGAGAATTTGTATTCCTCCCCATTTTAACAGTGTTGACATTGATTGACCTTGGAGTCGTGTGTGATTCATCCAGATTTCCTGACGACTCACCATGGACCCGGAGATCCGTTTTGATCTGGCCTCATATCGCAAAGACTCCACCTGTTCTTTAGTTCTGAAATTTCCATCCTTTCAAAGAATATTTACTGATGTTTTCAAATCGGAAGAGGAGGTCACCTCTGCTGCGTATTTTGAAACGGTTTGTCTCAGCAGTGTTGTAAATACATTCCCACAGACCGCTCCGTCAACACTGCTGAGCTCACAACGTTTGTCTTGGCACTAAAGATGGTCTGTAAATCAAAACATGAAGACTTTTTCATTCTTTCGGACTGTAGATCAAAACATGAAGATTTTCTCATTCTCTCGGACTCCCTTTCTGCTTTGGAGACCATTGCTAGTCGTAACCAGCACCCACAAGTGCTGATACTGTTTGAACTGTGCACTTTATAGTGTGATTGTTAAACATAGTTCCCAGTCATGTCGGCATTCAGGGCAATGAAGTGGTTGATAAACTTGCCTGAAATGCCACAGATAAGTAGTCGGGCAGATTCTTTATCAACCTCACATCGACCTGGAACCTAAAGTTCAGTTTTATGTCAAAGACCTGGCAAGACGAATGGAACTCACAGACGCGTAGCAAACTCTTCCAAACCCGCCCAACCGTGTGCCATGGGCGGCCATAAAGAAGAAACAGTGCTGCGCTGCTTGCACATAGGCTGCTATTTTACACCCACTTGTTTCTGTTAAATGGTGAAGAAGCTCTGTGGTGCATTCCATGTAATGTATCACTCTCTCTGTCAAACATGTGCTTATAGAGTGTTAGGATTAAAACGATGTCCGACATACTTTTTGTGCAGATTCCACTTTTTGTGCCGGCTCCATGAAAATCTTGTTCAGAGATGTTCCATTAGATAGTGATTTGAGAGTTTCTTAAAGAGATTGACATTTTTCATCTGATGAAAGATTTTGCGGGAGAAAGTTTTTAACGAAATTCCAGTGTCTTGCTGGAAAACATGTTCGAATGAGTTGGGTATACACATTTTGGTTTGTTTGTTTGTTTGTTTTAATTCTGTACGTTTTTTTTTTTTTTTAATTTTTATTCATTTGTTTATCATAATTCTGTTTTGAGAATTGACTGCAACGAGATGACAGCCTTGATGTGGCCATTGCTGTTGGCTGGGCTGTAAGCAATATTAACGGAATTGATTCCATTGCAGGGGGTATGTATTGGAGAAGGCTAGATAAAGAATGGATACGAATGATGACTGTGTCATGTTTGAGCAAACGTGGCATTTACATATTAATGATAATAACAATGCGTAATACGCACACATTCACACACACACACACCACACACACACACACACACACACACACACACACACACACACACACATGTGCACACACACACACGCACGACACACGCACACACACACACACACACACACACACACACACACACACACACACACACACACACACACACTTCAGACTGTCAAAAAGCTGTAGATGTTAAACAAGAAAAATATGGGTAGTAAGATAGAAGACCAAAGAATCATTTTCCAGTGAGAAAAGCAAACTCGCTTTGTAATAAAACAATAGCTGAGGCCAAGCGACAGTTCTGGTCTACATTTTGTACAAATGAAGTTTATAGTCAGAAAGACCTGTAAAGAGTGTGGACACAATTTAATTATTTGAAAAACGGAATGAAACTGCCGCGCTATCCAATTAAAGTTAATGGCAACGAGCATCCGACTAACTTAGAAAAAGCTGAATCATTTGTAGGTATGTTTGGTAGTACGGTGAGTGTACATAATTTGTCAGAAAAAACAGAACTTTTAAGAGAAAATGAGGCAACAAGATTATCTATTCTGTCTGTCTGTCTGTTCTATCTATCTATCTATCTATCTATCTATCTATCTATCTATCTATCTATCTATCTATCTATCTATCTGTCTGTCTGTCTGTCTGTCTGTCTGTCGTCTTCTCTCTCTCTCTCTCTCTCTCTCTCTCTCTCTCTCTATATATATATCTTCAGTATGGTAATACACATTATGTTAATGCTCCCTTACTCAGTTGGTATGGATTTATTGAAAACTGGGTAAAGCATTTAAAAAAATGCTGGATCCAGGGTATTATTCCACGAATATTGAAACATTCTATTGTGTTGCTAATGCCAAAACAGAGAAAGTCGAAAAGTGATTAAAATAACTACAGACCAATTGCACTAACCTCATATTCTGGAAAACTGATGGAAAAATCGTTTTAAATGTTAATGTGTTATTTTGATAAATATTGAATAATTCCAATAAATCAAGCTGGATTTCGTAAAGGCGGACCAACTGTTGACCATTTGGTTAAACTTCACTCAAATCAGACACCAGTTTGCCCGCAGAAAGAACGTATCAGTCACGTTTTTGTATGCTAAAAAAGCATACAATCATGTGTGGCATGATAGATTGCTATACAAATGGAAATATATCGGATTGTCTGGAAATGTTTACCACTCTGTTAAGAATGTTCTCAATGAAAGAACATGCAGGCTAGAACTGGAAATTGTTACCCCACATTAATATTTCAAAGAATGGTCATCCCGCAAGGGTCAGTTACTGCCCGTCATCTATTCAACATTCTGCTTTATGATGCGAATGTAGAATGGAATATGAAATCCTGCCTGATTTTCAGGAAGTATAGAATCATGGAATGAAGGAATTTCATTAGCCTTCTTGTTAAAATAGCCGTGAAAAGTTTTACAAGACAGCATGGAATTATGCATCTGTAATTATCCCTTCTGATGTACTTCCTGTTCCTTCACAAATTGGCAGAATTAGATCTGTTGCCTGTGCTTCTGGTACCACAACAAAGTCTATGATTTTATTTGATAGCTTACAAATCACTTTGCATAGTACAGTGAATATCATTAAGATGTTGGTTTTTTTTCCCTTTACTTTCTGCTTTTTCATGTTTTAAGCTATTAACTGCAGATTCAATTTCTTCATCAGAGAGTGGTTCAATCAAATATCAGTATTATAAACAGGGTCATTGATGTCATTAGACGGGACATTTTTTGTTTATACCCTTACATAGGTTAAGAGTTTTGTAATGGGTTTGCAAATCATCCATGGGACCACAAAAATATGTTGTTTGTTGTAGCCTTTATCTTTTAGCAGAACAGATAAGTGGATTATTCTTTTGCATATTAATTAGATCTTGTCTATTTCTTCTACCACTTTGTGTGTGTGTGTGTGTGTGTGTTGTGGTGTGTGTGTGTGTGTGATCCAGGTAATGTAGCCTTATAAACTTTGCTAGCAGTCTGTTCTCCCTGAGATTCGAGTTACTTCGATATACTAAATGTTTGAAATAGTGAGGTCATTCCATCGTAAAATTCGTCATCAAGTCACCTTTTTTATCATCTTCTTTTCTTTTTTTTTTTTTGGATCGTTTTTGAAAACTATGGTTATGAGAATAACTAGTTTCCTCGGCTGACAAAGTCATACAGAGGAAAGCCCTGAAATGAAATCTTCAATTGTTTGTCTGGTATAGTATCATCACACAACATTTCTTATTCGTTGTCCAGATGTTGTCTAGAATTGTCTGTAAATGAATGCTTTATGTCATCGTTCTATTTTCGTACGAATGTAGTATATACTGACTGCTGTTTGTTGCGTAGATGGAATTCATGTTACTGTTATAACTGTGATAGTATACACTCAAAGATAAAGTCACAGAAATATGAACATCCGACGGAAGAGCGTTAAATGCTTCAGTTTTAAAGTCGTCAACTTTTTGCATTCAGCAGGGTGAACCAATCACATTATCAGCGATGCTATACCTTATGCTATTGTGTTTTCCAGTCCCATCATTACTGCCAGTCCTTCCGTTAAGTATGTGCAAAAGATACGATTTACAAATGTTCAACAACTGATAACCGGTTATTTGGTCTACCTTGATCTGTAGAACGTCTCTGTGAGGACGTGGCCATGTGTTTATCGTTCCTATCAAGCACCCTGTGAAAAAGATTCGCATCTGTGTGATCTTCATGAAAGAAATCAGGAAATGTTTTGGTGCAAGCGTGAAAATCACCAGTTAATTATACACCACAAACGTTTTTCATTTCATTTTCTCGCGTGCGGGCTCTCTCTCTCTCTCTGTCTCTCTGTCTCTGTCTCTGTCTCTCTCTCTCACACCACCACACACACACACACACACACACACACACACACACACACACACACCCATAGACGTACACACACAACATAGGCGCACACACACACACATGGACAGGAGAGGAGAGAGAGAGAGAGAGAGGAGAGAGAGAGAGAGAGAGAGAGAGAGAGAGAGAGAGAAGCTTATAAGAACAGACTAGGCCTTATTTGAAATAATTACCATCTGTGGATTTCTTCTGGTCTGTCTCGTGGAATAAAAAAAACGACATGCAGCATTACAACACATGTAGTTTATTGTTTCACTGCGACATGAGGAAACGTATGATGCGTTGTTCGTTGCACATGCCATTCTTTACTTTGTGATGCAGTAGTGTTGATTGAAACATTTCGCCACCACGTGTCTTCTTCTTCTTCTTGTTGCTTTCTCCAAATAAACTTTGGTTCCCCAAAAGCGGGAAGAGTGTTGCCTTACTGCGTTGACAACCGCCTCACTCTTTGTCGGTTTTCTGGGTCAGACACTACGGATGATTCTCTCTCTCTCTCTCTCTCTCTCTCTCTCTCTCTCCTCTCTCTCTCTCTCTCTCTCACTCACACACACACACACACACACACACACATGCACGCAAGTATGCACGCACGCACGTATGCACGTACGCACGCACGCATGCACACATACACGCACACAGAGTTGAGTTCTGCGCCCGTGGTGGTTCACTGGTGCGTGACCTGACAACACTACTATCTCTAGTCACGGTCAGATGGCGGGTTCAGAAGCCCTTCACTTTCATTTTTTTTCTTTTTTTTTTTCTAAATTTCATTAGCGTCCTTTGTCAGTAGAAACTGAAGAAAAAGCTGTGAATCACGAATGCGTGACCTGTTCATGACTCGCTATGTAAGCAGATTCTCACTCCACAGTTTGACGATCATGGTTGTTCATGTGCCCCCCCCCCCCCCCACCCCCGTCTCTCTCTCTCTCTCTCTCTCTCTCTCTCTCTCTCTCTGTCTGTCTGTCTGTAAGTCTGTCTGTCTCTCCCCCCCCCCCCCTCCCCCCTCTCTCTGTCTCTTCCCCCAACACACTTTTTCTAGATCTGTTGATCTTCACATTGGGTTATATTGAAGTTTAATATCCGTCCACACCCACCAAGACAATATGAGAGACGTGAATAATCATCCCAGGGAGGAGGGGGGCGGAGGACATTTTTGACGCTTCAGGATACCGCCAGGACGACTGTACATTCAGATGGGCAGTGAATAGGGTAGTGCTTATTGGGCGTCTTGGATTTGAACTGGGAACGTCACACTGCGAACTTACCGCTCATTTTCCACGGTACTATCCGTCTCCCTGACTTAGTTGCGGTCGTTAAGGTCATCGGTAGTTGACCTTCACAACTCTGCACCTCGCACCTTATTCATAAACACAAAAATAGCAGTGTGGTTAAGTATTTCTAATTGCAATACACAAAACGTGTGGCAGATACGGCAAAGAATCTTTCTCGAGTACAAAAGATCGGTTAATCGATTAATCTGTTTTCAACTTTTTTGACTTCCTCTATAGGGTCGAGGCGCACGATGTCTCTCTTCTAACAACCATCCTCCCATACCCTGCTATGCCCTCAGTCCTCTTCCAGACTCGGCTTTTTTTTTTGTTGTTGGTTTTTGTTTTTTTTTTTTTTCTTTACCCTTCTTCTCAACCACTCCCACTCTACTCCGCCCTCTCCATCCCATCCCCCACCCCCAATCTCTCTCGTTTGCAGGCACGCGCACGCGGGCTTCGTGCAGTGAGTCGTGAAAGCAAGCGGCGTGGAAACAGGCTTCCATTATCGCTTCTCATGCCCGCCAGCAGGATTTCACATGACGAGGAAGAGGGGGGCAGTTGGGGGCTGGTCGGGGAAAGGGGGAGGGGGGGGGGGGTGAGGGAGGAGGGTGAAGGGGTGGGGGGTGGGGAGGCGAGATGGGGAATCTTTGAAAAAGAGAGTAATTGTTAGGATTTTTTTCCGCCTTGAAAGGGGTGGTGCAGTCGGGTTGACTCTGCTGCTGCCTGCAGTTTTCATGCTCTCTCTCTCTCTCTCTCTCTCTCTCTCTCTCTCTCTCTCTCTCGTATGTGTGTGTGTCTTGCGCGCGCGCGTTTGAAGAAAAAAGGAGCTTGTGAGGAAAGGGAGGGGGAGGGGAGGTGATGCCGAGAGGGAGAGGGATAAGGTGGAGAGAGTGAGTTGTACTGCGTTAGCAAACACAACAGAGAAAAAACAATGAAGCTTTTGAAGTGACTAGGGATAAAGGAAAATGAAAGAAGATTTGTAGAAAGTATCCAAACACAGCAAATAAGAGAGAGAGAGAGAGAGAGAAAAAAAAAAAAGCAAGCGTGCACGCTTCCAAGCTAACTTTGCCCCCAAATTAAGTGCGGATCGACGACAGGTGCACTCACGTAAGCTTTAAAGAAAACAAAGAGTTTCACGCCCTTTGTCTGAAAGAGTCATGCTTGGCCACAAAATGTCGTGGGGTTACTAGCGTACTTTGTGAAATAGTCACTCGTTTGTGATAGGCACCCACCCAAAGTTGGTGAGAGATGAATGCAAATGGGAGATGGTGGGATCCACGCTGTGTTTTTGGTTTAGTTGTTCATTAATACATTTCTGTAGAAATACATTTCTGTAGATTGTTTCTGTGTAAGCTTTTTTTTTTTTTTTTTTCGTTTGTTTCATTAGTGTTTTCCGGTGTGATAGTGGAAATTACTGTATATTTGTGTACTTCATATTATTGTCAGATATAATGTATTTGTGTTTACACACATGCTCTTGTACATTCAGTGTCACGTGAGTTGCATTTTTCGCTCATCCATTCAAATTTCATGGTTTTAGTCTTTGAGATCTTTACACGCCATATGAGACAACTCGAATTATTGTTTTGGAAAAAAAAGAAAACTTAAACAGGAGTCAGTGTAATTTTTGCCAAGGGAACAAAATTTAGAATTATAGACCTTTCAGATTTATTCTAAACATATGACAATCTGGGTCTGGGTCACAGAGTATTGTATGCTGAAATGTCGTATGCATCCATGATTAAAAATCTCATTGTTTTAAGCACACATCTTCATTTGCCGCTCAAAGCGACAGTAACACACTGACTTTTTTTTCTCTGTGACACGTTTTCTTTCACCTACCTATTCGTTACCAATGTAAATTAAGACCAAAGATGGCACATCATTTTGTGCCGTGGAAGACAATTTATTGTAAGTCTTGTTTCCTTTGTCTCTAGAGTTTGATAGTATTTTATACAGTAAATCTCTCTCTCTCTCTCTCTCTCTCTCTCTCTCTCTCTCTCTCTCACACACACACACACACACACACACACACACACACACACACACACACACACACACACACACACGTGTACTCTGTTCAGTACCATTGCATAGCTCCTTTTCTTCTAATTGATTTAATGTGTAAACATGTTTAACTTCATTTAAATACAGATGCATTATTGTAGGTCTGAATGGTTTTTATGAATCGTAGACAGACCATGCGTGGTGTAAATGCAACAGAAGAGACACGCCATCTACATTATAGAGGTAAATTTACGGGAGGCTTTGTAGTGGCCCACTCACAACCAACTTTACTCCCAGCTGCTGCATCCGTACTCCGAGGATTTCTTTGTGGTGGTACAATTGATGAAATTTATAGGTAGATCCGGAGAATGGAGCATTTGGTTCTGTAGTGTTTGGCAGCTGCAAGAGTGTGATCGGACGGTCGGACCGACGTCTAGAATTTCCATGGTGGCATCTGTGTGATGGGGTGATGGGCGTTTATGGGCCTAGTGGGAAAGATGGGCTGGGTGGGTGTGGGAGGGGAGGGAGGAAAGGGGGGATGGGGGAGTGGGAGATGCGGTGGAGTACTGGTGGTAGGGAGAAGTTTGCGGTTTTATGAAGAGAGCAAATACCCCTTCTTTATGATTCTGCATTATACATATTTGAATTGTCTCTCCTTTCACAATCTCACCATGAGTGTCTTTGCCCCCTCTTCCCTCCCACTCTTCCCCTCCAACCAGCCTCTTTTCCATACGTCCCGGCTTCCGGGAAAAAAAAAAAATGCCATACAGCGTTTTGTTTTGAAAAATATACATACCAGTTTAACCAAAAAAAAAAGAAAAAAAAAAAAAAGAATGAAGTCGTCGTGCCATGTATGATATTGGACACAATTATCACAGCATGTCAGCGATAGGAAAGGTTTTAGAGGTTTGTTTCAGGTCTGGTTGATACTGTAGAAGGAAACTTAATGCGTAGGTGTGTCACCTATTCTAAGATCAAATATGGAACTCCATCGCTTCCTTTTATCCTCTCCATTCTACATAGATTTTAAAGAATACAAATCTCAGAAGGAAGGGGGGGGGGGGGGGGGGGGGGGGGGGGGGGGGGGGGGGGGGGAATTTTACAGCTCTTCATGCTTGCGCTCTCTCATTGTGACTTTCGCTTCAGTGTCTCTTCATTTTCATGCCTTTGCAACCGAATTCGTGTCAAAA
>CM065718.1:51746423-51758923 GCA_033310375.1 Conus canariensis | reverse complement strand
TTCATTTTGTTTATGTGGAAGAGCTCTCTTGCTCCGCTCGTTTGCTTTCTGTCTGCCGTAGTGTCATATCACCTGTAACGGGTGTGGGCGTTCAACCTGAATGGTCCTAAGTAGTGGCCAGTCGTGCCAGTTGTAGAGCACGGAGTTCGTTGTCAGGCTGAAGGAAATGCAGCGGACTGCAACGTTACTGAAAAAGGAAGCAGAATACGAATAAGCACACAGAAAAAGGAGCAAAGTGATACAGTGCAAAACAGACTTGCAGATTTTCAACAAGTTTGTCTTCCTTAGGCTGTACAGACAGCGGATTAAAATGCACAAAACAATACTTTTCTGAGCAAGAGATTGCCATCAGGTGAGTATTGTTTTGTGCATTTTAGTCTGCTGTTGGTAATGTTTGTGAAGAAGACGAATTTGTCAACAAATTACTGGTCTGTTTCGTACTGTATATAAAATGTGTCTTACTTGGCATCTAGTTTTGTGTGTTTTATTTGTATTTTGCCTTCCCTGTTGGGCGTAGCAAATTCGAATCTTGACGGTGCCGAACATGAAATTTCTAAATTCGCTGCGGGGGCCATTTTAATGTTTTGACAGTCTGGCGGTAATGTATCTCTCACTGTACTTTTTGTCTTTTCTCTTCTCTCTCTCTCTCTCTCTCTCTCTCTCTCTCTCCTCTCTCTCTCTCTCTCTCCTCAAAAACAATTGACAGATGTGCATACTGTCATACTCGATCATTATGCTCTTCCACTCCTCTTGCCCATCCAGCCCCACCTCCATCCCGTTCATTTTCTCCTCTCTCCCTTACTATTAAATCCCACGTTCTTATTCCCCCTCTCTTTATTGCCAATTCTGCCCACTCCTCTCTCTCTCTCTCTCTCTCTCTCTCTCTGTGGGTGTGCGTGCAGTCGTGTGCACGTGCGTGCGTACTGGTGATTTGCATGGACTGGGTGTGTCTCTGGGGCTTTTAGAATAAAACACAGTTTTCAAAACGAAACTTGAAAATGTACATAACAAATTATCAGAGAATTGTTTAATTCCTTATGGAATTTTTTTTTTTTTTTTTCTCTACAGAAATATTTACATGTGGGAGCGAATGGTCCTCTGTAAGAGGCATTTCTAGATACCCATGGAGATGCTGGACCCAAAGTTGCCTGTTAACGTAAGTAGTTTTCAGATGTCAGCATTAGTCTGAAGCATGGATACGACATTGCACGTTGTCTCTGTTCACATGAGTTTGACAAGACAGCTCAATGGGCTGGCTACCCGACGAAGCATAGTTGGTCTTTACCCATTTTGATGAATGTGAAAGCTGATTATGGACAGATCTAGAATGAAGAATTGAGACTTTGGGAATAAATTCTTCGGCTTCTTCACATCTGATTATATTCTCCTTTTTTTTCACCTTTAAATCCGTGAAGAATCCTTGGGATGCTGCACTGAAGAACTGTTCACCAGGTTCCTCCAGTTCTGTCGGTTGTGCACCTAAGCTTGGGCCACATGAAATATTTCCATGTCCATTTTGCGATGTTGTCAGTCTAACCTTTTTTTCAGTCTTCTCCTCTAACTTCCTGCTTCAACTGTTCTATCGAGGGTTGTTTATACAAAGCCATTGAATCTTGTTACATGGCCATACTAATGTAAGTTTTTTTTCCCCGTGGTGCCAGTACATCTTCGTAAGGTCCGATGTGCTACATGATAGTTTGACGCTCTTTTTCATTTGTGAAATGATAAGTGTATCGGATGTTACATATCTTGCGGTAACATCTCATTTCCATGGCTTGGATTTGTCTTTCCACGTCCGCTGTGAGAGTCAATATCTCGCAGGCATACAGGAAGATGGAATATACCAGTCCATGCAGGAATCTACAAAGGAGATACAGTTGTCCTTCTACTCAGATTTTAGTCTGGTCAGTGCAGCTGTCTTTGTTGCCTTTCTGAGGATTTCTGGTTTGAATCTCCCATTGCTAGTGATAGATCTCAGATAGGCGAACTGTTGAACAGTTTTAGCTTTTGTCCTTGTACAGATACATTAATATTGTATGGCTGGCCATTAAATAGATCTTTACGGTGCTGATTTCCTTGCTATATCTCTTGTTGATGTTCCATCCAGCCTTTGAATAAGCTTGGTGACTTCTTGTTCACTGCCTTCCAGGCCGTCGATGACATTGATGCAACTCGAAGGGTCAGGACGATTTTCCCCCACCAATGCTTGCATGGTCTTCAAGTGCATCAGTCACGACGCATTACGGGAATATATTTTAAAAAAAAAACAAACAAACATGGGAGATCGAGGGCAGCCTTGACGAAACCCTTATTGAACGATGGAACCACTCTCCAGGGGTGCTTTATACGGGCACTGCATTAGTCACATTAGAATACAGTTGCTGCTGGGTTGTGTTGATTAGCTTTTACTCAGTACTACATTTTTTTTTTTTTTGATTGTGGTCCGTTCCAAAGTTGGAGACACTCTTTGCACAGAGTAAGCAGATTACAGATCTCTTAGCAAAGAGTAGGCAGATTAAAGAAAAGTTGGATGGTACTTCTGCCATTGCATAATCCAGCTTGTTCTCCACCAGTTACAGTATATGCTTCCAGTTGTAATCTGTTCAGAATGATTATGAACATTACTGTGCTGTGATGGGTGATCAGACTGATAGTAGAAAGTTAAAAAAAAAAGAAGAAGAAGAAAAAAGGAAAAGGTCAGCACCAATCAGGACAAAGGTGGCAAATGTATCACACAGGAAGAAGACGTAAAAAATGGTGGACCGAATATTGCTGTTAATTCTTTCTTCTTCTTCTTTTTTTTTTTTTAGCTGTTCTTTGTGTTGTTTGTGTCTAGGTTCTCCTCGATGTCCTTACGGTGGTGTTCGATCCAGCTTACATTTGCGTTATTCATTTCCTACTGATCTTTACATTTATATCGCTGTATTCCTCACCTTCAGGCTTCATTAGCGATTTTAAGTTCATTCTATCGTCACACATCTCCAGATCATGAATCCCACTGTTTGCTTATACTGTTCTACAGTTAAATGCAGACTGTCGAGGTCCTGGATTGACAACAGATCTGGACTTGTCATAACACCTCGACTCGGTGGTGCATGACCAGGACAGGTGTGGAGATCAGTGATTGTCTAACCGTGTGTCACGACCCCATGTAACTTAAAGTCACAGGACCGAAACAGCCTTTATGTTTAGTTGTAACCTGAGAGGTTTCTGTGTCTGTATTGTGTAAAGTAATTTGCTCCTGAGCACATATGAACCATGATGAGCTTTAATTAAGTAGCGTATTAGAAGCGCTGGTCACATAAATGCTTCTGGTCAATATGGCCAGGCAGATGCAACCACAATGAGCCATGATTTATCTATGGAATATTATACAGTCACTTTGACGGTCTGTGAAAAAGACTGCGATGGTGATGATTTAAACATACCCACTACTTCGGCTCGGAAAAATCCCTCTGCTACAGGTGGGATTACACCCTCTATCATAGCTGGGAACATTACGTCCGCTGCAGCTGGGAATACTCGCTCTACCACTCGACCGTGAATAGGAACACTTCCTCTACCATGACTGGGAACACTCCCTCCACCAAGATTGAACACATTCCTCTTCCATGACTGGGAACACTCCCTCTTCCATGACTGGGAACACTCCCTTTACCATGACTAGGAACATTTCCTCTACCTTGACTGGGAATACTCCCTCCACCATGACTGGGAACACTTCCTCTGCCATGACTGGGAACACTGCTTCCACCATGACTGGGAACACTCCCTCTGCCATGACTGGGAACACTCCCTCTGCCATGACTGGGAACACTTCCTTTGCCATGACTGGGAACACTACTTCCACCATGACTGGGAACACTCCTCCACCATGACTGGGAACACTCCCTCTACCATGACTGGGAACACTGCTTCCACCATGACTGGGAACACTCCCTCTACCATGACTGGGAACACTGCTTCCACCATGACTGGGAACACTCCCTCTACCATGACTAGGAACATTTCCTCTACCTTGACTGGGAATACTCCCTCCACCATGACTAGGAACACTCCCTCTACCATGACTGGGAACACTCCCTCTACCATGACTAGGAACATTTCCTCTACCTTGACTGGGAATACTCCCTCCACCATGACTAGGAATACTCCCTCTACCATGACTGGGAACACTTCCTCTGCCATGACTGGGAACACTCACTCCACCGTGACTGGGAACACTCCCTCTACCATGACTAGGAACATTTCCTCTACCTTGACTGGGAATACTCCCTCCACCATGACTAGGAACACTCCCTCTTCCATGACTGGGAACACTTCCTCTGCCGTGACTGGGAACACTACTTCCACCATGACTGGGAACACTCCCTCTACCATGACTGGGAACACTCCCTCTACCAAGACTGGGAACACTCCCTCTACCGTGACTGAGAACACTCCATCTACCGTGATTGGGAACACTCCTCTACCATGACTGGGACACTCCGTCTACCATGACTGGGAACATTTCCTCCACCATGACTTGGAACACTCCCTCTACCATGACTGGGAACATTTCCTCCACCATGACTGGGAACACTCCCTCTACTATGACTGGGAACACTCCTCCTACCAAGACTGGGAACACTCCCTCTACCATGACTGGGAACACTCACTCCACCATGACTGGGAACACTCCCTCTACCATGACTGAGAACAGTACCTCCACCATGACGGGGAACACTTCCTCCACCATGACTGGGGACACTCCCTCTACCATGACCGGGAACACTCCCTCTACCGTGACTGGGAACACTCCATCTACCGTGATTGGGAACACTCCTCTACCATGACTGGGAACACTCCCTCTGCTATGACTGGGAACACTCCTTCTACCAAGACTGGGAACACTTCCTTTGCCATGACTGGGAACACTACTTCCACCATGACTGGGAACACTCCCTCCACCATGACTGGGAACACTCCCTCTACCATGACTGGGAACACTGCTTCCACCATGACTGGGAACACTCCCTCTACCATGACTGGGAACACTGCTTCCACCATGACTGGGAACACTCCCTCTACCATGACTAGGAACATTTCCTCTACCTTGAGTGGGAATACTCCCTCCACCATGACTAGGAACACTCCCTCTACCATGACTGGGAACACTCCCTCTACCATGACTAGGAACATTTCCTCTACCTTGACTGGGAATACTCCCTCCACCATGACTAGGAATACTCCCTCTACCATGACTGGGAACACTTCCTCTGCCATGACTGGGAACACTCACTCCACCGTGACTGGGAACACTCCCTCTACCATGACTAGGAACATTTCCTCTACCTTGACTGGGAATACTCCCTCCACCATGACTAGGAACACTCCCTCTTCCATGACTGGGAACACTTCCTCTGCCGTGACTGGGAACACTACTTCCACCATGACTGGGAACACTCCCTCTACCATGACTGGGAACACTCCCTCTACCAAGACTGGGAACACTCCTCTACCGTGACTGAGAACACTCCATCTACCGTGATTGGGAACACTCCTCTACCATGACTGGGACACTCCGTTACCATGACTGGGAACATTTCCTCCACCATGACTTGGAACACTCCCTCTACCATGACTGGGAACATTTCCTCCACCATGACTGGGAACACTCCCTCTACTATGACTGGGAACACTCCTCCTACCAAGACTGGGAACACTCCCTCTACCATGACTGGGAATACTCACTCCACCATGACTGGGAACACTCCCTCTACCATGACTGAGAACAGTACCTCCACCATGACGGGGAACACTTCCTCCACCATGACTGGGGACACTCCCTCTACCATGACCGGGAACACTCCCTCTACCGTGACTGGGAACACTCCATCTACCGTGATTGGGAACACTCCTCTACCATGACTGGGAACACTCCCTCTGCTATGACTGGGAACACTCCTTCTACCAAGACTGGGAACACTCCCTCTACCATGACTGGGAACACTCCCTCTACCATGACTGGGACACTCCGTCTACCATGACTGGGAACATTTCCTCCACCATGACTTGGAACACTCCCTCTACCATGACTGGGAACACACCCTCTAGTATGACTGGGAAAACTTCCTCTACCATGACTGGGAACACTCCCTCTACTATGACTGGGAACACTCCTTCTACCAAGACTAGGAACACTCCCTCTACCATGACTGGGAACACTTCCTCTACCATGACTGGGACACTCCGTCTGACATGACTGGGAACATTTCCTCCACCATGACTTGGAACACTCCCTCTATCATGACTGGGAACATTTCCTCTACAATGACTGGGAAAACTTCCTCTACCATGACTGGGAACTTTTCCTCTACCATGACTGGGAAAACTTCCTCTACCATGACTGGGAACATTTCCTCTACTATGACTGGGAACACTCTCTCTACCATGACTGGGAACATTTCCTCTACCATGACTGGGAACACTCTCTCTACCATGACTGGGAACATTTCCTCAACCATGACTGGGAACACTCTCTCTACCATGACTGGGGACATTTCCTCCTCCATGACTTGGAATATTCCCTCTACCATGACTGGGAACACTTTTTTTTGTGTTTTTGTTGCAGTGATGGGAACATTCCCTCTATCATGATTTGGAACACTATCATTTTGTAATGAGTTGGAGCATTGCGTTTGCTATTGCTTGGAATACTCGCTCTACCACTTTTGCCATGACCATGGTAGAGATTGTTTCGAGTGCTACGAGTTTTCTGAATAATGACAGAACAGTCAGCACAGGTGCACGAGTAATGTTTTACCACTGGGAAATATGCGCAGCAAGCTTGGAGGAAGTGGTCGGCAGTGAAAAGTTTACAATGGTATGCAAAAATCCTAGACACGCAGAGCTCATGGTGAAGTTGTTGGGAACAATGTTCAGAATATTCCATTCATGTCAGCTCGTTGACACTGCTGAATTTACTGCTCAGGTCGTTCATTGCTCTCGTCGGATCCAGATGTCATTAGGCTCGATTGATATGAAAAGAAGAAAAGTGAAGGCAGACAGAAAGAAAAGGAAGATGAAGATAGGATGGACTGGGACAGAAACATTCGAGTCGAAAGGGTGACGGAAGAAAGGTCAAAAGAGCGAAAGGGGGGTGGCTGGTGGGGGTGGGGAGCAGTTGCATGACACAGACGGAGACTGTAAGGAGAGAGAGAGGGGTGGAAACAAGGACGGAAAAAAAACACCCTGTTCCAGACTTATTTTCACAAACATTTGGAAAAACGACCAGAGTAATGCGGCAGCATGTGATCCGTGGCCTCCATTACTGAATTGATGCATCACGAGTACCAAAGCAAAGAACCACCACATAACTCCAAAGCAAAATCAAACTGTCTGTGTGTCTGTCTGTCTGTCTGTCTGTCTGTCTCTCTCTCTCTCTCTCTCTCTCTCTCTCTCTCTCTCTCTCTCTCTCTCTCTCTCTCATATTTTTACCCTATCAACATGAGAAGTTCTACCAGCAAATACTGATAAGTCAATACAAAAGAACAGTGTCAAATGTGCTTGCGTGGACAGTTTGCACATAATTAATTTGTGTTTCCACGTCAATAGCCATAGGATATTAGTTGTTTTGTGGTGTGTGTCAATGTGGTTGACAGGCTGCATCGGCTTAGGCGACAGGTTAAATTGCGTCAATGTTGTCGACATGTGTGTGTGTGTGTGTGTGTGTGTGTGTGTGTGTGTGTGTGTGTGTGTGTGTGGTGTTGTTGTTGTTGTTGTTGTGTGATATGATGTGGTGAGTGCACCTGTGCGTGCGCGCGTGTGTGTATGTGTGTGCGTGCGCGCACGCTAAATTGTAACTTGAGCAACAAGAACAACAACAGCAACAATACATGCACGCACACACACACACTCACACACGCACGCGCTTGCACGCATGCACACACACACACACACACATACACACACACAACACACACACACACACACACACACACACACACACACACTCACTCACTTCACTCACTCACTCACTCACTCACACACACACACACACACACACACACACACACACACACACACACACACACACACACGGCAACTAAAAACTGAGAACAAGAAGAAGATGGGGAGATGAAAGAGGTGTATGTGGGAATTGCAGTTGTTTTTTTTTTCTTCCCCCGTTTAAATGCTTGTGTCGACCTAGAAGAGGCTTAAACACATACGGTTTCCAGCAGAAGACAACGCACACGCACGCGCGCGCGCGCGCGCGCGCGCACACACACACACACACCACACACACACACACACACACACACACACACTCGCTCACTCACTCACTCACTCACTCACTTACTTACATAGCGTGCCTACGTGACCAGAGAAAGATGAATATAACACTTGACGACCATCCAGAGAAACAAACAAAAAACCTCACCACACACACAAACTCTCTCTCTCTCTCTCTCTCTCTCTCTCTCTCTCTCTCTCTCTCTCTCTCTCTCTCTCTCTCTCTGTGGGTGTGTGCGCGCACGTGCATGCGTGGAAGTGTTCCCAGCTGTTGTAAAGGGAGTGTACCCAGCCATGGTTGAGAGAGTGTTCCCACCGTGGTAAAGGCAGTGTTCGCAGCCGTGGTAAAAGAAGTGTTTCCATCTGAAGTACATAGGGTGTTTCCAGCTGTGGTAGCGGGGAGTAGTCCCAGCCACTGTAGAAACGAGCCCACTGTAATAATAAAAGAAGTGTTCCAAGCTATGGTAGAGCGAGTGTTGTGCATGCAGTGTGGTCGGGGAAGTGTTCCAGTCTGGGGTAAAGGGGGTGTTTCCAGATGTGGACGAGGGAGCACGTTCCCCTCCTTATCAGAAAGGGTGTTTCCAGGTCTGATGGGAGATGGTCTGATGCTGATGGGAGAACTGTTCCTTCCCACGGTGGAGAGAATGTTCTCAGGTATGACAGGGTGAGCGTTCCCAGTGGCCGCATGGTACAGGAAACATCCGATTCGAATGGCAGCAGAAGTTTCCCTAGTCATAGAAGAGGGAGTGCTTCCATTTCAAGGTAAAGAAGTGTTTGCCAGCCATGGTAGAAGGGGTGTTTCCAGACGTGGTAGAGGGGATGTTTCCAGCTCTGGTGGAGGGCATGTTCCAAGCTGTGGCAGAGGGCGTGTTCTCAGAAATGGTTGAGAGTGTTCCCAGCCACGGGAGAGGGGGAGTGTTCGCAGCCGTGGTAGAGTGTTTCCAAGCACTTAAGTACCAACCAGCCAAACAAAACTTCTCTGTCTGTCTGTCTGTCTGTCTGTCTGTCTTCTCTCTCTCTCTCTCTCTCTCTCTCTCTCTCTCTCTCTCTCTCTCTCTCTCTCGTAAACACGAACCAGCAGGACACGAGCAAAGAAACTTCTATACTCGTTCTCTGCACTCGCTTTCAGATAAGCACGCACACGCACACATACCACAAAAACACACACGCAAAACTGTGGAGAGAGAGAGAGAGAGAGAGAGAGAGAGAGAGAGAGAGAGAGGGATCGACCTGCTCAGGCAGCGAGACTGATGCCCAGGCAGGAACTGGCCACGCCTCGCTGCACAAGGCAGTAGTTCAGCCTTGGTGCCTGTTACAAAGCCCTACCGGTGTAGGGTAGGCGTTGGACCCTCTTCCTCCTTGACAAGACTGACTTGGGAGAAAATAAAAGTACTATATCTCAATAGACGTATTCCTATATACACAAGGGTTCCCTGCCGGTGGTATATATCATTGAGCAATCATGAGGCCTTTCTTTGAATGGCTGCTCTTTAACGAACCCCCTCATGGCAGGGTCTGGATGCACTGTTTGTTACTGTTGGGGTTCGATGTTATGATAAAAAACCGGTAACATGAGATGATGTAGTCCTGTTTGTGTACACATACATAGAGGGATGCCTGCACAGCATTTTGATACACACACAGAGACACGTGTGTGTGTGTGTGTGTGTGTGTGTGTGTGTGTGTGTGTGTGTGTGTGTGTGTGTGTGTGAGAGAGAGAGAGAGAGAGAACGCATACATGCTGGTTGATGTAATTGCTTGTTTGTTTGTGCCCTGCAATTAATGACCCTTCCGTTTTTATTGAGGAAAAGATTTCGTAAAGTTGCGTGGAAAAATGGGACGGCTAGGGTTGATATATGTAAACAGAACTGTCGAATCCTTCCGTTACAGCAGTTGTCCTATTAAATCATCTCGTGATGAAAATTACCGTGTAATCGGTCATACATGCGGTGCTGTCCGTGTTGCGACTCTTACTGAGTCTGGTCAGATGTCAAAGCAGTGCTACAGTTGCCCGTTCCATGGTTTCTAACGAGGAAATCAGAATATTTGGAGAATAAGAGTGGTGGCCTCGACTGATCCAGGCATTTCCAGACCAAGAGAGGGTGACAAGGAAAAGTTTGTTTTTTGTTTGTTGCTTGTTTGGTTTTGTTGTTGTTGTTGTTGTTTTAAAGAATGTATTTATTTGGATCAGCTAAGAGATGCAGCGGCATTTTGTTCAACCATATCATGTTTACCAACAGAATGGTGAAGGAAAACGACGTGTATTTGATCCCTTTATGTCCAGGGCATCTTTTATTAGGGTTTCATTCTAGACTTATTGATTACACTGGACAGAGTAACAAACAGGCGCTAAAAATGTGTGTGCATGTGTGTGTGTCTGTGTCTGTGTCAGTGCGCGCGCATGCACTTGCGTGTTTGTGTGCATGTGTGTGTGACAGAATGCACACGTGCTCGTTTATTGGAAGTACGAGTGTAATAAGAAACGACTTGGTATTCGCACAGATCAGATGGCTGCGACGACGATGTATCCACCATGCAGTTTATCATTGCCCAGATCGGTCGTTTGTGAAGGGAGAGAAATTTTGGGTGGGGAGACATTGATGATTCCTTTGTCCAGCCGAGTTGACCCCTAGGGCAGATGGCTGGCTCAAGACCGAATTCTCGCCTCTTACGGTCGATCGATCGATCGGTGTGTACAACTCTTTATCCAGCGGCCGACAAGCCAAGTTTAAAAAAACAAAAAAAAAACCCCAACAAACAAACAAAAAAAACAAAAAAAAACGTATGTCTTCTAACCGATATGCAGACTTGAAATTTTCACACATGAGAAATTTAGAAGTTTCATGTCAGTGAATTTTGATTGTCCTCAAATAGAAAACTCCTCACGTGGAATATGAGATTTCTAGTGGTTAAGTTTGATTTTGAAATACACATAGTCAGCATAATGGCATATGCTGACAAGGTTTTAGAAATGTCCCCTGGTGGGGATAATCGAGTAACCGGCGATCTAGTTCAGCTATGACACAAATAGCTAACGTGACGGCAAGCGCGGGTAATGATGTGAAACGTGCGAGTTTTGAGCGTGCACAAGGAAGAGCAGTGGTTCCGGGAATTCAAATGACATGGGGATGTCGGGACTTGCTGACACCGGCTACACGCACAACCACTCAAACAAATCCGTCACGGGCGTGCTCTTCAATTAAACAGAACGTGGTTTTTCGACACCAACTGAAAGGAGCGGTGGGAAGGAAGGAAGAGGGGTTCAGAGGAAGGGGCACGAGGGAGTGGGTGGGGTGGAGGTGGGAAAAGGATCTGAATCATTGTTTTGATGGTTTTTCGCCCTGGTATTTCAAAGTGAATGCCTGAAATATGTTTTTTCTTTATTTTTTTCGGGGATGGGTGTGTGTGGGGGAGGTGGGGGGGGGGGGGGGGGGGTCAGTTTGTGTCTACGGATCTTAACAATTACTTTGGTCAGCTTTGAATTGTAACACTGTCCCATATAAAAAAAAAAGACACACACACACACACACACACACACACACACACACACACACACACACACACAGAGTTTCGCTCTCACTCTCCCCCCTCCCTGTCGCAACACACACACACACACACACACACACACACACACACACACACACACACACACACACACACAATCTCTCCCTCTCCCCCTCTCCCTACCGCAACACACACACACACACACACACACCACACACACACACACACACACACACACACACACGGGCAAGTGACAGAATATAAATCGTAAGCTTATTGCCAAATTCGGGGAGACGCTGTGATGCCATATTATGTGACATTGAATTCTTTGAGCACCGATCGTTTATTGCAGTTTAGTCGTGGTGTGGATTTTCCTTTTTTCTCTGATTGTGTTTCATTGATTGTTGGTAGGTGACTCGGAATAATCAGCATGGCTAGTCAACCATGTAGATACATTTTCTTTTGAAAATTATTTAACTGCATCGCGTCTAAGGTAGGCTGATAAACGGTAAATGGGCCTTATGCCTCAAACTTTACTTTGGGGCGCCGCAGGGATGAAAGATAGTATCTAAATCTGTTTTATTTAAACATGCGCACGCACACACTTACATACACGCCCGCACGCCACACACACACACACACACAACACACACACACACACACACACACACACACACACACACACACTGCGAGTTAACGTCATATTCCATAAGAGACTTGCT
>CM065718.1:51716423-51736423 GCA_033310375.1 Conus canariensis | reverse complement strand
ATGTCGATCGCTGGGAGCAGGTTTTTCTTGTGGTCATATTCAGTGCCACGTCGAGCAACTCCCCGCGTAGCGGCGGCCATTTTTTTTTTTCATCTGTATTATGCAGTTCTTTTTCTTCTTACGTTTTTTTTTTTTTTTTTTTTTTTTTTTTTAAAGTTACCTGGATTTTTAAAGTCCACACCGACCAATGTTAAGGCAGACGGGAGCAACCGTTCAAGGTGAACTGAGGAACCAACTTATATTCAAACACTATACTGATATCACCAGAACAGCAACACGCAATGATGGGTAGCGAAAATTGCATTAAAAAAAAAACAAAAAAAAACGTTCGGCATCAGCAGAACGCGAACCGGCAAACTCTGAGCGCGAACTCAAAGCTTTCTTACCCCAATCCTCCACCACCCACCCACAATCCTACACACACACACACACACACATACACACCAATCCTCCATTTGCCGACGTCGAGAACTGGAATGCAGAAGAAGTGAACAGATCGGTATAGCTCGACGATCTCCTGTCACTCCATTATTCTGCAACGAGTCCCTCGTCAAGGTGGCCTCGTGCAAATCGTGTGCGCGACAAGCGACGCATTGTGCATGCACAAATATATCGTGGATGGGAGCTGGGTCCTGTGGAGCACCCTGTGTACCTCCCTCCTTCTTGTGTGTTGGTTGTTCGATAATAGAAACATGTAACATCGTTTGAAAACATTTAGTGAAGGAGATGTGGAGGATGGAAGGGTGCAGAGAGAGAGAGAGAGAGAGAGAGAGATGGATGGGTGGATAAGTGTGGAAAAGGAGGGGTGGCAATGGTGGGGGTGATGGTAATGTGTAGTAAATGCGCGTGCATGCGTAGGATACGTAGTTTGAAATAATAAACATGCTATAATCACACGTTGTCCTTCTGTCTGTCGGTCTCTGTTCTCTCTGTCCATTCATCAGTCTACTGTTGAATCCGCCTGTAGTGATATCGGGAGTATTTATTTTTGGTTTTCTTTTGTTTGTGTATGGATATCGGGGATATACTGTACTCGTCTATTTTTAGATCATGTAAAATATTTGACGGCTTGTTTTATCCGGGGTTTATATTTTGACCTCCGTTTTAACTGGTTAAGCAGCCGCTTTTTCCCAGTTCGGTATTCCTCTGATAAAGCTGGTTTAGCTTTTATGACTATTTTGGCATCAGGATTAACTTCATTATGGACAGCACTGATCAGGTTGGAGATTTTTTTTTTCAATATGATTTATCACACATTAATGACGACGGCACATCTTTTTCTTGTTCCCCATTGTCGTAGTTCCTTCCTGTGTCCTGGCAATTGTACGTGAGATTATGCTGGAACAGTCTCGGAAAGCATTCGAACTTGACCAGATTCATACAGTTATATTGATGGTATCATTTTATGTCTTACTGGCCTATTCAGTGCGACAGTAAGTTGACTTGAACGCGGTGACAGCCCTGATATGGCCATTTGCGGTCGGCTGAGCTGTAAGCAACATTACCGTACCTTACCAGTGTCATCAGGCTGAATTCCCAAATCAGCGACAAGAAAAATGATTTGTCAGACCCATGCAGGGAAAAAAAAACACCACATACAGTTGCGAAGACAAACCAACCAACCAAAAAGTCCGATCTCTTTCCCAAATTGCAGATAACAGTTTTTGGTATGTTTGTCAATGAGCATATAGTCAAAACCACAGTACAGAGGCGACCCTGTTGCAAGTCTTCACCAACCTTTTAACTGCTGCATGGCGCACTCAGAGGAAAAGCAAAACCCCCTGAAATTCTTGGGGGTCGAGTGGAATGCTCTCCCTCAACCGATAAAAATAACAATAGAATGATAGAAAAAGAGTTTTCAAAGTAGTGCTCTCTGACTTAGACCTGGGCATCGAGTGGTGTATTGTCCATTTTTTTTTTTTTTTTTTTTTATTTTTTTATCGGTCCAACTAGGTCCATTTGTTCAAATAGCCTTTATCAGTGTGTCTCACTTTTACAGCATCGTGGCAACGTATGATGTCACAGCTTGATATTAGTTTGCCTTCAGAGCTTTCAGCTGGTTAAATAATCAAAATGGGCACGGCAGCTCTTGGGAACAACATAAGATCAAGTACCCTATTGTCGTCTGCTAGCCTACAGAACAGGTGACTAGAACTCTGAGACTTCAGTGGCCACTTCTTTTTTTTCCGTTCCAGTTTTTTTTTTTTTTTTTTTTTTAATGAAAATCCTGAAAAAAATTGCTTTTCCCTAATTTCCAGTTATATTTTTCGCTGAAATCTATGAATTCCCTGAGAAGTAGGAGCCCTGCCGCTTGTGATTCAGATCAGATTTCTGGCTTGATATTCCTTGATTTGTGTGCTGCATTCAATGCAACAGATCGTCATACGTAGGCTTGTCTGTGGTACTCATGTTTGATTGAGGGCACAGCTCATACTTTAGGGGAAGAGAGCAGATCGTTTCTGTGCTTGGCTCTGTGGTCGAAGTCGTCTGTGAAATTCTGCAAGGGCCTGAGTTTGGACCTGTGTTGTTCATTCTTTACAGTCAGCTCTTTTTTTTTTCTTCATATCATTGATTCACTCACTCTTACACCACGTTTTTGGCGATGATACAGAAATTCACAAGTCTGACTATAAAAACCACAATTTTTTGTTGGTCACTTCCATTCATTACAGAGTACAGGATGTGGAACTTCGGACGTTCGAGATCAAAATACACTTAAACGAGGATAAATCAGAAGCATTGTTAATAGACCTTTCATTCAATCCGATCTCTCGAAAAAAAAAAAAAAAAAAAAGAAAAAAGTGGGAAAAAATTGGAGGCTGGAGGGGAAAAAAAAATTCGCATCGTTGTGTCAGTATTGGTCAAAAGGGCATCCAGTTTTCCTAATCTGATCGCAGTTTAGGTGTTCTGATCGACAAATTTCTGTCGACAAGAGCTGAAGGAGATAGAGTTTGGCAGAGTGATTATTTTGAATATCATAATAAGGTTTATCCGGCTGTAACTAAAGAGACAATTGCAACATTTGTATCTTCACTTGGTCATTCCCGCATGACTATGGGAATTCTCTTTTAGCTAGTCGGCCACAGAAGTATACTGAAAAAAAACAAATCTTAAGGAGATACGATTCGTGCTGCTTGTCAGATCTTCAAAGCGCAACCGTATTATGCCTCCACCCACCCACCTACCCAACCCCCCTTCTCTTGTGTGTGTGTGTGTGTGTGTGTGTGTGTGTGTGTGTGTGTGTGAATTCCACTGGTTGCCCGTATCTTGCAGGATTGAGTACAAATTATGATAATCGAATTCGAGATTACTTCAACACTGCTACTCCCTGTATTTGATGGACTTCTTCAATTGTGCAGTGCTTCTTTGTCTCTTTGCTGCCCAGCTAGTGATCGAATCTTCTGTATCCCGAACCACCGAAAGTAGTTCAATGGACAGCATGCTTTCTCTTACTTATGCCAAGTCATCTGGAGCAGCATGCTGTATTTTCTGTCCGTCACGCGCAAACACTCTTCGTTTGAAGTTGAATTAAAAATCCAGCTCAGTTTCCTACTCTCAACTCCGCTTGTTCAAACCGGCATTAGTGCGTACTTTCCCTCTCTCTCTCTCTCTCTCTGTCTCTTCTTCTCTCTCTCCTCTCTCTCTCTCTCTCCTCTCTCTCTCTCTCTCTCTCTCTCTCTCTCTCTCTCCCCTCCCTCCCCTCTGTGTGTGTGTGTTTGTGTGTAAGTGTGTCTGAGTGTGTGTCCTCCACCATGCCTTTTCAGTGATCTTACTCCCACACTGGTCAAGTCAGCCCCTCTTACACAGCCACACAGAGACTCGTCCTGTCGCAGCCCCTGCTCCGGCATCTCTCAGGCAGCAATCAGATTGTGACGAGCCATTGCGGTGGTGTTCGAAGAGCCTGTTTTGATCCAACATAGGCAAGACACCATCTGCAAAGCCCCCCCCCCCCCCCCTCCCCCCTCCCCCCATGAACTGACTGATACCGGAGACTCGGACACGAACTCGCCACGGACATGATGGATGTGGTGAGGAAATCCAAACACAGATCATCACGAGAGCAGGACAGAAATGTACCAAGGGTCACGGAATGTGAAGGTTAATATAATCTTAAAAAAGAAAAAAATCGATAAGGAGAATAAAGATGATGCAGAAAAGTTCGATTTTGGTCCGAGTCAACATGACAGGGCTGGCTGTACTCTGCGCTTTCACAATAAATCTCGCCGTCAATGTCAACCAAACCTGAGAGAGAGAGATGGACACCGGCAATGCTGGCTCGGACAAATGTGGGCGACACTGTCAGGGACGCATCCACTCACTGATCCAGACTAAGCGGATGAGGCTTTAACGGTTTGGTGGCTGTCTTCTTTTAAGCTGCTCATAGCGGCACTCAACAACTCAACAATCCGGCTTGGGCCGGACAAATCCACAAATATGATGATACTTGTGATTTGACTCGAATCCAGGAGTTACTGAGAGCTACGACCACGCAGCTGCCAGCCGGCGACACTAACCGCCGCACCAGGGCAACTGGTGTCGCTGAAATGTAGTTGTAGGTTAAGATTCGGGATGGAAAGCATGCTTGTGTTGGTGGAAGGATGGGGAGCTGTCGTGAGGAAGTGTGCATACAAAGTTCAGACAAGTGCAGGGGATTTGCACAACAAAAAGAAGATTGAACAAGGCCAGCAAGCTTACATGCCTGCATTAGAAGCCCGTGTAAGGTTTCAGCTGTAAGAGCATGCTTGGGATTTTAAAAAAAAAATTTTAACTGGTTTTAAGAGGGTCGAGACGAGCAGATGAATTTTGAACCATTCAAGGTGTTCATTTTTCTTAAAGGAGACAAACAAGGTAATTTGATTTGGAAAAAAAAGGAAAGAAAGGGAAAAAAATACAGCAGCCCACCTGTCATCACGAAGAGGGAGATGTTGTTTCTTGAAGTGTCCATCGGGAACAAGAGGCGGAGTTCACATAGTCAGATCGATGGATATTATGGATGGCCCGATCGGAATTGTGTCTTTTTTTTTTTTTTCTTTTCATTCGCGCTGTCTGTGTCGTACAAACTCATATACACTTCTGAATGTTGAGAATTATTTTGGTAACGCTTAGCCCAACCATCAGCCAAACAACACCCCCACCCCTCTCTCTCTGTCTCTCTGCTCTCTCTCTCTCTCTCCTCTCTCTCTCCTGAACATTCCATAGCGGGATGAGTATCATAACGTTGTGGACCCCCCCCCCCCCCCCCCCCCCCCCCCCCCCCCCCCCCGTCTTTGTCTGGAGTATTTTGCGTCATAACTATATTAACCAGGTAATGACATACCTTGGGGAAAGAACACACACACACACACACACACACACACACACACACACACACACACACACGCGCGTGGGAGAAAACAAAGATTTGTAAGGGGGGGGGGGGGGGGGGGGGGGGCAGAGTAGTTCACTGTAATGGAGTTTACTCGTGTTAATATATATATATATATATATATAAAAGAAGGCATGTGACCGGAAAATTTTTGAGCTCACTTTAAGCACAACGTGTTCGCTGTAATATGTTAAATGAGTGGTCAGCAGACCTATCTTGATTCGCACGCACGCACGCACACACACACACACACACACACACACACACACACACACACACACACACACACACACACTCTCTTCTCACTCTCTCTCTCTCTCTCTCTCTCTCTCTCTCTCTCTCTCTCCTATATATATATATATATATTGCGTGCGCGCGTGTGTGTATATGTGTGTGTGCGCACACACGCACACACTATGTAGTACACATGTGTGGGTGCACGTGCGGGCGCGCGCGTGTGTGTGTTGTTTTAAATGTCTATTCACATGAAATGCTTTTTAAACGATACGTGCTTGTGTTCGCGTAGGTCCTCGAGGGTGAGGAGGAAGTCTGGCGGTCTGTCGTCGAGGCAGAGGACACTTTCTCAGGGTGAAAGTGACCGACCGTTTTCAAGCTCGCGCGGACATGCTTCTTTCGGGAAGGACGAGAAGACTACACGGGTCTTCCTGTCGTGTCCTTGTCAAATTTTGGCAGCTGTTCTTGTCCCCAGCCACACACACCCCCCCTACCCCCCCCCCCCCCCCCCCCACACACACTCTTCTCTCTTTCATTTCCACCCTCCGGGCCACAGACATCAATTGCGTGTGTGGATACGGCGCGCGCCCGCGTGCGTGCTGTGTTGGGTGCGTGTGCGGTGTGTGTGTGTGTGTGTGTGAGAGAGAGAGAGAGAGAGAGAGAGAGAGCTAGAGCTAGCTGGTGTGATGGAGAGAAGAGTGACTGAAGGGATGGGGATGGGAAGGTGGTGGCTTGGCAGTGTGTACGCGCGCGCGTGGATGTTTACTCTCGTATAGTCAACCCGTGTAGATCCGACAGCGTTTTCCTGCTTCCATACGTTGCGTTTATACTGAGGGAAAGGAAGAGGACGAAGGTGTGTGTGTGTGTGTGCGCGCGCGCGCGCGCGCGAACGAGAGAGAGAGAGAGAGAGAGAGAGAGAGAGAAGGTGTGTGTGTGTGGGGGGGGGGGGGGTGAGAAAGGAGTGGAAGGGAGGGGAGGGAGAGGGCTGACAAAAGGGAGATGTTTGAGGGAGGGAAAGTGTGTTCCAAATTGGAGTACTCTGAAATGAAAGTGTTTTTTGATTGACATTCAGACAGAAACTTGAAGAAAATCCGAGTTAATTCCACCAAACAGGTATTCGTATTCTTCCCCATCTGAACAACACAATACATTGACTTTAGTCAGGTGTGATTTGTCCAAATATCCAGACGATCCACTTTGGACTTTCCACAGTCTGGACGTCCGCTCTGATCTTGCCTCATTTATAGACTTCTCCAGTTCTCGCGCGGGGTGGGAGTGGGGTGGGGTGGGGGTGGGGTGTGTGTGAAGCGGTTGAACTGTTTTGAGAATTTCCATTCTTTCAAAGAGTATCTACTGATGATTACAAATCTGAAGCAGGAATTGCTTTTGCAGCTCACGGCTTAGCAGCGCGTTGTCAGTAATGTTCAAAAACATTCCCTCAGACACCTTCATCTAACCTGCTGAGCTCGCAGCGTTGGTTTTTGGCTCTTCAAATGGTCTTTAGATCAAAACATAAAGACTTCCGCATTCTCTCTGACGCATTTTCTGCTTTCTGGGCCAAGGTAGGCCGTAACCTTAAGCACTCTGGACTTGATTCTTTCCCCCGGGCTATACTGTCTCTAGAATCTGATGGTTACAGCGTGCTTTTTCTTGGGTCACCGGTCATGTCGACACTCATGGCAATGAGCTGGCTGATCAGCATTTCAAGAATGCCACAAAGAATTTAGCAGACTCTCTGTCTGTCACACCGATCTGAAACCCAAAGCTCGGACTTCAGTATAAGACCCCTGGCAAGATAATTAGAACACACAGACGGAAAATAATACGAAAGATTCGTTCAAACTCCAAAGAGCTATTACCATGTGTCACCACTGATGGCCGGAGAGAATGAACAGTTCTGTGCTGATTACACACTGGCTTCTCTCTTTACACCCACCGATATCTTTCAGAAGGCGGAGATGCTCCGTGGTGCATTCCATGTCATGTGCCACTGGGCTGTAAAGCACGTTCTTTTCGAGTGTTGGGGACTTGCATGATGTCAGACATGATCACTTCACAGTAGACTCCATGGAAAGTAACGTTCAGAGATGCCTGTTCTTGAGATACCTCCCCCCCCCCCCCCCCCCCCCCCCCAGAAAAAAAAAAAAAAAAAAAAGATTTTTGAATTTTACGGTAGAGACCTCAAATTTTTTTTTTTTTTTTTTTTTTTAATGTAAATCTGATTCAATGAGTTTTTGTTTTTGATTTTGTTTTTTGTCTGTTTCTTACCCTGAAAACTGTGTTGGGAATAGACTTGGACAAAATGACGAGAGTCCTAAAATGGCACATCGTGGACTGTGTATAGGGATAAAAAGATTAGTGAGAATGTTGCCATGTATGGCCATTTGACATTGGCTCGCCGTGGTGGCACTAACACTCCGTCTTCGGACGATTATTTTCGCAAATGAAAATGTCATTGTCTTTTGGACACACGCACGCACGCACACACTGAAAGTCTTATTAAGAGATGTCCCACCTAGTGTGCTTATTGAATTTCTGAGAAAGATAACATTCTGACATTATTCATCTGATTTAAAATTTTATAGAAGAAAGATTTTAGCGAAATTCCGATTTTTTTTTTTTTTTTTTTAGATAATGGGTTTTGTTGATGTTGTGTGTGTGTGTGTGTGTGTGTGTGTGTGTGTGTGTGTGTGTGTGTGTGTGTGCCCTTTGCGGTCGGCTAGGCAAAACGCAACATTATCTGTCTGTCTGTCTCTAACACACACACACGCACGCACGCTCCCTCTCCCCCTCTCTCTCTGTCTCTCACGCACGCACGCGCGCGCGCACCACACACACACACACACACACACACAAGCGCGCGCGCGCGCACACACACACACACACACACACACACACACACACACACACACACACACACGCACACACACAAGCGCGCAAATACACACACACACACACACACACACCACACACACACACACACACACACAACACACCGTGCTTGCGCGCGTCGGAAGACAAACAGATACACGCACATGCGGAGGCGTGCACACGAAAACGCACCAACACACATATGTGCGCGCTCCTGTGGGGTGAAACATGGGAAGGTGGGGGGGGGGGGGGGGGGGGAGGGGTGTTGTTGTTGAAGGATAGGCGTTGGTTGGAGGGGATTTGTAATTCAGAATAAAATTTATCAAGATTTAAATGGAAAGTACCTAGCAGAACCTTCTCCCTCTATCCTCTCCTCCCACCCTCTCTATGTCTGTCTGTCTGTCTCTCTCTCTCTCTCTCTCTCTCTCTCTCTCTCTCTCTCTCACACACACACACACACACACACACACACACCACAAACACACACACACGCACACACATTCTCTCTCTCTCTCCCTCTCTCTCTCTCTCTCTCTCTCTCTCTCTCTCACACACACACACACACACACACACACACACACACACGCACACGCACGCACACAGAGGGGGTGGGGGAAGCTCGCTGAGATCTTGTTTGCTTGTGCGTTCGTAAATGTGTATTGGCGGATGTGTATTGTCTGTCAGCTGCAAACTCTGGCTGACCTGCCCTGCATGCTTTCGCTTTGGGAAAAGCTATTAGACTTCGTGACTTTTCAACGTGCAGTTTCGGTTTTGTTTATATCTCTCACCCTTCTTCCTCGCCACCCCCCACCCCCTCCCGCCGCCTCCTACACCCTCCCCTCCCTCCTCCCTTTCACTGTCGACTGAATTTCCCCTTCCTCTCCCTACCTCTCCACTCGATCGAATATGCTGACACAATGTTATCACAAACATGTTCTCTCAAAGATTCACCCCTTCCTTCTCCCCACACTCCCCTTTTCCCTATTCTTCTGGGTGTATGTATCTCACCACCACCTCTACCACCACCATCCCCCTCTCTCTCTCTCTCTCTGAATCTGAATCCGAATCTCTCTCTCTCTCTCTGTCTCTCCCCCCCCCCCCCCCCCCCGCCTCCCACCCTTCCCCCCAAACCCGACCCCCCACTTCCCAGTCTGTCTGTCTGTCAGTCTCTCTCTCTCTCTCTCTCTCTCTCTCTCTCCCCCCCCCCCCCCCCCCCCCCCCTCCTCAACCTCCCTCCCCTTCTTCATCCCATTCCCTTCGCGCTCTGACTTCCTGCCCCCTACAAAGTATATCTCGGTCTTCCCTCTGTACTCTTCCGTACTGCTCCTTCCCTCTCCTCCAACGCACACTCCCCACTTTCCCCGTCCCCTCTCCTGTCCCTCGCTGTTCGGACTTTGACTTCTTTCTGTACTTTTTCTTCCCACCTCTCCCCGGCCCTCTCTCTGTCTGCCTCTGTCTCTGTCTTGTCTTTGTCTCTGTCTTTCTGTCTCTGTCTGTCTGTGTCAGTCTGTATGTCTGTCTGTCTGTCTGTCTGTGTGTAGTAGTAGTACTTTAATTTTACGTCTTTTCACAAACTATGTGATATTAGACAAGAAAGGAGAGATAGACAGGCAAATAGAGGGAGATAGATAGAGTTTGTTCATGTTGCGCGCGCGCGCGCGCGCCTCTATGTGTGTGTGTGTGTGTGTGTGTGTGTGTGTGCTGTGTGTGTGTGTGTGTGTGTGTGTGTGTGTGTGTAGGGACGGGGTGGGGCTGGGAGTGAGCGGAGGGTGGTGTACATAACATCTGAAAACAATTAGACAGATAAACGAATAAAGAAACAAACCTACACGCACTATCAGTATCAGATTAAAGCAAATACCTGACTGGACTACAAATCAAGCAAAAAGTAACTTTCAAAGCAAAATCAATATCAGAAAAAATATCTGTCACAGACATGCCTGATAAATGTGGCAGAAATGCCTTGAGAGGCACACATTCGAACAAAACATGATCTCTTGTCAATTTTGTTTCCCCGCATATGCATTTTGTTGCAGAGCTATATTTAGTTCTAAAAGCATCCAGTTTCAATCGATGAAATATTGAAACGAAGTTTCTGTATTGATGCATATCATAAATGTGCAGATTTTGGATGCTTTTGAAATGATCAATACTAAAAAGAGGATTTAATTGTGTCTGAACATGAGTAACAGCTTTGTTCTGCCCATTTCTAAAATATTCCCAAGCTGTTTGTTTTAAAATTTGTTGACTCTCTTTCAAAGTGAACGGTATGGAAATAGTTTGTACCCTCGTTCCATTTTCAGCGCCTTTTTTCGCACATCTGTCAGCAAGTTCATTGCCCGAAATTCCACAGTGTGAAGGAACCCAGAAGAAAGTTATATCTGTTCCTTTACATATCAAGACGTGGATTAAATGTTGAATTTCCTTCAAAATGAAGTTATCTGAATTTGAATTAAAAAACTTAATCGATTGTAACACTGACAGCGAATCAACACAAAACAACACTTGAAAAATTGACTGTGGTAAATCAATTAGAAATGTCAACGCCATCAGTATCGCTATCATTTCAGCTACGAATATGGAGCGATATTTTCCAACGAAATATGCTTTTTCTACTTTCAGCGATGGAATAACAAATGCTGATCCGGCCTCTTTGTTACTCGTCAACGATCCATCTGTGTACACCTTAAGATGGTTAGAATATCTATCTTGCATTTGCATCTTCGTTAAATATGACAAGATGTAAGGCTGATTTGCTTTCTTTGTATCAGTGTAATCAAGATCAAACTTCGCCCTCTTTCTTTCCCAAGTTGGAATGGGATCTATAAGAGACGTTTTTGACAAAGACTTAACATCTATATTACTTTTCTTAAACAAATCAGCAGTGTATGAACTGATAGTGCACAGAGAGGCAATATTTTTTGCTCTTTTTGGATAATCACTCTCTGGGTTTATAGATATTTCCGTTTCATTCACACCATCCATGGTTGAACATTTCATGAAATATTTTGCAAGTGATAGATTCCTATATTCATTTAACGGTAAAACGTCTATTTCTCTGTATGTCCCCAAAGTGGAGGCATATACCGGAACTCCTAGGCATAATTTGAAGGCTTTGCTATCTACACTTTGTAGTTTTTGTAACAAATATTTAGGTGCGCTAAAGAAAGCCTCTTGGGCGTATGATAATTTAGAACGAATTAATGCCAAAGCCAAGAGCTTTAATGTTTTTCCATCTTGGCACCAGCTTTGCTTGCTCAAAATTTTCAGAAAATTTAAAGTTTTTCTTGCCTTATTTAAAAGGTAATCAATATGGATATTCCATGTGAGTTTCGATGTGAAGTGGACACCTAAAAATTTAATTAAGTGTACGTACGCAAGTGTTATCCCATCCAGCTTAAAAGATGGTACATCAGAGGGATCATCCCCATTGTTGAATAAAACCATATGAGTCTTTTCATGGGAAAGCTTTAGACCATTTATAAACAAGTATTTGCTAAGGTTATCAAGCTCTGCCTGATAAAGTTTTCTGTGGTAGTTTATTGCTCTTTTGGGTGTGTTTTTTCTCATACAAGTATTTATCCACATACACAGATCATCGGCATATTGTACAACTGTAGCATTTTTAGTTACATGTTTTGGAAGATCATACAGCAAAATATTAAATAGCATTGGAGCTATTACAGAACCTTGAGGAATACCCATATCCAATGGTTTAAAACTGGAATATGTGTTTTGTACTCTGACCTGTAAACTTCTTTGTGTTAGAAATTCTTTAATATAACTGTAAAAATTACCTGAAATCCCAATCGCCTTTAATTTATATAACAATCTAGCATGCCATACACTATCAAAGGCTTTTTTAATATCAAAGAATGTAGCCAGAACACTCTTCCGTCTGGCAAACTGATATTTGATTTGAGTTGTTAACTTTACGATATGATCAGTGGTAGATCTTCCCTTTATAAAGCCTGCTTGATTAGTAGGTATTATATGATTTTTGTTACAAAAATAGATAAGTCTATTAAGTACAATTTTTTCCATAAGTTTTGCAGCATGAGAAGTCAGAGCGACAGGTCGATAACTGTCGATGTTTCTGACAGGCTTTCCTTGCTTTATAATTGGGATTACTATTGACTGTTTCCAAATAACTGGCATAAGACCATCTTTCCAAATCTTTTGAAATATTTTTAATAAAAAGAAAAAAAAGTTTTCTGGCATGTGTTTTAACATTTGGTTTGAAATACCGTCCAGCCCTACTGACGAGGTTTTATTGCATTTAAAAGAGACGGCATCCTTTAATTCTTGTGTGGTTATGGTTGCATTTATGAAATGGTCATTATTTGGAACTGGTTCATCATAAAGATCTGTTTTTTCTTGCTTTTCCCGATGTTGTCTGCATTCGTGCAGAAGGCTTTCCAGGCGCATGGTCTTAGAAAACATATTAGCAAAAGCTTCGGCTTTTTCATATGGAGTCGGGAATTTTTTAGTCTCCATATTAATAGGATATCTTGGAATATTTATCCCTTTTTTCATAACTTGAAACTTTTTCCATACCTTTTGAAGATCTTTATGCTGGGAAACTTCTCTTGCACAAAATGATGACCAGTAAAGTCGCTTTGCTTTTGCAATAACTCTGTTAGAGTGTGCCTTTGCTTTCTTCATTTCTTGATGGTTTTCCTCACTTTTGTTTTTAATATATTCCTTGTATTTAAGCTTCTTTAAAGCTACAGCTTCTTCACAATCTTTGGTCCACCAGACATTCCCAGCATGACGTGTTTTTTGTATATGATTAGATTTAGGTATGGAACCATTTGCAGCGAAAAGTATCAGTTTGTTGAAATTTGAATACATATTATCCACACTCTCTTCTATTCTACAAACACTATCTACATCTATGCTGGTAAGGAGAGTTTTAAACTTGTCCCAGTCGGCAAATTTATAATTGTATTTGGGAATTTTGTCCTCTGGTAATTCCTGAATATTACACATTTCATTGACTGTTATTATGATCGGCAAATGATCACTTCCGAGAGTGTCCTCGTAAGTTTGCCAAGTGCAATCAAAAGCTAACTGGGGAGAAATCAAAGACAAGTCTATAGCACTTGCTTTATGTGTAGAAATATCTGGAATTCTGGTTACACTTCCATTATTGAGCAAATACAAATCGGAATCGACAACATTTTCAACAAAACGGTTGCTGGTTACAGTAGAACAACCCTTTTCCCAAAAAGGAGAGTGTGCATTGAAATCACCGGCAATCAGCCATTTTTCATTCGTGCTTTGTATTGCGTGTAGCCACTCAGTGTTTTGGTCAGTTGGCCCTTTCGGCAGATATACAGAAACAACATTGAGAACAATGTTGTTAAGTTTCACACTGGCCGCGCATGAATATAAGTGTGGTAGATCAGATGGTGCCGGTGATGGACAGTGAATATATTCTGTACCTTCTCTGATATAAATAGCCGTGTTGATTTTTTCTTTTGAATCAGAAACTCTATTATGTACTGGTGGGTAGTAAAAGTGAGGTACCTTTGGTAATTTGAATTTGCATACATTTAGAGATTGCAAAACTAATATATGATAGCTATGATCTGCTAGATGTTGAATTAACCACGCTTCATTTGTTAGTACCGATCTGGCATTCCATTGTAAAATTCTCATTGATTTATCAGGCATGTCACTGATGAAATATCAACAATTCAACTTTGTATAACAAATTAAGAAAGCAAGTAATGTTCCAAATTGAACACAAAGATGGGAAGGATGAAAGGAATATGAATACGTTTGAATGTCTGTTGATTAAAGTAGGCCCTGAAGCTTATAACATGAGAGAGAGAGAGAGAGAGAGAGAGAGAGAGAGAGAGAGAGAGAGAGAGAGAGAGAGAATCTTCAAGATAACGATGATTTCCAACAGTTCAAAATGAAATCAGTCAGACAAGATTGTACCTGAGCTGAAATTAGAACAAATCTACTTCCTTGAACAATGTTCTATCCAGCCAGATCTTGACCTAGCGCCAGTTTCTAAGGACATCGTAATAGTTCCACCATGTGCCTCTGTCTTGCGGAAAAGGTAGATCACTATGCCTTGGGTAGGATGAAAAAACCCGGGGTGGATGTAGCACGATGCGTCTCGCTGTTTTCCTCGGTGTCTTCCAGAGCAGCCGTCGGAGGTGCCTTCCCAGGTTGCCGGCGAGCGTACTGGCTCCTCTTCGGGTCGGATGGATGTCGTCTCTCAGCGTCCTGGCGTTGGGATGGAGATTGCCATGGTTGACGAAAGACACTCTGGAAACACGAAGAGCTCAGAAGTCGTCAGAGCGTTAAACAGGTCTCGTTTCATTTCCAGCTCTGAATTCCTGACCGGGGCGATTTTGCTAATGATGATTTCCGCTTCTGGGTTTCGGGTGGCAATACCTTTTACAGTTTTGGCAAAGTCTGCACTGCAGACGGCTGGATCTTTATTTTTGATGTCATTGATTCCACAGTGAACAACAATAGCATCCACTGGTCTTTGCAGGGTGGTTAGAGTTGCATTAATTGTCGGTTCCAGGTCTTTGACATTATGAGTTTTCTTTGATATCGTTTCAAAACCATAAGACAAACCCAGTCTCTCTCCATCTATTCCGTTCAACACTGAGTCGTGCAGAAGCACGACCAGAGGAACGTCCTGTGTTCCTTCCGCTTTCTTTTCTTTGTTTTGACGTTGTACTACTTTGACGTCATTACTAGTTGCGTTCTTAACAGGTGTTCTTTTATTTTCTTTTGTTTCGTTTGCTTCTTTTTTGCTGTGTTTCAGTTCCACCAGCCCCGAATCTGTTGTTGGTGGTGATTTTGGACTGGGGTGTGGTGGAACTGACCTTGTTGCATCAGCGTAAGTAGGCCTACGATAGTTCGTGGAGCTGGCTTTTTGTCCCCCGTTCAGGTCTGTAGGCCTACTTACTGGACTTTTTCCGAAATTAGCGATGACATGCTTTTGTTCATTTACGGTTTTTTCAAGTGAAGCAACTTTATCGCATAAGTTCTGAATCATGTCTTTTAACTGTCTGATCTCACTTACTGTGTCACAGGGTGGATCTTCAGTTTGACTTTCTCCGTCGCTGACAGTCTGGGAGCCGTTAGCTTGTCGTGCAGCCCGCTCCAAAACTTCTTTTCGCAGACATAGCTTTTCTTCGTGGTTATTGTTGGTACTGGGTTTTTCTTTGGGAGTCTGGTTGTTTTGGCGTCCTCCCAGGCTTCTGGACCTAGTAGTTCTTGTCATGTTTCACGTAGATTCGTCTAATTTCAGCAGGACCTAAGTTTAGGCTTTGCCTATGTCCGCCATCTTGAATCCGTCGTCCTGTCTGTGTGTGTCTCTCTCTTGATTTCATTCTTTTCTTTGTCATGGGCACTGAGTTGGGGTGTGTGTGTGTGTGTGTGTGTGTGTGTGTGTGTTTGAGAGAGAGAGAGATCCCACCTATCTCTCTTTTCCTTTTCTTTCTTTCTACTCCCTCTCCCCCTTCTAGCCCTCCCCCTCTCGTCCTCTTAATAAATCAGTAGAAGACTCTGTCTGCCTTTCTTATAAACAACGACGAAAACTGGGTAGTATCTTGTATACTTGGGTGGGTGGAGAGGAGAGGATTGGGGGGAGGGGGGGGGGGGGGGGGGGGGGGGGGGGGGGGGGGGTTCTGTCCACGGAGATAGCATCCTGAGTTTCACACGCTTTTGACAGGATTGTTGAACAGTACAACACGTTTATTTGTTTACACACGTTGTAGGCACTGGACACAACCCTCTTACCCTACTGTGGAGATGGCAGCGGTCAGCGATCTGTCATGGACATAGTACGCCATGGCACCCTGACCACGCGTGACTCGAGTCACGGAATGGTTGGAGTGAAGGAAACTGATGTGTGTGTGTGTGTGTGTGTGTGTGTGTGTGTGTGTGTGTGTGTGTTTCTATTCTACACGCGGGCGAGTGCATGTGCATGCGCGCTTGCACGTGTTTTTTTGTTTTGTTTTGTTTTGTTTTTAATACTCATCTAGCTTGCATCCGGATAGAATAGGTGCAAATTAATTTTGCCCTCATCGACATGGGAAACACAGAGTGCTTCAGCATGTCGACCGACACCTGGCTGTGTCGAGGCTTTTGACCGTGACACCATCATTGAGCGGTACGGCAAAGCCGATCCCGCCGTTATCTCTGAGCCCTTCCCAGGTCCCCTCCCCCCCCCCCCCCCCACTCCCTCTCCTGTCCCAGCTTGACTCACTCCCACCCCGCTCTCTCTCCTCTCTCTCTTCTCTCTCTTCTGTCTCCTCCTCCCCTCCCCTCTGTCTACCTCCTCTTCCTTCATCCGTCACAGCCGATGGTGGTGGTGGTTGGTTGGTTGGTCGGCTTTTGTGGTCCATTGAACTTAAATGTACTCCGACAGTAGGAGGGGTTCTTGTGATCGATCACAGTGATAAATTAAAACGCATACCACGGAACTGGGAACAAACTGGCAGTGTGGCGTAGGGAATTAGAGATAATCTTATATTTAATAATAATTTGTCGTACAGCTAAAAGAAAATATCAGAGGGACCGTGACAGGTCTCAGACTCAAACTCTGTGCAGACTGTGTGTCTGTCTGTCTGTGATAATGCAAGCTTGAGAAATATGCTGTGTTTTTGTACATGGGCACACTGTATGTGTGTGTATGGATTGTGTGTGTCAGTGTTTGTGTTGGAGGGGGTAGAGGAGCTATGCACGTTTTGTTTTTCTTTTCTTTTTTTTTGTTGCTTTTTTTTTTCTTTTTTTGCTTGTCAGCATTGATATTTGATTAGTTACAAAGATAAAGACTAGAGAATTAGAGAGAATGTGATAGGGTGTGGAAGGACTGGAGGAGGTGTTGTTGGTTGTGTGTTGTGTGTGTGTGTGTGTGTGTGTGTGTGTGTGTGCACATGTGCGCGCGCGTGTGTGTGCATGTGTGTGAATGTGTTTACCTCCCAGTTGGTTTATGATCATAATACTTTTTTTTTTTTACAAGTAGCTGATGTGTATTAATCTTTCTCTGAAACCAAATGGAAGCCGTTTAATTGTGATTTTCTCTGTATTGTGGTGAGAACACCACAGACTTATAGCTCATATTCTTTGTTGGATACATAACTGGTCATGTTCTGTGTTAGATACACAACCAATCGTTTTCTTTGTTAGATACACAGCTGGTCATGTTCTGTGTTAGATACACAACCAGTCATGTTCTGTGTTAGATACAAAACTAGGTCATGTTCTATGTTAAATACACAATCGGTCATGTTCTGTGTTAGATACACAACTAGTCATGTTCTGTATTAGATACACAACCGGTCATGTTCTGTATTAGATACACAACCGGTCATGTTCTGTATTAGATACACAACTGGCCATGTTCTGTATTAATTTAAACAACCGGTCATGTTCTGTATTAGATACACAACTGGTCATGTTCTGTATTAGATACACAACCAGTCGTGTTCTGTATTGGGTACACAACTGGCCATGTTCTGTATTAGATACACAATTGGTTATGTTCTGTATTAGGTACACAACTGGTCATGTTCTGTGTTAGATACACAACCAGGTCATGTTCTGTGTCAGATACACAACCAGGTCATGTTCTGTGTTAGGTACACAACCAGGTCATGTTCTGTGTTGGATACACAACTGGTCATGTTTTGTGTTAGATACACAACCAGGTCATGTTCAGTGATACATACACAACTGGTCATGTTCAGTGTTAGCTACACAACCGGTCATGTTCAGTGTTAAGATACACAACCGGTCATGTTCAGTGTTAAGATACACAACTGGTCATGTTCCGTGTTAGCTACGCAACTGGTCATGTTCTGTGTTAGATACACAACAGGTCACATTCTGTGATAGATACACAACCGGTACGTTCTGTGTTAGATACACAACCAGTCACATTCTGTGTTAGATACACAGCCAGGTCATGTTCTGTGTCAGATACATAACCAGTCATGTTCTGTGTTAGATACACAACCAGTCATGTTCTGTGTTAGATACACAACTGGTCATGTTCTGTGTTGGATACACAACTGGTCATGTTCTGTGTTAGACACACAACCAGGTCATGTTCTGTGTTAGATACACAACTGGTCATGTTCTGTGTTAGACACACAACCAGGTCATGTTCTGTGTTAGATACACAACCAGGCCATGTTCTGTGTTAGATACACAACCAGGTCATGTTCTGTGTTGGATACACAACCAGCATGTTCTGTGTTAGATACACAACCGGTCATGTTCTGTGTTAGATACACAACCGTCGTCTGTTGTCACTCTGTTTTTTTAGATACACAGCCAGGCTGGATTCTACTGATGACTGTCACCCAAGAGATGAACGTCGACTTTATAGACAGGTGTATAAACAGGTGTAAATGATTGTTCTGATCACAACACAGAATTGGTCCTAAAGGCTGTCAGTTATCAACTTATTATTTACAGTTTAACTCTCCCCCCCCCCCCCCCCCTTTCTCTCTCTCTCTCTCTCTCTCTCTCTCTCTATCTCACTCTAATTCCTTTCTGTCTTTCCCCTCTTTTTTGGGTTCTAAAATCTTTACCAAGACATTTTCATCGTGATGAGGGATAGTTTGACTGCAATTGTTTGACCAACTATTGTTTTGTTCAGTAAAGTCAGTTGAGGTAATTCTAGCTGTCGTGCGTTTCTTTTCTTCACCTGTCAACACAAACAAAAGTTAATCTTAGTAAGTAATTCTAGCTAGGTGTGGTGTGTGTGTGTGTGTGTTGTGTGTGTGTGTGTGTGTGTGCGTTTGCACACACATGCTGTCAAACCTGCTCATGTTCATACTTTGTAAAGTGTGTGTGTGTGTGTGTGTGTATAAAGTATATCTGCTAGGTGATTGAAGTGTGCAATCTTTCAATGTTCTGATCATCACATCTTATGTTTTCAGCAGGTGCCAGAATCGCTGATTAACTACAGTTTCATTGCGATCTCCACGTTTCCCTATGAACACAATGAAGGTAATCGAAGACCTGCACATCTTTGCCATTGTTAGGTGAGTATGGTATAGATCTGTTTAATAGTTGTATTGAACAGTCTTGTATGACTATTGTCACAGCAGATTTCTCTGTAAGAAAAAAAAATCTCATTGTTTAAACTGAGAGATTTATCTTCACAAGTACTGAGTATTAGAGAATAAACAAGTTGTAACCACATATTACATACGCATTCTGTGTAATAATTGCAGTTGAACTTGATGAATGAATGAACTTCAGGACTATGTTAGAGGAGCATGCTGGCATGTTATCTAGTGCCATTGCCATAAAAAAAAAGTTTGCATCTCTTGTTGGTTTTGTTGTTGTTTCACATAGACGGAATTTCTGTCTGCTTCCAGTGAAAAGGAAACACAGTTGATGGACATCTTGAATCTGATTGCTTCCAGCAAAAAGATAACAGTTGAAGCAAATCCTAGATGTTATGTCGTTTCTTCCCAGTGATGATTGTAATCTTAATTTGTACACTTATTTGCTCTCTCTCTCTCTCTCTCTCCCC
>CM065718.1:51706423-51711423 GCA_033310375.1 Conus canariensis | reverse complement strand
GTATGTGATGATGTTGCCTGGGCTCTTCTTGTACAAGGTTCAGGACAGGGTTGATGTGGTAGTCTTCTTGGAGATTTTCTTGAAATGGAGTCTGTCTGTCTCATCTTCACCTTGAAGGTTTAGGAAGTAGGTCCTCATCTGTGTTCCATGCCTTCCTTTTGAGTTCATAGGCTCACTTAGCCCATCTCGGTCATTTAGAGACATGTTCTCTATCTCCATGCCCACCCTGCTGTTTTTCGCCATCTCGTCCCTCTTCCTGTTTCTCTGTCTTTGTGTTCTCCTTTATCTGACTTGTTTAGAGACATCTGTAACACATGGCTCTGAAGCTATGTTTCTCTACACATCAACATACACGTAATTTTTGCAAAAATAACCCATCAGTCAGCTTCAGCTCTCATTCACACAAATGGACACTGAAATTAAAACTGAATACTTAAACATTCTGATATATTTAGGGCCGTCGTCTCAGTAACAGCCACCTTAATTTACAGAGTGATGACTTTTATGTTATATTAGCTGTATAACATGGTCACATGGTCCACTCCTGAACCCCACCCTGTATGTGGATCCCCCCCCCCCCCCCCCCCCCGCTACTTTCCCTCCCAACCCCTCTTTCTCCTCTTTTTCCCCTCTAGTTCCCCCCTCTTCCCATGTGCCCCCCCCCCCCCCCCCCCTAAACTCGCATCTATTTCAGCCTGACAAAAGCATCAGTTTAGCATTTCACTACAGTACTAATGTTAAAGATGAAGAATTGTTCTTCAGAGACACATCAATGGATTTTGAAGCGGACTGAAAATGTGAAATGAGTGGTGACTCCCCTCCTCCCTGATCTTTAATTTCATCAAATGCAGGCAGAGGAAAGGTTGAGATCTTGAGAGTGATGTAAGAGAGTTATTGACACTTTTTGTTCAATTGAAGGATATATCTCTGCTTTTGAACTGTTGTATTGGTCATTTGAAGATTGACTTGTGAATAGTTTGCTGGAAGTTTTGACCTCAGATCCTGTAACCAGTCAGTGTTTCCTATATCTGGATCTGATTCGATAGGAGATCAGAACCAGTTTTTGTCATTCACGCTGTCAGCATTTTATGTCCCCTGAAATTTCAGAGAACAGTAGTTTGATTCTTCGTCGTATCATCTGTGGATAAGTAAACTAGATCTTTTTGTAACAAAATAGAATTAAGAGAGACTACTTTTTCTCCAGAATCCTCAGAATTCACAGTGCCCATACTTTGTAATGACCTGAACCTCTCTTGAGGAACATTACAACATGGTACTCCATAAGTCTGAGTTGTGAGTTTTTCTCCTTTAACTATTTAACTTCTTAAAGTATGAAATAAAGAATCATATAGCCCCATTCACTTTGCACAGCTTATGTAGAAACCTTGATGCCTTCCCTGCCAGTTTTTCTAACTGTCCTTTTAGACCTCAAAATTTTGGTGTCTAAAGTCCTTAAACCCTTTCGCGGAATTTTGGTTCTGTTGACAGATGGGAAAGGTCAGTCACACCGGCTGTGTGACTTAGCATTTATTATTTATTGTCAGTATATGGTATCTTGTAAATGTCGGATCAGAACAGGCACCACTAAGACACTGCCAAAGGGACTTTGCAGCAGTGCTGCGTCTTCTCAGGTGGGTTTCCTTATAACAGCCTGATATTGACAGCTCCATGAGGATTGTCAGAGTGACAGCTATGAATGGACAAGCCTGTGTGTGGTACTCATAGGGAAGCTCGAGTGATGGATGTGATAGTGATGCTGCTGTGTAACAAATCACAGATGAGACAAAATAAAACTGTGCTGAATTGGAATACCTCTTACATCCTGTTATGGTGGCTGAATGTAAAGATGTTTAATAACCATTATGTAAGTCACCTGATGAAAGTTTGTTTTATTAGCTTCTCTTTTTAAGCACTTAAATTATACTGGGTAGATTGCAGGAAGTACTTTAAAATTTCAGCACGAAAATTCTGAAGAGGAATACATGTACACTGTGAGTGATGTTTATGTGTGATTGTGGAAAAATACTGTGCCTTGAATGCATGTATTATTTACTTTTTGCTGAAAAAAAAAAAAGCACAAGACATTTACCCACATCACTATTGGCGGTAGGGGGCTGGGCAGTAGGGGCTTTCAGATTACAGTCCCCAACATTATAATTTGATGTACCTGCTTGGATCAAGCTGGTGTAAGGATCCTGATTAGACCTCCGATTTACAAGGCAATGTATGTGTCTTGAAGTCTTCATGTTGCTGAAGTAGACAGACAGATGTCCAGAGGTCTGCCATTGTGATGAATAATTTGTGTTGAAATGACTTGGTGGTGATGAATCGGGCTCAGAAGACCCTTTTTATGTATCAGAATGAAGTGGAGTAAAGAATAGCCAGTCCACTTTTTGTTTATGAGAATGAAGTGGTGTATAGAATAGCCGTAGTCTTACACAGACACAATTGTGACACTGCAGCTTTCAAAGGACAGACCGACTTTTATTTGGGATGAATTAGCCTGACCTCCTACACAGAGGTTAGATGCTGTTTTGACCTTTACATTCACACACACACACACACACACACACACACCGCCACTCGTCCCTGTCTTCAATCCCGTCTCCAGCCTCATCCCATCTGGTTGTACTTCTGGGCAAACTTTGGGGATGGGCCGGTTCCCGCTTAAAACAAACAGTCTTTGTAATTGCACCTGTTGGTCTTTTCTCTTGTTTCAATGTTCTTAGAACGAATTTGAACAGCGCAGCTAACGTTTTCATTTTTGTTTAACTGATCAAGAGAAAATTTTTCCATTCTAGATTATTTCCAGATTTATGTTTTTCATGCAGCTGATTACAGTGTGTGTGTGTGTGTGTGTGTGTGTGTGTGTGTGTGTGTGTGTGTGTGTGTGTGTGTGCATGCACGCATGTCACTTTTATACTGACAAATATTGATGTCTGATTTGATAAACTGTTTCTCAAGCTAGACTCTGCCCACCCAAGTTTCCTGGTTATAGTTTGTTCTGAATGTGTATGTGAGTGCGCTTGTGTGTGTGTGTGTGTGTGTGTGTGTGTGTGTGTGTGTGTGTGTGTGTGTGTGATTTTACTTGTAGTAGTTGTGGCAGTAGTATTGTAGTTTGAATTGAACCGTTTACTTCATGGTAATAATCACGGGAGGGTACTGGTACTGTAGGATTTATAATGTGTATTCACTGGTGAATTGCCCATCAGTCTGAAAAAGAAAAGTTTACCATGACATAGCATTGTTACCAAAAACATATGAAAAGTTACATAGTGGACATAAAGAAGAGCTCATTACATTGTCATCAGGTCAAAACAGGATGAGACTTGTAGCACTGGACAGCAAGGTAATACGCAGCAATGGGATAAGATGCGGATGATGTTGTGGTTGACTGTCTTCATGATCTGGCGATGGGCTGGAAGCAACGCCAGCCGCAGGAGAAGCAGGTGGAGACGGGAAGGGAGGGAAGGGAAATCGGGTGGGGAGGTCGCCCTGTGACCTCGGTGTTTCTGCTGAAGTGGCACTGGTGCCTGCCGTTTATGATGGCGTTTCGAGAGAAGCACAACGCCACTGACCAGAGCCCTTAGACATGTCATGGTCGACTTGAGGTATAGTTTATGGCAGGGTGTGTTTGTTTGGGAACAAGGAAGGCGTTATTGCGCGTCGGGGCCCCGGACTGAACTGTCTTAGTATCGGCAGGTGAACCCGGGCTGGGCTTGTCGCATAAGTGGTGGGCTACCTGTCCACCAGTGTGTGTGTGTGTGTGTGTGTGTGTGTGTGTGTGTGTGTGTGTGTGACGGCACATCATTGAACAGAAAGAACAGTACACCTATTGTTGTGAGTTGCATCCCTGTCTTCCTGTCTTACTAGTAGCTAGGCGTCAGGTATAAGGATTGTTTGCTGTCCACTTGAAATCCTTTATTTGTGTGTGTGTGTGTGTGTGTGTGTGTGTGTGTGTGTGTGTGTTGTGTGTGTACAATTTTGTAGAATTCTGCGTTTATAACTTCAGTATCATATCTTCTAACGTCAAAGCATGCCTTTTTGTATTTATTGAATATCCTCGACAAAATGAATTCAGAAATGCTTATCCTAGCCGTTCAAGCTACTTATTCAGTTTATTTTACAAATCCGCATATTTCCTTCGTTGTGAATAATGCACATTATACTCCTCTCTCTCTCTCTCTCTCTCTCTCTCTCTCTCTCTCTCTCTCTTGTGTGTGTGTGTGTGTGTGTGTGTGTGTGTGTGTCTGGTTGTTGTTGTTGTGTATGGTATTGTGTGTGTGTGTGTGTGAGAGAGAGAGAGAGAGAGAGAGAGAGAGAGAGCACGCGTGTGTGCGCGCGCACGCACACTCTCACAAATAAATGTGTGTTCTTTCATTTGGTCTTCAGTTTGACGTCATTTTAGATGAGTGTATACGCATGCATGCATCCATGTGTGCGAGTATAATTATTTATGTGTGAGTGTGTACACGTGCACGCGCTTTTGTTTATTGATGATCATTTTGTGTGTCATGTCGCGACCAGGTGTAGGGGCTGACAGGTATTATATAAAGACTTCGAGCGTGTGTGTGTGTGTGTGTGTGTGTGTGTTATCGCGCTGGGTTGCGGGTAGGTCAGCTGTACCGGAGTGTGTCCCAAAGTCAGCGCGGAGCGCGGCTGATAAGATAACGACCGACTGACAACCGAAATGTTGTAGCCGGTGTTCACCCGGCTCTGTTCCTCGGCTGCCCCCCTTCCCCCACCCCCACCTTCCGCCTCCCCTCCTCTCCTTCCCCCACTCTCTCCTGCTGCCCCCCCCCCCCCCCCCCCCCCCCACACACACACACACACACACTTCGCGTTACAAGTTGTATGCAGGTGCGCATACCATTGTGAAAGGTCTTTAGCAAAGTCCAAAAATCAGTTTTAAGGGAAGTAATTCATGTTTATTTCTGATCCAGGGGATTTTTAATATCATCAAGACTAGACTGCATGACGAAAATAAAACTACAATTGAA
>CM065718.1:51688923-51698923 GCA_033310375.1 Conus canariensis | reverse complement strand
AAATGTGTAGGGTTAAAAACTATGCATGTTATAAAGAAAGGAAAAGTGGGTGTCTGGCCTCATGGTTCATGAGATCTGGGGTTGTGTATATGTACTAGTCCGTATGGCACGCACTGAGGCCTCCTTGATGTGTCTGAAACTCTCTGTGTGTGTGTAAGGTAAGGTAATGTTGCTTATAGCCCAGCCGACTGCAAGTGTGTGTGTGTGTGTGTGTATGAGTGTCTGTGTGTGAGTGTGTCTGTGTCTGTGTGGGGTGTGGTGAGTGTGTGAGAGTAAATGTTTGTGTGTGTCTGTGTCTGTGAGTGAGTGAGTAAGTGTGTGTGTGTGTGTGTGTGTGTGAGTGAGTGATTGAATGAGTGAGTGTGTGTGTGTGTGTGTGTGTGTGTGTGTGTGGGGTGTGTGTGTGTGTGTGAGAGAGAGAGAGAGAAAGTTGATGAGTATGTGTGTGTGAGCATGTGTGCATGCGCGAAAGAGAGAAAGACTGAAGGAGGAAGGGGGAGTGCATGAGAGAAATGTAGAAAATGTGTGTGTCTTACACATATATGTACATGGGTGATTCTTGATGTGTGTGCGTGCACAGATGCAGTAACACACACATCTGCATGTGTATCTGTGTACAAGCGCATAGTTTGCCCGAACAGAGGTGCTCCATCTGCACAGAGGTATCAGAGACCGTCTTGACATTAACTGGGCTGGAGAAGTTTTCTGTTCAGCCAAGAAAACAATCTTGGTTCCAGTTCACATAGTGGCTGATGTTTGGAGCTGGCACAAATATTTGTGTTCCTGTTACAGGCACATTTGTACACATTCACCTGTGGGAATGCACATGTGCTGCCATTCTGCTTTCGAAATGTGGAAAGAGTTTGAAAAAAAAAAAACAAGAGAAAGGCATACAGAGAAATGTGGGCACAGTACACACACTCCTACACGTATTGTGCATGTGCACATATACACAGCCATATGCACACTCAGACATATATATGCACATGTATGCACGTGCACGCACACACACACACACACACACACACACACACACACACACACACACACACACACACACACACACACACACATATATTATAGCTTCTCACACATTATAGCTTCTCACATTTATCATCTCATTCTTGTGAGGTTACTTTAATTAGTGAGTCAGTCATATAGCTATTGCTGAATCTACATAAAATATACGAAAGGATCATCTTCATCCATCCCCTACCTCTCACTCTTCTCTCCCACATCAAAACCAATTTTGTAGTTTCCTAGTTTCATCATAAGGGTTTGGTTGGTTGGTTGGTTTGGGGGTTGATGAGGTGGTGTCTTTTTTTTTCACATCTAAGATCCTCTAGAGTGGATAGATGTTAAATTTGAAACACTCTCTCTCTCTCTCTCTCTCTCTCTCTCCACACACACACACACAACACACACACACACACACACACACACACACACACACACGAAGAGATGCGCATGCATGTGGATGTACTTGCGCATACACACACACACACACACACACACATGCACGCACGCACGCACGTGCGCGCGAAGAGATGCGCACGCATGTGGATGTACTTACGCATACACACACACACACACACACACACACACACACACACACACAGATCTGTTAGTGTCAAGAGTCAAGAAAGTGAGAAAAACCCCACACATGCACGCACACACAGCACAGCACAGCACAAAACACAACACAACACAACACACCACACCACACAGAGTGCCACTCTACTCGATTTTTCATCTCTCTGTGACTTCATGTAGATGTGTAAGGCTATGGCATGTTATGAATGATTTACAGGCTTATAGTAGATGTGAAGGACATCAAAATTTGAAGCCGTTCTTATTTGACAGATCTGAAAGTTGTGAAAATGTGAGTTGTGTGTGAGAACCCAGTTCTGGTTTTCAATTAGACTTGAGTGATACTTTCCATGTAGTTCACCATTCAGTGTCATTTGAGACAGCAACATCATGTCTTTTGTGTGTGTGTGTGTGTGTGTGTGTGTGTGTGTGTGTGTGTGTGTGTGTGTGTGTGTGTTTTTAGAAGGTGTTTATCAAGCCTGACCCTAGATTTTTGCCTACCAGCTCTTTACTGGCTTTGTAAATTCCACTTTTAAAGTTTGCCATGTATGCATCCATGCCCTCAAGAGCATTTGCTGATGCATACCTGCGCTTCAGCAGGTTTATTGGCAAGGATACAAAGGAGTAATGGGTTCAGGAACCTGACAGAGACACGTGGTTTACCTAGGTTTAGAAAATTGACCTAGATGGGGTAAGTGGGTTTACAAAATTAACACATGGGATAAGAGGGTTTAGAGAATCGACTCATGGGAGAAGGTTTAGAGAATTGATACAGAGCATGGACACATGGGATGAGTGGGTTTAGAAAATTGACGTGGACACATGGGATCGGTGGGTTTAGAAAATTGACATAGTCTCATGGGATGAGTGGGTTTGGGGAACTGACAGAGGCCGATGGGATGGGTGGGTTTAACATTGGCGTAGACACCTGGATGAGTGCCTTTAGAAAACTGGCACAGACTCCCTGGGTGAGTTGGTTTAGAAACTTAGAACAGACATTTAAAGAAATTGGCCCAAACATACTGGGGTGAGTGGGTTTAGGAAATTGGCACAGACACTTGGAGTGAATGGGTTTAGGAAATTGATACAGACACCTGGGATGAGTGGGTTTAGAAATTTGACAAACACACATGGGGTGAGTGGATTTTGGAAATTGACAGACACAGACTGGATGAGTGGGTTTTGAAAATTTACAGACACACGTGGGGTGAGTGGGCTTAGAAAATTAACACACATGGGGTGAATGGGTTTAGAAAATTGACAGACACATATGGGGTGAGTGGGTTTTGAAAATTGACAGACACACATGGGGTGTGTGGGTTTTGAAAATTGACAGACCCACGTGGGGTGAGTGGGCTTAGAAAATTAACAGACACATGGGGTGAATGGGTTTAGAAAATTTACAGACACACGTGGGGTGAGTGGGCTTAGAAAATTAACACACATGGGGTGAGTGGGTTTAGAAAATTGACAACACACATGGAGTGAGTGGGTTTAGAAAACCGACAGACACACATGGGGTGAATGGGTTCAGAAAATTGACAGACACACATTGGGTGAGTTAGTTTAGAAAATTAACAGAAATACATTGGATGAGTGGATTTTGAAAATTGACAGACACACATGGGGTGAGTGGGTTTAGAAAATTGACAGACACACATGGAATGAGTGCGTTTAGAAAATTAGCACAGACATCTGGGGTGAGTGGGTTTAAAAAATAAGTACAGACACCTTAGATGAGTGGGATTTGAAAGTTAGCACAGACACAGGAGTGAGTGGGTCTAAGAAAATGGCATAGACACCTGAGTTGAGTGGATTAAAAAAATTTACAAACTCATTGGGTGAGTGGGTTTAGAAAACGAACACAGGCTATACACTGAGTGGGATGGGATGATTGCTTTGTTCACAAGTCATGCGTATAAACTGAAAAGAGCAAACGATTTTGTCTCTGATGTTGTCATCTTTTGATTGTGGTGGATAGAATTAGTACATTTGTTTCCAATCCAAAGCTTTAGACTGTTGCATGAGTAAAGATTGATCGTTACATCCTCCATGTCTTCGCTCTTGCATTATTTTCCGGGCTTGTGTCAGTGCATTGCAGCCCATACTCTAGGCCTTGGCTTATCTTTAATGTCAGGTTTGTTGGTGTTCACTGTTTGTTGATGACTTTGCACTTTGATAAATGCAGAGAAAGCATTTGAAAACAATTAGCGCCAATCCCAGTTGTGTGGTATAGTGGTCTGAGGAAAAGTCATTGAGATCTCTTCAAATGAATCGCATTGTCCACCCCCTCCACCACCAACTATTTCCAGAGCTACTGAAGGGTGTGTGTGTGTGTGGGGGGGGGGGGGGGGGGGCGTTCTAACACAAAGACAGAGCTTTTGAACCACTTGAGTCAATAAAGTGTCATTGATAAGTGACGCTGGAACAACTAAACCAGTAACTGTCATTTATACACCATGTGACAGATGATACAACAAACCACTGTGCTAGATGTACGATTAAATCATGAGAGGAAACAAAAAAGAAAGTTCACACACAGACACGCTCAAACACAGCATGCTTGTGGTGCACAAATGTGCATTTGGTGCTGGAAGGGGTAACCACCTGTTTTGTACTATATTATACCGTCTTGAACTATGCAATACAAGCTAGTACTATAGCATACTGTTTTGCACAGTACTAAATTGAACTGTACAGTACGTACTGAATTATACTGTATTGAACTTGAAGTATGCTTTCCTATCCTGTTTTGTAATGTGCCGTGTTGTAATGTCCCCAACTCTTCTTTGTGTCAGCTTTAACTTTCTCACTTTCTTCCTTATCTATCCATTCACCAGCATATTTTCCAACAAATCTGGAACATACCTGTTTCATTTTATTTTCAGATTTTGATGATTGGGAACATTTATTGTTTAATTACTGCTTTCAGGAGATTTGACTTATTTGTTTTGGCTGTTCATGAATATTTGTATGTTTTTGAACTAAAGATGATACGTATAACTTAACTATTGCCTTAAAAGGGTTCTTGTTTTGTTTAGTGTGTGTGTGTGTGCGTGTGTGTGTGAGAGAGAGAGAGAGAGAGAGAGAGAGAGAAACCTTTGTTAATACATTTATCGAAACTGATGACACCCCTGAATTTACTAGTGTAGAGATGGGGAATCTGTTATTTTGTGTGATAATTTTTTCTATACATGATTTTTGTTTTTGTGTTTTTGTACATTTTAAATTGGCATTGTTTGAGAACGTTAGTTTATTTGGGAATATTCATGTTTAGGTGGTACAGGAACAGAGTGGAACTTATCAATACTGACACCCCAAACTTCTTCCCTGCCTTCTTACCATCAATGGAACTGGCAGGCGATGGAATACCAATGTGCTATAGGCGAGGGCTTTTGCTGACTGACAGCAGTCACACACTGACTGCCTAGAGCCATTTGAAAAAGGTGTCTTGACTACTTGCATGCTGCTGGCATGCACATTTGTTTCTACACCCTTTCCTCTTTTGTTTACAAGCCACTTTGCTCTCTGCGATTAATTTTTTATTTCACTTTTTTTCCCCTCCAGAAAAGTTTCAACTGGAGTAAACTATAGACTCTGAAGCTAACATTTTGGCCAGAATCTTGGCTGACTTGAGAAGCCATGAAAAGAATTTTGAGGCTGTACATTGGAAGAGATTGTCAAAAGTGAAGGAAGAAAAATAATGGTCTTTGCTGACTGTTCATGTCGGTGGATAGGAAATTCACTCAGATTAATTGAATTGGGAATCGTATTCAGGAAGATACTGCTGATGGTGCATTCAGTACTCATGATCAGATAGTGTGAAAATATTTGAGAAGATGAGTGGGCCAATTGACAGTTTTATTGATCTTGTTAAATATTTGAGCATGAAAGTGCTTGGCCATTTTTTGATAAAGCGATTATCAGTCTTAGTATGACCAAAACAAGCAAGTACAATGATTTTCTGCAGACATTGTCAGTGCCGTTATATTTGCAAACCTCATTTTGTTCATCTGCTGGCCCATCAGTACTTTTTCCTGCATGAGTAATTAATCTTTAGCACTCATGGCATTCTTTTTGTCTTCATTTCACCCATATGCATAGAATTTTGTGTTCAGTATGGACATTTTCACGATCTTGCTACTTCACCAGTAGCAGCATCATTAAGTTTTATTCACACTAAAACGTTATCAGGATTCTGACAAATTATTTGTATACAAGTGCACCACCACCGACCCCCACCCCCACACCCCCCAAAAATGTTGAACATACCTTGAAAATTAAGTTTCATCTTTTTTTTTTCAAAAGCAGTGAACTGTGCTATTTGTGTGTTCGCTGCTCGTTCTACTTGGTGTACAGGTAACTGGTAGGAGGAGTGATAATGGGAGCAAGTTTTTATACATGAAAGAGAAACATGTTTCATGAAAGAGTTCAGAGGGATGGAGCTGATCTTTGATTGGAGAGTGTATAAAAACTGGCTAGCACTTGAATCTCAATGCGACAAATTACGGTAGACTTGGTTTGTGGAATGGTTTTAGTCCTGATGTAGCCATACAAGGTTAACAGGGCTGTGACCGATTATGCGGACACTGTTCTGGTTTTTATTGCTCACCCTGCAAAGGGCTGGACTGCACTGTAATATGTTGTTGGTGAAGTCATACTTTTTCAGAATTGATCTCACAGAGAGCAGATGCTGCATGGAAAGAAAGGAACCCAATCATTATGCTCAACCAACCAGTTCGACATCTTGTAAAGAGAGGAGCTAAACAACCCTGAGGACTGAAATTCACCCAAGCGTGGTAGGGACAGAGAGGCACACAGGGAAACTGATATTCCTCCACTTTTTTTTCCCCTTTGTCACTAAAACCTGCAGCACCTTTTTTTTTTTTTTTGTGCTGTGCCGCCAGTGCCACTACCGCCAAATGCATATATGCGAATTAGAAAGGAGGTCATGGTGAGGTAGAGCGGCACTGATGACAAGTAATTACTTTCTTTCAGAAGCAATGGAGCAGAACTTGTTCGAGGGTGATGGCAAGAAAGAAAAAGAAAATCAGTGATATGTGACAGGCATGCGCTATATGAATCATTATTGCTTGCAGCCCCGGCAGAGTTTGCAGATCTCTCATCAGAATTTTCTGGGCAAAGTGCTACGGTTGATAGGATTACGAAGTGTTTGTGCCCATCTTGTTAATGCCGGGGATAAGAAATTCTAAAGTGAGATTATGATGGCACTCACAGTGATTTGTGAGAGTGGAGGACTTCGGTTCTGCTTCGATGAATATGAAGCTTTGGCCTGGTGAATTGTGGAACTTTAGCTGGCTAGCTGAGTTAGGTGCTACAAATTCAGTGAGGTGTTGTGCATGTTCTACCTTTACTGGGTGGAAACTTGAACTGCCTGCTTTCATATGGCTGGTAGGTGATTTTTTTTTTTTTTTTTTTAGAGTGGTTTCCATTTTTTTTTTTTTATAGAAAAAATTAAGGTATTTAAGAATGCTGCTCCATAGTCAATTTAGACTGTGTGGAGGCAACCCTATTACAAACGTAAGTGAGAGAAAAACTCTTTTTTAGCTGCATCAGCATTCTACAATCTACATTAATCACCTGTCACCTCTTTTTGTGATTTATACATTCACACACATACACACATTCCAACAAAGATGGCAGTGATGGCAAAAAGTATATAATCTATTTGGTGGATCTTCGGTTTGCAATATATAACAATTTCTCTCATAGATCCTAGCAAATTGTATTGTTGGAAATATTTGAAATATAACGTACAACTTCTAAAAGCATGATTTACATTTAAAACAAACAAACAAAAATTCACAAATGAATTTTCTTTAAAAAAAAAAAGTGGGAAAGTAGTCTGAGAGGGTTAGGTCCAGGTTAGGATTAAGTTTGGTTCAGGTTAGGGTTAGTTTGGCATTTTTGTGTTTATTGCATACACAATTGAAAAGTCGATCAAGTGTGGGTGTGTGTGTGGGTGTGTGTGCGTCGTTTTTTGTTCCCATGCCATTCTCCTCTTGCCTTTCTGTCTCTGTCTTCATGGTGTGGCTTTTGTGGAGATCTGTTCACTGAAGCGTTGTTACGCTGTGGATTCAGTGTGTGCAGCAGAGTGTGTAGTGCGTGCAAGATTGGGTTAGGGAAGGGGTAAAGTGGGGTGGGGGTGAGGGGGCTTTAGTCCTATGTGTGTGATGATTCATTGATACAGTCAGTCCGCTTTTTGCAGACATCCGGTAGATGGAGGTTTGTACTGTGCAGACTACATATCCTTGACATGGGAAAGGGTGGTTAATTGTGTTTGTGCATGTGGGAGTGAAGTTGATGAACATGATGACAGTGTTGGAAACAACACTTTGGCAACCCTGGGCCCTCTGCTGTTCCTTCTCTGCATGCAGAAACTGTGACATACCTGGTTTCATGTGCAGAAGTTTCTTAATCTCTGAAAAGCTTTTGACTTAAAAAATGATAGGTGGTTAGTGGGTTGGTTAATTTTGTTGGGATTGGGGTAGCTTGCTGGTCTGGGGATCAGCCAACAATTGTGAATTCAGTATTTTTTTCTTCTTCTCTCTTGCTTTTTCCTTTTAAGGACACATACTCACACACATGCATGCATGCACACAACACATGAACACACACACAAACACATGTGCTCCTTTCTCAAACTTGTTTAATGCGTATATACTTAAACGTTTAACTAGCTTGAAATATTTGGTACAGTGGGGTGGTGGCCTCATGGATAACACATACACACACAGACACACCGAAACACATGGATACAGACAGACAGACAGATGTACACACACACACACACACACACACACACACACACACACACACACACACCTTCTCTCTCCTCTCTCTCTCTCTCTCTCTCTCTCTCTCTCTCAAAACACCCCACACACACACACACACACACACACACACACACACACACACACACACACACGCACGCACACACACATATACCTACCTTGAAAGCCACATGATCACAAGTTCATGGTTCAAGTCTTGCAGTAGGTGGGATTTTTCTGTCCAGTTCACTGCTCTAGAGGACTGATTACCAGTATTTCAAGTTAGACAATGCAAGGTCTTATGTGCAACATGTAGTCTCCGCTCACAAAAATACCCACAGCAATGGTGAAGTTGACTTAAGGCCAACATCTGTGGAAAAATACATACTGACATGTAAACAAAACTACACAACCAACCAGCTTCTGTGGTTCAGTGGTTAGCATCAGTGATTCCAGTGTGAGAGATGGTGGGGTCGATCCCCATCAGAGTGAATTTGTGGGATTTTTCGGCCCCAGCCGGCTCTTACCCAAAGTTGAGTTTACTGAGGGCTCCTATGGGAAGATTCGAACCACACAGTCGGATTCCATCCATAAGCCTGTGAGAATGTCGCTCAGATTTCCTGACCAGCACTACAGGTTTCTGCCACTCGACCTGGTTGATTTCAGAATGTACTGAAGACTTAAAATGTAAGCTTAAGAGTGCAGGCCTGTCATTCGGTTTCAGACCAGCCGTTACGTCACACAGTCTCGGACTTGAATGGAACTCCACAGCATCATCTTTATCATTCTGATCTTCATCCTTATTGATTAGCAACAAAACAAAAAAAAAAAAAAAAAAAAAGGCTCAAATTCTGTGGCTCACCATGCCCAGTTGTCATGGTGACCTGACTTTTGATTTCCTGTCCACATCTATGCTCTCAGGAGTTGATGTCTAGGTCCTGAGTGTTTGCAAAAGATGGGGACTGTCATTGGATGGACGAGGCAGTGGCCTCCAGAGGGGGGCGCTCATTGACGCTGCCTCTGTGAGTAAGTAGTTTTTGTTGTCATCAGAAGGTTTAGCAAGTGGTGTCATGCATACGTTGGACCAAGACAAGCATAACTGAACACCACCAAAGTGACTCGGCAGCAGTGCAGCGTCTCCTCTGGGTGGTAGCCTCATGACAACAGCTGGAGCTGTGACAGGACAAGCCAGGTTGTGACTGTGTACAGAGAGTCAGTATGAGCAGCTTGGGATAGTGTTATTGAAGTGGTATTGAAGATGAAATTAGCCCCTACAAAAAAAAGTATATCTCTTTATCTATCTGTCTGTCTTTCTGTCTGTCTGTCTGTCTTATCTATCTATCTGTCTGTCTACTGAGAGAGAGAGAGAGAGAGAGAGAAAAGAGAAACAGTATTATGTGGAGAGCAGCCACCAAACAGCTGTGGTGTGTGAGTTTTAACAGTATGATACCATGCAGTGTGGGACATTTATGGTATTTGTGGCTGTGTAGTTTTGCTGTTGTGTGTGTGTGTGTGTGTGTGTGTGTGTGTGTGTGTGTGTGTGTGTGTGTGTGTTGTGTGGTGCGTGCGCGCGCGAGAGCACGCATGCATATTTCTGCACATGTCTGCACTCACAC
>CM065718.1:51638923-51683923 GCA_033310375.1 Conus canariensis | reverse complement strand
TTTTGTGGGCATGAAGCAGGATCATCTCTCTCTGTGTCTGTCTGTCTGTCTGTCTCTCTCTCCTATCTCTCTCTCTCTCTCTCTCTCTTTCTCTCTCTCTCTCTCTCTCTCTCTCTCTCTCTCTCTCTCTCTCTCTCTCTCTCTCTCTTTCGCTCTTCCCCTTCTTTCAGCCCAACCCTCTCTTATTCATATTTTGTTTTATTTGTTTTTTGTGGGCAGGAAGCGAGACAATCCAGACAACTCGATGACTTCTGCGTCCTGATCAGAACACTCACAGACTCTTGAATTACCTACTTTCTACACAGCACTTGCTTCATACGAATTGAGTCCGTCAAGCCGCGGAGCAGTGAATTCTTCACCTGACATCCTTCGCCAGTGACTTGGCTCCTCCTGTGTTCCATGCAAACGTATTTCTCATATTGTACTTCCCTGAGTGTACCATGCCAGAATTGTTGCTCCATTTATGAGCCATGCTGCATTCCAAGAGACTGAAAAGGCCACTCCCGTGATGTTGCGGGATATATTGGACTGCTGAAATTCGTGGTATTCCAGGGAACGACGTCTTCTGTTGATTATATACTCAGTCAAATCGGTGTTTCCCCTTTGGTAGTGCATTAACATGTCCAGGGAATCCTCAGCGATTAGTGTTCCATGACATGCAAAGAGAGGCTGTCATGGTTTGCGGTTCTGCTGACTTTCTTAACATACTTTATCAGTTTCTGCTAGGAAAGTAAGGGCCTTGTTTATATTTGCCATTGTCAGCCATAACCTGGAATTGTTGGAAGGTTAAGTTTCAAACCAAGTGCTATAGGTAAACTCTAAAGGCAAATTCCAATGTATAGTATACCCGTTAACTTAAAAATTGGTATACGATAATGTACAGCATTTTAAGGGAAAACACAGCTCTCCTTTCGTATCTCTGGAGCAGCTGAAAAACACAAAGATAGCACTTGCAAGGTTGTGCATTTTCCTCGACAGTCATTAAAAGCATGTGACTGAAGAAGATAACCTAGATAACTGTACGTTAGAACCTCTATACATGACTCAGAATTTTGGGCTGCTTTGTCAAGAAGAATGAGTAGCCAGTGGTCGAAACCGGTTCCTCCTTGCCTGTCTGAAGGAGACTGATGATGCATGGCACAGTGAGCACAGTGCTTTCACTGCCATGGATCAGTCGGAACAGCCTTCGCCGGCCAAGGGCCTTGTAGCGCATGATGGCAGCAGTGACAACATCGCCTCCACCCGGTCTCCAGGAGCGCCGGAAGGTCAGGCATCAACCTCTGTTTCCCCAGTGGATGAGACTGAGGAGACATCCCCGGCAGAGACGTCAGCGGCGGGAGTGGCATGTCAAGCCTCTAGCACTGCTTTCACTTCGACAGGGGGAGCCACAGTCACAGCCTCCAACACTGGCAGTGGGGGCAGCACTTCGCTGGTGATACCCCAGCCATACCTGCACTACATCCAGCTCCAGACCCAGCTACTTCAGCAGCAGCAGAATCTAGTCACCTCCATCGATCTATCATCGAAACTGGCAGCAGCAGCAGCAGTGGCAGCCAGCAGTACTGATCACTCTGAAAACAGTGGGGATGGAGAGGGGGGGTCAGGCGAAGGAGGGAAGGCCTCTACCCCAGTACCAGCAAGCAGTGCCATGAGCGTGGACAGTAAAGGCGACCTGGGGTCAGATGACAGTCTGGACTTCAATGATGGGCCCTACACAGATGAGGAGTACGAGGACTCTAAGGGAGGCAAGAACGATGGCAGGATTCGTCATTCTGGTAGTAGAGAATGATTTTTGTCATGTTTCTGTCATTGGTCAGGCTGCTTGCTCAGATGAATGATTGATTAGCTGATTGAGTGATTTGGGTTTTTTTTTTTTGTCATGTGTCATAATTGTATACAAAATTTTTTTAAAAAATGTAGGTATGTAATAGTATGAGTATTTATGGCTGAAATAGATTCTGTTGTCAAATTACACTGGTGAAGAATTATGAAATTAAATCGGCAAGGAAAAAGGGGTGATTGTCGGAGACTCAGGGTATTTTGATCACATCTGACCCTTCGGTTCGTCCTCCCAGTTTCCAAAAGAGGGGAATTCATTATATGCAAAATTGGGTGTTCAGTCCTGTCCAAGAGGGAACCGCAGTCAAATGGTTATATCATTTGGCTTCATTTCATAGCTGATGGTCATGAGTTTGAATCTCTTATTAGGTCAGATATGTGTGGCCCTTTGTCCATTCAGAGCTAGATGGGTACATGATGCAGTTCTGGGAAGATTATAATGGCAAAAGGAGAGAGAAGGACTCTGTATTGCATCATGCCATTCCTTAGAAACCGTGAAATTGCTACAAGTTCCTCACTTACATAGCTGTCAGACTATAGGGATTTTTTAACTCTCCTTATTTTTTTTAACCTCTCCATACAAAAATATGTTATGAAAGAAAAGGAAAGATGCAGGGGGAAGGTTTTTCTTGTACTCTTTGTATTGATGTTTTGTGTTGTGACAAATGAGGTAAAGAAAGCTTTACCTTCATATCAGGGGTAAAAGTCTTATAGAATAATCTAAAATCTGGAACTAAAAAGCTGTGTTTTGCTTGTCTCTGTATCGGTGAAATTGTTTCGGTGCTTGCAGGGTCAGCAAAATTTGGTGTGCGTACCTTTCAGTTCCTAGATATTCGGGTAAAAGCAGACTTGTTTGTTCACGGTTATTTTTATCTTCATATATAGTTTCTTAAACAACATGGGAGAGTGTGGAGGAGTTAAATGGCGAGAAAAGGACCCAGAGCGTTAAGGTCTGCGTTGATGAACATGATTTTGACATCATCCTAAGAACAGCACTGTACAGTTGAAAAACTACACACACACAAGAAAACAAGGCTGCATTTCCTGTTCACCTATTGAACCCTTTTTACTCTTGATTTCAGATCTTGATACTGGTTACAAAACTAAGATCTGATTTTTTTTTTTTTTTATCTCTAATGAAAACTTTGGCAGGATAATGGAATTTTTTCATCCAGTAGCCTGGCTGGCATGGGAACAAATTCAAACATATCCAACCCTGGAAATCAAGGGGGAAAAAAAATGGACTTGCACGTTATGTAGTTGTTGGAGTTTTTTTGGTTTTTTTTTAAATGCCAAATGTTTAAAAAGAACAACAACAAGAACAGCAACAACAACCATCCAAACAACTAATAAACTAACCAACACTCGAGAAATGAATACAAATCACTGTTGCAACTATCAGAGCCCTTTAGACAGGAAGTGACAAGAAATGTTTAAACTTGACTTCCTGTCAGTAGTGTCAAGCTGTGTTTGCTGTGCTAACAGTGATAGTAAGATTGGGGGCGGAGAGGGTGTTGGGGGATGGCGTTAGAGAGACAAAGAAAGAGAATGAAAATTAAAGTATGAGACCAAAAAAACCTTCTGGAGACGAAACAAAAATAGCTGGATGAACTTAAAGATGGTAGACTGGTGCGCAGACTTGTATGCCATAAGAGACAAAGTAGAACATGTGTTATTTTATGCCATATGGTCGCACGTTGGACAGCTCTGGTAGGAAGTGGGAGGAGGTGGGGAAACCATGGACTTCTCAACCAGTTGGTCCAATATTGACCGCATTTAAATCCATATGTACTGCATTAAAAATCAACTGAAGCTTGAGTACACCACTATCACTATTTGAACCAATGTAAAACAAAGATTGAGGTACTAGTACAAAACAATGATCAGCCAGTTTAGAGAAATCAATAATCTGAGCGATTTTTTTTTTCATGGATCAGCACCTTGTACTCTCACAGTAGATTCCCCCCCCCCTCACAAATTTTGTTTGTCAGTTTGTCATCATTGAATGTGAACAACTGGTTTTTAATTTATAGTTAATTAGTAAGCAACACACATGAGTGTTTTTATATGCTTGTAAATGCATATTATATATAAATGGTAATAACATAGGTGTGATTAGTTGATCGAAAATACTTCCTGATTACATTTTGCTTTGTGATAATTTTCAGTACTAGGATGGCCACAATTTAATTTCAGACTTCAGAGGATGGCCACATTTCCTGCTGGGTCCTGCGATTAGTTAAATGTTGATCAGTGATAACTGAGCAGGTTGTTGTCACTTCCATTATTCAAGGACTGTGTCCTTTGCTTTGGTTTTGGAAGATGTTATTGATTTTGTTTGTTTGTTTGTATTCATTTTGTTTTTGTGTCACGTTGTTTTCATTGAGGTGTTAGTTTCTGTAGACAAGACCCACAGATTATCCCAATAGATTTTGATCCCAAAATCTTAAATACTTTCTCTCCGCTAAGGAGGTCTTGCTGACAGTAAGGTTGTCCTTCTTTCTCAAGCCAATTTTCTTGATATTTTACTTGTGTAGATGCTGTTGCAATCATGCTATTTTTGCTATCATTACAATAAATGTTATCACTTCTGTTACTTTTAGGATCATGTTCAGTGTGAAAAGCGGATTTCCATGAAAGAAAATTGACTTGTAGGGGATCAAGTCTTCCAGAATAAACCTGAAAATGGAATTAAGAAAAAATTGCCTGTCTCCAGATCACTTAATACTTTCCAGACGGGCACGGCAGAGCAACGTCGCTTCCCTGCATGCGCGTGCACCGCATGTGCTTTGTGCTTACAACCGTTGCAGACGCGCAGTTTTCGCACTTCTTAAATTTTATGTCTCCTAATATAAACCTAACAAGCAACTATTATGTATCAACGGAAAGGGTAAAGCACGAACTTCGTAATGAGCATAGAATTAAATACATTTTGAGTAAAATAGCAACGCTACTGTTACAGAAACAACATAAGTAAAACGTAGGAGAACACAATCTTGTTTACGTTTGTTTGGTTAGTATGACAACAGCAAATGAGGAAGAAAAGGGGCATAAAACTTGGCTGTTACTTTGAACAGATGCAGAGAAAGCCTGAGGTATTCGATATGTGTAATCCAAGTGAATTCTTTTTTTTTTTTTTTTTTTTTTTTTTTTATGAAAGGAAATTAAATCATTGCACACAGTACACACTTTTCACTGTGTTGGCTTCAGATGAAGACATATAAGACATATAAAACTATTAAATACACAGAGCAAATAAATCAAGCTCATGTTCTCTTCGATAAACTTGTACACCTTTACCCCCCTCATTTTCTGAACTACTTTGCTGAACCAGTTCTAAAACCACATGTCATTCTCCTTCTGCCGGATATATTGGTGAAGCAGGAAATTCCACACGTGCCTTCCCAGTGCCAGACAGGTCTCTTTGTTCGGACTAATCTGGGGTCACAAGGTCATGGCTAGTGCATGTAAACTTACCCTTCCAGTGGCTAGAACCCTGTTCTAAATATTTATGGCAGCTGCATCCCCTAGACGGTAGACCAGAGAACATGGGAATTTTTTATAGTTGTGCCGTCACAGAGGCACATCATGTCCGGGCAGTACAGCAGTGCTGCGGTCACCAGGGGACCGCTCGTTGTGAACCGGTTGACTGAGTTGCGGTCTCTATCGCACGGTGCGTCGCGAAAAGGTTAAATCGTGTTTAGGAGTTTTCAGGATCAGGAAGGTTTAGTTGAATTGAGGTACTTTACATTTCTGCGACAATTTGGGAAAAGCAAAATCCTGTTTGTTGCATATCTTCCTTTGTGATTTATTGGTATAGCACGATTGAAAAATGAAGTAGATCTTCATAAAAGAAATGTGTACATTTTTGCATCATTTAGTAAAATCTTTTGTGCCAAAAACTTACGCTGTTGTGAATACCAGATACTCTGAAGTCAGGAACTTACCAAAGAGTTTAGAAATATGCCTTCCTATCAAACCATGAATCTGCGGTACAACGAGTAGTGAGTGTGTCGGGGGACAGAAAGGAAAAAGACATTCGTTACAAAAAAAAAAGGATGTTGATGTCTTAAACAACTTTCTGAAAGCTACATATGCAAAGTCACAGGGAGAAGGAATAGCTGGAAGTACTTGTGTGTCAGGAGATGAAGTTGCCAGTGTTTTTTTTCCTGCTGTGTGGTTGGTCTGAATATGGCTTCCTCAGGGGGAGGGGATTCATTGGATTTACATGCAAAAAGTGTCATACACTTATAAGCATGTACTGCGATTATCAAAAAGGCGATGTTGAGGAGCCACCACCACAGCTTGTGTCAGTAATATACCAGTGTAAAACAAAAATCAACCGGATCTATGAGAACAAGTATCTAACAGTGTATCTAGTTCTTTCTTTGCTATATGTGCTTTATTCTCATAGCAGGTCTGTTATTTATTTATTTTTATTTATTTATTTATCTATTTTTTAGTTGACAGTTAAAAGTAATAGAATAGTTCATGTGCTGAACACCAAGGTGCATTATTTCTTTTTTTTTTTTTTTGCTTTTAAATGCATATTATATTTAAATGAGTTACAGTTACTGTGTGTAGTAAGTGCCCCCCCCCCCCCCCCCCCCCAAAAAAAAAAAAAAAAAAAAAAAGAAAGGAAAAGAAAGAAAGAAAAGTATTTTCATGATTGTGTTTGGTTTCATAATAAAACAAACAAACAAACAAAACCTTCAGGCTAACCAGGACGATGCAATTCAGTTTCAGGATTGGAGGGATGGCCTCATTTCAGTGTCAAGATCAGGGATTCTTGTTTTCCTCACTGGTCCCTGTTTAAAGTTGAATGTTGATTATCACAGTATCAGTGATTGCTGGGCAGGTTGTGTTTACTTTTTTTTCTTCAAGGACTGTGTTCTTTGCTTAGGTTTTGCAAGTTGTTTTTTTTCATTTGATGTGTGTGTGTATGTGTGTTGTGTGTGTGTGTGTGTGTGTGTGTGTGTGTGTGTGTGTGTGTGTGTGTGTGAGGTGTTTTTTTTCAAGGACAGTACCCACACAGTGAATTATTACAAGAAATGTTGACCAGTATGTGAAATAACTTTCTGTCTGCTGTTAAGAGGTTTGAAGTAACGCTCTCTCTGCTGTTAAGAGGCTATTAAGAGGTTTGAAGTAACGCTCTCTCTGCTGTTAAGAGGCTATGCTACCATCTTGGTAGTCCTTTTCCCTTATGCCAGAGCTCTTTACCTTTCACCGGTGTATTTATTATCACATTCATTACAATATGTGACACAGAAGTTCTGTTAATACGGCTTTTGCGTTTATTGTGAAAATTTTAGTTCCATGTCTTCAAATTGTCTTAGTTTGCATGTAATTTTTCCGGAGTAAACAGGAAATCAGGAAGGAAAACCTCTTGTAATGGTGATTCTGAAAGTATACAAAACTGAATAGGGTATTTTCATCATTGTATGTTTGTTCTTTTTCATTTCTTCAGATTTCATTTCATAATTTTAAAGTATGTTTTAAATGTGCATTTTTCTTGTTCTTGGACAACAGTGTTTACATTAAATGATTAAGATTGTCGACTGTTTGACAAGGATACTTGAGTGTTCTTTAGATCGTATTTTAGTTTACTTTTGCAGAAGTAATAACATTTTTTCCTGCGTTCAGTGGTTTACTGGTAGAAAATAAGTTATCTTTCCCTGTAATTCTGGATTAGTTTGGATTTAACCACCCGCCCACCTCTGCCACCTTTCCCAAAAGGAATGAGGGGATAGAAGTAATTTTTATGCTTTTCTCTTTAATTCTAGGTTAATTTGGATTTAACCATCCTCCTCCCCCCCCCCCCCCCCCCCCCCCCCAAGGAAATGAGAGGGTGGGTGCCATTTTATGTTTTAAGCTTGATAAGGAGGAATTGAAGAATTAACCCAATGTTTGAATTTAACTTCCTCAGGTGGGCGTAACATCAACCAGTATGGCAGAGAGTTCACCAATGGCCGACCTTTACCTGACCACCTGCGTTTCCAGATCTTGCAGTTGGCACTGCAGGGCATCAGACCCTGTGAGGTCAGCCGCCAGCTCCAAGTATCCCATGGCTGTGTCAGCAAGATCCTCAACAGGTGATACGGTGTGCACTTTGTCGTTTAGTAACCTGAAAATCCTCAACAGGTGATACAACATGCACTTTGTTGTTCAGTAACCAGAAAATCCTCAACAGGTGATACAACCTGCATTTTGTTGTTCAGTGACCAGAAAATCCTCAACAGGTGATACAACATGCATTTTGTTGTTCAGTAACCTGAAAATCCTCAACAGGTGATGCAACAAGCATTTTGTTGTTCAGTAACCTGAAAATCCTCAACAGGTGATACAACATGCACTTTGTTGTTCAGTAACCTGAAAATCTTCAACAGGTGATACAGCATGCAGTGAAATTACTCAGCTAGTGATACAACACACACTTTGTCATTAAGGAACCTGAAAATGCTCAGCAAGTGACACAATATGCAGTGAAAAACCTCATAGGTGATACGACATGCACTTTGTTATTTAGTAACCTGAAGGTCCATAACAAGTGATGCAACTAGTGATGAAATATGCACTTTGTCATGCAGTAATGTTAGAATCCCAAACAAATAATACAGGATACAGTTTGTCATTCAGTATCATAAAAATCCTCAAAAGGTGATAAAACATGCACTTGCCATTCAGTTACCTGAAAATACTCAATGTGTAGTAATACAACATGCGCTCAATAACCTGAAAATACTGTACATTTAATACAACATGCAATGAAAATCTTCAGCAAGTGTTACAATGTGCACTTTGTCATTCAGTGATCTTAAAATCCTCAACAAGAAATACAAAAAATGCAGTTCGTCACTCAGTGACTTGAAAATCATCAGCAGGTGATACAGCATTGTTATTCAGTAATCTGAAAATCCTCAATAGGTAATACAGTATGCACTTTGTCATTCAGTAACCTGAAAATTCTTAGCAAGTGAAACAACATGCACTTTGTCATTCAGTAACCTGGAATTTCCCAGTAGGTGGTACACAACATGCACTTTGTCATTCAATAACCTGAAAATCCTCAACAGGTGATAGAGCATACAGTTTGTCATTATGTAACCTGAACTTGTCAATCTGTAACTGAAAATCCTCAACAGGTAATATGGCATGCACTTTGTCGTTTGGTAATATTAAAATCCTCAACAGGTAATATGGCATACATTTTCAATCTTAATCCTGAAAATCTCCCAACAGATGATAGAGATTGCACTTTGTCATTCAGTAACCAGAAAATCCTGAGCAGAAAATACTTTAAGGGGTGACAAGAGTTTCTGATTCAGATCTGGAATCCGGCAAAGAATTTTTTTTAAGTCTGAGCCATCATCAGGACGTGATGTGGTTGAGTTTTCTATCCTTTCATGGAAATATATACATACAAAACAAGTGAATTGAAAAGAAAATGAAGAGAGAAGAACTTGCTGCTAATTTGTAGAAGTGAAGTTGTCAATTATATGTTTTTGGTGTGAAAAGATGTGATTTTGCCATTGTCACATGCTGAATTAGGCTTTCACATTTTAATGCTGAGATGAAGTTGTTTTTTTTTAAAGAATCCTAAACTTAAACTGGAAAACGACCCGAAGAAAAGGGGAATATGGCTGTGGATAGGAGAGAAACATGATGATGGTTAAGTTTGAGGTGTAGATCAGAAAGTGGCAATCATGAGGACATGCTATTTCATCCCATATGGGGAAAAAGAGCATTTTGTGTGTCAGGTTAAAAAAGGCTCTGATTGCTTACATTAACAACCCAAACCACAGTATAGAGACGCTCGGGTCGGTGGAGACAACTTGTGCACTAAATGTGGCAACACAAAGAACAGCTACAAAGTCTTTTCGTAATGGCACTGTAGGGCTAAAATCGCTGCTTTGCTTCTTTATAGTGGAACACAGCTTGTCATTTTTGATTTCAGAGTGTTTTAAAGTGACAGCCACTTACTTCAGACATCTTGGAAATGACTGAAGGAATAGATGTATATTAAACTTTCTTATCATTGCCGGTGTTATTACAAAATAATAACTTTGGTGTTTCTGAAGCGTAATATCAACAAACTTAACTATCATTGTTTTTTGTCAGAGAGTTAAGGAGTCAGTGAGTTAAGGACTCAGACATGTAAAGAAAGTTTCTGAATGCTTGCTTTTAGGAGGCACACATCAAAAAGAATTAAATGAAGAAGATTTTGTGCACGACATGCCAAATATGTAACAGTACAAAAGAAAGAATTTAACATTTCATTTTAGTGTGATCGACTCAACCACTGTCTGTCTCTATGTTTGTCCCCATGAATGTAAATTTGTGTGTTTTCTCAGAATATGGAAGATACTGTAGAAACAGGGATGTAGGAATTTTATCTTCTGTTGTTTAAAACTGAACGTATTGATCTCATTTTCGATAAAACAGACTTGCCAAAGTTCCTAAAGAAAACCGGTCTAATAAACAATACTCAGTGGTCATCATTGCTTCAGAATTCACACGCACACACACACACACACACAAACACACACACACACACACACACACACACACACACACACACACACACACACACACACACACACGCAATTTGTGAGTCACATGGAAACATAAAGCAGTTGCCTGTGACGTTTGCAATACATGGTATCACACCAAATCTATGTCATTAAATTCAGCTGTTTATGAAGCATTATGTAACAGTGATATATCTTGGACATGTTTTACCTGCGGGCTTCCAAACTATAGTTCGAGACTTTTTGAAGATTCTATTAAAGATTGTAGTTCAGAAAGCAGCCGTTTTGACCCTATCTCACGAGACCGATTCCCAAAAGAAAACTTGAAATTTTGTCCTAAGTTTGCATCCACCCCCGATTCAAAAACTGATAAAACCCCAAATCATAAAGTTCAACCGAACTCCAAATCATCAAAAGAAAAAGACAGACTTAAATGCATGGTCGTAAACTTTCAATCACTTACCAAGAAAAAGGAAGAACTCAATAATTTAGTCACTGAAAAAAAACATTGATGTTGTAATTGGAACAGAAACTTGGCTAGAAACTGGAACATCCAGCAGTGAGCTTCTAATGGAGGATTTTGATATTTATAGAAAGGACAGACTTGGAAAAAGAGGTGGGGGAGTCTTGATTGCCATTCGGAAGAACCTAGCCAGTGAGTTTTTATATCAAGGCAAAAATAGCGAAAGTTTATTTTGTAGGATTAATTTTAAGAATAAGAGACCTGTCGTTGTTGGATCAGTTTACAGACCTCCAGACTCAGATGAAAATGTATGTTCGTCTATTTGCAGAAACATTTCCGACATTGTTTTGGCCAATACGAAGGCAATATTATGGATTGGTGGAGACTTCAACTTACCTGATATTGACTGGCGTGAAGATGCATTAATTCTCAGTTTTTTGATACCACCAAAGACCTTGGATTAGTGCAGTCAGTTGAAATACCAACACGTGGCAATGCATTCTTGGATTTATTTTTTACCAATTGTCCAGGCGATTTAGGCAATCAGGAATTAATTGCAGGCCTGGGTGATCATGACATAATTCTCTTAGAGAGCAACTTTCAACCCTTTCGAAGAAAACCCCTAAACGTACCATCAGACTCTGGAACCAAGCAGACTTACCAAAAGTATGCAGGGACACTCATGATTTCAGTCGTCTTTTTTTTGAGGTCTCATAGTGTTAAAGATAATGTCAGTGCCCTTTGGAAGTGTATAAAAACTAACTTGGAATTTATTATGGATGACAACATACCAACTAAAATAACTTAAGCAAGAACCACCAGCCATGGATTAATATAAAAACAAAACGTTTGTTGAGAAGGAAACATCGGTTCTTTAAGAAATTGAAACTACACCCTAATTCAGAAAGATTACTGATTAGGTATAAACATATTAAGAGAAGGTGTCAGAGAGAATGTAGGCTTGCTCACTCCAATTATGTTAATTCGATAATTTCTTCAGGTGATCATCAAAACAAGAAATTATGGTCTTACATAAGGAGTAAGAGACAGGACAACATTGGGATTCCAGACCTGAGAAATAACCAGAATAATCTAATACAGGACCCTGAAGGAAAAACAGATTCACTAAGCAATCAGTTTTGTTTGGTTTTCTCAAATCCCAAGCCTTTAATTAACGTTAGACTAAAGGATGATGATAAACTCCCTGAAATGCAAAATATCAAAGTAAGCAAAGCAGGAGTATTTAAGTTACTGACCAACATCAATGAAAACAAAGCTACTGGTCCTGATGGCATTCCTGGCAAGCTCTTAAAATTATGTGCCAATGAATTGGCTGAGGTATACCAACTACTTTACCAAGCTTCACTGGACCAGGGAGTAATACCTGATGAGTGGCGAGATGCTAGCATTGTACCTTTATTCAAAAAGGGTGACAAACAAAAGCAGAGAACTATAGACCTGTATCTCTTACATCCATATCAGCAAAACTACTTGAACACATAATATATAGTAGCATAATGCACCATCTTGACAAATATGACTTCTTAAATAACGCCCAGCATGGTTTTAGACAGCGAAGGAGTTGTGAGACTCAACTTATAACAACTCTCAATGATTTTAATAACTGTCTTAACAACAGACAGCAAATAGATGCAATTTTATTAGACTTTTCTAAAGCCTTTGATAAAGTTGACCATGAGGGCCTGCTGCTTAAATTAGAACACATCGGCATTGGCGGTTCTTTGCTAAAATGGTCTAGATCATTCCTCGTTGGGAGAACGCAGAAAGTTGTTGCGGAAGGGTTGTCATCCCATTGTAAACCAGTCTTGTTAGATGTACGACAGGGAACTGTTCTGGGGCTCCTGTTTTTTTTTAATTTATATAAATGACATCAGTAGAAATCTCTCTCCTGGAACTACTATAAGGCTTTTTGCAGATGACAGTTTAGTATATAGAACAATCAGAAGCAAGAATGATACACCATTCTACAAGAAGATCTAAATGCTTTACAAGAGTGGGAAAGAACTTGGAAAATGGAATTTCATCCCCAGAAGTGCCAAGTGTTGCGTATATGTAATAAACGCTCACCAACTAGATCAGAATATTCTATTCACAATACTATTCTTAAAGAAACCAGTGCTGCAAAATATTTAGGCGTGATTATAGATAGTCGTCTCAAATGGAAAGAACATTACAATTTAGTATGTAAGAAAGCAAACAACATCTTAGCTTTCTTATACAGGAATATGAACGACTGCCCCAAAAAGGTTAAGGACGACTGCTACAAAACACTGGTTAGACCAGTACTGGAATATGGTTGCTCAGTCTGGGATCCTTAAAATCTAAAGGACATTGATAACCTCGAAAAGATTCAGAAGAGAGCAGCACGGTTCGTAACAGGGAACCATATCAGAGAGAAAGGGAATACTAGGAAGAACATGAGGAAATTAGAATGGAAACCCTTAGAAGAGAGAAGAGCTTTTATCAAACTTAGATATCTTCTTCAAAGGCAGAACTAAACTAATTGATATCCCAATGGAACAACTAGTATTGAATAAAAGTAGCACCAGGAGTGGCGGCCAATCTTATGCCATACCTGCATCAAGTATTGACAGCCATTTACATTCATTTTATCCTAGTTCTGTACGGCTGTGGAACTCACTGCCGGGTGCCATCAAGATTGCCACAAATGCAGTCTCATTTAAAAATCAAATTGATACGACAGTCTTGAGATCTGCATATTGACTGATTTTTCTATTTTAACTTCCCAGATATTTTATGGTTACCTGGGCCTGAACCTGGCCATTGCTTTTAACTCTTGAATATCATGTGCGACCCTTGTTGCCAAATCTTGCTCCAGGGGCCAACAGGCTGAGTCGCACTTTATTTTATTTTATTTTTTTTTAACATGCGCACTGGTGACCTACTCGTTTTTGAGTGAACCAGCCTTTTAGAAGAAGAAGAAGAAACACACACACACACACACACACACACACACACACACACACACACACACACACACACACACACACACACACAAGTTCATAAAGAAAACCGCTCAAATGTACAATAGTCAGTGGTCATATTTGCATCAGAATTCACACACACACACATATACACACAATTCAATTCAATTCAATTCAGATTTAATCCTTTGACCCCTGTTGGGGCATGGAGGATACAAATGTAACAAAGAGAAATACGAAACTCACTCAGATCAATGTGTGAACATAGTTGCAAAATGCATCAGAATTCACACACACACACACACACACACACACACACACACACACACACACACACACACACAAAACACACAGAGCACTCATGCATGCACAACACGCACACACACATTCTTAGCAGCTCACAATGTACAAATGTTAAGGTATGGGAGTGATAGCTGCCAGGGCTGTGATGATCACCTTTTTTGTGTGACAATCATACACACACACACACACACACACACTACACACACACACGCATGCATGCACGCACACGCACGCACATGCACACACACACACAGACACACATACACACAGAGGAGCTGCTCAGTCCAAAAAGGAAAAAAATGCTTCCATAGCCAGATCATCAGACGTTAAACTCTAGGGCAATTACACCATCATAAAGGTTAGGTACAAATTGTCTTAAAAAAACTTTCAGAAGACAAACTTATAAGGTGCACTGAAGAAAAAAAAAAAAAAAAAAAATGAAACCTTGACTGTAGAAGCTAACATTTGCTATCTACAGTGAAATTAGTTGATAGCTCAGATCAACAGTTCAAAGTGATGACATCCACTAAGTCACACTTTCATAATTTCAGGTATCGCAAGACGGGAAGCATCAATCCTGGACAGATCGGTGGCAGTAAACCTAAAGTGACCACCCCTGATGTAGTCACCATGGTGCGGCAATACAAGGCAGATAACCCTCAGATGTTTGCTTGGGAGATCCGTCAAAAGTGAGTGTGGCTTCCAGACTGAGTCATCAGTGTTCAGTTCTGTTTTATTGTTGCTTCATTCTGTCGAGCTTTCCTTTTGTTTTTGTTCTTTTACCCTCATTCTTCAGTCTAGTAATTTATTTTCTTGTTCATCTGACCTCTTCTTATCTTTCCTGTCTCTCTATGATCTGTGTATCTAGCTATATATTACACACATACTATCATCCTTTCACCATGGATCATCTGTGTGAAGTGACTGACACATGAACAGTCACAATGCTGCTGTCTGACATGGATTACAGAATGTCTTTAATTAGAGTCTGATCTTCTGTGTGTGGGCTCATACAGAACCTGTAAAACTTTAAGTGTCCTGGAAAAAGTGAAGAACCATTTGCAGGGCTTAAAAAGTGCTGTAAAACAGCACAGGCCAAAAAAACAACCAGGACAAGTCCTAGATTTGTCCTAATCTGTGAACTGTAATCTTGCTTTTTAGTGAGCAAAAATCTTAACTATGCTTATTATTAAAAAGATTCATGGAGAGACAGGTTGAAAAAGAGAAGTGCTGGTACTTGTCGTTGATTGACCCAAAAACCTGAGGCAGACATTACACTTCCTGCTTTAAGCTGCCAACAGCAATAGATGGCTACAAAATAAAGACTGCAAAAACACTGAGCAAGCTGCACTGTTTGTAGAAAGGATTTCAACATCACAAACAAGGGTTGACAGTGCTTTGAAAAACCATTGCCAGAAACACAAGGCTTTGCCATACCAATTTTTGACTGTATCAGAGTGAGATTTCACAGTATTACTCTGTTCACAATCTTTGAAAGTTACTGACAGTGCTATAGAAAAGTCCTGGACAAGTGGCTGAATGTTGTTGGAAAGTTCCATAGGAATCCTGTAGGGTTCAGCCACAGGCATCAGGTTGACCAGGGTGATGGAAAAGGCTCTGTTCCTCACTTCACTACCAGGAGCCGCCAGGTCAGGAATTGTGACTCCATACTGGGAGTCCTGTATTGTATCCACTCTAGTGTTCCACCTTTCAATGTAAAGTATATTTTTCCAAACTGTAGACGGTTTATCTCAGATTCTGACCTCAGCATCTTCCATTGCCAAGTATCCTGTGGAAATTTGGGTGCCAAACTAAGTAGCAGAACTTGTGCAAGTGACCTTTTGCAGCTTTACTTTGATCATGTACAGTATTATAATATCATAATGAATACTTATATAGCGCCTATTCTTGGCTAGAGACCAAGCTCTAAGCGCTTTACAATCCACACTCGTTTACACAACAGGCTTCCTACCTGGGTAGTGCCGACTGAAGAGCTGCCAGCTGGCGCTTCATTCAGTGGTTTCCTATGTCATCCAGTCCAAATCATTCAATATCGTTCACTCAGTTTCCTCATTTCCTTCATTCTTTCCATTTCTTGCGCAGGGTGCATGTTATGTGTAACGTGTCGTCCATACCAACGGCCAAACTGGCCTTCTCTTCCGAAAGTTCGTGATGGGATTTTACGTGTGTGCAAGGTGTTAATGTGTGCGTTCACACATGGAACCTCGGTTTATAGTCTCATTTGGGAAATGGAGTCAGAACCAATGTTAACTCCGAAGGAAAAATCACCCTGCACCGAAACAGCCCGGCGGGGATTCGAACCCGCAACCCCAGGATCACCAACATTACGAGTCCGGCGCTTTACCAGCTGAGCTCTTCCAGCCCCCATCAAACAGTACCCATGTTTGCTTAGCTCAGAGGATCCATTATCCAGGATGCACATTAATCCAGCTCTCATACCATAGTGTGTTTCAGTCATGTTCATACATTCGTGTCCTGCTGTCTTCTCAGGCATACAAGAACAAGCCTCAGTTTTGCATGCAGTGGACTTGATCAACATTCCGAAACACCAGATTCATGGATGAATTCAATTTGTTCGCTGTGCATATGTTTGTGGGTTCCACTTTTCAGCTTTCAGAACAGACTTTTGGATGAAGATAAGCGGTGCATCTTACTTTTCTGAGTATCTTATTTGCGTAGTCTGAAAGTTATGATATTAGTTTTGGTTTGTTGGGATGACTTAAAAATAACCTCATTATGTGCATAATATATGATGAACTCAAATCAGAATCTGTACGAGTTTGACATTCCCGAAAAGGCTTGTTTGGTTGGCAGGACCAAACCTATATAATCAAAACTAGAAATGTAAAGAAGTTTCTGATAGATAGCTAGTGGACTGAGACTGCCTCTTTTTTTCAGTGCTTGTCCATGGTGTGTGTGTGTGTGTGTGTGCGCGCGCGCGCGCGCGAGCGTGCGCCTATGCAGACAAAGCATGATGTTAAGGGAAGTTCACTCTAATGAATCAAACCTACAAGACAAGGGCAGAAGCTTGTCAAATGTATCCAATGGATATCTTGAATACTTTATGAATTTAACAACGCTCTTCATTACTTATAGTTTTGTAAATCTGCAATTGATTGCATTTTCACCATGGTCACATGACTTTTTTTTACACTAATGGTCTGTTGTTTTTTTCTCCTCTGTCTGTCTCTGTCTCTCTTTTGATAAAATTTACTATTACTTTTCACTGTTGTGTTGCGTGTTAATTTATTTTCTTTCCCCACAGGTCATTCAACACATGCAAAAAAAGTATCTGTTTGATGATCCCATTGGTCTGATCTGTGTGTGTATCTCGGGTCTTAAGTATTATCTACCTCTGTTTTTGTATCTCTGGTTTGTCCATCCATCTTAAGTATTATCTACCTCTGTTTTGTATTTCTGTTTGTCCATCCCGTTTTTATGTTCTTGAGAGCACAGCCACACCTGTGGGTGTCTTTGCACAGGTGTGAACTGTTGTTGGGGGGGAAAAGCTTTAAAAGATAACAGCATTGTGTGCATGTGGCTTCAATGCAGGTTGCTTCAAGACAGTGTGTGCACAGAGAAGAACATCCCCAGTATATCATCCATTAACCGCATCATCCGTGACAAGGCTATGGCACAGCGACGGGGCTACGAGCTTTCAGAGCAGGGAGATGTAAGTACCTGGGATTCTGTTGATCAAATTGTCCCATAATTTGTTATGTTTGTTTTGTATCCTCAGACGTTTCCACGTGTTTGCAGTTGTGTGTGTGTTTATATGCAAATGCATGTATCTAAATTAAGATGATAGAAATAAAATGACAATGGTTGATAGGAAATGGTCAAGACAAGTAGTTGGGAAAAAGGCTGTGTGTTTGTGTTAATGCACATGCTAACATGCGTGCGTGTGTGTATAAATTTTAGTACAGCCAAGGGCATTAGTTTCTTTAATATGCATGTATTTGTAAATGCTTATGCATGTTAAGATTTAAGAAAGTATGTGTGTGCGTTTGGTGCATCAAGTGTATGTTATGTGTGTGTGTGTGCATATGTATGTGTGTGCGTGTGTGTGCGCGTTTACATAACCAAAATTTGATTTGACAACAAAATTTTCAGTGTGTATTCATGTGCAAGTGCATATAGTTTGTAAATGTAAAAGCCTTTGGCATTTGTTCAGTCACTGAAATAATTTTGTTTTTCTCTAGTTTGATGAAAGTAAAAATTTGATGGTAATTTTGCAGGATGACCTTCAAATTGACCGGGAAGCAGTCCAGCGCCTCATTGCCCAAATACCCCACATGGCTGATGCCAACAATGGCTTCTCCACTGATCCTTCCTATATGGAGGGGATCAAGTCTGGCACAGATTCTCCACACTCTCATAGTGGTGGCAGCACTGCTGATGTTAAACCTACGCTGGAAACCCTCCTGTCTGCCCCAAGTCCAAGCAGTGGAGAAGGGAGTTCTCGGGGTGTTGAGACTTCTCCACTGTTCCTGAGGGTGTCTGTCGAAGCACAGGATAAAGCTGACAACGTTAAGTCTCAGACTTCGGAGACCAAAGACATTCTGCTGACACATTCTGAAGATGCTGCCTCCTCTCATTCTAGTCAGAAACAACAGATAAAGGAAGAGACAGAGAGTGACCAGCCAAATTTCCTTGGTGTAGACCAAACCAAAGAAGTAGACTCATCTTCCTGTTCCCGCCCTTCCACTGTTAAAGTGCCATCCCGAGGAAAGTCGGAAAGCTCTCGGCCCAGTCTGCAGGACGTCATCACTCAGCTGGCTCACACGGCAGGGGGCCAGTCCACAGCCGCTGCATCAAACGTGTCAGCAGTGGGCAGTCAGTCCAGCTCCTCTTCGTCTGTCACTTCTCCATCTGCCTCTGTGGCGCCAGTCAGTAGCTCTCCCAGTGCCAGTTTTGTGTCCGTGGCTGTTGCAAAGGCTGTGAAAGCGGTGACCACTGACAAACCCAGTGTGAAAGCAGAAGAGACTTTGAATGCAGGTGGTTCTTGTCCGCGCAACAAACCAGAAAAATCTCCCAGAGTCTTCTCCCCTCAAGATGCGTCTCTCATTAGTCAGCGGGCATCTGTCTCACCCAAAACTTCTCGTGGCAAGGGTAGGGAACGGAAGTCTAAGGGAGATAATGCCAACATCACTGTGGCTCATCAGAGTTCCCTTCCTTTCAGTTCTGCTACTCCTCAAACACTGAGTGCTGCAGGACTGGCAAGTTTGTCACCTCGCATGCCTTTAAATGGTGCCATTTTCCCAAGCATGTCCCTTGGCTACGATGGCACCTTTGCATACGACTACAATCTTCCTGACCGCGGCCTAGGTAATGCTTCACTGGCAGGAGTCTCCCCTCGATTTCCTGCTTTGGCACCTGGCTTAGTGAGTTACTTCCCTGGAATTGGGGTCCCTGTCTCAGCCTGGAATCTGGCTAACCCTTCAACCATTCCTGCAGTTGCTATGGAGACATCTGGGGCTGGCGTTCCACTGGATTTGTCATCTTCTCATAAAGAGGACAAATCTAAATCCAAGACAACTGCTGCCTCTACTTCTACTGCTGCTGCTGCTGCCACCAAAGTCACTACTGCCAAACAGAAACCACAACAGGAAGAGAAGGTGAAAGAGAAAGGGACAACAGAAGAGGTCAGATCTGAGCCCCCGGCCAAGAAGCCCAAATATGAGAAACACATGCTGCTCTTCGGTGAGAAGGAGGTGAGATTATTTGTGTTGAAAAGAACTGCTGGATTGTGCGCAATGAACAAGAACTCTTTGACATTATCCGCAGCACCTCTCCTCAGACTCTTTCTCCCCAGCGAAAGAAGACACCACATGTTACTCCATGCGATTCGGCTTCAGGGTCTGACTGTGAATGTCTGCGATCAGCGGCACATGATGGGGTCAATGGGCGACCTAGATGCCAGGCTGAAAAAGTCAGGGATGAATGTGCTTGCGTAACTAGCTCGAATAAACGAAACTCTGCTGATCCTTCGAATGTTCCCACGAGCTCCACCTCGAAAAATGCCCTCCCCAAAGATGACTGTTGCCACCACGGGAGAGTAGACATGCTAAAACGACAGCAACATCCTCTACTGGCGGCCAGGGTGATTGTGGAGAGGAGGAGACCAACGAAACTCATACCCTGTCAAGCCCTTCAGCTCACAACATAGACTCTTCCAATGACAGGAGCAAGATGAAGGTCAGTTATTCACTGGGGCAAGAAGGAAAGAGCGATGGTTGTGAAGATGGAGATGGTCATCAGAAATGTCCAGTTCTGCAGCAGATGTTGAAAACCTCACACTAACCTTTGAAGAACGGAATAGTCTTGGTTGTGATACTTTGAAGAATGACCATGGACATGTATTCTGTAACAAATGACTTTGAATTGGAAATCGGAGGCTGCAGAATGAACAGCCAAGTGAAAGTCAGAAAATTAGTGCTTGAAAACAGTAGAGGTTGTGAGAACATTGATTCTGTTTCAAAGTCAGCAGCCCAGCAGATGGGAATATGTCAGCTGGGGTTTCAGAGGAGTGAGCAGCCATTAAAAGTTGAAGTAAGTGAACACTGATCGAAGATTAGACTAGAAGTGGACATGCCAAACCAAGTATGTTGACAAGAAATAAATGGTTCAGCAACTTCTCTGAAAGGGAAAGTAAAATCTCCCAGTACTGTGTGCCATGTAAACTGAATAGGACAAGAACAAGAATCATCAGCAGAATCATATTAAGACTGTAGATGGGAAAGCGTAGACCTGTTATTGTGTTTGTTTTGCTGGTGAAACTTGAAATTCAGTTTTCACTTTAGGACAAGGTAAACAGCAAAATGAATGCTGATAGTCGAAACAGATATTTTTAGTGTAAACACGCCAAAATAACCATGAAAAGTTGTCCAGCATTATTGTAATTGAATTAGAAGCATTTATAAATGTAAGAAAGATAGGTTAAATTTGTTTTTGATTAGTATAAATTGGAAACCTTAGAGATGTGAAAACTGATCTTATGAACCTGAAGGTAATAGTTCTGGTTTGCAGACTGTGAAATACAGTTGGTGAAAATGTTAATGGAGAGAAATTTGCATAGAGGAAGTCATTCAGAGCATCCAGCAAAAAACCCTAAAACATTATAGACTGTTGACGCTGATGTAATGCCCATGGCTGTGATTTGATTTAGTTTGTTTGACATCACTTCCCTAAAATTTGTTTAAAAGAAAAAGAAGAAAAACATATTACTGAAAATCATTGGATGTCAAGTCTAAAAGTAGTCGTGAGGAGTACACTGATATCAGCAGTCCACTGGTAGTTTATTGTGGGACAGCAGCCATTAAAAGTGTTGGACATTTGTGTTCACTGTGCAAAGACAATTTGCACAAAAAAGGACTGAGAAAATTGAAGTGCCATTGACCTTGAAAATGATGTAAATGATTGTTTTGCAGTGTAATTAGGGAAGAGTATTGTCAGAAATGTGATTTAATGACCAGCATCAATGTATTTTAGCTCCTGCCTATTTTTTCCTGAGCCTCCATTGGTGTTAGAGGAGTTGATGTGATAGCTATATCTGTTCAACAGGTTCCAAGATCTTTGTCCTGTTCGTGTATTACTTCTTCTTTTTTTTCACGGTTTAGACAATGTTGAATTTTTTTTTTTAAGTTTGCATGTAAGATCAGCCATAGGACATTGTCACTATAGAACCAGATCTTGCTTTAAAAAAAAATTAGATTTGGAAGTGCAATGTTTCTTTTTTTTCTTTTTTCTTTTTTGAGTGGAAATGGACCTGAATTATTCTTTTGTTTGATCAAGTTAGTTTGTCAGCTTTATAGCCACGGACTGATGCCAAGTCTGAGCTGTGGGGAAAAAGAAAGCATGCTGAAACGATAAAGAAAGCAGTGAAAATGAAGCATGTGGCAGTATAGGACGCGATAGCAGTTGTGTTTCTCCAATCAGAGGCGAAGACTTGCATTTCAAATTCTTTCAAGATATACAGGGCCAAACTGACTCTAAAGATTGGTACAAAAGCTTTAAATTTCATCAACTGTTGACCGATTTGGATGCTTTGGTGTTCCAATGTAAACTTTGTGTATGAATTGCTTCATTGTTCAGCATTGTTATATTTTTGCTTTATATGATTGGGAATCCACTGTAAAAATCACGCAAAAGAGGTGATGCGTGTGTTTCTTTCTGTTTTATAAGGAAAGTTTTTTTTATTTTATCAAGTTTAAAGTGAAATCCATTACTGTTTGGTTTGTATATAGATCCATTTGAAGTTTTGTTTAGTTAATTTATTAAACGTAGAGCAAATGGTGCTTACAATACCTTTTAAAAAAAATATAATGTACGCAACAAAAGCTTATAATCCTTTTACATGCATGCTTCTGTGCATGTCCCTAAATCTTCCCTTGTCTTTATAGCAGTGCCTCTTCTCTCTCTCTCTTTCTCTGTCTGTCTGTCTCTCTGTCTCTCTCTCTCCCTCCCTCTCTCTCTCTCTCTCTCTCTCTCTCTCTCTCTCTCTCTCTCTCTCTCTCCTCTCCTCTCTCTCTCTGTCTCTCTACCCTCTGTCTCTCTACCCTCTCCTTGCACCCCCCTCTCACACTTCTCTGTCTGTCTGTCTCTCTTTCTGTGTGTGTGTGTGTCGCTCTCTGTCTCTCTGTGCTATCTGTCTGGCCGTCTATCTGTCTTTCCCTCTCTCTCTCTCTCTCTCTCTCTCTCTCTCTCTCTCTCTCTAACAGCTTTTGTTTAAAAACACAACACTATATTATTTGGAATTGAAATCCAACCAGAGTTGCCATTTGCATTTCGTAATCCATCATTAACAAGAGTAATCTTATAATTGTGATGTTTATTTTGAGAATCATTGTGATTGACAGATACCAGGAATTGTGTGCTGGGGGAGAAAAGGAACGCAAGAGCAAATGATGTAATTAATTCTGAGAGAAACTCTGTTCCCCTTGCTTTTTTTTTGGGGTGTAAACTTGAGCTTTGAATTTTGACAAATGTTGACCCAAAGAAATCTGTATGTTTGTTTTCCACATTTACGAATATAAGTCTTCTTTCAAGTTTTCTGTATTTATGTATAAAAGCAGATATCAAAATTAAACTGAAATACGGTTGCTTGTCATTTTTAATAATGCTTTTTGTCATGTTTATATCTTGGTGCTTTTTGTTTTTTTTCCTTTTTTTGGGTTTGTTTTGTTTTGTATTCAGTTTCAATATTTTGTCCAACAGTAGAAAAATAAAAGCTAGAATGATGTAAAACAGTGCAAGTTTTACTCATCGCCATGTAAGTGAAGTGCCACCTGCACCCCCCATCCCCGGCATTCATTCACCATATCCTCTACCATTGAACTATGGTTAAACTCTTTTCTGCCTATTAATTCTTACCCTGCCCTAAAAACTGGTAGTGGTTCTGTTTACTTATTTTTTCACGAAAAAGGTGAAACAAACTTGCCTTCATATTTAGTATTAAGTAAACTTGGACATGATTATAAATTGAATTCACTTGTGTTTCTACTATGTTTGTTCAGCAGTTCTGTTCTTGTTTTTTTTTTGTTTTGTTTGTTTTTGCTTTGTTTATTATTTACATGAAGATGCAGACACTAAATGACAAGTGAGATGATAGAAATTACCTGATATACTTTTTCCCAAAGAAATGAATGTCTGCCAAAGAAAAAAAAAGTTACTAATTAGCATAAAAGATTCAAATTTACCAGCTTTATTGCCGTTATCATCGTCATTGTTGTAGCTGTACTTATTATTCACAATTATCGCAAGATTGCTAGGTCTATACCAAAGAAAAACAAAAGATGTATATTATGTGTCACTGTTCCCCGTGTTCATTACCTTTCTGTGTTTTTGAAATCTGTTTAAGCTATGTGATTTACACATGGAAGCTTTAATTTGTATGAAGTCCGTGTTGCTTGTAAGGATTTACTTGTACGTTGAACATGCTATTTCTTATATTGAGTGAGGTGTAATTGGAATGGTATTGTAAGCAGATTAGTCAATGTATGCAGTAAAGTGAGAAAATGGTTAGTAGTACATCTTCCCTTCATCTTAGCACTGAGGCACCTGTATCTTCCACCCTTTCCCATATACCTGTCCCAGGAGCCAACTGATTGATCAGAGTTTGGAATTTGTGTTGGGGAAAGGAGAGTCTACTAACACATGTATGTTTGTAGGCTCTCCTTTTCCCTGTTCCTGTTCCAAAATCTGACTTGTGTCAGTAGGCTCTTCTTTTCCCTACATCTGTCCCAAAATCTGACCTGTGTCAGTAGGCTCTTCTTTTCCCTACCTCTGTCCCAAAATCTGACCTGTATCAGTAGGCTCTTCTTTTCCCTACATCTGTCCCAAAATGTAACCTGTATCAGTAGGCTCTTCTTTTCCCTACATCTGTCCCCAAATTTGACTTGTGTCAGTAGGCTCTTCTTTTCCCTGCACCTGTCCCAAAATGTAACCTGTATCAGTAGGCTCTTCTTTTCCCTACATCTGTTCCAAAATGTAACCTGTATCAGTAGGCTCTTTTCCCAACACCTGTCCCCAAATCTGACTTGTGTCAGTAGGCTCTTCTTTTCCCTACATCTGTTCCAAAGCCTGACAAGTCAATAGGCTTTCCTTTCCCTGACAGCTTTTGCAAATCCTGACCTGTGTTGATAGGCTGTCGTCTTGTATGTCTCAAATCCTAATGTTAGTAGCTTTCCTTTCCCTGACAGCTTTTGCAAATCCTGACCTGTGTTGATAGGCTGTCGTCTTGTATGTCTCAAATCCTAATGTTAGTTAAGTTCTCTTTTCCTCTATGCATCTCTCTAATCCTAGCTCTACTTTCCTCCTATGCCTCTTCAAATGCTGGTCTATCAAAGGGGCTTTCTTTTCCCCATACCTGTTCGAAATCCTGAGTTGTCGATCGTCTCTTCTCTATATGTCCGTCTCAAATCCTGACTTGTCAGCAGGCTCTCCTTGTCCCCATGCTAGTCTCAAATCCTGACCCGTCAGTAGATTCTCTTTCACTCTTTACTTTTCTCATATCCAGACTTCTTAATAGGTACTCCATTCTCCTGAATCCTGACCTGTCAGTAGGATATCCTTTTCCTTGTATCTACCCAAAATACTGACCCGCCGATATCTACCCTAAATACTGACCCATCTTTTGCCTATACCTGTCCAATCCCAGCCTGTTGTAGAGATTCCTTTTCCTTCCAGCTGTTTCAAATCCTGACCAATCAGTGGGCTCTCCTCTCCTCTGTTACTGTCCCAAACCCTGACCAGTAGATAGGCACTCCTTCATTTACCCTCCCTTGATTATAACCTGTCAGTAGGGTCTACTGTTCCCTGTGACTGTCCAAAAATCATACCTGTGAGTAGGCTCACCTGTTCCCTGTGCCTGACCGAAAGGCTTACGTGTCAGCGAGTTCTTGTCTCTTCAGTGCTCATCCTGAATCCTCTCCTGTCAGTAGGCTCTCCTGCTCCATATGCCTGTCCCAAATCCTTACTTGTCAACAGACTCTTCTTACCTCTCTCTCTGTCTCAGATCCTGACACATATCTCAAATCCTGGTTTGTCAGTAGGCTGACTACCTCTATTGGCCCCAAATCCTGATGTGGCTTTCCCCCTATATCTCTCTAGAAATTCTGATCTGTAATAAATATTCAGGCTTTCTTTCCCACAATGTCTTTCTCCAATGCAAGACTTTTCAATAGACTTTCCTCTGTATCTGTCTCAAACTCTGAGCCATCGATAGGCTCTCCTTGTTGTTACACCTGTCTCAAACCCAGACTTGCCAGTAAGCATTTTTTTCCCCCTATAATTATCCCAAATTCTGACCATTCAGCAGGTTTTCCTTTTCCCTGTACCTGTCTGAAATCCTGGATCATTTCCTCTACATCTTTCTCCAGTTCTGACCAATGAATAATTGTCTTTTCCTAGTGATCTCAAAATCCTAACCCAACGAAAGGCTTTGCTCCCAATACCTGCCGGAAGTCTGACCTGTCAGCTGTACGTTTTCCTACACTTTTCCCAGACGCTGACCTGTCTGTAGCTTTGCTCTCCCTCTGTACCTGTCCCATATCTTGGCCTTTCAATAAGCTCCTTCCACACAACAAAAAGCCAAAGGCCAACAGCTGTTGTTGGATGTCAGTTTGTTTCTAAAAATAACAGACTGGATGGACTCGAATTGTATGCATGGGTTGCTGAAAAACAGGTTTGCACTTTATTCTTTCCATACCTAAGGATTTTTAAACACCGTGCTGCATGTTCCCCACCATAATAACATACTTCTTTGTTTGCCATTGTTTCATGCTGCAGTGGAACTGGCTGATGACAACTTATGCTACTCATTATGCAGTGTGTCGGCGTTTGCACCCTCACACACTTACACATGCGTATTTCTTAAATTTGTTTAATCATGTCACTGGAATTGCTTCTCCTAGTTTGTTGTCAGCTATGTAGCTATGGGGGACAACCATGATTCACGAAATGACTCTGCACATAGCATTGAAATCTGTTTCTGAACACAGATCAAGGAAACAAATCCCTAGGGCATTGATCATAGAAAGGAAAGCAGCAACATAGATTGAAGTCTCCAAATCATCAGAGACATTGTGTCCAAACAGCTTATATGTAAGCACAGCAAAACGGAAAGTCACTAGAGCATTAAGAAAAAAAAAAAGAGAAAAAAAATACAAAGGGAAAAAACCCGAAGACAGCAACTTGGAATTACAGTACTTATTTATTCACAGTTCTCGCTCTCGCTGTCTCTTTTGTAAACCAGCATAAGTTGCTTAGATTGAAATTAACTCCTATGTTTGGTTGGTTTATGGTTGTGTGGAATGAAATGGTACAATAAGCGTTTATGACAGGGTTTTTTTTTCTTCCTCCACCATCTTTCTTTTCTTTCTTTCTTTTTCTCATATGGATGTTTCCATCTTTCGGTCTCTGGCAGGACCCACGTTTTTCTTTATTACATTTTCCAAACTTATGAATTTATGTGTTTCAGTAAGTGCCTGTTTGGGGAATAATGCTTTATATATATATATATATATGGATTATTTTATTGATCCTATAGTACACAATTGACCTGCTTTATTGGAAGAAAAGATACCAAAGAATCTGTTACGTTTTAAAAGTATTCACCTTGTTGTTTGAATTGTGCGCAGTTCATTTTAATTCATATTCTTTAATTGCGAATGCAGAAATCAACAGCATTGTTTTTGATGTTACAATCATTTCTCCTTTTGAGAAAAAAGGATGTTATATAATTCCTCTTTAGATGGGTGTTTGAGGAGGAGAAAACCATGTTTACAGAAATAATTAAACTTTTGAAAAGAAAAATTCGTTTTTTCACCATCACCAACATTGTCAAATGATCACCAGAGTATCAGATTTTGTTTCATCGGTTTTCAGGCTTTTTTTTTTTTTTTTCCACGGGCGACTTGCTCGCTTGTACTTCCATAGCTTGCATAGTGTCCAATTTTTTTGTGGGGAGTAGGTAGGTAGTATTTACGACATCAATCCCCTTGCTGTACAAACTGATAATTCACACAGGGAGTCTGGCATAGTGTGTGAAGCTTTTTCTGTGACTGAGCAGTAAGAATCGTAACGGGTTCATACACTGCTTATTACCAGTGTCCTGTGTGATGTTTGATGTTTGTAGAAGGCCACCAAGTCCAGGATTGTAAGCGGTTGACCATCTTTGAGGAGAGGAAGGGGGTGAGTGGCGCAGAAGGACGCCAGTGTTTTTGATCTGCGAGTCACGTACATTTCCCAAACAGTCAGAGCTGGGCCTGAGGAGTGGGAGTTAGGCTGGATCTTAGATTGCTAGTTTCGTTTGGTTTTCATTTTTTATTAGATTTTCAGGGCAGCATTTAGACTTGCCTGTCTTACAAAAACTGCCACATAACTTTGTTTCTAACCCCTCACCCCCACCCTACCCTGTACCCTCCTCTCCCTCTCTGTCTGCCCCTCTCTCTCTCTCTCTCTCTCTCTCTGTTTATATACCTTATGACAGGTATCTCTATGAGTATCTATTTCTTGATTCCCCTAACCCCCGTCCCAGATTTCAGAAACCTTTGAAAAGTCACTGCAAATCTTCCTGTTGAAAAGTCACTGCAAATCTTCCTGTTGAAAAGTCACTGCAAATCTTCCTGTTGAAAAGTCACTGTAGATCTTCCTCCACATGTAGTGGAATTGGAAGAAAGAATAGTGGCACTCCACTATTGAATGAAATCCGTCTTCCTAGGAGGATGTGAGATAGAAGGCCACCAGTCCACCCTTGGTATGTGTGAAGGTGACCCAGCATGGAGATTATGACAAGTCATAAAATATCAGATACAGTGGAAGCTTTGAACTACGATTGTGAAAAGTCCGCTAAAATCAGATCTTGGTAGGGAGAAGTCTTAACAGGAAAGATCATGAAGTATAAATATTCATAACCGATGAAGTATAAATATTCATAACCAGCAGTCCAAAGACATCCACAGAGTAACATCAGGGGAGAAAATCAAACTGTGAAATTATGTTCTTTAGGCATGGTGTTCATGCACTAATTAAAATTCGTCAATAACGTTTGTTTTGACTCGTTATGTTTGATGATATCTTGAATCTGTTTCTTTCCTGCCTCAAGTGATTTGGCGATTGACATTACGGTTTCACCTTCAGATTCTTTTTTTGGATTACTTTGATTCAGTCTTCTTAATTAAGATTAGGACCCATCTATTTCTTTTATGACACCAACATTTTGCTCTCCGATCTTTGTGACAGGAGGGGCGAAAGTGCAGCAGGGGAAGTAAGTCTTCTGGGTTTGATCTTCAGCCAATTGGCAGATCATCGTGCCATTATTTGTTGTACGATTCGGCCATTTGTTTGCCAGGTGTTTTTTTTAGTGTGCAAAAGTCATATTAGACCAAGATTGATTGGTTGTAATGTAAGTTGAGTTAGAGGGGTAGTGGAAATGCATTTGATTTACGTCGTGAAGTAGGTGGGTCATATTCATTCTTGTCACACCAAGGAAGGAAGTGGTGGTGCGGAAGAATGACATATGTTTTGAACGTTTTCACAAACAGAAGAAGGATGGAAGGTTCTGATTTATCCTGAATTTGCAACAATTGAACCAGCGTAAAGAAAAAAATTAAGGTCAAAACGGATGTATTTAATTCAGAGCAGGATGCCATGTTGATGAAACAAAGTGTATGTGCAGATTATGCAGTTTACGAAAACTGAAGCTAGGTGCATTGATCTGCACACTTTTCTTCTCTACTACACAGGATGATTTCTTATAGGATACTGCAATTTTCTCGGTTCTCTTAGAAATCTGTAATAGTTGCCAAGGACCTCAGTGCTAATTACTCAGTTTCTTGTTTTCATTCTCCCACTCTTATTATTTGTATTAGATGCTTCTCTCTCTCTCTCTCTCTCTCTCTTTCTCTCTCTCTCTCTCTGTATGTCTGTCTGTCTCTCTCTGTGTTGCTTTCCAGTTTGTTAGTTATTACTATTATGGAAGAAAGTACAATGTGCTAATGCAGTCAAAGAAATATGAAACAAAGAGAACTATGTTGAAACAAATTGTGTCGAGTTATTTCATGCACGGGCAAGACTGACTCCAAAACTACTGCTGTAAATGATGTATTATTTTATATTTCATCACGTATGGAGCATTTTTTTTTCTTCTTTTCTGAAGTCTGGATTGACTTGTTGAGAAATGAATACTATCTTGTCAGTTCTTTTTTGGATTTTGATGTTTCTGTGTCTTTTTTGTGGTGTTCATGGGGAAATAGTTTCTTTTAATTGTGGGAAGAGTATGCTTTAGCATATTGTGAGTCATGGTGCATTTACTATTGGTATAATTGTTGTTATAGAATCTTTCATTGTTGTACTTTTCTTTTTAATTGTGGTTTGTCAAACAGAAAGGTTGTGATCTTGTTCTGTGAATTTTTGAAGAAGGAAAATGTCTCATTAGTGACATTGACTGTATGCATTGTATGGTGGTGTAAAAACATTTTTTCTTGCATTCATCATTCTGTTAATTGGACATTATGCTGTCCGATTGATTTTGGTACCAGAATTTTGTCATGTTCATCCTGTTTCTTCTTACCATTCAGCATTGTGTATTTGTCACTGTTGAAAAAATGGATAGGATTCCAGAATTGCATTGCTGTTGATGGTTCTTGTGTTAATGTCAAGCTTGTGGGATATTGTGATGTTGTTTGGTGACATATTTTGTACACACTGTGGTAGCATTCACTTTGTGGACAGAAGGAAAGGGGGGGGGGGGGGGAGGCAGTGTGTACCAGACATCACACACACAACTGTACAATGGTAAACATTGCATACAGTTCTTAACTTGCAAGTTGATACAAAATTCCATACACACATCTGTACAGTGAGAAACGGCTATATGGAATGCTTTTAGTCTGATTGCATACACACAACGTTACAGCTGTTAAACATCGCTTAAAAGATCAGGATTGCTCTCTACTTTTCCTTTAAAAAAATCATCAAAATCTAGCCATGTGAATGAAACTTCAATTTGAACAGAACACAAGCATTTGTCCAAAACTTCTAACATTGTCCAACAGTGTTGATTCCAGAGTGCGATATCCTAACAGTGTGTTATCAGAATGTGAGAAAAGGTGGCACTATTGATTTTGTGAGCATTGGTAGTCAGCTGCAAGACTTTATTTTCTTTTATTCATGATTTACATTATCCTGACCATACCATACATTGTGACTTGCTCTTGCATTCACATTGTGTGCTGGTTGCTGGAGCCCTGCTTTAAAGCATGCATTTTGGAGAGGGTACACATAAGCTAGAACTTGGGAAATACAATCTCCACCCACCCCTTCCTCCTTTCTGGGATATACATTCTCCCCTCACCCCTTCCTCCTCCTTTCCCCTCCCCAGTCTTTGACCCCTCCCCCCCTCCCCCCCCCCCCCCCCCCCCCCCCCCCCCCTCAATCCAGTGAAATAATAGTAATCACAGAGGTGTGCTGTCCTCTGTAATACTATTCTTACTTGGTTACAATCATGATGGCATGTGAGTCATCAGTCCACATGAAAAGTCTTCAAGGTAAAATGGCAGTTGACAAATTACTGAATTTTCCGAATATTATACTGTTCTTGATAGATAAAAATATTGTCTAGCGTGCACCTGGACTGCACACATTTCAGTCTTTTTTTTTTTTGCAGAATTTTCCAGCATACCGAGTTTTTCCATTGTTATGCCCAACCACTACAAGTCCTGAGAACTAAGTTTAAGCAATCCTTACCGCAAAGGTTTCATGAGATAGAATGGCAGGGCAAGGGAGTAAACCCAAGATGCCTACGACAGGTTGCAGCCTTCACCAGGTGTCCTAAGTGGTCAGCTGATTGTCAGGTTCACTTTGCTGAAATTCTCCCAATGTCAGGGGGTCGTATCATCTCTGATGAAGCAAGATTTTATAGACAGAGAGATGGCTAAATGTATAAAGAGTTAGATGTGTATCCTGTCATGTAAAAGGTGTCTTCATGATTTCTTTATCAAGAGGTATACCTTTTGATAAATAGGAAGCACCGCAAAGCAAATGAAAATAATCTGATTTGTTTGCCAGAAGTTGGTTGGTGATGGATGATGGAGAGGAGGACAGGGATCTTTACTGGCGATAATATGCAAGAGATTAGGTACAGGAAACTCCACTGAATTTGTGTAAGTCAGCTGCAAACAGTGAATAGATGATGATTTGTACTTTGCATTTCAGGTGAAAAATGGGAGTGGCAAAACGACTGAAAATTGAAAAGACATTTATTCAATAGCAGAGAGAATGAATGACTTGAAAATGGATTCTGGGGTGTGCTAAAACTCAGAGGGGGGAAGTTAAGCATATAAAACCATTCCACTTCAATGCAGATTTACATTTATGTTGTTTCAAAAATGTTTTCACAAGTATTTACATCCACACACACACTCGTAAACTTGCAGCACATAACGTGCATGTACACATACATACACCCCTCCTCATGTTTTGTGGTCTCTTTGGAATATGTTTATGAAAAATGTTTTCAGCAAAGGGAAGTTGAATGAAAATGGACAATAATGGCAAAAAGCATGTCCCGCTGCAGTATTCCTCGTTGACTTGAATCAAAGTTGTTGATTACTTGTTCAGACAATCCTCATCTTTTTCTTCGTCTTCCGTCAGTGATCTATCATGAGTATGCCAATGATTCATTGCTTTAAAAGCCATAGCCTGTTCTTTGCGTCACTGCGGAGACAGGGAATAAAGTCTCTTGTGTCATTAAGTTTTGTAAAAATATCACAAGAAAAAAACATCTGTGTATACATGAGTGGTTGAACTTGATATGTTGTGAACTGTTTTGTTTTTTGTATATTAATGGATGGTGTAAAATTGGAATCTTTTTTCAGTTTCAGTTTGGTTCATTTTCCCCTCTTCAAATGTACAACATTTGTTGCTATTCATGTTAAACAGATGGTTTTCTGTATGACATTTCATATCATTTTTGTTTTATTTTTTAAACGATCTAGATTTAATGCATACAGTTTCCATTTTGTGTGTGTTAAGTTTCAGTATTTTGGTAAATGGCCATGCTTCTTTTACTTGTGACTTTAGAAATGTTTACTGGTGCGTACGAAAGTTGGCTTCGAATTATTCAGTTGTACCAGGCACATGAGCATGTAATTATTTTTATGTACAATTCAAGTAGATTTTACAGAGTTAATGCTAGCCATTTTTTTGGAGTGATTGCTTTGATTTATAATTGATTCTTCCAAGTGCTATAAGGGAGTATTGGTTTGAAATGTAGTGTATCGTGTGGTGCTACCCACATGCCCTTCTCCAGTCTGTGATGTCATCTTGACATTCAGCATCATTACGACTTGATCAGCAGACACCCATTAGAGTCCCCATCTGTTGTATGTATAGACTGCAAGGCTTGAAGGCCTGTTGTGTATATTTTTATGGAGTTTTCCAGAGGTAGGCTGAACATACGTGGAAAAGACAGCATTCTTTTTGAAGCATCACCTTTGTGTGTGGATGAAAAGTCTGCTTCATCAGTCTTTGTAATACATCATCTAGACATCAAGGGATGATGCATTATGTGATGTCTCGAACGAATTGAACTGGAAGAGACTCCACCCCCCACCTCCCCCCACCCCACCCCCTTTATTTGATTGTTTAGCCCACACCCATCTGTTTGTTTGTGTGTGTGTGTGTGTGTGTGTGTGTTTGTTTTTGTACAGTCCACATTCATCTGTGTGTGTGTGTGTGTGTGTGTGTGTGTGTGTGTGTGTGTGTGTGTGTGTGTGTGTGTGCGCATCTTCCTTGTTTCTTTTATGATATTTGCTTGGGTTTTATGTTGTCCTTTCTCAGGACAGCTACAGCATAGAAAACTGTGAGAAAATTGTTAGTGATTTCAGAGGGTTTTGATATATCATGGCAGGATCAAAACACAGCTTCACGGGCAGAATTTTTGCACTGTTTTCATAGTTATGCCCCTTTTTTCTATTCTTTGTGTAAAGTGTTCATTTGTTGTGTGGACTTGTTTGTGTGTGTGTGTTTTATAGAAGTGTTCACAGAGTGCAGTGTCATGAAATAATTTCAGAAAAGTGACAAAAAAAAGGAAAGGAAATCTAGAAACGTGTGCTGCAATTGACTGTCAACGAGCTCCTTTTGAAGTAGTAAAATGTAGGACGAAATTCCTTTTAAGAAGTAATTGATACACAGTTGTAGACCTACCTGTTTATTGTGCATAGGACTTGGCCCAGTTGTAAATACAAGCTGTTTTCCTATAAAGTGCAAATCTGCTGGCTACTACTAATTGTACCATTGCTCCTGCCGTTACTGATGCTGTCACTGTTATCAGTCGCCTAACAAATGTTCCTACAACTGTTCTGTCTTAACTGAACCGACAAGGTACAAAATTTGTAGACCAGGCATTTCTTTTTCTGTTTTTCCCTCCCACACCACTTGTATCAGCCACTTGATTCCTACACCGTACTGCTGTCGGGTCACTTTGGTGCGGTGTCCAAGGGCGCTTGGTCTGATCCAGTATATACAGGTCACCGCTGCCCACTTAGCACTCAACCAATGACAATAGTTGCTTTATCGCGGAGCTGGCATGTGTTAGCATCCCTCTCATGCTCATGTTCATGCACCATCAATCCAGTGAGCTTCCCAGCACCCATGACTTCGACACAGACTCACTTTGGACGGGAGTGTGGAGAGGAAGTTCAACCTGGTCACACAGTGAGTGCAGAGCGTGAAGGGTCACAGAATTCAAGACCAGAGTGTGAAGGTCACAGAATTCAAGACCAGAGCATGAAGGGTCACAGAATTCAAGACCAGAGCGTGAAGGGTCACAGAATTCAAGACCAGAGCATGAAGGGTCACAGAATTCAAGACCAGAGCATGAAGGGTCACAGAATTCAAGACCAGAACATGAAGGGTCACAGAATTCAAGACCAGAGCACGAAGGGTCACAGAATTCAAGACCAGAGCATGAAGGGTCACTGAATTCAAGACCAGAACATGAAGGGTCACAGAATTCAAGACCAGAGCACGAAGGGTCACAGAATTCAAGACCTCTTTTTGTTTCATGATGATCAAGGAGGATGAACAAGATGATGCAGTTTAACTTCCATTCTGGTTTGAGGTTTCATGACAGGTCCGTTCTTAATACTTCCTGACTTGATTTGTGCTTGGTCAGCCAGGCCTGAGAGACACGGACACCTGTGATTGGTTTGAAAATTTGAGCAACTGTCTCCGAGACACATCCATTGATTAAGTGGATGAAAATTGACTGTGAGGTTCTAGTCTTCCTATTTTAGCCCATAGGGGAGACACATGTTTTTTGAAAAGGTCTACTGTATAGTTCTAATCTTCCTTTAGAAGCACATAGCATATGTTTAGTTTGTCTGGGGTTTTTTTGTTGGTTTTTTTTATCAGTATGATATAAATCGTATCTTTTTAATATACTTAAAAAAAATACCTTTCAAGGCATGCTTTGGAAATCACATACACACAGTGAAAAATATCTTGAGAATAACATTTAACAGTACATGTAAATTATCAACTGTTATGCACTTTGTACATCAAAAAGCACACAAAAACAACTGTCATAGGAAAAAGAAGATGAAAACAATAACAACATTGGTGTAATTGAAACCTCTGTGTTTATATTCATCCATCACAAGGATACTGATTCCTGTAAAATTCTGAAGATTTTCTTAAGACATTTTTCCAGTTTATAAATATTTTCCAGGTCTGTTATGAAGTTCTGTATATAAACATTTGTTTTAAATTACATTTCTGGACCAAACATTCCACAAATAGAATGAGATGGTCAAATGTTTAATTTATGTTCTCAACTGAACAAAAGCATTTCTGTGTTCAGGCTTTGATCTAGAGTAGTTGATGTATCAGGTTTTCAGGATACCCCTAAAAATGCTTCACCATTGTTGAAGGACCTTGAACTTCCATACATAGAGAGTGTTCCTCTAAGTCTGTTTCTTAGTTGCGAAAAAAAAAAAAAAAGAAAAAGTACATCTCACCGTTTATCATCTTTTGAAAAATACTGTAGTTAATAACTAAAATGTTATGACAAAACGTTATATGTTATTGGTATTTTCTGCTTTTTTTTTTAACATGATTTCCCATTCAACTATAATTTTTAGGGTTCCCACTAGGCAAACAAGCTAATATTAAATATCGTACTTTGTTTAAAAAGGTGATTGTTATATGTTTTAGCCATTTTTCTCCTGTTAGTGGTGCTTTATTTAAAATTTCATATAATGATTTTTAGTTGCTGTGGTTTTCATGAAAGATTGTATCATCTATATGCATCCACTACAGCTCCCTCAACTCTGGGTATTAGCCAGCAGGTACCAAAGAATCCCACAAATAAATTCCTCAGATTTGAATCCAACCCGCAACCTCTTGGTGAGCAAGCCCACAGTGTTTAACTACTGCTCCAGCCATTTCTTGGTTACACAGTTTGCGAAGGTAGGATAAGTTGCCTCCCTTTGACTAGTCCTGCTGTCGCTGTGCCACGCCTTTGTGGACACAGACCTTTTTGCTTTATCAGCCACTGGAGGACAACCACAGGTTGGAGGATCTGGGTCGGTCATTCACACACGCTTCTCATTTTTTTGTTTGTTTGTTTTTTGTTTTTGTTGCTAATGATCTGCTGTAGGTTTCCTTAAGAAGCACAGATGCTATGTCTATAACAGTGTTGATGTCTTCAAATTGTCAATACCGCAACCCCCATCCCTACCCCTCTGCAGGCCTCTTTCACCCTTAGTTACATATGTCTCTGTGTGTGAGTGTTTCCCTTACATGATCCCAGTCCTCATTCTTTTCTCATTTCGAGATATTCTCTTTGTGTATTTCATATGATCGCAAAATGTGTCGGGTGATTGTTGTCGGGTTCCAAGGACGATGGAGAAGACCATGTTTAAGCAGGGGCATGTGGGTGGCAGCATACAGGGCCATGCAAGGACCAGTGAAAGAAGGTGCTATATGTCTGCGTGTAAAGGTGTATCATTTTGGTGTTTTGGTTGAGTAGTGCTTTTTTTTTTTTTAATTCGTTCCTACGCAAATTTTAAATTGTGCTGTACTGTATTATTTTTAACTGATCCTCACTTTTAAAGAAATAATTGTTTGCCGTTTGTGTGTCAAGTTATAGCATGTTGGAGCCATGCTGAGTCCCTGTTGTGCGCTGGTGGGTTGGTCTTGGGCATTGGGTCCCATCCTTGGAAGAGTGGCTTGGCTGCTATTTTTTTTTAACCATCTTCAGAGTAAGCACACATGCTTTGAGAACAGTCAGTCATTACAGCAACTGTGGTATGTGTTGCCCACATCACTGTAAGTGATGAACAGAACAGCAGGTAGACTTCATTGTCAATCAGTGCAGCTGTGAGTGACCTGTTGGTATCTCCAGGCGTCTTCAGACCTAAGGATGGAATGTACCTGTGGAGGCGTTTGTTCCAGGGCAGGTACAGCGACTGCATCCAGGCTGTAACGAACATGGGACAGTCTTTCGTTTTTTTCTCTATCACGTCACCACAGTTTAGGTTGGAGAATTGAAACTAGAACACATTTTTTTGTGGTTTGCCATATTTGATTTATTTTTGTTTGTTTGTTTTTAATTATTATTTACTTGTTTTTAATTATTATTTACTTTTAGTCTGTGTAAGTGTGTGTGTGTGTTTTGACATGATGATTAACACGAATAATTAATTTTTGTCCATGGAAGAGGGAAAGGTAGCGTTTTTTTCTCAAAATTTTCTAGCCAATACATACCTAGAGATGAAAAAATACGCAAACATCATTCTCTCTCTCTCTCTCTCTCTCTCTCTCTCTCTCTCTCTTCTCTCTCTCTCTCTCATGTGTATGTGTGTGTGCATGTGAAATGTGGACATTAAACCAGTCATTTTAGCTATTATTTTAGCTATCACTTGAAAATCAAAAATGTATTTGCTTAGGAAAAAAGTTTCAGAATTTTCTGTCCATCATTTGGTTTGGTATGATGCTTCCTTTAGACTTGTAGAAATTTACTTTATTCACCTGAATATAGGAGAAACTTCATTGGAAAATGAATGTCATATAGATGAAACTTAAGAAAAAATCTGATTATAGGAGAAGCTTTATTTGAGAAGGGAAGTAATATTGCCGTGTGGAGTAAAGCAGACCTACACAGTGCCTGCAAAAATAAGTACACTAGGAACAGGAACCATCATGTAATGAGACTAAGAATGGAGTCTCTGAATTTAAAAGCATTTTCCCATTGTCCCTGAAAAGTATGCCCTTCATTAAAGGTGATAGAGTATGAATGCAGGTTTGATGGGCTGAGGTATTTTTTCTATTTATTGATGTTTCGTCACTTGAATAAGAATTGTGCCAGTGTGATGTATAAATGATTTTTTAAAATTTTTATGGGTTACCCTTTTTTTTTTTCTTTAGTTGAGTGTGTTTGAACAATTACTTTTTTTTGTCGTCAACACAATCACACACACCCCACCCCTGCCCTCCACCCCGCCCCATAGTGATTTAGTTAATTTTTCTTTGTGTTTTTCATTTAAGATTTACCGTCTACATGTCTTTCCTTATTTGCTTTTTTTAAAGATTTATATGTTAAAATTAGTCTCGCATTTTATAGCTAGCATGTGTGTACAATTATTTTGATTCATGTTGAAGCAATAATTTATTTTGAAAAGCGCTGCCATCTTCATTAACTTATTGTGTCTTGGTTTGTGATTTTTTTTTTTTTTTTTTTTTTGTTTGTTTGTTTTGTTTTGATTATTTTGATTTTCGTTTTGAATTAAGATTTTTATGATGACTATTGTTCTTCCAGATGAAAATGACAACCAAAGATTGTGTGTTAATTTGCAAAGTTTGCTTTGTGACAGATAGTTCCGAATTTTTCTGCCTCATGAGGGTATTATGAAGATAGTCAAGGGTAAATAGACACGCTTTAACAACTGGCTACTCATGTCTAGTTCTCTTTTATATTCTTTTGTACATAGTTAAAGTCACTTACTATTCATTTTCATGTTTTTCTTGTAATTTTATCATTGAAGAAATTGCACAAAGTACCTTCATAGACAACATTAACAGGTGTGGCAAACTTGAAACAGACAGTAAAATAACTGAAGGGTCAGTTTGCTGATTTGACTCAACTTGCGATGAATACACTTCGGGGCACACAGGTATAGGCACATTGTTAACATTTCAAGAACAACAGCTTACGCATGAGGAACAAAACCAGTCTAATTTGCAGATGAAACCTGTTACATTAGAGTAATGCCAAAAGAAAATAATGACGATCAAAAAAGAAAACGAAAGCAACAGATGTTCCCACTGGACATGTTCACATCTCCATTTAGATCGATGTCGTTATGTGGGAGTTTCCTGATAAAACGTCTGTAAGCGCTGGGCGTGTATGTTGCAATCGGCATGTGCATAACAAACAACTTGGCAAGAAAATTTGAGAATATGTTGTTGACTAGTTTTCTTCTTCAGTGCCTTACGAGGACACACACGCACGCGTGTACACACACACACACACACACACACACACACACACAAACACACAACACACACATGCGCGCGCTTGCACGCAGTCAACAGAAACTGGGTGATTGATTAGACTTCGCACACGAGAGTCAAAAATAGAATGGAACTGAACTGCTCCTTCACTTCCCTCGCGGAGACACGCACTGGTCTTTCACATACAGTTAAGTGTTGAATGGCCAACGTCTTGGCCTTTCCTCGATTTTGAGCATAGAGGGTCCACAATGCAGTATCTTTTGCAGGTGCGTGAATATCCACCAGACTCTTTAAAAGCAACCGTGCTTACCAGACACAATACACAAGCGCGCGCACACACACACACACACACAGATGCATACCAGGGCATATTACCAAGCTCTATAGACACGCACTTGCGTAGCTGTGTGAAAAAAGGGGGAGGGGTGGGGGATGTGAACAAGTTTGGACCACCACTAGGTCTGTTTTCTCATGGGAGTAGTGAAGCTCATTTGTCAGCCAATATGCATTGTGAGACCTAACGTCCCGTGAGTTTGATAGTATTACGGATCGGGGACTCGGCGTCAGACAAGGGTAGGGAACAGCTTGTCAGTCAGAAAGGCCCACCAGCCAGTAGACATTAACTACGTCATCGTCGCAGACCAGAGACAGGGTCAGGGTCTGACAGGGTCATGAACATTGCTAGCTATCTATGTATGACACGCCAGCTCCTACTATCTATGTATGACATGCCAGCTCCTACTGTTTGAGGCTACTCGATGCGCGTCGATTTGACGCTTCGATTCCTGAGGACTTTTGGCCGCCTCAGTTGAAGTTCGCTGTGCAGATCAAGAGTGACATAGGCAATGACGTTCTTGTGACGAATGTGATGACCACACAGACAAGAAAAAGCCCACCATGTGTTCCAGTGCAATGACAAATCATTGAAAAACAGTTAATGCATGTGAGGGCACAAATAGCTCTTCCAAGCTTTAACCGTTTCTTTGATTGACATTGACACTAACTCTGCTGCATAAAAAATGCGGATGCAGTTATTTTCACTTCATGGGTTAGTGTTTATTGGTTACAAAATCAGTTAACGCTGGCCCCGGTTTTAATCTATTACCTCCCTGCATGTTGCAGTTACCAAACCAATGAAAAAAAAAAATAATAAGTAACGGCCCCAGAACTCACTTTGCTCGCTCTCTCTCTCTCTCTCTCTCTCTCTCTCTCTCTCTCAGAAAATAAGTTTGCAAGTGAATAATGACGAGACAATATGCCACCAGTTAATGATACAACGTTATCTTTCAAAGCCCCTCATAGAGGCAAAGAAATGACAGTTCGGTCACAAAGCATTCTTTTCGCAAATCTTTCAGCATTAATTCGTGTTCGTCGTGGTGTTGGTGTCTCGTGCTGTTGTGAGTCAGTGATGACGCGATGTCAGTTCTGAAGTGCTTTATTAGTGACGTCATGTAGTGATTTTTTTTTTTTTTTTAATGACTGTTCAGTGGCGTGTTCCTTGTATATGTATGTCGCCAGAACATTTTCCAGGTTTTCTGTATTGGATGTATCTTTTGTGCTGACAATCAATTAAATCACCCTGAATCGATAGTGTGTGTGTGTGTGCGCGCGCGCGCGCGCGCGTGCATGTATGCGTGCGTGTCTGTCTAGTGTTTGTGAGGTTGCGTAGTTTGATGCCTCCATTCAGCTGTGTAGTTGAGTGTTTCCACCAGCGGTAATGTATGGCCTCTGTGGTTGGCTGGGCTATGAACAACATGAGAAGTGACAAGAAATATTCCATCACTTCCCTCGAGGATTTGCATGATCCTGAAATCATGAACAGGAAGATGGGGTTTTCAAAGCTTGCGACGCTTCTCTCTCTCTCTCTCTCCTCTCTCTCTCTCTCTCTCTCTCTCGTTTGTAGGAAAATTCTGGAATCGCCATTTGATTTCTCTCACCGTGTCGAGGTGGTTATGTCTTGGATTCTGGTATGACTGATAACGTGATTAAAAACATTACAGTAGTGGAAATTATCGAGTAACTCGCCTCTGCTCGAGTTCAGAGGGGACGACCGTTTAACAACATCACCGGAAAATGACGACATGGAAAGAGGGCAGTCATAAAATGACAACATGGAAAGAGGGCAGTCGTTAAATGACAGCATGGAAAGAGCGCAGTCGTTAAATGACGTCATGGATAGAGGACAGTCATTAAATGACGGCATGGAAAGAGGACAGCTGTTAAATGACAGCATGGAAAGAGGACAGTCATTAAATGACGTCATTGAAAGAAGACAGCCGTTAAATGACAGCATGGAAAGAAGACAGCCGTTAAATGACAGCATGGAAAGAAGACAGCCGTTAAATGACGTCATGGAAAGAGGACAGCCGTTAAATGACAGCATGGAAAGAAGACAGCCGTTAAATGACGTCATGGAAAGAGGACAGCCGTTAAATGACAGCATGGGAAGAAAGCTGTCGTTAAATGACAGCATGGAAAGAAGACAGCCGTTAAATGACAGCATGGAAAGAGGACAGCCGTTAAATGACAGCATGGAAAGAGGACAGCCGTTAAATGACAGCATGGAAAGAGCACAGCCGTTAAATGACAGCATGGAAAGAAGACGGTCGTTAAATGACAGCATGGAAAGAAGACGGTCGTTAAATGACAGCATGGAAAGAAGACCGATGTTTAATGATTGCATGGAAAGATGACAATGGTCTAATGACAGCATGGAAAGGGGACAGCCGTTAAATGACAGCATGGAAAGAGCACAGCCGTTAAATGACAGCATGGAAAGAAGACGGTCGTTAAATGACAGCATGGAAAGAAGACGGTCGTTAAATGACAGCATGGAAAGAAGACCGATGTTTAATGATTGCATGGAAAGATGACAATGGTCTAATGACAGCATGGAAAGGGGACAGCCGTTAAATGACAGTATGGAAAGGGGACAGCCGTTAAATGACAGCATGGAAAGAAGACGGTCGTTAAATGACAGCATGGAAAGAAGACAGCCGTTAAATGACAGCATGGAAAGGGGACAGCCGTTAAATGACAGCATGGAAAGAGCACAGTCATTAAATGTCGTCATGGAAAGAGGACAGTCATTAAATGACAGCATGGAAAGAGCGCAGTCGTTAAGTGACATGAAAAGAATACAGCTGTTAAATGACGGCATGGAAAGAGGACTGACGTTAAATGACAGCATGGAAAGAGGACAGTCGTTAAATGACAGCATGGAAAGAGGACAGGTGTTAAATGACAGCATGGAAAGAGGACGGCCGTTAAATGACAGCATGGAAAGAGGACTGATGTTAAATGATTGCATGGAAAGATGACTGATGTTCAATGATTGCATGGAAAGATGACAATGGTCGAATGACAGCATGGAAAGAGGACAGCCGTTAAATGACAGCATGGAAAGAGGACAGGTGTTAAATGATAGCATGGAAAGAGGACAGCCGTTAAATGACAGCATGGAAAGAGGACAGCCGTTAAATGACAGCATGGAAAGAGGACAGGTGTTAAATGACAGCATGGAAAGAGGACAGGTGTTAAATGATGGCATGGAAAGAGGACAGGTGCTAAATGATAGCATTGAAAGAAGACAGGTGTTAAATGACAACATGGAAAGAGGACAGGTGTTAAATGATGGCATGGAAAGAGGACAGGTGCTAAATGATAGCATTGAAAGAAGACAGGTGTTAAATGACAGCATGGAAAGAGGACAGGTGTTAAATGATGGCATGGAAAGAGGACAGGTGCTAAATGATAGCATGAAAGAAGACAATTGTCGAATGAGAGCATGGAAAGAGGGCAGTCGTCAAATGTCAGCATGGAAAGAGGACAAAGTTAAGACACGGCACGGGCAGATACAAGTCCTTTTCACATACAGCATGGAAGGACGACAGGTAAAATTATTTTTTCTTTCTAAAACGTAAAATTATTTGTTCTTTTCAAAACATAACAATGGGACGTGTTCCATATATTTTGTCGATAGAACAATTGTAGGACAATAACGTAAATGGATTGATGAAACGCACTCTCCTTTAAGGTACTGTTATAAGTGGATTGTCTACAGTTGCTTGTGGCAACTGGAAAGTATGCTGATCTGGCAAACAGCCTGAGGAGAGAAGGCTATCAGGTCAAAGTCCTCACTGCAGAAATTGGAGCTAGGGGGTTTGTAGGAACGTCTGCATACAGCCTCATGAAACAGCTCTCAGTTGCAGGGAAGGAAAAAAACAGAGCCCTGAAAGCAATGGCAGAAGCGGCAGAGAGGTGTTCAAGCTGGATCTGGTCAAGGAGGAACAAAAGTGAACTTCATAAGGCTTAATTTCCCTACAAATATCAGGTGTCCCTGTGGCTCAGTGGTTAAAGCGCGAGTCATTAAGTGGAAAATGAGCATGTCCAGAGGGTCATGGGTTCGAATCCCAGCCATGGCTCGTCCCAAGATGGGAAAAAAAAAAAAAAGGGCAGCAGAGGGACATCCGGAGTCATGAACCGGGTGTGGCCCAACCCCCCTAGAGTGTCAGGAGATAAGGGCCGAAACACTTGCTTGAAGGGGGCTTCTCTTCTGAGGACTCTCTGCTGCCACGCTCTCCACGAGTTTCTTTCTACTGGCACTGTGTTATAGGAAAACAGCACGATGTAACAGAAACTGAATGACAGGCAATATAAACCAAATGCTCTGGGTATTCATGCTGTTTACTTCCACGTCAGGCCAAATCACAGGCATCTCAACAATTAGAGCTTCAAACATGTGTATAAACACACGTACTTCTTTTAGTCACACATTTCAAAGTCACACCTATATCATTTACGGCAGGCAATTCAAAAAGACCAGAAGAAAGCATTGTACGAGTGAACTCTAGAATCTGACTTTTCAGAAGCAAGATCAACACCCTCATATATTATTAAAAGAATATGAAAATAGCAAAGGACAAAACAGATTGAACTGGGTATGTACATTTAGGATTTTCACTGTCACAATTCATGAGAAAAGAAAAAAAAAGTTATTTGCACTGGTAATTTCAACTAATTTTCAATTAAATAATCACTGGGTACTGATTTTAGTCTGAACCATTATAGAACGCAACTCCACAAATCATACAGGCTTATATTAAATCCTCTCCTTTCATGCAGTCTCTCCTTCCATCATTATTCTTTCCATTTTATCACTGCTGAATATTTTGTTCCAAAATGTTTTTCATGCCTTTTAAAATCAAATTATTTTGCTTTCCAGTTGTGTCGTTAACTTTTAAGATACGAAGCGATAGTCTGATTATATACCTCATATGATTTTGCTGTACAAGAAAACCTGGGTTATTCAAAGATTGAACCATCTTTGTCCTGTGACCTTACTGGACACAAAATGGAATCGTTCAAACAGGGATTAAAAAAGATATTTCCTGAGTGTTAAAAGAACATGCTTCCCACATTAGACACTTTTTAATGAAATAAGCATGTAAATAGACAGTACGACTTGTTCATATTTTACCGTGGTTGCTTTGGCTTGGGTCTGCAAAATGTAAACATCGTATTTCAATGCCGTTATGTACTCTGTCTCTCTGTGTCAAAAAATCGGTCATTGTCAACCGTTTATATTTAATCGACCACATTCACGCTAGTTGTGTGTGTGTGTGTGTGTGTGTGTGTGTGTGTGTGTGTGCGTGCGTGCGTGCGTGCGTGCCTGAGTGCGTGTTATTTGCCAGTACAATCAGCCAGTTTGTTGTCATTCGGCTGATCTTTGGCCCATATGGGATCCCAGTCAGGACCGTTGGGACTGCCATCGTCAAAGTCATACTGCACAACCCCAGCTAATAATTGCGCCTCCTTTGATCGCGCTGCTTCTGGCAGCGAGGTCGGCAAGGGCACTGTGGGC
>CM065718.1:51566423-51633923 GCA_033310375.1 Conus canariensis | reverse complement strand
GAAAGAAGGAGGGATACTAATGAAGACTGTCTTTTACAGTAAGACAAAAACAGGACTGACAGACAGACAGACACAGGAAAGAAGGAGGGATACTAATGAAGACTGTCTTTTACAGTAAGACAAAAACAGGACTGACAGACAGACAGACACAGGAAAGAAGGAGGGATACTAATGAAGACTGTCTTTTACAGTAAGACAAAAACAGGACTGACAGACAGACAGACACAGGAAAGAAGGAGGGATACTAATGAAGACTGTCTTTTACAGTAAGACAAAAACAGGACTGACAGACAGACAGACACAGGAAAGAAGGAGGGATACTAATGAAGACTGTCTTTTACAGTGAGACAAAAACAGGACTGACAGACAGACACAGGAAAGAAGGAGGGATACTAATGAAGACTGTCTTTTACAGTAAGACAAAAACAAAACGAAAACAGGACTGGCATGGAGGACGTAGACAGACACAGAAAGGACAGATGACGTTGGCAAGATGAGAGACTTCTACAAGGCCTCAAAACGGCAATTGAAAAACACAAACATTTCTGTTTATTAGGACGTTATGACATGACTAGAGAGAAGATATTGTTCATTACTATAACTTTCCACAAACTGAAGCAAGCATAATCCAAGTCAAATATGACAAAACAAACATAACAGCCGCAGAAAATACATAATGTCAGAAGAGGACTGAAGTTCGTTTAACCGACAATGCTGACAAACGAGCAAGGAACGTACGCTTCACAGGGAACCAAACAGGGGAGAGCAGTCTACGAGACTACCGTTACTCCACAGTCAGCCACACAGGCGTGTTGCATCTGATTCCCAAACCGGTCATCAGAACAACAGTAAAAACAACCGAGAGGACTAACAGTCAAAGCAGTATTTCAGATTTAAAAACAAGCAAACAAACAAAAACAGCCTCAAAATCGGAGAAAACAACGAGAAATCCCCATCCATTTTTTCCTCGCTTCTTCCCCGGGTCAGGCACGAATTAATTAAGAGGAAATCAGCCCGGCCACGGTACCACGCAGGGAGTCTTTATCAAATACGGTTAAAAAAAAAAAAGAAAAAAAAAGACTACGGGTCTGGCGAGAGATCTCTACTTGTTAATTGTTTATTGTTTACCGTTCCCTGCCTCATTTCATATTTACTTTTGAGAGATCCAGAATCAAGCCCAACAAATCATTTCCGTGTACAAAAAGTTCTTCTGTCAAAGTATTGAAGCTGGTATATTAAATCCAACAGTCTTATGTCTATGCTTTCTCACTATTTTCTGCGACCGAATTCTTGTCGATATTTTGAAGTAAAGATCGAAGCGTAAAACCGAACTATAGGTCTCACTGTAAGTGGGTTGCAGACTATCAAATTTTATTTGTGTTGCTGTCATGACTGGGGATGACAATGTATGTCATTTCCGTCACAGTCGTGTAGAAAGACGTGTACTCTTTCGTCGTGCGTCCACATTTGTGGGGATTGCCTCAGTGGGCCTTGTACATTTGATGGGACTGAGTGCTGTGCTCCGTGTCTGTGTCATCCAGGAGGTCAGGGCTTGTCTCTGTCTCTTTAGAAACCAACTTTTTATTCACCTCCAACCAAGACTACCGCGAAAGAACAAACTGTCCCTGAAAGCTTTTGCTGTGAGAACGTAACACTCAACCCTATCCCACCTCCAAATTCCCCTCCAGATTATTTGAGCTAGAAGAACAGAATCTTGATCTACCTGAAGCAGTAGTCGGTGTTTGAAGTCTCCTCCAGGTAGACGGCCCCCTGATAGCAGTGCAGACCTTGACGGGGGGCACTCTGGTCAATGTGCAGCCAGGTGTAGCCAGGTGTAGCGAAGCTGGCCGCAGTTGGGTGGGTCTCAGGTGGCGGAGAGATGGCCACTGAATCGAAGCTGGACAGCAGTTTTTTTGTCTGCCATATTGTCTGTCACATTGCACGTAACATTTTGAACTATTGAACAGTGGGGAAAAATAAGTACACAATTAAATTGTTCAGCATATCATGTAACATTGTGGGTTCGGTGTTTGGTTTGCATGTTCAAATATTTTGTTTCTTAGACAGTTTCAAACTTAAATCGTGTGTGTGTGTGTGTGTGTGTGTGTGTGTGTGTGTGTGTGTGTGTGTGTGTGGTGTGTGTCGAGCGTGCGTGCGTGTGTGCGTGCGTGCATGCGTGCGTGCGCACGTGTGTGTGTGTGTGTGTTTGTGTGTGCGTGTGTTATGCGCTTGAGTGGCGTGCCAGTAAAGTAGATTAATAGTTTATATGTGTGCATGCATAGATGTGCGTCACAAAATTCGAAAGACTTTGTTCCTTGTGCAAGGTGCAGAGCTTGAACAATGTACTTCGGAGCTGTCTGACGGCTTGTTGCTGACTAGTATGTGAAGAAGAGCAGTTGTGAATCACATTAAAAATAATTTCGAAGCAAGCAAAAGGCAACTCCACATTTTTCCAGAAACGAGGTGTGCCTGATGTGTGCTTGACTGCAGACAATCTCCATCAACCATCTTATTGTGTGAACTCCCCCATCATACCCACCCCAAAATAATTTTCAGTGACTCTGCCTGCAGTGTGCTGAAACTGTGACACGGTCTAGGCCGCTACACCAGATTACTTGAACATTCAAAGCACCTGTTCTATTGATATTATAGAAGTAACAGACAGGTATATTTACTTTCTTCTTTTTTTTGTTTGTTTTTGTTTTGTCATACATTGAGTGACCTACACTAGCGTTACTGTTTTCCATTTTTCTGTGTGCAGAACTTGGGTTATTCCTGATTAACCTCATCTGTTTTATGTTCTCCCTCCCCATCCCACCTCTCTCTCTCCCTCCTTCCTCCCTCCCTTCGTCCTCTCTCTCTCTCTCTCTCTCTCTCTCTCTCTCTCTCTCTCTCTCTCTCTCTCTGTCATAAGGTAGGATTTAACGTCTTTTGAAAATTATCCGGGAAGGCAATGCATGCATAATCTCTTCAATCAATTACTGTTCGGCACTATTTGACTAAGCCAGCGCAAATTCAATGAAACCTTTTATCATCATCTTTAAACGCACCCTTAAAGTTAGCTCTCCTGAAATCCTCGAGTCTTATTGAATCGGATCACATTCAAGTAGGAGTTTTACCATGAACGGATATGTTTGCCATCAATGAGGTTTTGATCATACTACAAACTATCCAATCCAACTTTAACATGAATTTTAGATATTCTACAAAATTCCAGGTTCCTACACCAAGAACTGATCTGTTTAAAATAAGTCTTTGATATTCTAGTCCTCTTTTCTGCATCCTACCGAAAAAAAATTGTTTGCGTGTTTCCATACTTTCACTAGTTTGTAGAGATACGTTATAATTCATAGTACCGTGCCTGTCCATGTGTATGTTATTGTTGTATCATTACCAAAATACTGTTTACTTACTTTGTCAAAGTGATTGTTGCTCTTTACAGGTACCACCGTTACAAAATTATTTGCTACTTTTAACGATTGGACACGCTATGTCAGGGCATGCAACTGTCAGCATGCGAAAAATTCATGCAGTGCATGGGTGTGAGCCAGCATACTAATCATATTACTATATATACTTTTCGTAGCGGTGACGAGGAGGGAGGGAGGGGGGGGGGGGAAGCGTGGGATGGATAATGTTTGTTCCCCTTTTCTTCTGCGTGCGTGCGTGCGTGCGTGCGTGCGTGAATGTGTGTGTGTGTGTGTGTGTGTGTGTGTGTGTGTGTGTGTGTGTGTGTGTTGTGAGTGTGTGTGTGTGGTGTGTGTGTGTGTGTGTGTGCTGTGTGTGTGTGTGTGTGTGTGTGTGTGTGTGTGTGTGTTTCTACTTTTTCTTTCTTTCATAATATGAACGCCTCTTCTCTCTCTCTCTCTCTCTCTCTCTCTCTCTCTCTCTCCTCTCTCTCTCTCTCTCAGAACATTATGTCGTATTCCTCACTGGCTTGAAAACCAATCTTGCTTCACGAACAAGAATGTTAAATATGTGTTTCAGTTGGTGTACTTGAACATGACCGACCCACGAATCATCGTTCATTCCTCCTCAAGTTATGCTGATGATACTAGATTAGAGACTGATGCTTCTTCTATCCTCTTTCCGTGTAGGAATATTATGTATACACTACGTACTTGCGTGCGTGCGTGCGTGCGTGTGTGTGTGTGTGTGTGTGTGTGTGTGTGTGTGTGCATGCGCGCGCGCGCGCGCGCGTGTGCGTGCGTGCGTGCGTGTGTGTGTGTGTGTGTGACATACACTTTTAGTGTGCATGTACTTTCTTTAATGCTGCTATAAATCATCATTTTTCTGTTATAATCAATGGCAGATTGTGCAATAGTGTTCTATGTTCGTATCCTTAGTCCCTATAAGACAAAGGCCATATGGGAAAAAGCATTTGTTCCTTATCTGTTACCCTTTGGAATTGAAGTTCTCTGTCTGTCTGTCTGTCTGTCTGTCTGTCTCTCTCTCTCTCTCTCTCTCTCTCTCTCTCTCTCTCTCTCTCTCTCTCCCTCCCTCTCTCTCTCTCTCTGGTTGTATCGCAGAAGAGATGATGGATCATACTGACCTCAAACACTTTCTTGGTGGCCAGCCTCACCTCCCACGCTGGTTTGATGTGTCCAATACGATACCTCATTATCAACGATTCATCACGCACCGGCCATTCCCCGGCCCGGAATTGTGCCAGCCAATCACGGTACGCCGCTATGTGTGCGTCACACTCCTGTGACGTCAGAACGTCCGGAACGACGGAGTAGCCTTTGTCCTTTAATTCTTGCATCACCTTGTCTCTTAAAAAAAAAAAGTTTTGTGAATCAGAAACACGCACATGTTAACAATAAGTTTGTCAACGGTTGTCGGAATTGCAGTTCTGATGCCATAAGATACACATCATTTTTTTTTTTCTTTTTTTTTTTCATTTTATTGCAGTTTTAACCATTGTTGTGTCCATATTTTGTTTTCATTTTATTGTAGATTTACACATTGCTGTGTCTACAAATCCAGTTGATAAAGTTCTTGCCAATCGTATACAAGCTATGTAAACAAATGCCCGATCTTTATTTCAGTAGTGTCGAAGCTATGAGGACATTCGTGTCAGGTTGGCCTCAAAACGGCTGCACGCATCAGTCTGCAATTCAGTCCATGTGATCTTCGATTACACACACCCCCCCCCCCCCCCCACCCCGTGAGCTTTATTAATTGGGACACTCTCCAAATTTGATTTATTAGCCTGAATTATCAGAGGTTTTAGTTCAGCGATACGCGAAGTTATGAAGTAGGAAACAGATCAAATATGAGTCGGGAGTGAGAAATGAATCAAATATAAAGTGGGCGAATGATTCAAATATGAAATGGATGGATCAAATACGATATAGGTGAATGGATCAGATATTAAATAGGTAGATATATCAAAGGTAAAGTTGGTAAAAGGGGTTAGATACTGATTCGATAGTTGGAGAAAATGTAAAGTGGGTAAATGGATTCAATATAGATTAAGTAGATGGATCAAATGTAAAGTGGGTAAATGGATTAGACATAAATTAAAGTAGGTAAACAGATAAGGTAGGAATTAGATACGTCCTAGAGGGATCAAATGTGAAGTGGGTAAATCGATTAAATATGAATTAGATATGTCGATCAAATGTGAAGTGGGTAAATCGATTAAATATGATTTAGATATATCGAACGAAAGTGAAGTGGGTAAATGGATTTGGTATAAATTAGATAGATGGATCAAATGTAAAGTGAGTAGCCTAAATGGATTATGTATGAATTAGAATAAGATACATCGATCAAATGTGAAGTGGGTAAATGGATTTGGTATGAATTTGACAGATGGATCAAATGTAAAGTGAGTAAATGGATCATACACGAATCAGGTCGATGAATCAAATGTGAAGCTGGCGAATGGACCAGTGACAACACCTCCAGCTTGTTGCCCATCACTGATCAATTGTTTTATTACCATAGCCCAGCTGACCACACGGAACCTTTTCAGGGTTGTCAACATGAAGACAGAAAAAAAAACACCTTTCTTTGAGGATATTCTGAGGATTTGAAATAGAAAAAATAAAAAATCGTGCACATTTCGGTCATAGACCATCTTCAAATACAAATATGTATGTAGGTATCCACTGCTGTTTGTTTGTTTGTTTGTTTTATTTCATTATTATTATTATTATTTGTATTGCAAATCTTCAAAACATCCTCAAAGAAATTTCTAATGTGTGAGAAAGAAGGTCAGCAGTCAAGAATCATTTTTATTATCTGAATAACAAAACAAAACAGAACAACAAACCCTTCTCTTCTAAACAAGAAACAAGAACAATAACTGGGCCTACGTCAGTTACTAGGACGGTATCCAGTGTATTCACATAAAGTGTCAACTGACGCTAACACCTCGCCGTAAGACTGCAATCAACCAGCTGGCGTTGTCCTCCCTGCTCACGGGCACGTGATGCTCACATCGAGCTCTCTTCAGTTCTGAGTCGTCTTTAACCGTCGGCACAACGGGATGAGAGAGAGAGAGAGAGAGAGAGAGAGAGAAACACACACTCTCATATTTTGTTCGCACATAATTTTTTATGCTCTTTCCCTTGCTCAGCTTTCTCTTCCTCATCTCCACCAGTCCAACCTCCTTCCCTTTCGACCTCCCCCCCCCCCTTCCGCCCCCTTTTCATTACCCCCTCACATTTTTCTTCCTTAACCCCCATCCCCATCCCCCACCCCTTGTTATCATCCTCTCTCCATCTTGTGCATCATACGTTTCACGAGTTTTCATGTCTTATTTCTCCTTGAGTTTAGGGAAGATGGGAAGTGTTTAACCTTTTCAGCTTGCATTCATCCATTTGGAATTCGTGTGAAGTCATTTTGAGTAATTTTTTAACAGATTTATTTTTATTTGAGTCAGTTGTATAAAACGGCATAAATCCCCCAAAAGAAGGCTTATGTAAAACAAAATCGGGAAGAGTTGGAACAAGATAGCGCTCTTTTTTCCAATCATTCTGTTTACACACACACACACACACACACACACACACACACACACACACACACTCACACACACAGATTCAAAGATTTTAATCATGTGACCCCATTGGGGGCATGGAGGACTTGAAACAAATCAAACAAATATAAATAAAACAAATTAAACATCCAAAAATTTCCCCTATAATAAACACACAATATAATGTTACACAACTTCATTAAGTGTTAGAAATTTTGCTAAGTTTAGCAACACTTTTTTTTACCACCACACATCAAACGACAATGGTTAAACCCGGACTTTATACGTGTAAACTTTCTTGGTATAAACTGATTTCTAATGTCGTTATATTTGGTACATTTTATTACAAAATGAAATTCATCACCAAGGTCATTCTGGTCGCAGTCCCGACAGAATCGTTCATCGTGAGGTATTCCGAATTGTCTTATATTTCTGTGCCCCATGTGGGTATGAAATAAAATAATTGCCTTGCCTTGCCTCGTCTTGTCTGCCAGTTTCCATCATGAGTTTATGATTACCACAGCGAAACCGAATCAGTGGGTATATATAAACATCAGGCAACATTTCAATATATTTTTCACGGCAAAACTCTTGTTTTAAAATTGCTTTAAAATAAACACTTATTACTAGATTCTAAAGCATCATTCCATGCACGTATATAAATGTCTTCTAACGAATTACGAACATTTCTACAGAGACTGTGAACAGACGAAAACTTTTGTGTTTCCCACACAGTCGAATCCTGTTTCTATTAGGAGAGACAGACAAACAGAGATACACAGAGACGCACTGCGTTCTAACCATAAACCCACCTGTTGTTCTGGAGATCAAACAGCCCCATAGTCTCCGCGGCTGCCATAGTAACCGACTCGTTTCTTTCTTTGTTTTGTCTTCAGAAGTTGTGAATAACGTAAAGAAACTGAGAACGTGGGTTGTTGGTGATGGCGACCAACTGCAAGACAAACTGGATGTTCCTGTCAACCACTTCTCTTTAATACGCAAAGGTCAGAGTCTGAACCACGAACAGGTCAACGTTGTGAAGATCTTACTGTGTCAAGGGCTAGCAGATAAACTGATACAACCAATCGACACATGCGGGGCAGGTACAGCGTATATATACTACGCACAAAAAGTTAAGGATCGGTATGTGAAAACAGGTGCGTAATAAACTCAGTTCGCTACTGTTATTTATTTCTTAGTCCAGCCAAATTGTCATGAATTCTTGTTCAGCTGTAAGTGGGCGATGTTGTGTTAGTGCGAAAATTGCACGGGATTCTCTACTACTGAGCTGGGCCGCAAACGGAAAAGCGGAAACTTGCGAAAAATGACCTTGTTTTGGACCGTTCTGCCTGAACACATTGCACTTGCCAGATGGAAAAACCATTATGCACGTGCAAGCACTGCTGTTTATGTGTGAGATGCTGTCGCTCGCTTGGCTATATAAGAAGACATTCCACCAGTAGTAGGCCTGATCTGACAATGCCTCCACGACGAAAATTAAGCGAGTTGGATAGGGGACGAGCTGTTGCATGGTTCCAAGATGGTGTTCCCAAGCGAGAAGTGGCCAGGAGACTTCATGTGTCCATCTCGGTCATTGTCCGACTGATTCAACGCTTCACAGCCACTGGGATTGTCCATGAAAGACGCAGATCAGGTCGACCGAAGAAGACAACCCCACATGACGATCGTCTCATTGAACGACAAGCCCTGCAGACAAGAACAGCCTCTTCCAGCATAATTCAAAGGCAGTTCAGGGTGGCTACTAACATCAACATCAGCCAGCAGACCATACGGAACCGCCTACATGGGTTTAATCTCCGTTCTCGTCGCCCAGCAGTACGGCCACGCTTAACTCCAGCCCATAGGGCAGCACGCCGCGCCTTCTGCGCACGTCACGTCAGGTGGACACGTCAGCAATGGTCCCAGGTCCTGTTCAGTGATGAATCACGCTTCACCCTTCACCACAACGACGGCCGACTGAGGGTCTGGAGGCGCCCAGGGCAACGCTTTACTGACGCCACTGTCCAAGAAAAGGTGGCCTTTGGTGGAGGTTCTGTAATGGTCTGGGGGACCTTCAGCCTTCACCACAGAACACCCTTGTATCATGTACAGGGTAAACTGACTGGCATCCGATACCAGGGATGAGATCCTTCGACCGCTGGCTGTACCTACACTGCAGCAGATGGGACCGAGGGCTGTCTACCAGGATGACAATGCTCGCCCCCACAGGGCAAGGGTGGTCAAGACTTCCTGCAGCAGTCTGGAGTCAACAGAATGGAGTGGCCAGCATGCAGTCCCGATCTCAACCCGATTGAGAACCTCTGGGATGAGCTGGATCACAAAGTGAGGAGCCACCCCCCTCCCAGGGATGCCCAACACCTCTACCAGATGCTGCAGGCTGAGTGGCAGGCGCTTCCACAGAGGATCTTCACCAACCTGGTCAACTCGATGAGGACTCGCTACGTCGAGTGCCAGAACAGCCATGGTGGTTACACGCATTACTGAGCTTTTGGGAGCATCAGTATGCCCTGTCTTGTGATTTCAATGACTTTGGGAAATCAAATTTGGATACGTACCCACTTTAATCAAATGTACACACCAAACGATTGCTCGAGATTGAAGGCAATTGTGTATCGTTATCACTAAAGAATGGAATTAAATGTTGGCCAAACTTCAACGCATTGACTTTCTTATTTTGACAGTTATGAATGTTTGTGAAAGTGATCCTTAACTTTTTGTGTGTAGCTTAGTTAAATCCACCATGTGTTGCGCTGTGTTGTCGAATCTGTTGTTATCAGGCTTGTGTGGCGTTTAAAGCTTGCCTAACCACACTGTAGTCTTTTCTTTCTTTCTTTCTGCGTACGCAGGCTGATACTCCTGCGGACACTGCCTGTATAGACAGGCAGTGGAGTTTTGTGTGTATGACCGTTTTTCATCCCGTCATTAAGGCAGCCATACTCCATCTTCGGGGAAGGTGCATGCTATGTGTAACGTGTCATCCATACCAACGGCCAAACTGGCCTTCTCTTTTCCGAAAGTTGGTGATGAGATTTTACGTGTGTGCAAGATGTTGTGCGTGCGTTCACACACGGAACCTCGGTTTATAGTCTCATTCGAAGGACTGTACGGGGGATGGAGTCAGAAGCAATGTTAACTCCGAGGGAAAAATCCCCCTGTACCGAAATTCGAACCCGCAACCCCAGGATCACGAGTCCGGCGCTCTACCAACTGAGCTATTCCGGCCCGACACTGTAGTTGTGTGTTGGGAAAGCATGTTGAAGCTCAAGGTTAAACAGGGCTCACGTTAACAAGCACTTTGCAAGTCATGACGTACAAAAGACTCTTGAAATATAATGCTTCTGGCATCAGCCGGCCATAAAATTAAATCGCTCTCGTTTGACTCTCCACAAGAGCACAATACGTGTCAATACAGCAAATGCAAGTTCGTTGCCTGAGCCCGCAAATGCTTTATGAGGTTTCCCAGACAGTGTAAAATTAAAGAGATGCCGTATATTTCTTGACACAGCCTATGACAAATAGACCTACACCTATTCGAGTGCTCCTCACCACGCTGATCTGTGATACTTCGGGAAACATAAAGTTGTTTCATAATTTCCAGTGAGCACACACACACACACACACACACACACACACACACACACACACACATACACGTGCGACAACAACACACACACACACACACACACACACACACACACATACACGGACGCGCAACAACACACACACACACACACACACACACACACACACACACACACACACACACACACAAAACACACACTTCGCACATGAGTTCATCATGAAAAATATCTGAAAGAAAATGTATTTTAACAAGAACACATACCTCAAAAACACAACCATAACAGTCCAAAACTCAACTATGAATAAAAAGAAAATGTCATGTTCCCTATTTGCAACTCATATAAGAAACTTTAAAGAGCAGTAAACCGAGCCGTTGGAGAATCAAGACCTTTTAAATACAGACATTGGGAGTGTGATGGACGTCTAGAATTCTGCTTACACACAGTGGCCAGCGCAATCCTGCTGAAGCCCAGCAACCCATGCTACAGGGGAAGTCAATGTGCACCATGTCGGGGGCCAAGCATGATGGAAGGCGAGCCCATCCCTTAGGAAATGTGTGTCAAAGTTATCATTTTACTCTCAGCTCGAATAATCCATTTTGTTTATACCAATCCATCAATAAGTTAATTAAAGAACACTTAATTGTAGAAGAAGGAGAACAAAAAGAACAAGAAAAGAAAATGAAAATGCGTTCTATTAGCAGAGTGAAACGAAAAAGGAGAAGAAGAAGGAGAAGAAGAAACGAAAAAGGAACAGGGGAGGGCGTTGTGAGGGATCTAATCTGAATATAATTAAGTCATAGACAATGAATACATTGTCAAAAGGAATATTCACATTTATATACCCTTCCATTTCTATCCCTTATAAGACATGGTCAACTATGCTGGAAAAAAAAACGCAATTCAACAGGAACGTCATGTGGTCGGTAAACAAAAAAAAATCATTGTCAGTAATGACTCCTAGCATTTAATGCGAGTATACTTCTTCACGTTTGTTATCACATATAAGTTTTGTTTTATATAAACTGAATCTCTCACTGTTCTTTACATGAAAATCCATTGCTTTTCATTGCAGACTACCAATGTTTCCTTAAAATCCCAGCGAGAAGCTGATTCACTCCCTCAACACCTTGATTCAGCCACATACATCCCAAAGCAAACATACATTATTTGCAACGAAGATCTGATGCCTAGTTTACCTTGTCACGAGAATCTAAATACAACAGTATTCTCCATTCTTTCCTCGGTAATCTTGACTCATCCATTTATGTCAACTTTATCCAGTATTGTATACACCTTACGGCAGAATTAATGTCCATTAGATATCTGTTTGTCTCTCCGTTTGTTCAATCATTCGATGTTTGCATTTGAACTCTTAAAAACTTCAGAGCATTTTTTTTTCTTCACAGTGGCGAGCTGCACTGCTAAGTTCCAACAATTCTGCACCTTTTTAAGAAATTGTTTGTATTGGTGCATCAAGGAGTTTTAGGTATACAACAAGGGTATTTGCAATTTAACTCAAATAATGTTCATAAGATGTATAACGCCGCATGCTTAGCCCTGCTGGCAAGATTTTGACACAACACAATAAAGCTCAACTCTGCTGAAAAAAAGCTTAAATGTATGCAAACATTTACAACGGATTTAGGGATTCCATCATAAGTCCAATGCCCCCTAGCAGCTAAATAACCACCTTTCCTAAATACGACAATATTACTTTCACTCATGTTCACATTCAGACTCAGTGCTGATGCCACCTTATGTAGACTGTTCAACTGTGTCTGTAAACCAACTATTGTTTCAGACAGGTGGGCTACATTATATGCCAAAAGTATATAAAGAATGCAAAATAATATCTATTTCTGACTATAATGCAAAATAATTTCTATTTCTGATTACTTCTATCGCTAATCCATTTATGAGTGAACAAAACAACAAAGGGCTAGTAACATAACCTTTTTTTTACCCCTCGGGTACAGTTTACATAGTCAGTTAATTTTGTTAATTTTGCACCGGAACGACTTTCAGCCCTGACTCTATTACACATGGTACACATACGTCGTAAAAGTTTTCCTTTAATACCCTTTTTTCTTGTTTTTCTTTCTTTTTTTCAGAATGGGCCACAACAGGTTTCTTTCTGTAGAGTTAAAAAGCTTTCTCAAAATCAACGAATGCAACGTAAACTTTGTGGATAAAGCAAAACTGTTTTTGTAATAGAGCTAATAACGTACACATCTGATCAAAGAGTAGCCTCTTGTAAACCCCGATCGGTAGCCCCTGTATTATTATGCAACTCAATCCATCTTTGAATCCTGATGTTTGTAATGGAACTATTTAGGATACTTCTAGAAGTACATAGCGACATCCCTCTGTAATTAGTAGGATCATCTGTATTGCCTTATTTACATAAAGGTAGCACAATATTTTCTGTCCAGTTATCCAGGAATATCCCATTAACAAACAAACTAATAAATAGTTTAACGAAGAAGTCAATAACTCGATCGCCTGCGTTTGAACACTTCCCCAATAATTCAGTCTGATCCAGTGGATTTACAGTTTTCAGCTTCCCTATAGCCTGCAACACTTCTTTTCTATATATCGGGCAATTCAACAGAACCATTGTCGTCATATTCAGTACCTCCGTCCTTACTTATGCAAGTACCTTTAATTTGTAATCTTGTTTCGAGCAAATGTTTGAAATGATTGTACCAATCGCTGATGGTTAAGTTGTTGCGCGTTTGTTTTCTTTCTGAACAAATCTTATGCACATTTTTCCAGTAGCCTACTTATTTTGGTTATTTACGATACGACTAATGATCGCAATAATCCGTCATTATGTTGTTTTTATTTTAGTTTGGGGAGATTCTTATTCTCTCTGTTACCTAAAAAGCAAGTATCACGATCGTTACTGTCCATGGTCTGTCGAAATGTTTTCAGCAGTCTTTTCCGTGTTGATTCATTTTTGTTTGTTTATTGTTCTTGTTCCAACAGATCTTTTATTTCATACAACCGATGAAAGTTCTAACACATGTAACAGATATAGTCAGGTTTCATTTACTGTCACTTTCGATCATACTAATGGCACCATCAAGAGATGACAGCACTTCATGCGGCCACATAGCATGGAAATACGTTTGCTCAAAATAAGAATTCCACTCGACCTTTTCGATAACATCACATACCTTTTCAATACTCAATGACACAGAAGCAACATTTTGCACTCAAAATTGAAATTCGACAGGTGAATGGTCTGATTCCAATTTCTCAGATATAAATAAACCACAAGAAGGCAAGAGAACTGAAAATAAATCTCGAGAAATTAAAAAAAATGGTCATTTACACTAACCCTGAATCAGAAAAAAACGAGTGTCGCTCCCATCAGGACCACCATGACAAAGTCATCGAGTATAAACAATCCAAGCGAAGTACACATAGTCAGCAAACATTTTCCAAAGTTATCGGGTGAATTATCTGAGGATTTTCTTTAAAAAAAATTACAGCAGCTCATAAAATCAGCACAATAATCTATAATTATTATGTTCGTAGAAAATGCACTGAGAAATATCATCAGTTCTACTGTTCAGGTAGCCATCCAAAATCACATGCACATCAATCATATCGAGCATAAAATCAGAAAGACATTATTCAAGAGAAAGTATACCATTGTCAACATCAAAATTAGCATAATATTGTGAATCCTCTGGAGGTACATATGGAAAAAAAACATGAAAAACATCCTTTGCTAGATCAAACAAAGTCTTGTCAATCAAAAAGAATAAAGCATAAGAACTATTCATCTGAATTTCTTTGATGGAGGACACAAATTCATTCTTGATAATACAATAAACCACCTGGAAAACTCGACGGCTAGTTTACTATACACAGTATAACCTGTTAACATATTAAGCTCCAGAATTTCCACGAAAATCTAAACACACACACACACACACACACACACACACACACACACACACACACAACACACACACACACACACTACACACACACCAAGAGCTTAAGTCAAAGTGAAACAAGTATGACAGAAAATGTTTGTCGTGAAGTTTTTAAAGAATGCCATTTATATTCTATTGTAAGAAATTTACAGATTTAGAAAGCGTACTATTTACATTTCTTCCGTCAGCATGCAAAGCAGTTATTCTTACATCACAACTTTCATTACCACTTTTATTGTCCGCCACAGACTGGTTTCTAACCTAAGCATTAATAGGAATAAAAATAACTTCGTCATTGTTACATTTCTTCTTTTGAGATGATCCCCTGTAACACCCCAAAAGTACTCCCTGCCCAGAAGTACTCCCAGGAGTACTTCTGGGCCCGCGCCAGAATGACTCCCGGGAGTACTTCTGGGACAGTACCCCACTTGGTCACAGAAGTACTCCCCCCTGTTGACAACTTTGCAAATAAATGTTTGTTTTCTCTAACTATCCTATAATGCTGATTACTTTAGACAGGGGAGTACTTTTGGTACCAGTCCCAAACTGACCCCCACCCCCCCTCGGCACCAGAATGACTCCCGAGAGTACGTCTGGGCCCAGCCCAAATGTACTCCCGGAAGTAACTTTGGCGCGGCTCCAGATGTACCCCGCCGAAGCTGAGAGAGTATTTTTGGGCCCAGCCCAGACTTACTCCGGGAGTAAAACTGGGCCGTTCTTAGTGGACCCATGAGTACTCCCGAGGAGTACTTTTGTAGCAGATGGGGAATCTTTCTGGGACCAGGCCCAAAAGTACCCCCCCCCCTCCCCCTTTCATATCTTCTGTATCAAAGAGCTTAGGGATGTTGTTTCTCGTTTATGAAGATTTATGTGGATATTGTTTCAGAATCAACATTGAAATACAGTCTGCATCAACTTTAGGGGGAGTAAGTACTCCCCTTGCATATCTCCTTTACTAATGTGTTCAGGGTTGTTATTTACTGGTTATAAACTCATATATAGATATTTTACCTGAATCAACATTGAAATATAGTCTGAATCAACATTAGGGGAAGTACTTCTGGGCCGGTCCCAGAAGTACCCCCTTGCATATCTCCTTTATTAATGTGTTCAGCGTCGTTATTTATTGGTCATAAACTCATACATGGACATTCTACCTTAATGAACATTGAAATATAGTGTGAATCAACTTTAAGTGGAGTACTTCTGGGTCGGTCCCAGAAGTACCCCCCTTGCATATCTCTTTTATTAATGTTATCAAGGTTGTTATTTACTTATCATAAACCCATACATGAACATTCTATTTGAATCAACATTGAAATATAGTTTGAATCAACTTTAGGGGGAGTACTCCTGGGCTGGTCCCAGAAGTACCCCCTTGCATATCTCCTTTATTAATGTGTTCATGGTTGTTATTTAAAGGTCATAAACTCAAACATGGACATTCTATCTGAATCAACATTGAAAACGAGTCTGGATCAACTTTAGGGGGAGTACTTCTGGGCCGGTCCCAGAAGTACACACTGCACCCCACTACTCTACACTGCGCTGCGCTATACTGCTCTTGCTACACTACACTACACTACACTACACTACACTGCACAGAGCTACACTACACTACACTATACTGCACTGTACTGCACTGCACTGCACTGCGCTACACTACACTGCACTGCAGTGCACTGCGCTACACTGCACCACTCTACCCTACTCGATTTTGTTGTCGATGTTGTTGTCGTTGTTACTGTCACTGCTGCCGCAGCGGAAGTTATTATTGTCGTTGTTACAACCACTCCTGTTGTTGCACTTGTCATTGCCGCTACCGCTGTTATTGTAGTAGTAGTAGTAGCAGCAGCTGCAGCAGAAGTAGTTGTAGTAGTAGTATCATCACCATGTCCCTCACCATCACTATGTCCATCGCCATCCCGTGTCCCTCACCATTTTCATCTGCAAGTCCTTCATCGTTTGGATCAACGAGGGATCTGAAATCCTCCTCCAAGATGCCTACTCACTCAGTAACGAAAAAAAAAAACTTGAAGGCCGAACTCACTTCTTATGTAGTACAACTCCCTTGGTGTAGTCGTTTTGGATCTGTTGTCTTTAAGAATTTGGACATCTCTTTCTTCATATTTCTTTGCCCAGTGCGTCTTTAACACGTTGCTGGCTGTCCATGTAATGACAGCTTCATGTGATGTAGCCTCACATGGCGACATGTGACGTTCCGTCGCGTACGCCCTTATTTGTTATAAAGCATTTCCCTAGGTAGGGAAGAGGAAAGGTAAAAGAAAAGATAGTTTGTATGGCCTGACCAGTGTGATCGGTGTCGCTGGTGGCTATAGACGTAGGGCGATTATTGGTTGAATGGACGGACGTTGTCCATTGGTTAAATAACCAAGGGCTGGTAATGCGTAGAGTTAGACGAGTACTCACTGAACGTGTACTCAAAAAGAGCGCAGGAGGGAAAAATAAGGAATGGGAAGGAGATGGCTTGGGGACACTGAGCAGACAGGTTGTTTGAAGAACGAGTTCCACCTGCAATTCACCATTACCAGGTGAGGTATAGACAGATGGAGAGAGGAAAAAGAGAGAGTTAAGAAAAGGGAAAAAGGGAAAAGAATTTATCATTATTCAGAATTTGAAATAGATTACTTACACGGACTTCATTCGTGTTTCAGCCCTTCCCAGTGCTGTGGCAGCACCAGTTAGGCGACTGAGGCAGTCGCACAAATATTTGGGCTACAGTGCTGCGGCAACACCTAATCGTCTCCAGGGTTGGAGAATCGAGCTGTAGAAGACAACGACTGCACCAGTCGTAAAAAAACAAAGCATTTGTCATGTTGACCCATAATGACTTTTAATTGTCCCCCTGATGAACTCAGATGATACTACTATATTTTAAGCCATCTTTTGATTTTTTTTTGAAAATGTATATAGTGTTTCTCCAGTGAGGAGGAGAAACCGCTGAAAGAAGTATCTTGAGATAGTATGTAAAATGAGATGAAATTTGGTCCCAGCTAGTGGATCTGTGGAATGTTTGTACCTCCACTGGTGTGGAGGAACAGAAGTTGTAAATTGGAAAACAAACCTGTTGTCATTGTTTGAAAAACTGATTATTGTTTAGTAAATTATTCCCCGGAGAGGAGGGGGAGAAGAAGAGTATTGTAGTGCGCCTTCTGGTTGTTTGGAGAGATTGCGTGTGCACGGAGTGAATGCTGAGCTGAGTGCGGGCATGCATTTATGCACAGTGTGACAGTGGTGACCCCGACTTGATCTAAGGACTAGGGTTCTTTTTGTACCCCCTCCAAGGAAAAAAAAAATCTATTTGTACCCCTCCAGAGGGAAAAAATAAGATTTCCCCTCCAAGAAAAAAAATTGATATTTCTATTTGCGAACAGAAAGTTTAATAAAATTGATTGATGTGATTACTGTTTGCAGTTTTTATTTTTCATTTGTTTCTGTATGTGTGTTCGAGTGTTTGAAATTTCTTTTCGTTGCTCAGCTCTGTTAGGGTTGTTTTTTTTGGTAGGATTTCCTTTTGACCCTTTCCCCCCTCAGGACCGATAGCCTCAACCTCCTCTTGCTCGTACCTGGCAGCAAGGGGGCAGGGCGTTGAAGAGTCGTTGTCCTTCCCCTAAATTAGATTTTGTTTTGTCCCCTTCCCCAGGACTGATAGCCCCAACCTCTTCCTGCTCTGATTTAGCAGGGGGGCATGGCGTTGGGGAGTCACTAGTCCCTCCCTCTCTCATTACTATCTAATTCTTTATCTTTCCTCTCGTTTCATTTGGATTTTTCCCCTTTCCCCTCTGAGTGTGGGATCGACTTCACCTCCGTCACTCAACTAGTGTAGGTGGTGGAGTGGATTACCGCTCAGTCCGAATAAACGTCTTTTCTTGATTGTCTTTTGGGTTGTTTTTTTGTGTGTGTTTTTCTGACTGTATATTTATTAGATTAATTGTTTATTGCATTGTGTTAGTATATTCTGTGTATTATTATTTGAAGACTTCCCCGTCTCCAGCTTTACGGGAGACAGTTGCCATTAGGGTGCTGTCTGAGGGCCTCTTTCGCTTTTTCTGATTTCCCCTATCTATACCGGACCTGTCTATTCTTTCATTTCCTTTTCACCCCCTATACAAAAAAAAAAAAAAATCTACTAACCTTCTCTTCAATAGGCGCCTGTCTAGTTTTTTTTTTCATCATTGTCATCTTTTAGGTAGGATTTCCGTTAGTGTACGTTTTCTCCCCCCTCTTTTTAATTGTTCGTTGATTCATTTGTTTTGTAATTTTGTATTCACTTATTGTTTAAGGCGATTCATTTGTTTTGTGAACTCATCTATTTTGTTGCACCAAGAAACTAAGTAAGAAAGTAACAAGTACAGTAAGAACAGTTAAGAACATAAACATTATAAAGAATTTATTTCCGGGAAAAAACTTTATATTTTGTCTGTTTTCTTTTTCACTGGAAAAAAAACCGAGTTATTAGTACTGCATTTCATTTTCTTAGCTGTCTTTTTCCCTTTCGGAAAGAATATTGGTGAAAATCTCTTTGGAAAGATCACATTGTCAATTCTTATTAGTGCTTCTCTTTTGTAAGCCTTTATTATTTTTCTGTTCATACCGGCGTTTAAATTCTTTATTTATACATACTGTAACAGTTTTTTTTTTTAAATGTATATACCATCACATATCGCCTTATTTTAATCATATTTAGTCATTGTTTCTTGTTTTGTTTGTGGTAACTATTCATGATGGAAAATTTTGATGAATATGTACGACAGGCTGAGCGTTTAGGCTTTGAAGGTGATAAATTAGCAAACTATGTCCAACAATGTCTGGATCGGGCAGACACAGAGAGAGAGAGAGAGAGAGAGAGAGAGAGAGAGAGAGAGAGAGAGAGAGAGAGAGAGACAGAAAAACAGAAACAACTAGAAGAAAAAGATAAAGAACGACAAGAAGCTCTAAAAAGATTAGAGTTTGAAGAGGAAAAAACTACAGAAAGAGATGGAAGAAAATAAAAAAGATTAGAGTTAGAGGAAAAACAAACTACAGACAGAGGATAAGGATAAGGAACGGCAATTTAAACTGAGACAACTTGAATTAGAGACTGATACAGAAATTAAAAAATTACAGGCATCGAGAGAACCTCCATCACCTCCATCGGTCGGTTCCGCGAGTACATTTCATTTGTTTCTGTATGTGTGTGTTCGAGTGTTTGAAATTTCTTTTCGTTGCTCTGCTCTGTTAGGGTTGTTTTTTTTTGGTAGGATTTCCTTTTGACCCTTTCCCCCCTCAGGACCGATAGCCTCAACCTCCTCTTGCTCGTACCTGGCAGCAAGGGGGCAGGGCGTTGAAGAGTCGTTGTCCTTCCCCTAAATTAGATTTTGTTTTGTCCCCTTCCCCAGGACTGATAGCCCCAACCTCCCCGTCTCCAGCTTTACGGTGCTGTCCGAGGGCCTCTTTCGCTTTTTCTGATTTCCCCTATCTATACCGGACCTGTCTATTCTTTCATTTCCTTTTCACCCCATATACAAAAAAATCTACAAACCTTCTCTTCAATAGGCGCATATCTAGTTTTTTTTTCATCATTGTCATCTTTTAGGTAGGATTTCCGTTAGTGTACGTTTTCTCCCCCTCTTTTTAATTGTTCGTTGATTCATTTGTTTTTAATTTTGTATTCACTTATTGTTTAAGGCGATTCATTTGTTTTGTGAACTCATCTATTTTGTTGCACCAAGAAACTAAGTAAGAAAGTAACAAGTACAGTAAGAACAGTTAAGAACATAAACATTATAAAGAATTTATTTCCGGGAAAAAACTTTATATTTTGTCTGTTTTCTTTTCACTGGAAAAAAACGAGTTATTAGTACTGCATTTTATTTTCTTAGCTGTCTTTTTCCCTTTCGGAAAGAATATTGGTGAAAATCTCTTTTGGAAAGATCACATTGTCAATTCTTATTAGTGCTTCTCTTTTGTAAGCCTTTATTATTTTTCTGTTCATACTGGCATTTAAATTCTTTATTTGTACATACTGTAACAAAGTTTTTTTTTTTTTTTTTTTTAAACGTATATACATCACATATCGCCTTATTTTAATCATATTTAGTCATTGTTTCTTGTTTGTTTGTGGTAACTATTCATGATGGAAAATTTTGATGAATATGTACGACAGGCTGAGCGTTTAGGCTTTGAAGGTGATAAATTAGCAAACTATGTCCAACAATGTCTGGATAGGGCAGACAGAGAGAGAGAGAGAGAGAGAGAGAGAGAGAGAGAGAGAGAGAGAGAGAGGAAAAACAGAAACAACTAGAAGAAAAAGATAAAGAACGACAAGAAGCTCTAAAAAGATTAGAGTTTGAAGAGGAAAAAACTATAGAAAAGATGGAAGAAAATAAAAAAGATTAGAGTTAGAGGAAAAAAAAAAAACTACAGACAGGGGATAAGGAAAGGCAATTTAAACTGAGACAACTTGAATTAGAGACTGATGCAGAAATTAAAAGATTACAGGCATCGAGAGAACCTCCATCACCTCCATCGGTCGGTTCCGCGAGTACATTTCATCGGAAGTCAACATACATTCCGAAGTTGCCGCCGTTCGAAGAAAAAACCGACGATATTGACAGTTTTCTTTTTCGGTTCGAGAACCACGCTACTTCTTGTGGTTGGCCGAAGGAGAAATGGACGTTGTTTATCGCGTCACTGTTTAAGGGAAGCGCTTTGGCGCTATACCACACACTCGCGGCAAAGGAAGGGTTGACTTGGGATCAGTTAAAAGAACTCTTAAAGAAGTTTCAGTGTTCAGCTGACCGTTTTCGTGAGCGTTTCCGATCTATTCGTCCTGACATGGGAGAATCATTTCCGTCTTTTTTGATAAGAATGAGTCATTGTTTAGACAGATGGATAGACCTAACAAAGACGAATAAAACTTTCGAATCACTGCGAGATTTGCTACTTCGAGAGCAACTTTTTCAAAGCGTCAGTAAAGATTTGGCCACTTTTCTTAAGGAAAGACAGTTCGATAGCGTTGACGAAATGTGTCGGATGGCGGATCAGTACTGTCTTGCTCATCCGGATAAAGGTGTTGCCCGCAAGGAAAATTCGTCCCTTTTCGAGTCTCACGCGGCATTTCAGATGCATTTTGGACAAGGAAACGATAGAAGAGGAAATCGCGCTTCATTCCAAGGTCCGCACCCTTACACGTCTTTTGGCAACAGACAACGACCTTTCCGTGGTCAAGGCTATGTCGGTTCTGGCGATTTCCGTCAGTACCAATATTCACCACCGGAAAGACCTTTTCCTTTCCGAGGGCGTGGTGAACAACAACCGCGCAGACCCTTTGGTCCAGTTTGTGGACAAGGTCGAGGTTCAGACTTAACGGTAACCAGTTGTCCGCCGACCAAACCATGCGTTGCCATTTTTGTGAGGGCAAATACCATTTAAAACGGGACTGTCCTTTCAAAGGAAGTGGAGCAAAGACTGGATTTGTTTCCACTACATGTGAAGGTCTTGTTTTGGCGCCAGATCGGTCCATTGATGGTCTTCTTTTGGAGGATTGTGCCATTAATGGTTTACAAGGTTCTGTTTTGCGAGATACAGGTTGCACCACAGCTGGTGTAAGGAAATCTTTTGTTCTACCAGACCAATATCTTGACAGTGTTCAGAGATGCAGATCGTTTGGTGGAAAAATTGAAACTTTTCCACTTGCAAAAATTTCCGTTGATACACCATACTACTCCGGGTCGCTTACCGCCTGTGTTATTGAGAATCCAGTTTGCGATTTGATTTTGGGAAATCTACCAGGTGTTGCGACAGTACATGGTGGTGCCGGAGGATCTTTCGTTCCTTGTCTCATCAGTACAAGATCAAAAGTTGTAGAGCAGGGAAAACCAACAAAACCGCTCAAGGTTTCAAAACTATACTACGCACAAAAACTTAAGGATCGGTATGTGAAAACAGGTGCGTAATAAACTCAGTTCGCTACTGTTATTTATTTCTTAATCCAGCCAAATTGTCATGAATTCTTGTTCAGCTGTAAGTGGGCGATGTTGTGTTAGTGCGAAAATTGCACGGGATTCTCTACTACTGAGCTGGGCCGCAAACCGAAAAGCGGAAACTTGCGAAAAATGACCTTGTTTTGGACCGTTCTGCCTGAACACATTGCACTTGCCAGATGGAAATACCATTATGCACGTGCAAGCACTGCTGTTTATGTGTGAGATGCTGTCGCTCGCTTGGCTATATAAGAAGACATTCCAGTAGTAGGCCTGATCTGACAATGCCTCCACGACGAAAATTATGCGAGTTGGATAGGGGACGAGCTGTTGCATGGTTCCAAGATGGTGTTCCCAAGCGAGAAGTGGCCAGGAGACTTCATGTGTCCATCTCGGTCATTGTCCGACTGATTCAACGCTTCACAGCCACTGGGATTGTCCATGAAAGATGCAGATCTGGTCGACCGAAGAAGACAACCCCACATGACGATCGTCTCATTGAACGACAAGCCCTGCAGACAAGAACAGCCTCTTCCAGCATAATTCAAAGGCAGTTCAGGGTGGCTACTAACATCATCAGCCAGCAGACCATACGGAACCGCCTACATGGGTTTAATCTCCGTTCTCGTCGCCCAGCAGTACGGCCACGCTTAACTCCAGCCCATAGGGCAGCACGCCGCGCCTTCTGCGCACGTCACGTCAGGTGGACACGTCAGCAATGGTCCCAGGTCCTGTTCAGTGATGAATCACGCTTCACCCTTCACCACAACGACGGCTGACTGAGGGTCTGGAGGCGCCCAGGGCAACGCTTTACTGACGCCACTGTCCAAGAAAAGGTGGCCTTTGGTGGAGGTTCTGTAATGGTCTGGGGGGCCTTCAGCCTTCACCACAGAACACCCTTGTATCATGTACAGGGTAACCTGACTGGCATCCGACACCGGGATGAGATCCTTCGACCGCTGGCTGTGCCTACACTGCAGCAGATGGGACCGAGGGCTGTCTACCAGGATGACAATGCTCGCCCCCACAGGGCAAGGGTGGTCAACGACTTCCTGCAGCAGTCTGGAGTCAACAGAATGGAGTGGCCAGCATGCAGTCCCGATCTCAACCCGATTGAGAACCTCTGGGATGAGCTGGATCACAAAGTGAGGAGCCACCCCCCTCCCAGGGATGCCCAACACCTCTACCAGATGCTGCAGGCTGAGTGGCAGGCGCTTCCACAGAGGATCTTCACCAACCTGGTCAACTCGATGAGGACTCGCTACGTCGAGTGCCAGAACAGCCATGGTGGTTACACGCATTACTGAGCTTTTGGGAGCATCAGTATGCCCTGTCTTGTGATTTCAATGACTTTGGGAAATCAAATTTGGATACGTACCCACTTTAATCAAATGTACACACCAAACGATTGCTCGAGATTGAAGGCAATTGTGTATCGTTATCACTAAAGAATGGAATTAAATGTTGGCCAAACTTCAACGCATTGACTTTCTTATTTTGACAGTTATGAATGTTTGTGAAAGTGATCCTTAACTTTTTGTGTGTAGCTTAGATAGACTGAAAGTTACACCAGATGATTTGAAGACTATGCAGAGAAGCGACGAGACATTGACGACTGTACTGTCTACTGCAAAGCAGAGTGTCTCTGACAAACCAACGGACAAGCCGACGACCATACTGGACTCTAACATCCTCTACAGGCATGTACCTGGACAAGACAACGAACAGATTGTGGTTCCCAAAGTGAAAATGGCAAATGCTGAAAAGGTGTCCCATGTAAACATGCTAAAAAAAAGTATGTTGAACGTACAAATGTTGTCATTAATGAGTCAACTGAATGGATATGTTCGGTGTCTGGAACAGATGTGGCTATTACAGAAATCATTGATTCTGATTTTGTACCTGATGTCACATACAGAGACAGAGCAAAGACTGTAAAAACAAGAAATGTGGGATTGTTAACATCTACTAGTGTAGATGATACTGTACCTCTGCCCACTTTTTCTGTCAAGGGAGAAACTTATCATGATGTTATTGTGTGTGTGATTTGTCTTTGATTCAGAAAGAACAATTGGAAAGTATTTTGAAGGACTTTCAGGATGTTCTGACTGATACCCCAGGACAGTGACAGCAATTGAACCCCATACTATTCACTTGAGTACGGAAAACCCAGTCCGAGTCAAACCATACCCCCTCCTATTTGCGAAAAAACAGGTTGTCGAAAGAGAGATTCAGGTCATGCTCGGGTTGAAAGTTATTGAACCGTCCTCGTCACCATATAGCTCACCAGTTGTTTTGGTTGACAAACCTGATGGCTCGGTGCGGTTTTGCATCGATTACAGGAAGTTAAACAAAATCACTGTGTTTGATGCAGAACCTATCCCAGACATTGAGGAACTTCTTTGTCAACTGTCAGAAGGAAAATATTTTGTCAAAATAGATTTGACTAAAGGATATTGGCAAATCCCTATGGCTGAAGCAGACAAGGAAAAAACACCTTTTCAGACACCTTTTGGACTGTTTCAATGGACGAAAATGCCATTTGGATTACAAAACGCCCCAGCTTCTTTTGCCAGAATGATGAGCGCACTAAAACTTCATGAGTGTGGAGCAGTAAGTTTTTTTGATGACATTTTGTTTGCTGCAAAGTCATGGAATGATCTGGAAAACTTGAGAGCTGTTTTTTTGTAAACTCCGGAATTTTGGTCTGACGGCTAGACCATCCAAAATTCGTGCTGGATTCCAGACTCTTGAGTTTTTGGGTCATGTCATTTCGTTGGGAAAATGACACCAGAGGAAAAGAAAGTAGAAAAGATCTTGGCCTTGAAGAGACCCAGTACAAAGAAACAGATTAGATCACTCATTGGATTGTTGTCCTATTACAGAAGATATGTACCGCACTTTGCGTCCTTGACATCCCCTTTGAGTGACTTAACAAAAGGAACAAAAAACAAAAGTAACGTCTGGTCAGATGAGTGCCAGAAAGCTCTGGAATGTGTTCAAGACACCCTCAATTCATTCCCTGTGTTGCTTTTGCCCTCTCTTTCAGAGGATTTTGTTTTGAGAACTGATGCCAGCTCCAAAGGCATGGGAGCTGTACTGTTGCAGGAAAAGAATGGATTGTTACACCCTGTCCAATATGCAAGTAAAAAGTTCTCTAACACACAAATCAAATACTCAACAATTGAGAGGGAGTGTCTTGCCATTGTTTGGGCTTGTGAGAAATTTGCCAGATTCCTGACTGGAAGACAGTTTCGGTTACAAACCGACCACAGGCCATTGACGTTTTTGCATTCGTCCAAGACCAAAAATAACAGGCTATTAAGGTGGGCTTTGTCATTGCAGGAGTTCAAGTTTGACATTGAGCCATTACCTGGAACTCAGAATGTCATGGCAGATTTTTTGTCTCGTGCGTGAGTGCACAGTAACATTCGTGCTGCTGTAACTGCTGTTTGTTTTCATTGTGGACAGATTTTTTATTCTGCCGTTTGTTTTCATTGTGGAAAGACTTGATTGACATTTTGGCAGGGTTATGTCTGCTATTGTCAATCTGAATTGATAAGCAGTTGTGACTGATCTTTCTCTGAAAGTGCATATGTATTGGCATTGGTGGCTCTTTGTAGGATGCTATTTTGTGAATGTGTGCAGAATACTTCATCTGATGTCTTACAAGTGTGTGTTTTTTTCACGTCAGTCCATTGTGAAGAATGGAAAAAAAAATGTTTAACTTTCGAGTGGATTACTATATTGTATATTTTTGCTTGAACAAAGACTTTTCACTTGCCAAATTTTTCTCATCAAGTGAGTCATGAGGAAATTCTCATTTTGTGAGGATGTTGGGAAAAAAGGCAAGAAAAACTATGTTAACATTTTGATATATATAAACATGATCGGCATTTGGAATAATCAGTATCATTATATGTTCTTCGTGTATGTGTGACTTGTGATTTGTGATGATGAATATGAATTTGTTTTTAAAAAACTAAACAAAACTGATTGTACATTTTTTTTAAACTAAGATTTTGGAATGTGATTTTGGATCTTTATGATGTTCATAAAGGTTAGTTCTATGTATTGATGGAAATTCTTGTAAGAGGGAAAATTGATGATTGATGGTTGAAGATGTATATTAACTAGATATGTATGCGTATTAAAAAAAAAAAATTCTTGGCGAAAGTTTTTTTTTCACCCCAGGATGGGGGGTGTCATGTGATGTAGCCTCACATGGCGACATGTGACGTTCCGTCGCGTACGCCCTTATTTGTTATAAAGCATTTCCCTAGGTAGGGAAGAGGAAAGGTAAAAGAAAAGATAGTTTGTATGGCCTGACCAGTGTGATCGGTGTCGCTGGTGGCTATAGACGTAGGGCGATTATTGGTTGAATGGACGGACGTTGTCCATTGGTTAAATAACCAAGGGCTGGTAATGCGTAGAGTTAGACGAGTACTCACTGAACGTGTACTCAAAAAGAGCGCAGGAGGGAAAAATAAGGAATGGGAAGGAGATGGCTTGGGGACACTGAGCAGACAGGTTGTTTGAAGAACGAGTTCCACCTGCAATTCACCATTACCAGGTGAGGTATAGACAGATGGAGAGAGGAAAAAGAGAGTTAAGAAAAGGGAAAAGAATTTATCATTATTCAGATTTTGAAATAGATTACTTACACGGACTTCATTCGTGTTTCAGCCCTTCCCAGTGCTGTGGCAGCGCCAGTTAGGCGACTGAGGCAGTCGCACAAATATTTGGGCTACAGTGCTGCGGCAGCACGTAATCGTCTCCAGGGTTGGAGAATCGAGCTGTAGAAGACAACGACTGCACCAGTCGTAAAAAAACAAAGCATTTGTCATGTTGACCCATAATGACTTTTAATTGTCCCCCTGATGAACTCAGATGATACTACTATATTTTAAGCCATCTTTTGATTCTTTTTTTGAAAATGTATATAGTGTTTCTCCAGTGAGGAGGAGAAACCGCTGAAAGAAGTATCTGAGATAGTATGTAAAATGAGATGAAATTTGGTCCCAGCTAGTGGATCTGTGGAATGTTTGTACCTCCACTGGTGTGGAGGAACAGAAGTTGTAAATTGGAAAACAAACCTGTTGTCATTGTTTGAAAAACTGATTATTGTTTAGTAAATTATTCCCCGGAGAGGAGGGGAGAAGAAGAGTATTGTAGTGCGCCTTCTGGTTGTTTGGAGAGATTGCGTGTGCACGGATTGAATGCTGAGCTGAGTGCGGGCATGCATTTATGCACAGTGTGACAACAGCTTGGCCAGTTTAAAGGCTTCAGCAGTGAGGCTGAATAGGCAAAGGACAAGGAGGTAATTGTTCAGAAACGTCTCTCTCTCTCTCTCTCTCTCAGACATACATACACACACACGCACGCACGCGCGCGTGCGCACACACACACACACACACAAACGATTGTTCAAATTATATTTTTTAAAAAGTTAACCATATTTTTGTGTGTTGCAGAAACTGACAAATATCGGTATCAGTTACACCTTATTACCGTTGTTGCATCGAATCCGTGCACGCTGTTTCATTTATATGCTGATGTGGAAGTCTACGTGCGTGAAGCATGCTAGTTTCGAATGATGTGGTGAACGCTGTGAAGTTCTGTTATGGAAGATCCGACAAATTACAAGTGATGACAGCCATGCCTTTGTGAAATACGATGAATTTCTACCACCAGGACACCGTTTTAAAACAATGAAGATTAAATCAAGGGCACTGAAAACTTTATCCCAAGATCAAATGATTTAAAAACATTTTTATACCACTTTCCCCTTGTTACCTAGTGATTGTGTGAATGTGTGATTGAGAGTGAATCAATTAGTATGTCACTGTGTGTGTGCGTGCGTGCGTGCGTGTGTGTGTGTGTGTGTGCACACGCGCGCCTCTGTGTGTGTGCCTCCGTGTGTGTGTGTGTGTGTGTGTGTGTGTGTGTGTGTGCGTGTGTGTGTGTGTGTTTGAGTGTGTGTGTCTGTGAGAGAGAGCGCGAGCGGTGTGTGTGTGTGTGTGTAGGTTGGAGGCATGATACGGCATGCATGTTACTATAGTATTTTATCTTATCTTTTCAACTTTTGCTTTTATTCTTGCATACAGGTTAGATCTTTCACGATGTTTCATTCTTTAGAGTTGATAAATAAGTTTATTGCTGAATTCATACATATTTGATGTTCTGTCAATTTGTGTCTGTGTGATAATATTTGTCTTACGCGAGTTCTCTTTTTGGAGTGATAAAGGTTTTCTTCTTATGTCTTACAAGGCAGTGTCACTGTAACAATCTGAATTTCTCAGTCCTTGTACAGTGTATGTTACTGTAATGGCCAAGACTTCACAGTTCTTGTACATCTCAGTGACACTGCAGTGATCCAAACTTACATTTACTGTGCATGCAGCGCAATGTCACGATAATGATCCAAACTACACATTTGCTGTACAGGGCAGTGTCACTATAATGATCAAAACTTCACACTTACTGTGCAGTACAGTGTCACCACAATGATCCAGACACTTACTGTACAGTGTAGTGTTACTGTAACGACCAAGACTTCATGGTCTGTGTACAATGTAGTGCGCTGTAAAGACAACAGAGAAGTTCAGGCAAACAAAATTTTGTTAAATCTTTTTAATAGACTCAAAAAAAAAATAGGAAAAGATGTCTGAGGGAGATCGGGTGCAAAAGACAATGCACATCAGGGAAAAATTAAAAAGCGGTCTAAATAAGATATTAAATGATAAAGCATGGCTATCCACGTAAAACTTGCACAGAAGGCAACTGAAATAACAACTGACAGTAATGAAGTAATGTTGTCCATGTGAAACTTGCAAAAACGGCAACTGAAATAACAATAAAGTATTAAGTAATGGTACTCATGTGAACCTTGCAAAGAAGGCAACTGAAATAACAACTGACAATAATGAAGTGATATTTTACATGATAAAACTTGCAAAGAAGGCAACTGAAATAACAATCAACAATGACAAGGTAATGCTATCCATGTGAAACTTGCAAAAAAGGCAACTGAAATAACAATTAAGTATAAAGTAGTGGTATCCATGTGAAACGTGCAAAGAAGGCAACTGAAATTTCAATTAAAATAAAGTAATGTTACCCATTTGAAACTTGCAAAGAAGGCAGCTGAAATAACAATTAACAGTAATAAAGTAATGCTGTCCATGTGAAACTTGCGAAGAAGGCAACTAAAATAACAACTGACAATAATAAATGTTTCACATGATAAACTTGCAAAGAAGACAACTAAAATAACAATTAACAGTAATAAAGTAATGTTGTCCATGTGAAACTTGCAAAGAAGGCAGCAGAATTAATAATTAACAGTAATAAAGTCATGTTGTCCATGCGAAAATTGCAAAGAAGGCAGCTGAAATAACAATTAACAATAATAAAGTAACGTTATCAATGTGAAACTTGCAAAGAAGGCAACTGAAATAACAATCAACAATAATAAAGTACCCACAAGGCAGCTGAAATAACAATTAACAATAAAGTAATGTTACCTAGTTGAAACTTGCAAAGAAGACAACTGAATTAACAATCAACGGTAAAAAAAAAGTAATGTTACCCATTTGAAACTTGCATCTTTATAAGTATGTATAAGAATAAAATGAAGCGTGTGTGTGTGTGTGTGTGGTGTGTCTGTGTGGAGAGGTTCGGTAACATATTTATGCATGGATTGTGTGTGTGTGTGCGTGTGCGTGTGTGTGTGTGTGTGCGAGCACGCGCATGTATGCATGTTTTCATTGTTTATTTTTCATATTTAGATCAACAGAGAGACATCGATAGTTTAGATCGAAAGAGAGACATATCCTTATTTATATGCTTTCATACATTTACATTTTTTCTACTTTTTTTCGCCCCATACAAGATTAATAGATATATTAAGACAATAAGAGATAGAGATACACTGACAGATTGGTATGTGTTCATTGTGTTTTTATTTTTCCCCTCCCGACATTCCTCTTCCTCTGGAACTTCACGTTATCGTCCCTTCCTACGTCTTTCATTTACATACGTAAACCGCCCATGTCTCCACTCCGCATTAGTCTTCTTTTCTCCTGGAACTCCCTTCATGTAGTTCGTTTATTTTTTAAAATTTTTTTAATGATGGTTAATTATGACAATTTGCCTTTGAAATCATGACGTATAATTACGACAATTTCTTTGCTTTGAAATTATGACGTATAACTACGATACTTTCTTTGCCTTTGAGATAATGACGTATAACTAGCATAATTTCTTTGTCTTGGAAGACCCTATGGCTCGAAACGTCGTTGTGTTCCACTCCCTAGGATCATCTGTTCTTCGGTATTGCTTTCACCTGTTCAGACCACCCTTCCCCCCCCCCCTCCCCTCCCTCCGTTCATCAGAGAGTGCTTTAAGCGACAAAGCTGATTCCTGTATCTAAAATACCTATGACCGTATTTTCCCGTGGCATCTTACACTACATCTGCAACTTTTGGTTGTTGTTGTTGTTGTTAAGTTCTTGTGACGCTTGCACTTGAATTGAGCTCGCTGTAAATGATACTTGACTGCCAGTCTCTCATCAAAATAAATGTATTATAAGCCTATAAATCTGACAGGGCGTGATACTGATGCTTTTTGTTATCCTCTATCAAGATACTAATTTTTCCATTTGCAGCTCAAAATAAATTGTATTTGTTCGCAGAAATTCTTCCATAAAACACACACTATACTTTATCCACAAATATCCTTTCATGAGTCATAAAACTATATCTAAATCTTCGTGACGTTATACATTCCATACAAGTTTAAAGTCTATCTGAAAGTCAAATTTACTTAAATATAACGATACAAAATTCCGCCAATAAGGCCAGGATCCAGTGTGTGTTGTCCAATCACCACTTGTCATATGTCTCCACAGGAGTGATTGGTCGGTTGACAGACTGGGTGGAGCCAATGCTGACAGCGTCTGGGCTATGTCTCCCTCGTGAACCCTCAGGACGAAGCAGCTGACCACGTCTGGACACCTGCGTGAAGACATGGAACGGGAATGAGAGCACAATGGGCAACACAACAGTGATGGAGTGGACTGATATATGCTTAATAGTACATGGTGATAGCACATGGAGATCGCGTGACACATCTCTGTAACGGTAAAGCAATGCAAGACCTAACTCCGGACTTGAACGCCATCAGACCAGTTGAATCCCCCTACACACAACACTGACCCTTCTATCACCCATGAGCAACACCGCCACCTTGTTCGCTGCATTCCTGATAATCTGACTCTCACCAATGATGAAGATCAGTCCTGGCAAAAGGTCTGAAATTTATTCCCATTCAGCCTGCCACCAATAAATATCAAAACCACGTTGATGTTGAAAGATTCCTTAGAAAATTAAGATGGATGGCTGCACTTGACGGTGTGCCTAAGCCCCCTCTACCAGACAGCTCAGACATTTTTACCCACCTTTTTTGAACTCCAGTGCTTCGCCAGCCACCTCTTAACAAATCCACTGAAGTTGAACTCTACATCAAAAAGTGTAGAAAAGAAATCTCTCAAGTGAAATCCAAACCTGTCTGCAATTCCAACCTCTCACGGGATGAACAAAAAGCCCTTGAATCACTGAGACAAAGACAAGACATTGTCATCAAACCAGCAAACAAGGGTGGTGCAGTGGTGGTCTGGGACAAACAGCTGTACATAAAAGAAGCACACAGACAACTGTCGGACACAAATTTCTATACACCACTCACAGCATCACCCCTCCCCCAACACCAGAAACTCATCTCAACCACAGTTAAACAAGAAATCAAACATAACAACTTACCGAAGACAACCAAACTCCTCATAATGACAGACACCAAACAACCCACCTTCTACCTGCTCCCTAAAATGCACAAAACCAATACTCCCGGCAGACCCATTGTATCTGCATGCAGCTGCCCTACAGAACACATTTCACAGTACTTAGACTCTCTCCTCCAACCCATAGTACAAGGCCTCCCCACATAATAATAATAATAATAATAATGTATAATACTTATATAGCGCATTTCTTGTTGCACAACTCAATGCGCTTACATCCACCATTTGCACTTATTCATCAACACTCGTTTACACATACCTCAAAGACACTACACATACACTCAACATGATTAATTCATACAACACAGATCCCACTTTCAAACCCAGCCTCCTCTTTACACTTGATGTCGTCTCTCTCTACACTTCCATCCCTCATGCTGATGGACTGAAGGCCCTCGCATTCTTTCTTAACAAACGGCCCCCTAACCAACTACACCCTCCCACAGCTACATTGGTCAGACTTGCAGAATTAGTCCTCACCCTCAATACTTTTGAATTCAACAACCACACATTCTCACAAATCAGTGGTGTTGTTATGGGAACCAAAATGGGACCATCCTATGCCTGCCTCTTCATGGGACACCTAGAACACCGCCTACTAACCTCTTACACAGGCCCAACACCAGAGCTCTACAAAAGATACATAGATGATGGATTGGGAGCCACATCCATGCCAGAACATGACCTCCAGAATTTCCTCAACTTTGCACAGACCTTCCATCCATCCATCCAGCTGACCTACACCATTTCACAGTCAGTTAATTTCCTGGACATCACTATCTCCCTCAAAGATGGACTGCTTCAAACCTCAGTCTTCTACAAACCTACTGATGCGCACTCATACCTGGACTACACATCTTCCCACCACCAGTCCACTAAAAATAGCATTCCATATTCTGAATTCCTTCGCCTACGCAGACTCTGCTCTAGCGAAGAAGATTTCACTATACAAGCAGCCAAAATGTCTGATTTTTTCACCAACCATGGATACCCCAGTGCCGTCATCAGTGATGCTGTCAGCCGCACTACAGCTAAATCCAGAACATCTACTCTGGAAACTAAACCTCCCAAAGAGACAGACCCACTGCCTGCCTTCTCTTCCATCCTCACAATCTGCCCATCTGCAGGATCCTGAAGTCTAACTGGCACATAGTAGAAAATCATAAACCTGCCTTTGAGACCAAACCAATGATCACTTGCAAACGTGACAAAAACCTCAACGACCTACTGGTGCGCTCTAAGCTGAACAAAATCTCCACACCTAAGCCACCAGGTACTTTCCCCTGCTCAAAACCCAACTGCAAAATGTGCTCTCTCACCAAACCAGACACCATCCTACATGGCCCCACAGGCTCTTTCACTATTAAACGCACTTTCTCCTGCCAGAGCCACAACATTGTGTATGCCATCCACTGTCAGCTGTGCGGTAAGATCTATGTAGGTGAGACATCTCGCACACTTGAGACGCGCATCTCTGAACACCTGGCCGACATCCGCCACTATCGGCCCAAACCAGTCGCTCTACACTTCAACCATGTCCAACACAACATCAACCATGTCAAAGTCTTGGCACTTTGGCAATCTAAGAGTGACAACTTGGAACGCCTTATGCAGGAATCTCATCTCATTGCCAAACTGGGCACCGTCCACCCTCATGGCATCAACGTCCAAAAGTAGTATGTACCATTCCATCTCTGCAGCTCCAGCCTGAAATATCCCCCACCTACACACACCCATACCACCCTACCTCCCACTGTTTACCTCAGACATAGGTTGCAGCTATCATCATCTTCCCTTTTCCTACATTTTCTACACTCTCTGAGTCTCTCCATTTGCTACATCAATCGACTTACTCCCCCCTCCCCCTGCCCTAGTAATGATGTGTGCAGGGGTGTTGGTGGATATGGCGGTTGCTGGGGGTGCAGGTGGGGGTAACCAATGAATAAGGCTGATATTACAAATGGAACACACACACACACACACACTCACACTCGCACACACACACATAATAAATAGAATGCTGGCTCCTTTATCGTTGGTCGTGAAGGGGGTGGGGGGGGGGGAGAGAGAGAGAGAGAGATTGTGTATAGGTGTGAATATGTTGCCCCTCCCCCTCCCCCAGTTAGTATGTAAACCCATCCCCTTCTTCCCTCCACCCTCATAGCATCAACACCTTAAAGTAACATGTACCAACCCACCACTTCAATCTCAGCCCACAATATCCTCCCACAACACACACACATACTACCTTATCTCCCACTATTCACCTCACACACAACTTATAGCTATCTTATTTATGCATTTATTATCATTATTATTATTATTATTTTTATTATTTATTTATTCATTTATTTTTTAATTTATTATTATTATTATTATTATTTTTAACGTTTCATTTATTTATTTATTTGATTATTATAAAAATGTATTTTCTAAATATATTTCTGTATCATGCCTTCATTACCTTAACCTTCACTATCGTTGTTAGCAGCATCATTCAGAAAAACTATTGCTAGTATTGATACTACCACTGGCATTGACATCACCATCGCCTTCGCCTCTGGGACTGTTGCCACGGCAACCCTGCTGTTTAAGAATCCTCTAACCCACTCTCCTTTCTCCCACACCCATACTTATTGACACTAAGATTGGTAGTAATCTTGTCCCTTTTTTTTTCTTTCTCAATATTTTGACCATTATTAGTATTCCTATCAGTAATATTATTATCTTCATTACGACTTTGACTCGCTCACTATTTCCCTTCCAACAGCCTCGTTCTCATTCAACGCCTTCTTCCTTGCGCTGAACCCTGTGAAGTGATCTGAAGCGATCAAAGCTAAGTGAATTTTCGTTGTTTTATTCGTTTATGTCTCACCCGATGAAGACCTAAGAGGTCGAAACGCGTTGTGTTTCGTCTTGTGACTCGTTTGTCCACGTTCTCTGGGCGGTTCGCTAACATTTATTTAAGATCCATCAGAAAGATCAACTAAAAAAAACAAAACCAGTAGCAATAACTTCACTTCAAGAACTACAGACTTTAATCTAGCCAGCAGTAGCGATAATTAAACTGAAGAACTATCGATGTAAACTTTACATCCATCATGCTGCAGCGCCAACTAAAACTTAAGAACAGTCACCCCCTCCCCGACCCCCTTTTGAAATCAAGTACTGCTGATGTAAACTTTTATTCACATAGCAGTGGCAGCCAATAAAACTCAGCTATTGCTAAGCAGTTATTGTCAGCAGGTGGAATACTTGATGGTGTCATGTGTACGTTGGATCAAAACAGGCACCACTGCATTCCACCAAAGTGACTCGGCAGTAGAGCACTGTCTCTTCTAGTGAGTTGCCTCATGACGACTTGACACTGACTGCTCCCTGTGGATTGCCAGTGCCGGGGCTGTGGTGGGACAAGTTGCTGTGGGCAGGGCGCCCGAAAGATTAGCTTCAGCAGCAAAGACGAGGAGACAGGGGAAAAAAAATACCCCTCAAGAACTGTCAACGTAAACTTTCACCCACATGACGTTTGCAGCCCAGCGACCTGTGAGCCATCTTCACACGGCACAAAAGCACATGGTAAATTTGCACACTTCAAAACCTTCAGTGCACTTGATTGAAAATCAGGGTGGACGCTTCATTTTCTTGTTTGTTAGTCAGGAAGCAATCAATAACAAGGATGAAGACAGCAACAAACATCGGTATCATTTTGAAGTCCTTCGGATGAGACTGTAAACCGAGGTTCCCTGTGTGAACGCACGCATAACATCTTGCACACACGCAACATCCCATCACCAACTTTCGGAAGAGGCCAGTTTAGGCACTGATATGGATGACACGTTACTCACATTGCATGCACCCTGCGTGAAAAATCGAAAGAATGAAGGAAGGAAAACTAGTAAATGATACTGATTGAATGACACGGGAAATGACCGAGTAAAGCGCCGGCAGGCAGCTTTTCAGTCGGCTCTACCCAGATAGGCAGCCCGTTGTATAAACGAGAGTGCGGATTGTAATGCACTTGAAGCTTGGTCTCTAGCCGAGGACAGGCGCTATACAACTCTAAATAACAATAGTAATCATAATGATAATTGTAATAATGATAATAATAATAACAGTGATGATAATAACAATAATAATAATAATGATAATAATAATAATGATAATCAACACATCATTACCGTCAATACGTAATATCATAAGAACAAGGACTGACCATCACTCGCGAAGTTTCACGCTCTACAGTCCATGACGGACGACGCTCCATTTCTGTGGACTTGAAACGGCGAGGTTTCACAGTCATTCCGAATGTGTCCAGATGAACCTCCCGCAGAGGATCGTTAACGTGATGAGACCTGGACATCTTGGGAGAACTGGGAGCGGACTGGCTCTGCGAGAATATAGCATGATGAGTGTGGGAATGGTACGATAATTCCCACTGTCACCACTGAATACAGTGAGTCTATAGATGAGATAACGGAGCAAAAGAAAAAAGCCAAAGAAACACACACACACACGCACACACACACATATATATATATATATATACATGCACGCACGCGCGCGCGCACACACACACACACACTCAAACACGCACGCACACGCACACACACACACACACACACACACCCCGAACATGTGCCATTTGATCGGGAATTCCTCTAACGTTTCCAAAAATAACAGGGTCTAAAGAGTAACGTGATGGATAGTAGGGCTATCGGGTATCTTCACAGACTTTCGTCTTCAAAAACGCACAATTGGGTAGAGGTATATAACCAGTCCAGTCCTTTTAGCTCACCCTTCAGGGTTGCTCTGATTCACCTCAGAGACGTCCATTGTCTACTACATCCTCTAAAAATACTGGACAAAAGATTTGGCAAGCTACCGGATGGGCTCCTCGAAGTTCGATTACTGAAAGAGGTTGTTGTCTACCAGTGTGTGCAACAAACAAGTATGGTAACTCTTGCTCCCAGAGTAAGATAATTATTCACCCACACTCCAAACAAATGCTGCTAACGATACCAAAAATCGTGAACACAAACGCCAGTACAGGTCACACCGGACAAGCATGGAGATGTCCTACAAAATGGATAGCTTGTTTACATACCAAGCACCTGACACATATACACAGCAACAACCGGAGAAATACACAAACAGGAATGAACATTTATTTGAGACAGGCACAGCCTTTTAGATCTTGAACATAGTCAAACAGAACACACAAACACGGGTAACTTCGGCTGGACTGGTAAGAACGGAATACTTAAATGTGGAAGGGGAACTCTGAACTCTTAACAAACAATAAGGGTCACTCCTGCTTCTATAATGAGAGAGTTACACGCACATAACTCCAAACGAATGTCGCTAGAACTCTTGGCTCTATACTGAGATAATTACACGCACATAACTCCAAACGAATGTCGCTAGAACTCTTGGCTCTATACTGAGATAATTACACGCACATAACTCCAAACGAATGTCGCTAGAACTCTTGGCTCTATACTGAGATAATTACACGCACATAACTCCAAACGAAATGTTGCTTACGACGCCAAATCACCTAGCACAAATCCCAATACAGAACACACACACACAAAGAAAAACATTCTCCAAAACGGATATTTCATATGTGCCCCGATACCATACACCCAACACTTGTACAAAGCAACAACAGCCGGAGAAATGAACAAACACAAATGAACGTTAGTTCAAGACTGGCACGGCCTTTTTGGTCCAGAATATAGTCAAACAGAACGCACAGATGAACAGAAGCAAACGCAGGTAACCTCGGTTGGATTAGAAAGAAAGGAAATCTTACGCGATGTAGGGAATTATAAAAACTAGATAACAAATAAGTAGGAAACTCTTGTTCTATAACGAGGTAACTGGATGCCCATAAGTCTAAACTAATACTGGTTATGACACCAAATCGCCTAACATAACAAGCCAACACAGAGCACACAGAACAAACAAGGGCACATATCCCCAAAAGAATGTTCCTAGCTTGCCACATGCTATGCACCCAGCACATGTACACTGTAACAACTACAACTGCAGGGCCTATAAATGAAAAAAGAAACACAATTAACATTTATTCAAGACTGGCACTGATTTTTTCGATCTTGTGCATAGTCAAACAAAACACACCAGCAAACAGACGCAAACACTGGTTACATTGGTCGGATTGGTATGAAAAGAAAGCTTAACTGTGGCAGAGAACAGTAAACAACAAATAAAAAAAAAAGTAGGGTAGTTACTCCAGTCATAGAAAATTACACACCCATACCTAGCCTCAAAACGAGAGCGGCTTACGACGCCAACCTTTGGGCCCTTCAGGCTTGCATAGTATAGTGTTTTAAACTAGGGATTTCTTATACGTAATTTTGTGGATTTTCATCTAAAGTTGCAGGTCTCCACAGGTCATGTCTAAACATTTTCACCTTCAAATTTCTGAGAAAACTGTGGGTCTCTGATTTTAATTCAAATTCTTCCTTTTGTCTATAATTATCATGCCTTCTTTCTCGATTTCTAGAGACCATTTTCCAACAGGCAGGAAGATGTACCCGATCTGGGTGAGTGTCCTTTCTGTTTATATGGAAATGCTTCCCATCAGCAGGTAACCACGATCCAATAGCAAGCCTGACGAGCTCTTCTTTGACCCAAGCACCTGTCGTGTGCTGGTCCTGCTGCAGGGGAACCTTAAAGCCAACAGAGCACTGTATGGAGAGAAGCTCCATTAAGTACCCCCTTAGATTAAACGCAGGCCTATCCCCTTTCATTTGAACGCAGGCCTGTCTGTTAAAGTTATGCCACTGAAATAGCCTTTCGTAGCCTTTCTTTGGAATTAAAAGGCTCTCTTTTACTATGGTTTTTATTGAAAATATCTACATATACACATATCTGCACACACACACACACACACACACACACATAATCAAATATATATATATATATATATAGAGATAGAGAGAGAGAGAGAGAGAGAGAGAGATGGGGACCAGGGAAGTTTACATGTTGGGGATGTAAGTGCAGGGCGTGCAACAGATGGGGACTGGAGGCCTGAGACATTGCTCTGAAGTTATCATCCTTTCCCTGAAAGCAGTTATCATTCACGACCTGAAAGCAGTTATCATGCACGACCTGAAAGCAGTTATCATGCACGACCTGAAAGCAGTTATCATGCAAGACTACACTTTAAACAATTCTTGTTCTAAACTAGCACATCTAACTATCGGAATTACATTCACATGCACACATGCATTGTTGCACACATGCTTAACCACATATACAGGAGAGAGAGAGAGAGAGAGAGAGAGAGAGAGAGAGAGAGAGCAAATAATTTAGGAACAATACGCCATTCCAAAGACTACTCAGCCGATTAATGAACAGACCTACACTTCATCGTACTCGACAGTTCTCCATTTCTCGTTAGTTATTATTTGCACACACACACGCACACACACACACACACACTCTCTCTCTCTCTCTCTCCCTCTCTCAGATAGATAGATAGACAGACAAACAGACAGACAGATAGATACATGGATATAAATAAAGATAGATAGACAGAAAGATAGATAGATGTAAGTATGTGCAAACACACACACACACACACAGAGAGAGAGAGAGAGAGAGAGAGAGAGAGAGAGAGAGAGAAAGAGGGATGTTACCAATAACAAGTCAAGGACCACTAACAATAGTATTAATTCAGGCAATGAACTAAAAAAACGTGAGTTATCAACTACTTCAGCGACTACACTTCAACATTCAGGAATAAAAGAAAGACACGCGAATTTGAGTCACAGTGAATCACAGGAACCTCACTGTTGCTCATTACAACTGATGACCCCTAAAACGCAAAAGTAAACGCATGGGATCAAACACCTTGCTCAGTCAGTAGTGGGTGTGGCCGCCCGTTCACTGTAAGACATTCCTTGCTGAATAGACACATAGACTGTACAGACGTCTGGAGGCAACTGGGACTGATCTGTGGGACAGGAGAACCAGAGAGATGCTGGTTTCTTCTTGGCACTTTGTGACTCTCTTATGCCGTCACAGATCCTGCGCAAAATGTCTTTTTGACAAGAATATGGGTCAATCATTCCAGATTTGCTGCTCAGAATCCCTTCCAGCTCAACCTTGAGTATTACTCGTGCAGCCAGTTTCACGCCTTCTTTGTACTTTGGCCAGTTGTCTAAAGTATACTCTCTGCCTCTCACCGTATTTGGGGGCTTTTGGTCAGACGTACCATGAAATCCTAACAGCTTCCACGTACGCTGAAATGTCTAACTCAAGTTGTGTTTATTTCTTTTCCGATAATTTGGTCAGTGGTGATCTGGACATGGGAGAGGCCACCACAGCTTTTTTTTCTCAAAAGAACCACATTCAATGCGACACCGAATCGCAGTATACAAAAACGCATTCTCTGATGTGAGCTGGTGCATCTAAAGGTCTGTTTTGACAAACAACAGGTGGTGCATCTAAAGGTCTGTCTTGACAAACAACAGGTGGTGCATCTAAAGGTCTGTCTTGACAAACAACAGGTGGTGCATCTAAAGGTCTGTCTTGACAAACAACAGGTATTAACAGTCTGAGAAAGACAGCAATCCAGTCCAGAATTGTCCGGATTTTTTTTACAAACAGAATGCACCAAGGCCCTTATTTTTACAATGCGTGCATACAAGAATTCAGCCTCAGTGAGTGTTTTGTAACAACGTTCAACCGATTTCATTTCACAAACCATCAGCCTCAGATGACAGACTGTGGGACTAGGGGCTACCTGCATGGCCATGGTAGTCAGGATGGAGGATCGCCTGCTGAACTGTCCTGCTTCAGAGGAATCATCCTGGTCCAGGACAGTCACGATGGCAGGCAGCTCTGCCGGCATCTGAGGAGGGCGTGGGAAGGGTGGAGCAACCCCCTCGGTCTGCAATAGTGGTTGGTAGTGCAGGCTGCGGTGGTGCACAGGCAACACGTGCCTGACATGCTACTATCCTCTTACGTTTCCACAACGTTGTATGCCTTTATGCATGCTGCTGTCTTTAGGTAATCGTGAACTGAATCGCTTGACTGACGTTTTTTCTTCCCTTTTGTAATAAATGGTTGGTAAATACTGAATGAAGCGACAAATAAATACTTGAACAGTTACAGTTTCTATATGGTGGTATTTCTGAAGCACACTACTAGTACTAGTTTGAGCAATACACAGTGGATACCATGATCTTTCTTGGCCTTTCCATGCGCTTCTGTTTAGTTTTGGACTATCACTTAGTTGAAAAGTCAACCGCTGATTTCAATTTCAAAAAACGACTGAATAAATAAAAGTCCAATGTTAAGTTACACAGTTGTGCTGCTGTGTACTACAAAATAATCATTTAGTGAAAACCTTTACCATCATCCAGATATGTATTTTTCAACACCCCATGAGGTTTGTCCACTTTGTGTGTCTTGCCATCCCGAGTCTTTTTGAGCCCTATGGTCAGCTACAAAAAATGTTTCTCTGCTTCTCAAAGTCATGTTCTTATATAGACAGATGTACCACAGTATGCCTAATTCAGGCCAATGACACAACACGAAGGACATTACCCTGCAAATGAATGTACAACGAATCACACCACTGTTCTGACTGGATGTGTCAAACGAACCTTTCAAACAGTTATCACGCGTACACACTTCATGTTTTTTTTTTACGATTGAACAAGGACAACAGCAAAACAACGGTAAGCTATATGGATTAAGTAAAACAGATTAGTCTGGAAACAATGTGATAATGAAAACAACTGTTAAATCCTCAATGGTACAAATAATGTGACAATGCAAACAACTGATAAAGCCTCAACTACACATTTCAGTAATTAAAAGCATCATAATAAAAACAACTAATAAAGCCTCAATTATACATTTCAGTAGTTACAAGCATTATAAATAAAAACAGAAGGCAAGACGAAAACATCTATCGATGGTTCTAATTCCAGCTCGACTCCATTACTGTACAGTGTGCCCCAGGGATCAGTGCTTGAGCCAGTCCTTTTCATTTGGTACTCTTACTCTGTCTCTTCTACTGTAAATCGATATTCCGTTTTCCATCACAGTTTCTCTAATGACAGTCAGCTTTATATTTTTTACCTCTCTCTGATCTTCCGTCAATGTTCAGAAGCACACCATCCTGCGTATCTAATCTCAAAAACTAGATGACATATAAAACACTTGAGCTGAACGAATACAAAACTGAAATGATGTTGAACTTGGCCACCAAAGTATTCGAGTCATCCCGCTATCCCTCCTATCGGCCTCATGGATTCATCAATCATTGTTTCTTCTTCTGCTCGTAACTTTGGTGTGACACTGGATCAAACTCTTTCCTTTCAACAACATGTTGCTAATGTTGTTCGGAAATGTGTTCTTGAACTCCGTCGCACTGCTTCCATCCATCTTTCTGAGAGTGGTGTTTGTGGATGTGGAGCGAGCTTGTGACTACAGGGTGCGTTCTTGTGTATTGCCTGTTGTTCTCATTTATTTGGCTCGTAATTTGACGTGTGTTCTTGTTTAGTGTAAAACGCATAGGGCATTCAGTTGATCAGACGTCCTAAAATGATAACAACAATAATAATAGCAATAACATTACTGAAATTAAAGTAACCAGTTAAATGCCGAATTACAAGAAGAACACAGAGCACATACAAATATCTCACACCACTGATCTAGTCTTCTGTTTTCTCTTTGTTCATGACTATTACAGTAAATGACTGGGTTAAAATCCACACAAAAAAAATTCAAGCAGGTAGAGGGAGGACTGACCGTTGAGGGTGAGAGAAGAGGGTCATGATCCTCCCATGTCCCTCTTCAGCATGTCCTCTGACTGGTGAGAGTGACTGGGAGGAAAAGGAGGCTATAGTGATAGGACAGTGTAAAGGGAGGGGGAGAAAGGAGAGGATATTGACAGCGGAGAGTGTAAAGGGACGGGAGAGAGGAGGGGATACTGACAGGTGCGTGTAAAAGGATGGGAAGAGTGGAGTGGACATTGAAAGATAAGTGTGAAACGAGAGAAAGTGAGGAGGGAACATTGACAGAGGAGAGTACACGGAGGGAGATAGATGAGGGGGTGCTGACAGGTGTGTGAAGGGAGGGGGAGACAGAGTGAATACTGACATGGGTGGATAAGCCAAGGGACTGTGCAGAGAGAGGCTTACTTCACGAAATGCTTGGTTGCTGAAGGCAAATCCAGCAGAGGGTTCTAGGATCTTCAGATGACTCTGGCTGTCGGCTGAGCCTGGTCTCTTGGTGTCCAGCATGTGCCACTTGAGACGACTGAAACAGACACGTGTCAAGGTTTGAGGCATTGCAAGACGAATGACTCAAGGCTCGGAGGACGATATCTAGCCAGGAAGCTGCTGCCGTTCTCTTCAGTCTTATATTTCCTTCTTTGTTCACCTTTGTTCCTTTCCTATTTGTTGCATAACATTCACAAATAGACGAAGTTGCCAATACAGCCTACGCATTTTACATGTCAACATTAAAACATTAAGATCTAACAGTCCAAACATTGAAAACACAAAGAAGTTGAATTATTAAAAATATTTAGGCACACTCAATCAATACAGACTCATTCCTACAACACTCAAATGCCGTGGTACCCTTCAAAACACGCCATCATTAAAGTCAGCTACATCTCCAGTCAGCATTGGTCTCTTTCCTTCCACCTCTCCACGTGATCTGTGCCCCATGCAGCAAACCCACCCAGTTCTGAAAGCCACCTCTGCCCCATGCAGCAAACCCACCCAGTTCTGAAAGCCATCTGTGCCCCTATGCAGCAAACCCACCCAGTTCTGAAAGCCATCTCTGCCCCCATGCAGCAAACCCACCCAGTTCTGAAAGCCCAGATGAAGACGACGACCAGCACGAGGGCCAGGGCGATGAGGCAGGCGATGACGATGACGGCCACCATCCATCCCTCCAGTCCGTCACAGCGGGGGTTGTCGTCGGCACAGCGACAGGTGTAGCCGTTGACCAGGTCCACACAGGTGTAGGGGTAGTGGCACGGGTTGCTGAAGCAGTCATCCTGATCGTGCTGACAGTGAGGGCCGCGGAATCCCAGGCTGCATTGACACTGGTAGTACTGGTCGTAGTCCTCCACGCGGCGCGCGTCCCAGCAAGAGTAGGCGTTAGGGTCCTTGGCTATATACACATCATCATGAGGATGGCAGAGATGACACAAACGTAATACAGATATGATGACAATGTTAACAGAAACCATGACTTAAAAAAAACTACCATTCACTACACGTGGTTGAAGAGATAAGCTCACTTATTTATCCTCCCCTTCCCAGTTTTTATCTCCTCCTGCTCTGTTTCTGAACTGTCCTTGCTTCTACACTTCCATCTTTCATACTGCTTCTCCGCTGCCTTCAACCATCTAGGTGTATCACAGTGCTTATATTTCTGTCTGCTTTATGCCGTGGATGAAGAAAAACATCCGTCGACAGTTTATTGTCTGTTTTGAAATAAACATTGCCTAGCACCCTGTTTTGTGTACAGACCTGTCTTTTCAATTACAAATGATCAAACTACAACACTAAAAGTATTAACAACAATGATGGCATACTATTATTAATGTTATGTTCATGTCAACAACAAACCATAAAAACATCATCCATGAAGGTAATCTACATTATATACAAACACAATCAGACATTGCCGACATAGATAGTCACAATCATATGTAATAATACCCATCTGCTTTTCAACGCAGATGCACACACAGAAACAGATACAATGACAGACAAATATTTCTAATATTTAAAAAAAAACACAACTATAGATTGAGGTTTTTTTTTTCATTTACAATACCGTACATTCAAATGACCAGCAGTTACATTTTTTTGTGTGTTATTTTGCTCTAATTCATAGGTATGCTTATCTAATGATTTGAACTATTGAACTATTTGATAAGTCTGCACTTGTGAAAAAATCTGTATTATGAATTTTTTGTTTTTGTTTGCCTGTCGAATTTCTCGTAGAAGATCGAAAGCTATGAAAACACAAGAACAAAAGACTAACCAATGCATGTGCCGCCATTTTCACACGGCATCTCCATGACTCCGAACACTACCGTGATGACATCACTCCCTAGCCCACCCTCGTCTGTAGCCAAGAGGCGGACAGTGTCATAACCGTGAAACCCGTCGTCAGGGCGGTAGGTCAAGGTCATGTATTTCCAGGCCAGGCTGGCAGGGTCATGAGGCAGCGACATATTCTGGCATGGAACGGCGTCATCCTGTGGGAGGAAAGGAACTAAAGGAAATTCAGATCCATTCAGATGAGACCGCATTACATGGCGCAGACACAGCCTAGTTCACTAGGAGTGGTCATGAACAGGATCAAACAGAATTCTGCATACGAAGGCAGACTTCTAGATCTCCAAAACTATCACAGGACAACGTATTCTTGAAAAAAAAAGTTTTAAAAAGATCTTCAATGTCACAGAGCAACAACAACAACAACAACAAAAACACTTTATAAAATAACACCAAAACGTAAAGAAGTATCTTTTTTAAAAGTACAGATCATTAACATATAAACTACCACCAACATAACAGTAACATCGATAACAAATACATAATAATTATAGCTGAAGAGACCAGCATCAGAGAGATTCTACAAGAGGACTTCATCAGGTTAGGTCAGATAATTATAGCCAAAATAACCTGCCTACAACAAATAAACAAAACAAATAAACAAACAAAACCAAAATCATGAATATCACATGTTTGGTCCGGAGAGGATGTTGCAGTTGAAGGGAATAAAAGGATACTTTTGCTAAAGCAACGCTCGGGAGGTAACATAATAATCGATTTCAGCCCCACCGAACGTGAAAAAGGCGAGTCCACGCCTGACTGCCGACAATGAAAGATCTATCGATCGCCATACAAATAGACACTGACATGTGGTATCCATGTGCACACAACCTACTTGCATTTCAGTTGTATTCTCACTTGTGCGCGCACACACACACACACACACACACACACACACCACACACACAACGCATGCACGCGTGAGTGTGCGCATGCACACACGCGCGCGCACACACACATGCACACACGCACGCACCCACACACACACACATACACACACACCACACAACACACACACATGCACGCACCCACCCACCCACCCACCCACACACACACACACCCTGTGTTAGATCAGTGGAGCAGGGAGGTGCCACGGTCATCTCCTGACCCAGATGCAAAGTTCCAAAGGTCGGTCCTTGCACCGTGAAGGTGAGGGCAGTGTCCAGGTCCACATCGTAAGCCCCAAACAGAAAGGTCATGGTCACATTGGTTGTCTCTTCCTCCTGGATCTGCTCCACCAACACCTGAAGACACACCATCTGGATGTGTAGCATGATGGGGATGTGTGTGGCTGCTAACCTTGGGTCTGCTCGTGGATGTGTGTACAATGTAACTAAAAAATCCATCTGACTAAGCCAAACTGAAGACAAAGCCACAAAGCCACGTTGATGCCTTCTTTGTAACTAAGCCAAATTAAAGACTTGTTTATATGAACACCAAAAACGTGTTCATTAAAAAGCCCCATCCACGGTTTGCTCACTACACAGCTCCATTCAAGATTCGTTTATTACAGAGCCCCACTGAGTATCTTTTTATTGCACCCCCTCCCCTCCCCATTGAAGATCTGTTTATCAAAAAGACCCACACAACATTGTTCATTTCAAAGCCTTACAGCTGACACATTTGTAACAATTAATTCTTCAGAATTGTTTTCTACAAACCCACATTGTAGACTTCTTTATAGCAAAATCTGTTGGAGACTTGCTCATTATGAACCTCCAATTAAAGACTTCTTCGCTACAAAACAAAGGACATGGGTTTGCACACTCACAATGTAAAACCGATGCCTCAGACCCAACCCGAATCAAACTTATTTGTACATATTTCCCAGACCGCTGGGAAGAGATCTGATATGGCTGTAATGTCTCTCAAACTCCTTCCTCTTGCTCACTGCATCACTTAAACCGACAAAGAAACAGACAGGGAAAGTCACTCTCCCTCTCTTACAACTCACCAGAACTTCAGCGGTGGGGTCCTCCAGCAAAAGCGAGGCTCCGTGGTGAGTGAGGAAGGCGATGGGTGCGTCATTGACTGACGTCACATTGACCGTGAGGGTCGCGGTGGCGGTGTTTGGAGCGATGCCCTGTACCTCCTCCTCCACCAACACCAGCTTTAGTTGGTAGACACCACTGCAGTCAGCACACGGCGTGAACAGCAGGCTGTGGTTAACACACGACACAATGTCTAAGCAACAGTAGTCTGCCTCAGCTAGTCTCATTCTTACCATCATTATCAACAGGCAGATTGGTTATACTGACCACAATGATTGTTGAGGGGTGTGGTAATTCCTAGAGAGCTGCTGATGCCTTCATTTCCTTTCAAAACATTAAACATTTCATAATTTGTTATTCATTACATGAATATGCAACAGGTAGATTCAAAACGAGGTGACTGAGGGTGGAAAGTGAAGCAAATTTAAAAAAGAAACGGTATTAGTTCCGCTAGACGATACACACAAACAGATTACAGGACAAAACACAATGCATCTCGACCTCTTGGGTCTTCTGCAGGCACAGGCAAAAACAAGCAACATTTTGGACAATGAAAACGAAGAACGAGCAACCACTTATCTTCTCATATTCGGCGCAACACCCATTTTGCGCCGAATACGAGAAGATAAGTGGTTGCTCGTTCTTTGTTTTCATTGTCCTAAATGTTGCTTGTTTTTGCCTGCAGAAGACCCAAGAGGTCGAAACGCATTGTGTTCTGTCCTGTAATCCGTTTGTCTGTATCGTCTGGCGGAACCAATACCATTTCTTTTTAAACAAACAAGTAGAGTTTTCCAAAATGGACATGTACAGTTTTCCAAAATGGAGTAAGATATCGTGAATATACGATTAAACGTGTTAAACCCCATTCTAAAACCAATGAACATCAGCTGCAGCCCATGGCCGCAGAAGAGAGAAAGGTATAGAGTTCAATTACCCATCTCTTCACCAGAGGAAAAAAGTACATAATGATATCATTTTTAGTGGTTGGTGTCTTGTACTAACAGGTCGTTCGGGGTGAGCGTGATGTCCCCCTGGTCACGTGAGAGACCAGATGAGTCCAGAGACACAGTGATCACATCTCCCTCAGCGTCCGTTGTCTCCACCTGGTACACCAACGTGCCTGCGGACACAGTCAATACAGTTTAGCTTTTCTCAAAAAGGCATTTTAACTGCTCAATCTTCATTTTAGTAGCACAAACAACAACACCAGAAACAGCAAATAGCGGTAATGACAATGACAATCAGAAGATGAAAAAGTCGATGAATGAGAAAAAAAAACTAACAAACGAGGTAATGAGAGCTGGGGAGGGAGGGAGGGAGGGCAGTGCAGTAGAGAAGCATGAACAGAACACTTTCTTTTGTTTCAGATTCTCCCAGTTTCTTTTGATTTCATCAGACAAAAGTTGAAACACTAAAAAAAAAGTAGAAAAGAAACGCAACTTTCTAAACCATTATGTCGCTCTTTTGTGCGAGACAAAATAGAAGTGAACTAATTTGTCTTCAAACAGATAAAGAAACGTTCAATGGTGATGATGACAAGAACTTTTTTTACCCAAGGTTTATACTCCAGCATTTCGGTGCTGTTCTCAACATTACTGGGGTGATGATTGTGATTTCCATTTCCTCCCCCAGCATGCCAGCTTGTGTGTTACTGTTATCAGTGTCATTGTGGTGATGATAATGATAATGACGATCCGTTCATCCTCATCCTCCAGCACGTCGCCTGGTATGGCATTGTTATCAAGATCATTGTGACAACGATGATGATGATGATAATTTATTTCACCCTTAGCCGCCAGCATGTCACCTAGTATGGTTTTGTTATCAAAATCATTGTAGTAACGACGAGGATAATGATAACACATCTCATCTTCATCCTCTAGCATGTCTAATATTGTGGTGACAATGATGATGATACTGATGATCCATTCTATCGCCATCTTCCACATGTCGCCCTTGTTTGGTATTGTTCTTGATACCATTGTGGTGACGATTCATCCTCACTCTGCCACGTGTCAGCTAGTATGGTACTGTCATCAACATCATTGTGCAGATGAGAATGATGACGACGTTTCATTTTATCCCCATCCTGTAACATGTCCGCCTGTATAGAGTTACCACCCATACTACTATAGAGGTCATGATGAAGATCATGTTGTGGTTTACCCTCATCTTCCAGCATGTTGACTTGCGAAGGGCTGCTGAGTTGCGGGTAATCATTGGGGATGGTGTTGTTGACACTGGACAGCAAGAACAAAGTCTGCTCCGCAAAATAATCACCACTGCCGTATGTGTTGCACACCTGGCACACACATTATGAGCCTCATTAGCAGCATAATTACTATACAGTTTTTAGACACCAGTCCAAAATGACAATTCCATGAACACAGTTAATCCAGGCGCAGATAATGACTTACAATTAAAATACTGTTAAATACCTTTACACATTATATTTTTCTCTATGACAGACATGCATGGGTATTAATTTCCACCAAATACTACGTATCATGTTTCAATGAATAGTAATCCCAAATCAGTTTAACTTTAAATGTGTGCATACAACAGCAAAGCTCTTTCCCTGGATCGACTGTTGACAGTTAACAGATGCAATACACAATCAAGGTTAATTAAGAGGCCATACAGCTCCAGCATTAAAAATAAAGCATCAAGTGCAGCGAAAGTATTCCACACATCATTCATCATCCCAGAGGGAGTTTCTTCAAAACATGAAGGTACTTCAACAGCTTGTGACATAACAAAAATGTCTTTTAACCTAAATTGAAAGTTCGGACTTTTCTTCCTTGTGCCCTTGCTGTCCGCGAGGTCAGCTGACAAAGAACTTCGTGTCCTTTGTAATTTTAAACTATGCGCGCCTCCAAATGCCCTTTGTTTCCATCAAGTGAATGACCCCCGTAAACTTAATGATACATTCTACTAAAAAGAACGTCCTGCTCTGTTACTTTTTTTTCGATTAAGAAATGGACTGTTCGTCTATACCTAATGAGGGCGTAATTTATGCATGACGAGGACACAAAGTCATTTGTCAATTTACAGAAGTACCCAGTGCAACATTGTTTGTGCCTATGTGTGCGAGACAATGATAGAGAGAGAAAGTGATAAGGCGAGAAATTGAGACAGGGAAAAGAAGATAAAGACACAGACTGGAGAATGAGACAAAGAATGGAAGATAAACACACAGACTGGGAGAATGAGACAAAGAATGGAAGATAAACACACAGACTGGGAGAATGAGACAAAGAAAGGAAGATAAAGACACAGACTGGAGAATGAGACAAAGAATGGAAGATAAACACACAGACTGGGAGAATGAGACAAAGAATGGAAGATAAAGACACAGACTGGGAGAATGAGACAAAGAAAGGAAGATAAAGACACAGACTGGAGAATGAGACAAAGAAAGGAAGATAAACACACAGACTGGGAGAATGAGACAAAGAAAGGAAGATAAACACACAGACTGGGAGAATGAGACAAAGAATGGAAGATAAACACACAGACTGGGAGAATGAGACAAAGAATGGAAGATAAACACACAGACTGGAGAATGAGACAAAGAATGGAAGATAAACACACAAACTGGGAGAATGAGACAGGCAGACAGACCAATGGGTCGAGACAAAGACGGACCATAAAAAGAAAATACTCTACCAATCCGACAGAAAAGATAATCATGACTTTTTACCTTAACCGTTATGGTTGTTGTGTTCAAGTCCTTGACCTCGGTGTCTGTCTCGTGTTTACACGTTTCACTACTTCTCTGCCACTTCTGAAGATCTGTTGATTTAGAACACAACTCTGATTTGCCCAAAATACAATCAATGAAATGAATACATAACAGCACAATTTTCTCCTAGAATTAAAATCTAAGCAAATGCCTTACGTCAGAAACCCCATCCAGAAATTTTGAAAAAGCAAAGGAGCTAACCAAACCTCCGATTCATAATGAGAGAGCCAGAGTAACTGTCCCTGACGCCACATCACTTCCTTTTGGGAACTGTTTATTCAGTTCCCTTCCTTTCCTCGCGTTGTGAACACGTGGCTGTTGTTGCTCCATCTTTCTGACTTCGTTTTCAGCAAGTTGAAGTCCCAAAAGAAACTGTTTAAACTTTCATTTTCTTCAGATATCCAACCTTCTTTCTCCCTGCCGTTGCATGGCCCTATTTTGTTTGAGAATTCATGAAAATATAAGAAAGAGATGTGTCTCCCTAGAAGTCGTCTGCTCCACTGTATTTTTTCGACATCAGACTCGTCGTCTTCGACATCAATAGAAACAGGCTCAAACGTCTGCCGATTCTGCAACAAACAGCGTCCTCGTCTCAACAATCGCCAGACCTGTGTTTCGTGAACTTCTCAACCCCTTTTGAGCCAGGAAATGTTTGTGAACTTTGGGCCCACGCTCTATGCAGAAGCATTCGTGATTGCGATTGTTCAGTTCCAAGTCAAAATGCGAGTCGGTCCCAACGCACCTAGATCTTGACCCGACGGGCGTGTCTGTTGTTCTCGTTATTTCTCCTGAATGTGTTAGCTAAATTTTTACACTGGAAAGTCTCTTTGGAACTAGGCAAGTCAGTCCCATTTATATCGAATGTATCTGGCAGCACATCTACAAATAAGGAACAGTTTTGCGTGAAGTGGTGTCATAACTGTGAGGAAAAGGAAGGATAAGAACAGCGTTTGTTCAAAATGCTTGCAGTGCTGTATGGTATTACCCACCAGTCTGCTGCACGCTCCGAGTTTTTTGCAGAAGCTTCACGATGCCGTAAGCATTGGCATAAACAGAAAAATGAAATCATGCCTTAACAAGATCATCATAATCAGAATGATAGTAATAACTGTATGTGAAGGGTCCTCTTTCACATCCATTTCAGTTTGTTCAGATTAGTCAAGAAACCTTCATGGAAAACTTCACTGCAACTGCTGCCTACTTTGTCTTGACAAACAAAAAAAAAACCCAAAGATTCATTCAAAAACTCTACTTTTCCCTCTCCCTCTCATCTATTTTGAATATGACCACATAAAATTCACCATAACAACAACGGCATCTACTTCTGTTTCCACAGGTTCAACAGAAACATGACATGAAATCGTGTTCGTTACTTCTACTCTAGTTTTATTGGGAAATGAAAGGTGGTGTTTCCTAACTTGTCTTTACCCTGAGATGAAGCGACTCACCGGGTTCCAGTGCAGGAGCTGCATGGTGTTGTCAGTGTCTGTGGGGTCAAACGGGAAGGTCACACGTATGGGCCCTGGCATCTCTATCTGGCCCACTGGCAGCAAGGAGAAAGCCACATCCGTGTCTGGACTGTATGTTCCCTTGAACACCAACAACACAGGGTCACACAGCGCATTCACCGGTAGCAGGAATTACAATTCGCTAGAATACTATCCATCGAATCAACACACGTAAGACTCTTGGTATAGCCGGTAATGAAGTGTACTCTACAACACAATTTGACCGAAAGCAACACATACCCATCCAACTTAACCCGTCAAACGAAATCCAGTCAGCGCAGAATGCAATCGCTCCATGTTTCTCTGTTGGCCACAATTATGTCCACAGTATTAGTAGGAACCCGCCAGGAAGAACGCAATGCAATCCAGTAAATAAATATAATAACAGCACACAACCTAATAATCAATTTCAATGTTCACCAATCGGCCAAAGTCCAGAAAACATTTTGAACAAATATTGGGTGCTAAAATCAATTTCAATGTTCACCAATCGGCCAAAGTCCAGAAAACATTTTGAACAAATATTGGGTGAAGTTGGAATCTACAGGTAAGGAATATCACACCCAGTGCATCGAAACACAGTCTAACCAAGCTAAGCTGATCTGTTCCATTCCCATGTAATCCATGCCAATCTAATCAGTCCCAGACTTACCCAACAGTCTAATCAAAACCACAGCGGAATCATCCTGCTCAGTCAACCCACCTGATTCTATTCCAGCCAAGTTCTGCTAAAAAAAAACAAAAACCCAGCCTAGTGCAATCCAACCTTGTTGTGTACTAATCCAATCTAAAGCAGTCCAAACCCATTCAATCAAGCAGCCCAACTCAGTTCCACACAGCCTTTTACCTTCTGGCCAAAATCCTGTCCACAGTGTCTACAGAGGATAGGGTGTAGGTAGGGTCAGTCAGGTAGGACACAAAGCTGGCGAGGCCATGGAGTCGTAGGTGGTGGTCAGTTCTGCCTGTGTCAGCTGGGTCAGCATCATGGTCTGTCCATCTTGCTGACCTGCACGACAATATAATAATATAATATATATATATAATAACAAAACGTCTTGGGAGGAATGGATGGAAAGATAGATGGAGGAAAAAACGAACATCATAACTGGTTAGATGGGTGTGGGGGAGAGAAAAGAGGAAGGATGAAGAGAGGCACCGAATTTGTTGAAATGATAAAGTAATGCAGGGTATTTACTAATCTTCAAACAGCCTGGACAAGTGACTACAGAAAACAGCAAAAGCACAGCACAGTGAACAGTGATATGAAATGAGTTGTGCTTGCATTGCACGATGACTGCCTTTCATGCAACTTTGAAACTATGGAGTCATACTTTGCACAAACATGCAGTCAACCTTTGTAAATATGGAGTCATACCTTGGACAAAAATGCAGTCATACCTTTGTAAATATGGAGTCATACTTTCAACAAAATGCAGTCAGACCTTTGTAAACTTGGAGTCATACTTTGGACAAAATTGCAGTCAAATCTTTGTATATATGGAGTCATACTTTGAACAAAATGCAGTCAAAATGCGCTCTTCTTGCTATTGAGAATGTAAGTCAACTCCCTCTACATCTCTCCCTACCCATTTATACCCGAAACACACTACATAAATCACACACACAATCAAAGGATCACCTATAACCTACCTTATCCTCTCTAAACCACTACCCTCTTTCACACCCCCCCCCCCCCCTTACTCCAAACAGACCCCTGAATGTCCCACCCAGGCCTAAGCACGCACCATCTGGGGTGGTCAGAAACACTTGGTCAGCAGATCGTCTCAGCCGGGGAGGCAGCTCCTGCCCTTCCTCCTCCACCACTGCTTTCCCAGACCTCTTCCGACGCCCTGGTGACTTCAGCCCGATCTGGCTGGCGGCGCCGCCGGTGGACACGGAAGTAACAGTGTGCAGGGAGTGGATGACCACAGACCCTATCAGCTGTGGCTGCGTGCACTGTGCTTCATTGCAACTGACCAGGAAGGCGAACAGCTCTCTGTTGGGCTCCATGTAGAAATCTGAATGACAATCACAGTACAGAAATACCTACAGGCCTAGGGGGCCATAGTGTTCATCTAGAAAGCAGCGACAGTTCAGGTGCAAGGCTCAAGCAGTGACGGAGATCCTTTCCTCTTAAGTCAAGTTCTTAAGTGGGGGTCAAGGTTTTTGTCTTTAGATGGCACAAGAAACCAACATACCATTTCCAATCGGCACACTGATCAAATAATGAGAGAAAATAGATACCCAGAAGTGTCAATCATGGTAGATTTCTGAATATAAAAATTCATGCATACAGCAAAACGATTTTTTTTCTTAAGTCATATGAACATGGACCTGCTAAAAGTAGATGTACTGTCTCTCGTACATCAGTAACAATCTCCAAATACACTATCCGGTAAAACACATTTCAATCTCTCTCCACACACACACACACACACGTGTACACACACACACACACACACACACACACACACACACACACACACACACACACAACACACAACACCACAACACAATACACACACACACACACACACACACACACACACACACATATATATATATATATATATATATATATCGTTAGCCTGCACTTGTTTTCACCCACTATTTGATTGTTCAGCATTATATATATATATATATATATATATATATATATACATACATACATAACACACATATATACTATGCCCATTCAACAACAACAGCAACAACAACAAACTTCATGTTCACGCAGTGAGATTCCGTACCTGATGGGTGAGAAGTTAGTTGGTCAGCACTTCCGTTGAAGCCCTGCCTTGCTGCCCTCAGTGGGAACATCACTCGTCGTTCTTGTACACGTTGCCGTTGCGGATGGAGATCACTCCTGATATGCGATGTGCCACCAAGACTGCCGGGAAGATATCGGCTGTCCTCCCTTCCCTTCTGCTGCCTATGCTGAAATCTGATTCAGACAGAAAGTACGCAATGTTCATCTTTATTCTACAGACCTTTACAGTGTTCATCTTTATTCTGCAGACCTTTACAGTGCTCATCGTTATTCTGCAGACCTTTACAGTGCTCATCGTTATTCTGCAGACCTTTACAGTGCTCACCGTATTCTGCAGACCTTTACAGTGCTCATTGTTATTCTGCAGACCTTTACAGTGCTCATCGTTATTCTGCAGACCTTTACAGTGCTCATCGTTATTCTGCAGACCTTTACAGTGTTCATCTTATTCTGCAGACCTTTACAGTGTCATCGTTTATTCTGCAGACTTTACAGTTCTTCCTTATTCAGTAGACTTTACAGTGTTCCTCGTTATACTACAGATCTTGACAGTGTTCATCGTTATTGTACAGACCTTTACAGTCTTCATCGGTATTCTACAGACCTCTACAGTGTTCATCATATATTCTAAAGACCTTTACAGTATTCATCTTTATTCTACAGACCTTTTACAGTGTTCTTCATTCTTGTACAGCTACAGACCTTTACAGACTTCATAGTTATTCTACAGACCTTGTACAGAGTTTATTGTTATTCTACAGACCCTTACAGCGTTCATCGTTAGTCAACAGACCCTTGCACAGTTCACCGTTATTCTGCAGAACCATATTGTTCATCGTTATTTTGTAGCTCATGCTGTGCTCATCGTCATTCTGTAAAGCTCTGCGTGTTCATGTTATTCTACAGACCCCTGTTGTTTCACCATTAGTCTACAGAACCGTGCATTATTTGTCTTTATTCTACAGACCCCGGTAGAGTTCATCGTTATTGCACATGCTCCTGCAGATTTCATCATTCTTCTACAGGCCCATATTGAGTTTACTATTATCATTTAGACCCCTCATGTGTTCACTTTTATTTTACAGACCTCTGCAGTGTTCACTGTTGTTCTATAGACTCACCTCTGTAGTTTCATTGTTATTCTACAGACCCATGCAGTGTTCACTGTTATTCTACAGACCCCTACAGTGTCATTGTTATTCTACAGACCCATGTAGTGTTCACTGTTATTCTACAGACCCCCTGCAGTGTTCATTGCTATTCTACAGACCCATGCATGTTCACTGTTATTCTACAGACCCCTACAGTGTTCACTGCTATTCTACAGACCCATGCAGTGTTCACTGTTATTCTACAGACCCCTACATGTTCATTGCTATTCTACAGATTCCTACAGTGTTCACTGTTATTCTACAGACCCCTACAGTGTTCATTGCTATTCTACAGACCCCTACAGTGTTCACTGCTATTCTACAGACCCCTACAGTGTTCACTGCTATTCTACAGACCCCTACAGTGTTCACTGCTATTCTACAGACCCCTGCAGTATTCATTGCTATTCTACAGACCGCTGCAGTGTTCATTGCTATTCTACAGACCCCTGCAGTGTTCATTGCTATTCTACAGACCGCTGCAGTGTTCATTGCTATTCTACAGACCCCTGCAGTGTTCATTGCTATTCTACAGACCCCTGCAGTGTTCATTGCTATTCTACAGACCCCTGCAGTGTTCATTGCTATTCTACAGACCCCTGCAGTGTTCATTGTTATTCTACAGACCTCTACAGACCCCTGCAGTGTTCATTGTTATTCTACAGACCCCTGCAGTGTTCATTGTTATTCTACAGACCCTGCAGTGTTCATTGCTATTCTACAGACCCCTGCAGTGTTCATTGCTATTCTACAGACCCCTGCAGTGTTCACTGTTATTCTACAGACCCCTGCAGTGTTCATTGCTATTCTACAGACCCCTGCAGTGTTCATTGCTATTCTACAGACCCCTGCAGTGTTCACTGTTATTCTACAGACCACTGTAGCATTCATTGTAATTCTGCAGAACCTTGCAGAGTTCGTTGTTATTCTACATACCCCCTATAGTGTTCATTGTTATTTTACAGACCCCTGTAATATTCATGTTATTCTGCAGACCCCTATAGTCTTCACTGTTATTCTACAGATCCATACATTGTTCATTGTTATACTACAGACCCCTGTAACGTTCACTGTTATTCTACAGACCTCTGTAGAGTTCTTTGTTACTCTGCATAATTCCTGTAGTGTTCACTGATATTTTACAGACCACTGTAGTGTTCATGTTATTCTGTAGACCCCTGCAGATTTCATTGTTACTCTACAGACCCCTGTAACGTTCATGTTATTCTACAGACCACTGCAGATTTCATTGTTACTCTACAGACCCCTGCAGTGTTCATTGTTGTTCTATAAACCGCTATAGTGTTCATTGTGACATTCTCTCTCTCTCTCACTCTGTGTGTGTGTGTGTGTGTGTGTATGTGTGTGAGTGTGTGTGTGTGTGTGTGTGTGTGTGTGTGTGTGTGTGTGTGTGTGTGTGTGTGTGTGTTCTACAGACAGTTCAAGAAGCTTCCAAAAGATTTCTGAAATTGGTTCTTGAATATTCTGTTTTTATTGGCCGTCCTATGTCATGTTTCCTGACATTTTGATTTCATGGACAACAAACAATTGGGGTTAAGTTTGTTTTAGAGAGAGAGACAGACAGACAGACAGACAGACAGACAGACAGACAGACAGACAGACAGACTGACAGAGACAGAGACGGGGAGAGAGAATTTCTTGATCGATAACGAATCACATCCCAAGCTCTCCTCATTCTCTCAGTCAGCCTTCTTCACCCCATGCTGCGTCTTCAAAGGACATCAGTTTGATTCTATGTAGCAATTGCTTATCTTACATCTAAATGAATTTTTGCCTCACTCGCCGTTCAAGAAAAACTTACAGTCTAGTATAGGCAGACAGAAGTCCTAAGTGAATAGACATGAAGGGGTGGACAAGACATGGCTCCCCTATGTTGTGCGTGACCATGATCAGGAAACCTGTAGACCTGCCACTGCTTGACTACCTGTGCCAGCACCTCTACCACGTGTTGTACGGTTATAAATTCAAGCTGTTTCAAAGGCTGCCTATATCAGTTCTAACTTGTATATGTATATCACAAGCTGTAACTCTCTTTTTTTCTTCTTAGTTTATTCTCTGGACCTTTTGTTCTTTGTATTCTAAAGTTTCTTGTTCCTAACGAAATCAAAACACATGTATGGTGAGCGAATTGTCCAGGAAACTGGTGGACATTGCAACAGCTCTATAAACGCATCGTCTGATAATACTGGCCTGAAACCCATGTACTGGTCCCTTAACCGACCAGGTGAACATTTCTTTGACCATCCTTCAAAGTAATTCCTGATCAGTCACCTGCAACAACTGTGAGTACCCAAACAGTCACAACACACAGCTAGATCCACTCGACCCACCGGCTATACATCTCTCTTTCTTTCTTTCTTTCTGCGTACGCAGGCCGATACTCCTGCGGACACTGCCTGTATAGACAGGCAGTGGAGTTTTGTGTGTATGACCGTTTTTTTATCCCGCCATTAAGGCAGCCATACTCCATCTTCGGGGAAGGTGCATGCTATGTGTAACGTGTCATCCATACTAACCGCCAAACTGGCCTTCTCTTCCGAAAGTTGGCGATGGGATTTTACGTGTGTGCAAGATGTTGTGCGTGCGTTCACACACGGAACCTCGGTTTATGGTCTCATTCGAAGGACTGTATGGGGAATGGAGTCAGAACCAAGGTTAACTCTTGAGGGAAAAATCCCCCTGTACCGAAATTCGAACCTGCAACCCCAGGATCACGAGTCCGGCGCTCTACCAACTGAGCTATTCCGGCCCCCACAACTATACATCATACGCTCCAAGTTTGTTGTCGATGTTTAATGCCCCTGCCCTACTTGTTACTCACAGTAGAGGTCCACTGTAGGATCCTGACTGACTGTGACAGCCATGGAGATGGAGTGAGCATCCGAGGACTGGGTGGCAGTGGCCGGCACCACGTCATGGCCAATGGGCTCTGTGCCCTGCAGGTGTCCGCTGACGTCATCCACAGTGAGGGGCTCGATGAAAGCGACAATGCCTGTTGGGCAGAAACGGTGGAAAGCACGTAACCATAAAGCTATGCGTTAAGAATGAGATGAAGGCGTTACACTCTGCCTTTATTTCATTCTTTTCATCATGTTTGCATTAATTTACGTATTCTGTTTTATTATTTGGATGTTGTTGTTGTTGTTGTTGTTGTTGTTGTTGTTGTTGTTGTTGTTGTGTTGTCGTCGTCGTCGTCATCATCATCATAATCATCATCATCATCGTTATCATCATCAGCACCATCAGCATCATTATCTATAACCACGAGAGCTAAACTGTTAGGAAATTAAAATACCATGGAACCCACTATGCACAGTTTTTTCCTTTAAATAAAACATCTGCTCCAACGTTATAATTCGTTTAATGACTTAAATCATTCTTTACACTTCTCTTAGCGGGTTCTCTGTTACACATAATTTGTCATTAATCACAGTCCCAAAAAAGGACAAAGAAATTATGTAAAAACATTGGACTGTTGTGTACATTGTGAGATAATATCTTGACTGGCAATCGTCTTTTTCAAACATAAAAACTTATCTTTTAAGATGTATTGAAGATGTTTTGGAAAAAGGGCAGAAAATGGTCGACATTTTGTTCTCAGACCTTTTCTTTAATCCATTTGATGTCATCAGTCCCCAGAAGGTCTAAGACCAAAACATCCATTTTTTTTTCTTGTTTGGCAAAACAAAACATCTTTAATACAACTTTGAATTAGTTCCCATTTTGTACACTGTCTTTTCTACGACTGGCTACTCATGTAATGACGAGAAAAATCCTTAACAATTGGTTATTAAGACTGCCAAAGTGCTAGTTTGTTTTTTTTAAGCACATGATAGTCAAATATAAACTGTATTTGTTTCTACCAAAATGTGCATTAAAATCGCGGTAGGCTTGTTGACATTTCTTCACGATAAACGTGAAAGCACCCCCTTCCGCTTTCCCTTCCTTCCTAAAACAGAAAAAAAACAAGACAGTCTTTACCTGTGTGGTCTTCGTACACAGTTTGCAGACCAGCGCCATTGGTGCACGTGACACTGACGAAATAGCGAGTGTTATGGGTGATGACTCCATATAACTGGTCATTCAAGCCTGTAGGATTAATGCCCGTGGAAGTGTAATTCTGCACTTCTTGACCACCAGGTGTTGTGCCAATGGCCCACTCATATTCCTTAAAAAAAAAGGTATGTATCATACACACAAAAATCAAAGCAATGTATACCACACACACACACACACACACACACACACACACACACACACACATGCACAGACAAGTCTACATCTTTCTTCATCTTCCTTTGTCACACTCGATTGCAAGCTGTAATGTTAATATCTCTGTGCTTCCATCACTTCTACATTTACATCCCAATCCTTTTTTGTCATCTTTTTCTTTCATCAGAAATCAAATGGAAAATTTCCTATCACTGTTAAACTTTCAATAAATAACTCTCTCTCTCTCTCTCTCTGGCCTAACAGAATAAAGATCTGAATCTGAATCTCTCTCTCTCTCTCTCTGTCTTGCTTCAGGAAGTGTGTGTGTGTGTGTGTGTGTGTGTGTGTGTGTGTGTGTGTGTGTGTGTGTGTGTGCGCCTGCGTGCATGCGTGCGTGCGAGCGTATGTGCATGTGTGTGTGTGTGTGTGTAAGTGCGCGCGCGTGCGTGCGTGCATGCGTGCGTGCGTGCGTGCGTGTGTGCTGTCACTTACCACCACACTGCTCTCATTGTCGCGACAGTTGTACAGGACCTGAATCGTGGAGTTGGAAGCAAACAGTTTCTCCACAGGCTTAGCCTCACCCTGGGCAGCATCCAGGTAGAAGAACAGGGTAGTGTCCGCCACGGGCGGGCTGGTGTCGATGGAAAATCCGTCGGATGACACCAGGGTGTAACGACCCGACCCCAGCACTGCTTTTACTGCCCGCACACATGATTAACCCCCTTTGTTCAAACTCCGTCATCGCTCATCAGCCTCTGAACAAAAATGATGCTTCCTTCCAAGGCCTGTTATATGTGCCAAAAGTATGCAAATGAATAGATGAAAGAGAGGGTAAGTGAGCGAGAAAGAGATGGAAGAAGGAGAAGAAGAAGAAGAAGAAGAAGAAGAGAGAGAGAGAGAGAGAGAGAGAGAGAGAGAGAGAGAGAGAGAGAGACAGACAGACAGACAGACAGACAGACAGAGACTCGGATGGTTTATTCATATAGGCCTTGGCCCCTTATGAAGGGGTGAGTGAACATAATATTTGAACCGAGATTAATACTCATAACTGTAAAGCACACCAAACACAAATAATTCAGACCAAAGAGAGAGAGAGAGAGAGAGGGAGAGAGGGGAGGACCAGTGTGCCTGTTTGAGCATAAGAAAAGCAGGCAGTACTGACCGGTGAAATAGTGGACAAGTGGTACAACTTCATCGTCGCTCGTCTCCAAGATCAACGGAAGGTCAAGGCCATCCAGAGTCAAGGTCAGACGAACTGTTATACTAGGGTCGCAGGTCGGGTCACATTCGTATTCATCACAGTCATGCACGCACGGGAGACACGGTGTATGCACCTGTCACATACAAGGCAAATAAATAACCACAAGTGTAGCGAGAGATTAAATGATAGAAATAATCATTCGCTGGATGAAACTACTTGGACCATCAACAACACCACTGCAAATACCTCACAGACCTACACTCTGCCTTCACCATTACTGCCATTACAACATCTTCCAGTGCCAACACACAGGTAACGAACACCACAGTGAAACGATAGAATGCAGGCGATGTCATCAAAATCCCTGTCATATTCATCAACAACATCATCGTTACGAGCACTTGTATGCACACGTACCCTTCTATCATTGTGTTCATCCCATCATTCACTCTCAGTCTCCGCCCTACATATCGCTTCCACGCTCGGCTGGGCTACAGCTTCCACGCTCGCTGGCTACAAGCTTTCCACGCTCGGCTGGGCTACAAGCTTTCACGCTCGGCTGGGCTACAAGCTTTCCACGCTCGCTGGGCTACAAGCTTCACGCTCGCTGGCTACAAGCCTGACGCCTTCATTTCTCACTGTCTTTTTTTCTCTCTCATTCTGCCTTCACTCATACCCTTTTGTAAACTCCACTCCACCCATCTTCCCCTTTTCCCTTCTCTCTGGCACCCTTCACCCTCACTCACCTGTCTGAAAGGCACCACATCATCTAGTCCAGAAGCTGACCCTATGGCGGCTTCGTATCTGACTATGGGGTTCCCTCCCCCTCGGAACGGGTTGCCATAGCGACACAACTTGTCGGCCTCCGCTGGTATCACTACGTGGCTGAAAATGGCGAAGGTCTGCCACAGAGCGATACTCTCCTCTTCGTCGTTGTTGTCTTGGCCGTTGTCGTTGGGATCGTTGTTTTCTCCTCCTCTGTCGTCACCGCTATCAGTGGCGCTGAGGGGGTCAGAGAGGAAATTTTTCCAATTCCACACACTCAGTGCCAGACGTGTTGACGGGGAGAGCGTTGGGATCCCACACAGCTCGGCACTGGCGACATTTTCCTCGTTGACGGTCACGGTAACGCAGCGTGTGGGCTGAAACATTCAGAAATGGGAACGTACGGTCGTTGAAGGGTGTTAAAAATGAAAGAAAATGTCCAACCGAACACAGAAAGTCTGGCCGAAATCAAGGCAAAAGCAAAACAGCTGATTGCTTGAATCACAACAACAACAACAACAACACACACACCGAACAATAAACAATTCACTTGGCACTTGGAGACAGAAAGGATTAACTTCAAGCAAAAGATATTTATCGCAGACAAAAATTAAGGGAACACCTATAACATCTCAGAGCAAAACTACTAAATGCCGAATGGAACAAAGTAAGCTCCTTATCCAGTAACCAGCTAATTCACTAACAAACTCAATCAGAAAATTTCGCTCTTAATCTTTAAAAATGGGCCAAAACACAAAGAAACACACAAAGACAATGTACAAAGTAACAACCAAGTGACTTTTGGAAAAACACATCTTCATCAGATGTCCCACCTGACAGAGATGAACAATGCATATAACACTGCTCCTCATATGGCCATCAGCACAACAGATGCTGTTAGCCATCTATGGAGCAATGTTCGGTCATTCCGATGCCGGTTATTTGTCACGCCTGATGAAGACATGTTTGTGGACAATCCATTTGTCTGTATTGCCCTGTGTATTAAATATGCGCTGCTTTGCACCTTGGGTGTTTTCTTTATAGGAATTTTGAAATGTTTTAGTAGCATGGCAGTTTATTTTATTTTAGTTTTCTAAAAACTGGGTGTTTGTTAAAAAGGAATTTTGAAATGTTTTAGGAACACATCAGTCTGTTTCAGTTTTCTAAAAAAAGTGGAAAGAATACAAGACAGACAAGACCAGACCAGACCAGACAGCGAGACCCGGTCATAAGAAGCCTGACAAGACCAGATCAAATCAAGAAACTACACTAGACCTGGTCAGATCATCAGAGTCCAGATTAGACCACACCAAAACAAACAAACCAGGACTGATAAGACAAAAAACCTAACTCTGACCATGAACAGGCAAACCAGCCCCGACCAAAACAAAGCGAATCGGACCAGACCAAACCAAATCATAAGAAGGCCTGAACCAGACAGACGCTCCAAAGGCACTAGACCAGAGCGCGCCTGAGAGCCTGCATTAGACTGGAGCGGGACGAATCAGATCAAGCCCACACAGAAGAGAAGAGGGCAGAGCAAAACGAGTCTGACAGACGAGACCAAAAAGATAATTGATTTGTTTTCTCCCAGCACAGCACTGTCAAGACTGTCATCTTGACAAAGTCAGTTCCAAACAGAGTTTAAGAAAATAATCAGTACATCAGTTTTTGTTTATACTCAGAAATATACTCAGAAACTCCTTCAAGAAATCTTTCTTCCATAAAACCTTACAACAGAGGAAACATATTCATCTCTTTCAGGACCTCAAAAAAAAAATCACATCTTGTGAGCGTCTCAGGATTTTTACGGTGTCTGTTGTAAACTGTTTTTGTCTGACATCATGTAAGTCCCAACACTGTTAAAAAAACACACACACACAAAGAGATCAGATCAGACCAGAAAGAACCAAAAAGGCCAGAGCAGGACAAGTCAGGTAAGACTGATCCAACCTCCATCCATCTGCCACACACCCAGAACTCTTACCGCGGCCTCTTCGTCAGCTGTCTGGAAGACACGCAGCATGTAGTGGTGGCTATCTGCACTGGGGTCAAAGGACAGTGGCTTCTCCACGTGCTTGGGCTCGTACAACACGTCCTCTCCAAATGTGCACCACAGGACGAGACGACCTCTTGACCCCGTGACGTAATCTGGATCTGTCGTTTTCACTGGATGGAGAAAGGCGAGGTGTTCTTAAGACAGATGAGGATTTCTCTTTCGTGTCATGCTTATTTCAGTTTAAGTCCGCTTAAGCTTCCATAGTCTCCATATGTTGTGTGTGTGTGTGTGTGTGTGTGTGTGTGTGTGTGTGTGTGTGTGTGTGTGTGTTGGGGGAGGGGGTGCACGCGCGTGCGATGTGTATACATGTATGTGTGGTGTGCGTGTGTGTGTGTGTGTGTGTGTGTGAGAGAGAGAGAGAGAGAGAGAGAGAGAGAGAGAGAGATGTTCAGCGCTTGGATCCTGCAAAACAGTGGAAACAGCGTTTTAAACTCATCTGTTCCCTCTCTCTCTCTCTCTCTCTCTCTGTGTGTGTGTGTGTGTGTGTACTACCACAGCTTGCTAACTAACACAGCTTTTCACGCAGAGATAAATGGTGCGTAGGCCTCTTGCCAGATACGTGCTTTAGAAAATGTTCATCACGATAACTATGATTATTCTGAAATGGCAGATATATCGTCATGCACGAACACTCAAAGCCGTTGGTAAAAGTTCATTAATTAGGCCTGCCATGTGACAAAGATACCCGAAGATGCCCGGCAGCTTAATGTGTAAGAACTCGTGACCCCCAAGTGATACATTCTGTTTTCTCTCTTACCCTCATTGTTCTAAACATTTCCACTCTGTCCCTGTATTCATAAACATTGCATGTATGTGTGTGTCCTCCTGTTACAAATGTGTATTGAGATATGAAGAAGATTCCATTTCAGTGCACGTTTGTGTGTATGAAAAGCAAAACAACAAAATTCCTTTCTTAAATCGGAGCACAAGCTCCAAAATCATGTACACACAAAAGCGCAATCATGCACGCATTACATGCACTCATCGATCGAGCTCAAAAGCATGCAAACACAACGCAGCATCCATGCAGATTCTGTGATTACTTTTACTATCCATCTCCCAGTGCTTTTACCTTTTCTCAGCCCCCCCCCCCCCCATCCCATTCCTCCACCGCCGCCGTCTCCCCCCCCCACCCCTGCTCCTTACGTTTCCTTCATTTCTACATTCTTTTCGGCCCTACTTCTCCTCCTTTCCTCCCCCTTCATCTCTCTCTCTCTCTCTCTCTGTTTCCGATCAGTTTCTTGTCCTGCACCTCCTCTCACCCCACCCCCACCTCCATCAGACAGCTCATTCCATGTCCACAACTCTCCCCCTTCCGTCCTCACGTGTGTACAGCTGCATGCCGCAGGCAGGACTCCTCTTGGCCGCCGTAGCTTCTCTGACGTCATCCAGGGTCTCCCCTGCTTCCATCCGTGCCCGTTCAGTCTCCGTCAGTTGATGCACTCCCGAAGAGCGCCTGCGTCTCACTGGTGGGAAGTCGGTAACCTGGGTGTTTCGATTTTGGTAGTCCGACACAAAAGTGGTGCACCCGTAACAGACCTCCATGCATTCCTGTGGAGACGATCCCGTCAGACAGCTGGCTGAATGTCAAGTCATGTATCGCACAACAGATCGACCAATCAATCAAAGGACTCATGATTGCTACACCCTAGTGCACGCATCTGCCAGTAATGAACAGAAATCTAATGTTGACCTGTGCACACGCACTCCTGTGTACGTGAGCATGAAAGGACTTTTTGGGATGGCCAACTGCTTAAAAAGAAATGCTTGTGATAATGTCTCTCCTCTGTGAGTGCCAGTGTGTCTATTCGAGCTTAAGGATGAAAGTGCATGTGTGTGTGTGTGTGTGGCACTGTGTGTGTGTGTGTGTGTGTGTGTGTGTGTGTGTGTGTGTGTGTGTGTGTGTGTACGCAGATGTGTATGAGCGAGTAGGCAAATATGCACGTGCTTTATATATTGTGCAGTGTTGTGCCGCGAAAGTTTATATTCCATTAGTTCCCACAAACCATATGTTTAGTGTAAGTACAGACATGTCCGGCTTACTTCAGTCCCCAAAGCTCTTTCGGCAAACTTTTAACATATAAGCGAGAACATTAACTATCGCAAACTAAGGAAACACTCAGGGACATTTGTTTTACAACAATGAAAGAAGAAATTGAATGAAAGTTGAGGAGACACATCAATGTATAAACGACGGTAGTTAACAGATAAACAGCAAACGGAAACGTTTTGTTCCGTATCTAAAAACAGGCAGGACGATACAGAGCAGTAAATAGCTGAGCATCGAAAACTGTTCCATATTACCTGCAAATGTTCTATTCAATCATTGTTAGCAGCATGTCTTTCTTTAAGTGTAGACAAGCATGATTATACATTTCTGCCCAACAAAACAGACGAGAAGCGTCAAGGATGAAGATTCTTAACGCTTACCACTTTTTCTTATGGTTTTCTTCATCTCTACGATGAGAATACTTCCAAAGAAAGACGTTCTTTAAATTCCAACTGTTCACTAACTCTCTGTCTGTGTTAACCTGATGTGCCTTGCGTCGCTGGCTAT
>CM065718.1:51558923-51563923 GCA_033310375.1 Conus canariensis | reverse complement strand
TTCAGTGCGCAGGCCTGCCTCGTTTAATGCCGTGACGCGCACGAAGTATGGGGAGCCGGTCTGGCATGAATAAATAGCTTTGTTAATTGATGCAGGAACAGAAGAAAAACATTTAATATCTGTACTCTTCTTTTTCTTTTGTGTGTGTGTATATGCATGCAGAACTCTCTCTCTCTCTCTCTCTCTTGGTGTGTGTGTGTGTGTGTGTGTGTGTGTGTGGTGTGTGTGTGTGTGTGTGTGAGTGAGTGAGTGAATGAGTGAGTGAGTGATTGTGTGCGTGTGCGTGCGTGTCTGTGTGTGTGTGTGGTGTGTGTGTGTGTGTGTGTGTGTGTGTGTGTGTGTGTGTGTGTGACAGAAAGAATGAGAGACAGACAGAGAGGGCATGTCAGTGTAATGCGTTTGAGCGAGTATGTGTGCACAGCTGCGCGTGCGTGCATGCGTGCGTGTGTGAGTGTGTGCGTGCGTGCGTGCGGCGCGCGCGCGTGTGTGTGTATGTGTGTGTGTGTAGTGTCCCGAGCGCGCGCGTGTGTGTGTGTGTGTCCGCGCGCGCGCATGTACACATGTATGCGCGCATGTGTCATATACGGTGGATTTCATTCACTCACTGTCGGTTCCTGTCCTTGGTCAGCCAGTCGGAAAATGTAAGAGCTATAGTTGGCTCCGATCGTGACAGCCATCATCACGTCTCCACCCCGTGTAGCATTGACGTCACACACTGGCTGCATCATCAGTTCCAACGTATATGACGTCAGTGGGGATTCTGAGTCGGCAAAGGACTTCCAGTCAACCGTCACTTCGATGGAGCTGGCCGCGAAAGCCAAAGCCTGAGAAGTGAGCAAAAATCCAACGATCAGAAAAATGAATAATAAAGTAATATTCTTCAGCACAATCGTCATTGTCATCCTGTCATCATCTAAATTACAATTACCGCCGTCATCTAATCAGCAGCAGCGGATGTGACACTTCATTTCAGTCACTACCCATCCCCTGTTGGAGGTACCATCGGGGCTGTGAGAATATGACGGCACAAACAACAGAATCCAATCCACGCATATAATCAAAATTCTTTACCCATTAGTTGCAACGTTAACGAACAGCTCACTACATCACTGAAGTCCTGGCACGACTGAGCAGAACCGGAGGCAATCATCATTCTGTCGATGTATCACATCGATTATTATTTTTAAATCAAATGTACATTTCACATCGGTATTTTTAATTATCTGATCCACAAGGCTAATTAATAAAACGCCGCAGAGGCAAACAATGGTAAAGGATTGGAAACAGGAGTTCTCCCGAGCATATACAAAGTGATACACAGCTACAACTGCACTATAGTCCAGTAAGCATTTACAGGATAGCAAACAAGAAAGACAGACACGATTTATTTAAGAAAAGACATCCTTGGAGTTATAAGGTGTTGTGATGATAATGCAGGACATGAACAGGGCGAGTGACGGAACGAAAAATTGGCACAATTAAAGAAATTGATAGAAAAGTGCCAGTAGAACAAAGTTTTTTTTCCAGTTTTATATTACCCCGTTCAAAACAAAACAAAATCATGGGGTTTTTAAGAAGGAACATGCTTAAAATACAACTTAGAGAAAAAAGTAAAATAGTTTCAAACTAATCAATTCTAAGTATTTTTATTTGACAATAGTAGTCTTCAGCACTTCGTGACAGAGATGAAACTTTCTGGATTAACCTGAAAATAAACCATGGCTAGATCATCTGAAGTTCTGAAGTATTGACCTTTTTCGAGGATCTAGGCTGTATGGTGCTATGCAGCACATCTATGAGGTGAGCCTTGTAACAGGATGACTATGGTTGTTCTTATGGTGGTCCCATAACAGTGGATGGCAGGGACGCCATGGCCGACATGCTGATAGTCAGTGATTCCAACAGCCCTCTGTCACGGACAACGGGGTAGACGAGCTGTCACCGGTCCTAGAGTTTCAGTTGTCCATCCAGAAATCAGGATCGGCCTCTGGGATGTCCAGCCTCTTCTATGTTATCATGGCAACGAGACACATGCCTGTTGGCCATTTATTTCACCTGCCAACTAGGCGTTGAATAGCTGCTTGATGTATTTGCCTCAACAGTGTTGTATGAAATGCACACAAACTGTCTGCAGTGTGTATTCTAAAACGTGGAGGGTTTGTGGCCTCGCATCTGCTGCCAGAGTCCAGGAGTGGTACCTCGGCTGACTTATCCAGCAGCAGCTTCATTAGATAGCTAACAAACCTGATGTTCCAGACGACATCCTGTCACACCATGCCAGAGCCAGACTTGTCTGCGACTTCCTTCGTCCGTGTGCCGTTCTCATTGAGGATGGACTCTAGACTTCCTGGACATCTGGAGTTCAATCGTTCACCGCAAAGTTGACTGACAATGCAGTCTTGACCTGTTTTTTTTAAAAAAAAGATTCTGCTTGACTCTGACCTGACTTCAATTCCACATGTGTGTGTGTGTGTGTGTGTGTGTGTGTGTGTGTGTGTGTGTGTGTGTGTGTGTGTGTGTGTGATGTTCTCTCTGGTCCCATGGAGAGTTCTTGAATATCTGTCTCCCTGCCTTCTATCCAGTCGATGTTTTCAGTAGTACATACGTAAGATACTGCCCTGCAATGGTTGTAGAAATATTAAAATCCTTTAGGGTTTACTGTCTGATACTCTGGATACACGCTTAACAGAACTGAGACACGAGTCATACTTCACACAGTCGCTTGAATACAGTTGTTCAGATAATGTCTCTGCGGTTGATATCCGAGAGATCTGCGATGTTTGCATCTTTGTGAAGTGCTATGGTTTAGGAGATGAATCCTTCCTGCCCTTCCATGAGAATTTCCTCCATCCTTCCTCATTGTCTTCCAAGAGGATCTTCAGAATCACTCTGCTGAGCTGATTGATGTAAACCGAACATCCACAAGTTCTGACAAAGTTGCAGGTTTCCTGTCTTAAACAGAAGTACGGGACAGTGAATAAACTACATGCACATTTCTATATACATGAATGATCAATGGTCTCACCATGTCGTAGTATGGTCCACATTTCACTAGACCGGCCGTTGGAGGCGTGACATCGATGTGGATTTGTTTGGAGATCATTCGACACATTCCAGCCCTGTCCACACCTGTGAGTGACAAGGTGATGATCATTTATAAGAACACTCTATCGACATTTGTTTGCAGATCATACAATAAATTCCATCCCCGTCCACTTTGACCCCAAATTACTGGCTGTCTACTTTCAAAATGCGATAATTTGTTCTTTAGATTAATTATACAACTTTTCTCTTGTCTGCGTTTTAACACTTTCCCCCCTCCCACCAATCTATTATTCCTCATTGCTGGTGTGTGTGTGCGCATGAGGTCGCGAGCGCGCGTGTTTGAGCGTGCGTGCATGCATGCGTGCGTGTGTGTGTGTGTGCGCGTGCGCGTGAGTGAGAGCGAGCGTTCGTGCGTGCGTGCGTGGGTGCGTGCGTGCGTGTGCGTGTGTGTGTGTGTGTGTGTGTGTGTGTGTGTGTGTGTGTGTGTGTGCGTGTGCGTGTGTGTACGTGTGTGTGTGTGTGTGCGTGTGTGTGTGTGTGTGTGTGTGTGCGTGTGTGTGTGTGTGTGAGTGTGTGTGTGTGTGTGCGCGCGCACGCGTGTAAATGCATTTGCACCTGTTCTATTTATATCTCTCTCTCTTTCTTTAAAAACAAATACAATATTTGTTTTGGAGTGTGAGACAAGTCGTAGGTAAAACAAGAGTCTGGGCGCGTCTTTCTCCTAAACAAAATTAAATTTTTTTCAAGGTCGTCCTTCTCTGTCTGTCTGTCTGTCTGTCTGTCTGTCTGTCTGTCTGTCTCTCTCTCTCTCTCTCTCTCTCCTCTCTCTCTCTCTCTCTCTCTACCTCAGTAATGGAATACCATGGTGTGAAGAACTGAACTCTCACCAATGACATGGACGTGGACATCAGTGTCGTGTGCCATAGTGAGGTGTTCTAAAATGACGAAGGTGTCCTCCCCTGTGTTCAGTCGATCAGCAATGTCCAGGACCTTCTGTCGCTCAGCATCACTCACATCTCCACCATCCGTCTGAGGAATACACCAGTGATTAAATGCACAAATAATCCACCAGTGCATGAATTGATGACTAATTTAAGATTTTCTTCTGACTAATTAATCAATCTTTGGGTGTGTACTTGACTGACTACCCCCCCCCCCCCCCCCCTTACATTCTAAAAACGTATATACTGCTATATCCTTCTATCCACACAAACACATACATCTGCACACACACACACACACACACACACACACACACACACACACACACACACACTGGCGCATATGCTTGTAGCACATTATGCACATGTGCACACGCATAGAAACAACCATTGCACAGAGAACACAAGTTACTGCTTGACGCCGCCTCTTGTGTTCTTGCTTGATTGTAATGATATGTTTTTGTACACTCTGCATTAGTTCAAATGCGTTCAAGACCAACGGACTTTCCAAAGTGCAGCTGCAAATACATCGGTCTCTACTCAGTCAACACTTGAATGTTACGCATACTGACGCCAAACACACGGAGATCTGTTTTATTAACATGCGGATGTCCTCCACAGCACATATTCATGTATTTCTTACACTATGAAAGATCTACAACAAACGTACCATTGGCTTACGAATTGTTCTCAAAACACATGGAAATCTTACACTAGTATCAACACTTGCGTGCTAGCACTCCTTTACGACAATATGGTTATCAAACACCACTAAATATATGACATACTGTTATAGATGCAGGTGCAATAAACAATGTTTTAAATATTGGATGTCTTCCACTGTGATCTGAAGAACATACGAGAACATGGACTATGAGGTTTCCATGAACACATGGGTGCACCTACTACACGCCCATAACTCTGTGAGATGTCAAGAACCATGCGTTTTGTCATTCCGTCATTATCAGAATCATGTGATTGACCCACAAAGGTTTGACAGGAGCTGTTGTCCAC
>CM065718.1:51513923-51556423 GCA_033310375.1 Conus canariensis | reverse complement strand
AGAAGTAGAAAGAAACTCGTGGAGAGCGTGGCAGCAGAGAGTCCTCAGAAGAGAAGCCCCCTTCAAGCAAGTGTTTCGGCCCTTATCTCCTGACACTCTAGGGGGGTTGGGCCACACCCGGTTCATGACTCCGGATGTCCCTCTGCTGCCCCTTTTTTTCCCATCTTGGGACGAGCCATGGCTGGGATTCGAACCCATGACCCTCTGGACATGCTCATTTTCCACTTAATGACTCGCGCTTTAACCACTGAGCCACAGGGACACCTGATTTTGTAGGGAAATTAAGCTTTATGAAGTTCACTTTTGTTCCTCCTTGACCAGATCCAGCTTGAACACCTCTCTGCCGCTTCTGCCATTGCTTTCAGGGCTCTGGTTTTTTCCTTCCCTGCAACTGAGAGCTGTTTCATGAGGCTGTATGCAGACGTTCCTACAAACCCCCTAGCTCCAATTTCTGCAGTGAGGACTTTGACCTGATAGCCTTCTCTCCTCAGGCTGTTTGCCAGATCAGCATACTTTTCAGTCTTGTAGATTTGAGCTGCCTCCATTCTGTTCTCATATGGCACCGTGAGCTCGATCATGATCAGCTGCTTGGTTGACTTAGAGTGGACTACTATGTCTGGTCTCATGCCACTCTTGCTGATGATCTCTGGGTGACTCTTCCATTCTGGGAGGTCTGCAGTGCACTCCCAGTCATCTGCCCCGTCCAGCAGACTCTGCCTGCATGTTTCGAGTGGCACTGTTGTTCTTGGCCATGATTTGCTGCCTCCTGCCGTGAAGAATGTTGCGGGTGCTTTTGGAGTCCTGATTTTCCCTTTTGTGGTGTTGGTACTAGCCCAGACTACTTGTACAATTTCTTTGAGCACTTGGTTGTGCCTCCATGTGTACCTTCCTTGAGCCAGGGCTACTTTACATGAGCTTAGGACATGCTCCACTGTTTGTTTTTCATGGCAGAGGGGGCATGCAGGATCGTCTGTTTTCCCCCACTTCACCAGGTTTGCATTTGAGGGCAGAAGGTCATATGCAGATCTGAGAATGAAGCTGATCCTGAGAGGGGCCATGTGCCAAATGTCATTCCAAGTGAGACTTCTTTGGAGTGCATTCTCCCACGTTGTCCATTGCCCTTGCTGGCTCTGCTGGACTGCTTTTTGGAGTCTTTTTTGGTCTTCTTCTTTTCTCATCTCCTGAATCATCATGTCTCTTTTGGCTTTTCCTTTGGCCTTTGACCACCATTCAGTTTTGGTCACCCCCAGTCCCTGTCTGTTGGTCTGTGTGTGTCCTGTTATTTCTCTGATCTTGAGACTTTCTTTTGCAGAATCCATCGCCTCTTGAACTTTCCATTTTCTGCCTGTCTTCAGCTGGGGCTTAATTGCTTCTACCACCTTGTATCCTGAGTCCTCCAGCATGCTTTGAAGTCTGATCTTCCCTGCTTTGTATTCCTCCAGGATGGATTTCAGGGGTAGTTTCAGCTTTGCTTGGCGACAGTACAGCGCTATGTCAGTCAGACAGGGTGGGACACCAAGCCATTTCCTTGTGAACTTGTTGATTTTGGCTTCCATTGCCTCCACTATGCTGGTGCAGATGTCGTATATCATCAGAGGCCATAGCAGCTTTGGTATCAGCATGAACTGCAGACACCAGACCTTGTATTTGCCAGGGAGCCCACACTGGTCAATGGTCTCCAAGCCTTCCTCCGCCATCTGCTTGGTTTCTTTTGCTCTTTGTGTGTCTTTCAGCGTATCATCATACCATCTTCCAAGGCTCTTGACTGGTTCTTCTGTGACTGTTGGAATGGCCTGGTTGGCAACACTGAAGACCACAGATCCGGCCACTTTTCCTTTCCTCAGTGAGAGACTCCGTGATTTCTTTGGCTTGAACTTCATTCTGGATGAGGCAACTATGTCGTCCAGCCTCTCCAGCACATGACGTGTCTCGTCTTCTCTGGATGAAATCACTGTAGTGTCATCCATGAAGGCCTTGAGAGGAGGCATCTTGTATCCATCGCCAAGGTCTGTTTGTCTCGCGTTGTTTGTTGCTGCTTTCAAGATGAGTTCCATTGCCAGCACGAACAGTATTGGGGAAATTGCACAGCCCATTGCAATACCCACTTCCAAGTTGATCCAGTCTGTTGTGTACTCCTTGGTAGAGAACCGTATTGAGAAGCCATTGAAGTACTTCTTGAGCATGTCGCGGATGTTCTTTGGCACATGGTACATCTCAAGAGCCAACTGTATCATCTCATGGGGCACAGATCCACATGCGTTTGCCAGATCAAGCCACACTACGTCCAGGTCTCTCTTTTCTGTTTTTGCTTTTTGGATTGCGTCCCAGATCATTGTGGCGTGTTCTACACAGCCCGCCACGCCTGGGATACCACCTTTCTGGACTGACACATCCAAGTACTTGTTTTCCATCAGGTACTTGGTCAGCCTTGCTGCCATGACAGAGAAGAAGATTTTCCCTTCGACGTTCAGTAGTGATATTGGCCTGAACTGGCTAATGTCACTTGAGTTTTGCTCTTTGGGGATGTACACACCATCTGCCGTCATCCACTGGCCGCTGATCTTCTGGTTTCTCCAAGCCGATCGCAGCAGCCTGTGGAGCCACTCCAGCACCTTGGGACATTTCTTGTAAAGCTGGTAAGGTATTCCGTTTGGCCCTGGTGATGATTTGGCTCTGGCTTTGTCGACCACCTTCTTGATTTCCGCCAACGTTGGAGGCTTGCCATTGAACTGTTCCTCAGGGTTGGTTGGCCACACCAGACCTTGAATGTCGAGTGGTGCTTTGCTCTGTGGGTCAGAGTATGTTTTCCTCAGATGCTGCTCAAGAACTCCTTTGTCCACACTTAGGGTCCCAGATTTTGGCTGCTCAAACAGTGTTCTGGCAAACTGGAAGGGGTCTCTGAAGAAGCGCTCTTGTGTCTTCTTCTTTTTGCTCTTCCTCTTCCTCGCAGATTCCGCTTTGCTGAGGGCACTGTGTTTTTCTTTCAGGTCTTTCCACAGTTTTTCCAAGCCTTGTTTTTCAGCTGGCAGTGCGGTCTTCATTTGCATCTTGAGGTTTTTCTTTTGGACCCTGATCTTGTCCATCTTTTCTTGGCGTCTGGATTTCTTTGGAGGTGTTTTCTCTTTGGGTAGTTTTGCTCCATAGGCGTCTCTACATGTGGCATACACAATGTCCCCATATGTGGCTAGTTTGTGTTCCAGGGTGCTTTTCCCTATCAGTGCATCGAGTCTTTGGACGATTTTTGCATCCAGTTTCTCCCAATCTTCAGTTTCGTTTGCTCGTGGCAGGTTGAGTTTCAGGCGCCTGGCATCGAGGGCCTGTGCAAATTCCTCATCCGAACCAACAGATAACTCTCAAAACAAACATGGACGAACTGTGCTTCGTGGAAGCCGATGTAGTCGCTACACTACTCCCTCCCCAGCGGAGAACAACGAAGCGAAAACTTGAGAACAACAAGACTGAAATAAAAGTCATCGAAATTTGGATGGCAGGCGCGAAACACGACCAGAACGAGTTCTAACTTTGGCTGGAGATGATGGCGAGTGAACAGATGGTTGTGCAGACATGGACGAAGTGTGCTTCGTGGAAGCCGATGTAGTCGCTACAATGAATCAGACACTGAAAGCGTCCAGGGCCTGGCGTTGTCTCACTGCAAAAGCAGCCAGTGTCAATGCCGTGCCACGCCACGGTTATTCAATTCAAGCCCAGGCAAAGGCTATATACACTAAGGATATCGACTTCCTCTCTCTCGGCTCCCTGGCAAGCTGTTGGTCAGTCAAGGTGTTGCTGGGCCTCTCGGCCTTCGAGCCTGGCCACAGTGGTCATGACGTTAAGGTATGTGACTTCTGTGTTTTTGTGTATCTATTTTTATTAGTCTAGACAGAGAAGGTCTTAGTTGAAAGTTAGAATTCCTGGGAATGTCTTTTATAATTTGTAGCCAAAATAAATACATGTGTAAACTCTTAGAGCCTGTTTATTGAAAGAATGCTATATTATATTCTGCCTCGTTCTATCCTCTGTCTGGTATGTTTCTGAACGTGTATGAAGAAGGTTCTCTAACATCTCACACTATCCTATCAACCTCACACTAGCTCACTTTCAGCCTCGTATCTCTGCGTGAATGATTTTCTTCTCTCTCTCTCTCTCTCTCTCTCTCTCTCTCTCTCACGATAACGGTACATAGAAATATTAGTCATTAGTCAGCTGCAGTGTTGATTTGTTAACATCCCACAATTACCCGAGTAAGATCCCCAACATCCCCTAATACCTCTGAGCTCAAATCCTTTTGTGTAATAGATTTACGACATCAGAGCACAATTTACGTTTGCGTGATATATCTACGATAAGCGTTAATTACCAATTGTTGCGCTGACCATGTTCGCGAAAGTGTCGTTCCAATAACTACCTGACGCTACATCTACAATACCAGCGCTAACAACGATGACGCACTTACTCTGATTTCAATGCAAAAACATTCAAATCACGTAATTTTTTGGTTCCCCAGAAAAACATTGTGATATGTCCCCTCCCTTTCTTCCTCTCCACACCTCCACTTCCTCACCCTCACCTGTGTGGAGCTGAGAGTCAGTGACGTCACTGACCGCGACTTTGCCGCCGAAGCCCCACCAGTTGGCTGACACTTTGGTGACGGCTGCCTGGTAGTTCAGATCGAAGCCCGTGTTGCTGCCGTCAAACACCTGAATGACATCATCACATCACTTTGACTAGTTATGGACCCATGTTTCAACAGGAATGAGTATTCGTTTGGTCTGGTTTGCTTGCCTGCCCAGCTTGCTTGCTTGGTTCTATCGTTAGCCGATTGGTTTTGTTTGAAAGAGAAATAAGATAAACAAAATGAAATTATGTTTAAGAAGAGATAGAATAGATCCTGAGTATTCATGTGTCTTTTTCCACCAAGGCCAAGTTGTGAGTGGGGTGAATAATGCGTATTCAAAACACTGAATGAATGAAATAAATAAGACAAATACAAGTAATGAACACGACAAAGACGAATGCGCTACATAGTTGAAATATCCCTGGGGCAGCCACATGCTCCGCCAAGATCCGTCAGGATAAAAAAAAAGCAAGTTGTTCATGAATCTGTCAGGCTGAATCAGCTCTTCCGCAAGGATCTGTCTGGTCAAAACACGCCTTACAATGATCTGTTAAGCTACAACCTGAGCTACAGGAGGCTTAAACACGCAAAGCAAAGCAATTGCAAGCTGAACGGTTCTGTTGTGCCCCCCAGAACACCAATGGATTCTGACCTGCCCAGGGATGAGAGGTTCGTGGTGTATGGTCATGCCATCAGATCTCAGCATGTAGGAGTAGCCCAGTGCGTTGGTCACACGCACCAGCTGATAGTATGTCTCAAGGTCCGCTAACTGCAAGCCGTCATTCAGGATGGAGGTCTCACCTGGACAGGAGGTAAAGAGTGGCATCATTTCTCTTCAGCACGTGTTCTCTGGATCGGACATTATTGTTAAGAATGAAGATATCAATGGATGGTCGATGTCATGAATGAGTCAATACAGACACACAGAATAAATAAATAAATAAATAAATAAAGGGGCGGGGATTTGGGGGATAGAGAAGAATGAGGGAGGAACTGGAGGGGAGAGAAGGTGAGAGATCCAGACCCTCCGTGTCATAGAAGTCCACTGCTCGGTGACCGTCCACTCTCTCCACGGCCCACTGGTACCGTACTGCCGGACACGCGTCGCCCTCCACTGTCCAACGGCCGCTGAGTGACGTAAGGCCCGTCTGGAAGTCCCTGCATACGTCACACATGACGTCACTCCACAAGTTGATCAGTTTGACACGTCAGTAGATATACCAATGCGGACTTATCGTACGGGAAATGTACCGCTGACAGACAAACGAACAAACTGGCAGCCAGACAAACAGACATGATACACTGATGCTGTGTACAGGATCGTAAAAACCTAAGAACGGTATTTACAATTCTGGCAGGGTTCGATGTGAGATGGCAGTCTGGGTCCGAGGAACTAACCTCTATGATTAATATGACACAGAGAGAGAGAGACAGAGAGAGAGAGAGAGAGAGAGAGAGAGACAGAGAGAGAGAGAGAGAGAGAGAGAGAGAGAAGACGAAGACGACGAAGAAGAAGAAGTGTGTGTGTGTGTGTGTGTGTGTGTGTGAGAGAGAGAGAGAGAGAGAGAGAGAGAGAGAGAGAGAGAGAGAGACAGACAGACAGACAGACAGACAGACAGACAGACAGAGAAAGAAGCAAGTGAGAGAGAGACAGCCAGCCAGCCAGACAGAGCCCCACAGACTCACAGATCTCCATGTGTACTGTCACCATCCAGGACGGCCACGGGCCCAGGGGGAGACAAACCCTGACTGAGGTAGGACAGGTACACGCCGTTGGAGGTCGCTGTGGTAGAGGCACCAGCACCGTTGGTGGCCTTAACCGTGGCAAAAATCTGCCCATCAGGCAAGACATTGGTCATTAATTTTGCTTTTATTCTTATAGTTTTGACCGTGGCAAGGATCTGCCCATCAGGCAAGGCATTGGTGAATATGTTTTGATTATTTGGTTTCGACCGTGGCAAACATCTGCCCACTATGGAGCTGTTTTCTTCTAATTCTTTTTTTTTTTTTTTTTTGCTGTCCCAACCTCTGCGCCACTTCAGAGGCAGTGCACCCACGCCGCTCGTTCCGACACTCCGTCCACAGCCACAGCCCGGTCGGCCCCGCCGCAGCCCCGGCACCGGCAATCCACAGGGAGCAGTCAATGTCAAGTCGTCAAGAGGCAACCCACCGGAGGAGACACTGCACTGCTGCCGAGTCACTTCGGTGGTGTTCAGTGGCGCCTGTTCTGATCTAACATACGCAGGACACCACCTACTAAGCCCCCTACTGACGACAATAATTGCTTAGTCGCGGAGCCGGTGTGAGTGAGCTCTCCCTCCGGAGGGCGCCACCACGTCCGTCCAACGACAGCCCCCATGGACTCGCCGATACTGGTGACCCCGACGGAACCAAACCAAAGCCACAGATGTGGGGAGGACATCGAAATTGAGGTCACCATGAGAGCAGGGCATGAAGGGCCACAGAATTTGAGACATTTTTTTTTATGCTGATCGATGAGAATGAGGATGATTAAGATGATGCTACGGATTTCCATTTCGGTCTGAGACTACATGACAGGGCTGTACTCTACGCTTCCTTTCATAATATATCCCGGCGTCAACCAGGCCCGAGAGATAGGCACCTGCAGTGTTGGTCAGGAAATTCGAGCAACACTCTCAGAAACGCATCCATTAAGTGGATGAAACTCGACTGTGTGGTCCCAGTCTTCCCAACTGAGTCCGCAGCAAACTCAACTCTGGGTAGGAGCCGGTCGGGGCAGAAAAACCCACATGACTCTGATGGGATTCGAACCCACGACCTCCCAGCCGGGTGTCCGCGACGCTAACCACTTCGCCACGGCGGCTGGTCGTTTTCTTCTAATTCTTTACGTCTTTTATCCCGACCAAAGATCTGCTCATCAAGCAACTGAGTGGTGGATTGTAGTTCTGTGTGTGTGTGTGTGTGTGTGTGTGTGTGTGTGTGTGTGTGTGTGTGTTGTTGTTGTGTTGTTGTTGTTTTGTTTTTAGCCCTGAACGGGCAAAGGTTTATGTATTAATCAGTTTATATGATTTTGTCCATTACATGCAACTCAGTGAACCACTTGTAAGTTAAAACAATCATAGCACAGCAACGATTCAGCTATTTCTTCCTTGAATGTCGTTCTTGGACTTTTGTTTCTTTCATTTCACAGACTAAGAACATCAAAACAAGCAATAACAATAATAGTAATAACAATGATGATGATAATAATAACAGTACTCATAATCATCATCATATCATCACCATCACCATCATAGTAATAATAATAGTAATGAAAAAATAATACTAATAAAAAGAATAGTTATCATCATCATCATCATTATCATCATCATCATAATCATCATCATCATAGTAATAAGAATAAGAAGGCGAAGAAGAAGGAGAAGAAGACGTAAAAGAAGAAGAAGATGAAGAAGAAGAAGAAGAAGAAGAAGAAGAAGAAGAAGAAGAAATCATCATAATAATAAAACAAAACCAACAACAACAACAATAATAATGATATGATAACAATAACAACAATAACGATAATAATAATGATGATAATAATAATAATAATTTTTGTTCTTGTTCTTGTTCTTCTTCTTCTCAGTGGGTCCGGTCGTGGATGGCACTCACCTGTTTAAAAATCGGATGCATAATGTTTTACACGTGTTTCCTTGTCTTCGAGACCTGGTCATTTCCTTGCCGACTGATGACCAGCTGGCTCCAACTTGAATTGTTTTAGTAACAGAAACAACTTCGGTATCAGACGTTTTGAGATTCAACATCAAGTAAACTCAAGGAGATGGCTACTCTGTTAAACCTGCGGAAGTGGCATCTCAGGGGAGCTCAGTCGGTCAAACTAACAGAGTTTCGATTTAGCTGGAGGTCAAGATTGTTCCCTTTCATGTTGTCCTAGTTAGCAAAACCGTTCTTCATGCCAGGTAGAATGAAGTTACCAGTATGGTTGTGGGAGTATGTGCAAAATATGTCTTTATCAATCCGCGCGTGACCAAACACTGGGAATTCCTCCTTCGTCACCACTTATCTCGACAACGGCAAAACTGATTTGAAGCGACCATACAGGCTGAAACGACATGAGGTGTGTCCGGCAGTTGAGAAAGAAAATTTTGGTGGAAGAGGACTTGCCTCTTTCAGCAAGTTTTTTTTTTTTTTATGCCGAAGCTGGCAACGGGATTGAGCCTGGATTTGGTGAAATGAGCAGTTTTAAAACCCGTCATTCAAAAGGGAATCTCCCATACATATAATCAATAAAGCTTCCTTTTTCGTTGGTTTTGTTTAAAGGGATTGCATTACTACATTGGAAGAAATATAGTTTGATAAGACAAAGGTGACTTGACAGAAGTTCGTGCTACATGGAACATTTCTCAAAGGTTACCAAGAACCAAACGTTTTAACAATACATTGAAAAAACAGCAGACGTATTGAAAAATAAACAATAGTACAAAGTCAGAATCAAACGGCCACCTGTTTGTGTCCCATGAGGTTCAAACCCTTCACCATGTGAAACGGCTGGTTTTGGGGAACTTGCTCCAGAGCCCGCAGTTGACCTCCCCCCGGAGTGGTCCCCACGGCCACCTCGTACCTGCCACACACACACACACACACACACACACACACGTACACACGCACGCACGCACACACACACACACACACACGTGCGCGCACGCACGCACGCGCACGCACGCACGCACGCACGCACGCACGCACGCACCACACACACACACACACACACACACACACACACAAGCATCAGCGACATCAGCCTAAGTGGTATTAACAACATAATGTTAGCATCCTTTGTGGTGCGTCTGCCTTGTATAGGCTACACAGTTCGACTGTCATATTTCAACTTCTGGTAAATTAGTAAGGAAAAAAGAAGTCTTTTTTCTTTCAATTCTATTTTAGTTTCGATGGTGTTAATTTAATTGTAATAACAGAGCTGACAGACAGACACAAACACCACCACTGCCCATGTGACTTACTTGAGCACGGAGGTCTCAGGATCCTCAAAGGCCGACCATGCCACTAGCAGTGACGTCATGGATTCCTCGCCACCACGTCCAATGCTAGGCAGTTCTGCAACAGTATTTAGACAGATATCCAGCCACACAGTCCCAATGCTAGGACAGTTCTGCCAAACCCGTATTAGACAGATACGCCACCACGTCCAATGCTAGGCAGTCTGCAACAGTATTTAGACAGATATCGCCACCACGTCATGCTAGGCAGTCTGCAACAGTATTTAGACAGATATCGCCACCAGTCCAATGCTAGGCAGTCTGCAACAGGCTAACAATACAATTCTAGATTCTAAAATTATGTCAGTTATATCGCCACCAGTCCAATGCTAGGCAGTCTGCAACAGTATTTAGACAGATATCGTCGTCCAATGCTAGCAGTCTGCAATAGTATTAGACAGATATCGTCGTCCAATGCTAGGCAGTCTGCAACAGTATTTAGTCAGATATCGTCGTCCATGCTAGCAGCTGCTAATAGTATTTAGACAGATATCGTCGTCGAATGCTAGGCAGTCTGCAATAGTATTTAGACAGATATCGTCGTCCAATGCTAGGCAGTCTGCAACAGTATTTAGACAGATATCGCCACCGTCACGTCCAATGCTAGGCAGTCTGCAACAGTATTTAGACAGATATCGCCACCACGTCCAATGCTAGGCAGTCTGCAATAGATATTTGACAGATATCGCCACCACGTCCAATGCTAGGCAGTCTGCAACAGTATTTAGCAGATATCGTTGTCCAATTAGGCAGTCTGCAATATATTTAGACAGATATCGTCGTCCAATGCTAGGCAGTCTGCAACAGTATTTAGACAGATACGTCGTCCAATGCTAGGCGGTCTGCAACAGTCATTTAGACAGATATCGTCGTCCAATTTCTAGGCAGTCTGCAATAGTATTTTAGACAGATATCGTCGTCCAATGCTAGGCAGTCTGCAACAGTATTTAGACAGATATCGTCGTCCAATGCTAGGCAGTCTGCAACAGTATTTAGACAGATATCGTCGTCCAATGCTAGGCAGTCTGCAATAGTATTTAGACAGATATCGTCCGTCCAATGCTAGGCAGTCTGCAACAGTATTTAGACAGATATGTCGTCCAATGCTAAGCAGTCTGCAATAGTATTTAGACAGATATCGCCACCAACGTCCAATGCTAGGCAGTTTTGCAACAGTATTTAGACAGATATCGTCGTCCAATGCTAGGCAGTCTCAATAGTATTTAGACAGATATCGCCATCCACGTCCAATGCTAGGCAGTCTGCAACAGTATTTAGACAGATATCGCCACCACGTCCAATGCTAGGCAGTCTGCAACAGTATTAGACAGATATCGCCACACGCAATGCGTCTGCACATAACAGATTCGCCATCATAGCATTGCAACATATTTAAAGATAGTCGTCAAGCAGGCTCTGCAAGTATTAACAGATCGCCACACGTCCAATAGCACTCAACGTATTTAGACAGATATCGCACATCAATGAGCATCTAACAGTATTAGACAGATACGCACCACTCATGCTGGCAGCTGCAACGTATTAAATACGCCCCACTCCAATGCTAGGAGTCGCAAATATTAACATATCGCACATCATGCAGGCGTCTGCAACATATTTAGACAGATATCGCCCCTCCAATGCTAGGCAGTCTGCAAAGTATTTAGAAGATATCGCCACCACGTCCAATGCTAGCAGTCTGCAAGTATTTAGACAGATATCGCCACCACGTCCAATGCTAGCAGTCTGCAACAGTATTTAGACAGATATCGCCACCACGTCCAATGCTAGGCAGTCTGCAAAGTATTTAGACAGATATCGCGTCCAAGCTAGGCAGTCTGCAACAGTATTTAGACAGATATCGCCACCACGTCCAATGCTAGGCATCTGCAACAGTATTTAGACAGATATCGCGTCCATGCTAGGCAGTCTGCAAAGTATTTAGACAGATATCGCGTCCAATGCTAGCAGTCTGCAAAGTATTTAGACAGATATCGCCACCACGTCCAATGCTAGGCAGTCTGCAAAGTATTTAGACAGATATCGCCACCACGTCCAATGCTAGCAGTCTGCAAAGTAACAACCTCAATCTAGATCTCTAATTAGCAGATATCCACCACGTCCAATGCTAGGCAGTCTGCAAGTATTTGACAGATATCCGTCCAATGCTAGGCAGTCTGCAAGTATTTAGACAGATATCGCCCGTCCAATGCTAGGCAGTCTGCAACAGTATTTAGCAGATATCGCGTCCAATCTAGCAGTCTGCAAGTATTTAGACAGATATGTCGTCAATGCTAGCAGTCTGCAAAGTATTTAGACAGATATCGTCGTCCATGCTAGGCAGTCTGCAACAGTATTTAGACAGATATCGCCCGTCCAATGCTAGGCAGTCTGCAAAGTATTTAGACAGATATCGCCACCACGTCCAATGCTAGCAGTCTGCAAAGTATTTAGACAGATATCGCCTCGTCCAATGCTAGGCAGTCTGCAAAGTATTTAGAAGATATCGTGTCCAATGCTAGGCATCTGCAATAGTATTTAGACAGATATCGCGTCCAATGCTAGGCAGTCTGCAACAGTATTTAGACAGATATCGCGTCCAATGCTAGGCGTCTGCAACAGTATTTAGACAGATATCGTCTCCAAGCTAGGCAGTCTGCAAAGTATTTAGACAGATATCCCGTCCAATGCTAGGCATCTGCAACAGTATTTAGACAGATATCGTCGTCCAATGCTAGGCGTCTGCAACAGTATTTAGACAGATATCGACGTCCAATGCTAGCAGTCTGCAAAGTATTTAGACAGATATCGCGTCCATGCTAGGCATCTGCAACAGTATTTAGACAGATATGCGTCCAATGCTAAGCAGTCGCAAAATATTAGACAGATATCGCCACCACGTCCAATGCTAGCAGTCTGCAACAGTATTTAGACAGATATCGTCGTCCAATCTAGCATCTCAATAGTATTTAGACAGATATCGCCCCTCCAATGCTAGGCAGTCTGCAACAGTATTTAGCAGATATCGCGTCCAATGCTAGGCAGTCTGCAAAGTATTTAGACAGATATCGCGTCCAATGCTAGGCAGTCTGCAAAGTATTTAGACAGATATCGCGTCCAATGCTAGGCAGTCTGCAACAGTATTTAGACAGATATCGCGTCCAATGCTAGCAGTCTGCAAAGTATTTAGACAGATATCGCACACGTCCAATGCTAGGCAGTCTGCAAATTTAGACAGATATGCCACCAGCCAATGCTAGCAGTCTGCAACGTATTTAACAGATATCGCCACACGTCCAATGCTAGGCATCTGCATAGACAGATATCGTCGTCCAATGCTAGCAGTCTGCAATAGTATTTAGACAGATATCGCCACCACGTCCAATGCTAGGCAGTCTGCAATAGTATTTAGACAGATATCGCCACCACGTCCAATGCTAGCAGCTGCACAGTATTTAGACAGATATGCCGTCCAAGTAGGCAGTCTGCAACAGTATTTAGACAGATATCGCCACCACGTCCAATGCTAGGCAGTCTGCAACAGTATTTTAGACAGATATCGCCACCACGTCCAATGCTAGGCAGTCTGCAACAGTATTTAGACAGATATCGCCACCACGTCCAATGCTAGGCAGTCTGCAACAGTATTTAGACAGATATCGCCACCACGTCCAATGCTAGGCAGTCTGCAACAGTATTTGACAGATATCTCCAATGTAGCAGTCTGCAACAGTATTAGACAGTATCGCCACCACGTCCAATGCTAGGCAGTCTGCAACAGTATTTAGACAGATATCGACGTCCAATGCTAGGCAGTCTGCAATAGTATTTAGACAGATATCGCCACCACGTCCAATGCTAGGCAGTCTGCAACAGTATTTAGACAGATATCTAGTCCAATGCTAGGCAGTCTGCAATAGTATTTAGAAGATATCGCCACCACGTCCAATGCTAGGCAGTCTGCAATAGTATTTAGACAGATATCGCCACCCGTCCAATGCTAGGCAGTCTGCAATAGTATTTAGACAGATATCGCACCACGTCCAATGCTAGGCAGTCTGCAACAGTATTTAAGCAGATATCGCCACCCGTCCAACTGCTAGGCAGTCTGCAACAGTATTTAGACAGATATCGCACCGTCCAATGCTAGGCAGTCTGCAATCAGTATTTAGACAGATATCGACAGTCCAATGCTAGGCAGTCTGCAACAGTATTTAGACAGATATCGCCACCACGTCCAATGCTAGGCAGTCTGCAACAGTATTTAGACAGATATCGCCACCACGTCCAATGCTAGGCAGTCTGCAATAGTATTTAGACAGATATCGCCACCACGTCCAATGCTAGGCAGTCTGCAACAGTAAATAATTCTAGACTAGAGTTATTCAGCACCACGTCCAATGCTAGGCAGTCTGCAACAGTATTTAGACAGATATCGCCACCACGTCCAATGCTAGGCAGTCTGCAATAGTATTTAGACAGATATCGCCACCACGTCCAATGCTAGGCAGTCTGCAACAGTATTTAGACAGATATCGTCGTCCAATGCTAGGCAGTCTGCAATAGTATTTAGACAGATATCGTCGTCCAATGCTAGGCAGTCTGCAACAGTATTTAGACAGATGTCGTCGTCCAATGCTAGGCGGTCTGCAACAGTATTTAGACAGATATCGTCGTCCAATGCTAGGCAGTCTGCAATAGTATTTAGACAGATATCGTCGTCCAATGCTAGGCAGTCTGCAACAGTATTTAGACAGATATCGTCGTCCAATGCTAGGCAGTCTGCAACAGTATTTAGACAGATATCGTCGTCCAATGCTAGGCAGTCTGCAATAGTATTTAGACAGATATCGTCGTCCAATGCTAGGCAGTCTGCAACAGTATTTAGACAGATATGGTCGTCCAATGCTAAGCAGTCTGCAATAGTATTGAGACAGATATCGCCACCACGTCCAATGCTAGGCAGTCTGCAACAGTATTTAGACAGATATCGTCGTCCAATGCTAGGCAGTCTGCAATAGTATTTAGACAGATATCGCCACCACGTCCAATGCTAGGCAGTCTGCAACAGTATTTAGACAGATATCGCCACCACGTCCAATGCTAGGCAGTCTGCAACAGTATTTAGACAGATATCGCCACCACGTCCAATGCTAGGCAGTCTGCAACAGTATTTAGACAGATATCGCCACCACGTCCAATGCTAGGCAGTCTGCAACAGTATTTAGACAGATATCGTCGTCCAATGCTAGGCAGTCTGCAACAGTATTTAGACAGATATCGCCACCACGTCCAATGCTAGGCAGTCTGCAACAGTATTTAGACAGATATCGCCACCACGTCCAATGCTAGGCAGTCTGCAACAGTATTTAGACAGATATCGCCACCACGTCCAATGCTAGGCAGTCTGCAACAGTATTTAGACAGATATCGCCACCACGTCCAATGCTAGGCAGTCTGCAACAGTATTTAGACAGATATCGCCACCACGTCCAATGCTAGGTAGTCTGCAACAGTATTTAGACAGATATCGCCACCACGTCCAATGCTAGGCAGTCTGCAACAGTATTTAGACAGATATCGCCACCACGTCCAATGCTAGGCAGTCTGCAACAGTATTTAGACAGATATCGCCACCACGTCCAATGCTAGGCAGTCTGCAACAGTATTTAGACAGATATCGCCACCACGTCCAATGCTAGGCAGTCTGCAACAGTATTTAGACAGATATCGCCACCACGTCCAATGCTAGGCAGTCTGCAATAGTATTTAGACAGATATCGTCGTCCAATGCTAGGCAGTCTGCAACAGTATTTAGACAGATATTGCCACCACGTCCAATGCTAGGCAGTCTGCAACAGTATTTAGACAGATATCGCCACCACGTCCAATGCTAGGCAGTCTGCAATGGACAGATGTCATCATTACGTCCAACGCTAGTCAGTATGCAAAAGTATGTAGACAGACGTTGCTGCTATGTCCGATGCTGGGCAGTCTGTAATTGTATTTTTTAAACAAATATCGTCGCCATCAATTTACAAAGGTCAACGTTTAAAACCCTTTTGATACATTTGTGTGGCAATTCTTCGAACTTTATCAGATTTAAGGATTCATGTTAATTTCATCCGAACGACTTGACCAAATTAGTAGCCTTCATATTCAGTTCTATTTGTTTTCAATCTAACACACACACAAAAAAAAGTTATAGATAAAGACGTGAATTCGAGTCACCAGCGATGTCATCATCGAAGACACATCACAAATATTATTAAATTATGCTGAACAATTTAGTAGTGAGGGAAAACATGGGCAGGCTAACAATTTTACTGTCATTATAGTAATAATTTGGTCAAGATTAGTACTTTAGAACAAAATTGAAAAAAGTGGTGACATAAAAATTAGGAATATATTTATAAACATGAAAACCCTTCTCTAGCTGCATGAGGGAACCATCGGAATCTATCTCGAAGGCAGATCTATTTATATTGCCTGCTCCTACGCCTTTCGTCAACTGGATCCTACTCATCAAGAAGACACGACGCGCTTTGTCAGTGCTCCTGGCGTCAAATAGAGACACACCACAGTCCCTAATTCTGTGGTGTTCTCACCACCAAGGGTTCAAAAAAGAATCCAACAGCACCCCCAAAGCAGCCAGCGAAGGGTAGTAAATGAAACAAAACGAAAGTGTGGAGAGGAAAAAAGTTGCTGAAAAACTGAAAACATTATGCAAACAGTATGAAATATAATCTTTGCGCCTATGCTTGAGGATCCATTCAAGGATGCAAAGGAGATCAAAAGATATGGAACAGTCTGAGTGGTCAGCTCTAGTGTTCAATAACCAAAGCATTGTCAGCGGCTAAGAATTGTGCAGAACAAACTTTTCTTGGATCTCCTTAGAGATGCAATCTTCCACTGTTTGACCAAACAATATAATGCTGAACAATTAAGTAGTGGGGGAAAACAAGTGCAGGCTAACAACTACAATTCTAGATTCTAAAGTTATGTCAGCTAAATATATGTCTATCACAGATATTGTCAGTCAGAACACATTTCCAGTTCTGGGTTCCAGTATGCAAAATACCATCAGAAACGGAATTGTAAGGAGCAATGTCTACAGAAGTTTGTCATCGCAAATGTCAGGAACAAAACTTCAGATATGTTTGTTTCACACACACACACACACACACACACACACACACACACACACACACACACACACTCTCTCTCTCTCTCTCTCTCTCTCTCTCTCTCTCTCTTTCCTTACCACCACCACCCTAGCTTCCCACTTTCCCCTTAGAAATATTTTCGTACAATTTTACAACAATAAAAAGCTTGGGTCTCTCCTCTCTCTCTCTCTCTCTCTCTCTCTCTCTCTCTCTCTCTCTCATCCCACCTTCTTCCTCATTCCCTTGAACAATCCCGCTTGTCACCCACGCCCAATCTCTTTCTCAGTCTTTCCCTTTATTTCTCTCACCTTCAGCACTCTCACATATATACTGGTTGGCTGCTGAAGTAGTAGAATCATCGGCAGCGAGGACACTGTAGGTATCTCTGAGCTCCACCACCACGCCGGCCACTGGGGGTGTGACGTCTATGACTATGGGGGAGGACGTGGCCTTGGTGGTCAGTCCCAGCACGTTGGTGGCCGTCACTGAGGCATACAGGGTCACGTTGTCCTGCAGGCTGGTCAGTGCTGGGACAACATTTGAGTTCTCATACAACAACGACCATAGCATCATTCCACGCTTAAAAAAATACGTGAAACGAAACACATACATACAAATCTGAAAAAGCGTTTAAAATAACTCCGCCAAACAAAATGGACAAACGATTCACAAGACAAAAGAAGGCGCGTTTTAATAATAATAATAATAATGAATATTTCTATAGCGCAAATCCTAGATTAGCTCTAAGCGCTTCACAATACAAGGACTAACGAAAACAAGCACGCACACACGCACACGCGCGCACGCACACATACACACACGCACACGCACACACATACACCACACACACACACACACACGCGCGCGCGCGCGCGCGCGCACACACACACACACGCACACACACACACACACACACACACACACACACACACACACACACACACGCACACAAGCCGCATACTCAGGCACGGGGAAGCAGATACGCACAGCACACACGGGAAAGCAGACACGCACAACCACTCACGCGCACCTTCGCACACACGCACTCACACAAACTGACATCTGTGTATGACCCCCGGAATTTTGAATTATCAGCCTCTAAGGTCTTCTTCGGGCAATATAAACATTACTCAGGACAACGAAAATGAAGAAAGAGCAATCACTTACCTTTGTCAAATTCGGCGCAAGATGGGCGTTGAATGGAAACGAGCCCGTCGGGAAGGAGACAATGCGAGTTAGAACAGTACGAAGGATAATAATAGTACTGATAGCAATCATAATAAAATAAGATAAATGATTGCTCGTTCTTCATTTTCGTTGTCCTGAATGTTGTTCGTCTTGCCTGATGAAGGCCTAAGAGGTCGAAACGCGTCGTGTTTTGTCTTGCTATTCGTTTGTCCATGTTGTTCGGCGGAGTTATTTTAAACGGTTTTTGAGATTTGTTTAGATTTCCGCCTGCACTCGCCTCACTTTGCAACTAATATAAAGACAAGTATATACATGAAAGCATTTATTACAGTGTTCATTGTAGTCAGGCTTCTACGAACAGTTTAACATTACCGATTGAAAATCTTAACTTGCAGCTGATTCTGCATTCAAGGATTTTGCTATGTACACTTCGTTGCTTTCCCCGTGGGGATGGTGGGAGGTCTTTCAGTATCATGAGACCCTCTTTTTTAATTCTATCATTTTGGTCATTAATTCATTTATCCATCGGCTTTAAATCATGCGCAGCATGGTCTCAAAACTTGGCGGATTTGGTGTAGCGTATATGGAGTAGTCCGCACCCAATGACATCTTGATGAAACTGAAACTGAAACTTTCACCAGCAATTACATTTCGACCTTCAGGAAAATCTGTCCCTGGGATATTTTTTGCTGTCCCTCTCTTCGATCCCGTTTTTCAGTTACCTTGTCATCTACTGCTTCTCTGCTTCGGGCCCCATTCAGCTGTCTTCGTTCTAAAAGGCTTCACTTTTTTTCTTGTTACACTAGGTAATGAGACTTTTAAGCACTGAAAAAGGAACAGATTGTCTTGTCCCCTGTGTAACTGATCGGTAGACACGTTCATGTATTTTGTATAATACAAACATGTTTCTGATTTATTTTTACGCTTTAAAAACGCTAAATGCCTTAAATTAAACAGGAATGCAAACCAGTTTAGCAAGCTTACTTTAATATACCATAAATGTTGACTGTTAATCTTCAGTGCTATGATTTTTTTTTTTTGTTTGTTTGTTTGTATATTGAATTTATTAATGAGAAATCTGTGGTGGGTTCTTTTCTACGCGACAGCAGCCCTGATAAGGCCCTGTGTAGTTGGCTGGTTTACAAAAAAAAATCCCTTAAAACTACGGACAGAAAACAAAAATGATCTATGATTAAGTCTGCATTGGAGTGATTAAAGTATATTTTCCCTCCACCATCCCCTCTCCTTTCCCCTACCTGTGCTCCCTCTCCCCCACTCTCTCTCTCTCTCGCTGTTAGTGTGTGTGTGTGTGTGTGTGTGTGTGTGTGTGTGTGTGTGTGTGTGTGTGTGTGTTGTGTGTGTGTGTGTGTTTTGTGTGTGTGTGTGCATCTCTCTGCCGAACTCTGTCTCTTGCGCGCCTTTATACAAAGTTTATGGATACAGAAAAACGTCAGCTCACTGAAGGTATATCTGGTGACGTATTCGGACAACGTCACCGGTTGGATGACGTCAGAGAGGCCGGACTCCGTGCCGACAAAGAAAGTAAAGGAGAGTATGGAAGACTGAGCGTCACCAAAGCCCTCCCATTGGCACTGCACGGCACTGTGAGGCTGTGGACATTCGTTAATTATAAGAACAAAAAAAAAAAAAGAAAACCTACTTTGTATGGTGCATTATTTAAATAATAACCTCCACTTGATAACAAGAAACAAAAGAAAATTCATCTCCTTTAAACTTCAACTCCCTCTCGCACCTTCTCTACGATGTGCACGCAGGCAGGCAGGCACACACACACACACACACACACACACACACACACACACACACACACGCGCGCGCGCGCGCGCGCGCGCATGCACGCACGCACGCACGCACACACACACACACACACACACACACACACACACACACACACACACACACACTTCTTAGGAACACGGAGGTGGGGAAGGGGGGGGGATATCTACTTACAATCTGATTTTAATAACTTGTGGTTTCATAGAAAATATCCCATTAAAATATGACAGGGTCAAGTGACTCATACCTGCACAAACAAGGGGCAGGTGATTTCCCCTTGTTCTGGAGGAGTGATGTCAGCAACAACAGCAGGGGAGACAAGCTGAGTCTTCAGCCCTACAGAGTTCTCTGCCCAAAGCGTCAGGATGTTGGGGCGACCTTCCATTGACATATATAGGAAACTTTTGTTATAGCACTGATCATAGAAGGGGAACACAGCAACTCTGCTAGCTAGACTTTGTGTCATATGTCTGTGTGCAAGTTTTCAAAATTGTGGGCATTTGATAGCTTGAGACAACTATCACAGTGAATTATCACCTTTAAAAAGCTGACTACAATCCATGCCCTCACATCACTATCCCAGCCCCCTCCAACACACACACACACACACACACACACACACACACACACACACACACACACCACCACCACCACCACACCACCACCACCACCGCCACCACCACCCTCCACACACACACACACACACACACACACACACACGAACACACACACACACACACACACACACACACACACACACACACCACCACCACCACCACCACCACCACCCCCACACACACACACACACAAACACGCACACACACACACACTTTGCATTCAGGGGAAAAAAAATTAGAACATGACGATTGCACTGCAAGGGATTTCCCTCCTACCTTCAGTATTCAGAGACACACCCATGGACGGAAGGGCCCCATCCCCGACACCGATAGAAGCTTCCGTCAGGGCCGTGACGTCATCAGCACCCGGGTACGTTCCGATGGCGTAATGGATGCTGGCGACGTCACTGTGGGTGTCTGAGACAGTCCATTCGGCAGACATGGCGTCGGCTTCACGCTGGTACACCACTGTGCTTGGCAGCAGCTCACTGGAATTGGTTTCCCTCGACAGGCTGAGGAAAAAAAGCAAGGCAACGTAAGTTGTGCGTAATACAATGCAACAAAAATATTCGTGAAGAAAATTACTTGTGAATCAATGAGAGCGACACAGAGAGAGACAGAGAGAGATGCAGACAGACACACAGAGAGAGAGAGAGAGGGAGGAGAGAGAGAGAGAGAGAGAGAGAGAGAGAGAGAGAGAGAGAGAGAGAGAGAGAGACAGACAGACAGAGAGAGAGAGAGAGAAAAGAGAGAGAGAGAAAGAAAGAGAGAGAGACAGACAGACAGACAGACAGACAGACAGACAGACAGAGACACAGAGAGAGAGAGAGCTGTGACTTGTTGTGGTTAAGCTCGTTCCGCCCAGACAAAAAAAAGGAGGGCAGAAGGTAAATGAAAAGTTAAAAAAAAAAAGAAAAGAAAAGGTAAGCTAGCGCGCAAACGCTCATGATGACGATGGACACATAATCACTGGATCTGTCGAACACGAAACCAGAACGACGGTGCTGGCAATGTCTGTGTGAACACTGTACGTTCTGTCACAATAGTCGACGTCATAATATACCTTGATAAGGATATATACATTGTAGATATAGATATAGATAGATAGATAGACACACAGACGCATAAATAGAGATAGATATATTTCACAGAATCTGCATATCAATCAATATCTCTATCTCTCTATAATTTCACTAGGGCTAATTCAATTCATTCATTACCAAATTTCCTCACTTTGTTAAGACTTTCAAAGACTTTAGATTTACCTACGCTAGCCTTCCTCTGCTATCAAGTTGTTCGATATATCTGTATTTACCATCAAGATTTTAGTTAGCTAGCTAGATAGATAGATAGATAGATAGATAGATAGATAGATTGATAGATAGATAGATGGACAGGCAGACAGATAGATAGATACTTAGATTGACGCATTTGTGAAAATCATGTAATTCTAGTCAAGAGGCTTAATCTACTTCCTGGTTTTTTTTACCTATACAAGTTAGTATTTTACTCCAAGACAAGAATCAGATCCCTAATAAAACAAATTTAATAAATAAAGAAACACGTCAACAGAACCCAAACCGACGTCATAATCCAAAATTCTGAGACCTGCACAAGAATACACAAAATACTGCAGCGTCATTTCCGAGTGAAACGGGAGATAATTCATCAGGCAGTTCAGGTGACCACGTGACGTGACCCACCTGACGAGGGCCAGGCGAGGGGGCGTGGTGTCCACCGTGAAGCCGTCAGACACGGACTGCACGGCCTGGCCTCCGTTGTTGAAGGCCCGCACCGTGCTGTAGTAGGTCTCCCCGGCCTGCAGCGCCAACACCGTCTGGGCCACGCCGCCACTGGCTATCCCTGACATACACACACACAGAGCAGTCTTTGTCTTTGAGAGGTTTGAGCACAGACAGGCCACACGCCACAATTAGGATTTTGCTCTAAAACACTATAGAATCCATGTAAGCGTTTTGAGGCCTAACATAAATTCAAGCCAGCATTTAATGTTAAACTGGTGATTAATCAAAAGAACAACTCCCCACCGAATTATGTCCCCTGTTTTGGGGCATCTTCACCGACGAAATCGCAAACAATCTTCAAATAATGACCTTCCCCCTTAGTTGACACACATTTCAGGCTTTCGCACTCACCCGTCCGTCACCCTATCTTTGCGCCAGCCTCAAACGCACAAAACAATCCCATTCCTTTGATTTTAATCTGTCTGCTTGGAACCATCTGGCTTGTACCTTGATGGCCATAGGAAAGAAAATGAGGAGAACCATCTTTCAGACACAGTACAAATTCTCAAAACAATCTAACTGCGCCAGTCTATAAATACTCAACTTCCTAAGCAATGCCCTGACGCATTAATTTTTGGTGTGCAGCCACAGCCAGCCAGCCAGTTGGCCAGCCAGGTGACCGGAAACGGTCAAAGAAATGGAAATGTGCACACTTGGAGAATTCATATACCAGGCTAGGATCCTATGAAGCCTGGGTGAAGGATCTACCTGACACCTGTGTCGTTGCAGGCTAATTTGATCACCTCACTGACCACTCTGGATATTCTGAATACAGATAGGTACAATGGTACAATGGGGAACGAATGGTTGAACAGTCAATGTTTGAAGAACCCAACGAACAGTATTTGATAAAGTTCGCCCAATTAAAATGCTATCATTACATTTCTTTTTAAGGTAAGGTAATGTAATGTTGCTTTTAGCCCGACCGACCGCAAAGGGTCATATCAGGGCTGTCATTTATTGAAAAAGCCCTACCGCCTCCCTCGTTTATTCGTAATTATTTTGATAAGGCTATACTACAGGGACCAGCGCTGCTATCCACTCCATCGTCACCACCGACATTACTGATGTCAAAGGCAATAGGTCTGGTGACGTCAGCATCATTACACAGTCTCACCATTTCCCGGAACGCCCTCCTCCTCCTCGTCATGTATGATGCCCAGCGTTGTGAAATCCATGACGTCACGGGCACCAGGTGCAGTGCCCAATGCCCAGTCGAAGTGTCGGAGGCCGTGCAGGTGGGAGGTGAAGCCTGAGAACTGGGCCGTGACGGTCCAGCGGTCCCACTGGTAGTCACTGTCGTCGGTCGCCAGCGTGGTCAGCGTCACCGTGTTCTGTCCTCCATCCGCCACCACACCTGGGTCAGCGACAAGTGAGGGAGGAGGGTGAGGGTGAGTGAACGTATACATGAATGAAAGGAAGGAAGGTTGGATCCACACGAGTTTCGTCTTCAACAACATAAGAACTGATGAAATGATTATAGAATTACGTGAGGCTTTGCTGGAGAGAAAGATGATTAATTCGAATTATTCTGAGGGTGATTTTGGTGGCAGTAATTACGTGAAGAAGTGGTTCGCGAAAAAACAGTCAGATTCTAATGAAACGAAATCTTAAAAGAGACAGGGAACAGTAAACAGTAAATTATAACCAAGCAGGGACCTTTGATTCCATGACGAAATAAATACACGACCATAGCTCCAAACGAATGCTACTTACGACAACGAATTGCCTAGCAGATATGACAGCATAGTGCTCACCTAACAAACAAGGAGACATCCCCCACCCAAAACGGATTTTCCAATATTGCCTATATACCCCGTACTGGACACATCTACACTGCAACAACAACTGGAGAAATGAACAAATACGAATTAACATTTATTCAAGACTGGCACAGCCTTCTCGATATTGAATACAGTCAGACAAGTACATCTTGGTTAACAGCCTTATTGATTTATTTGTTTGTTGTCACTACTAACCGTATAACGGCATTTGTACAGCCTGGCAGATATGTTATTTTGATATTTTTTTCTGTTGGAAAAAAATCTCTCTGCAGATGAAAATCGTAAACAAGACTTCAGTGTCCTAAATCGACAGTACAACTCAGCCTATGATGAATTTTACTCCAGATTTTCCACCTTTCTATTTTGTTTATTCTACAGTTACAGCGGTTAAAGCAAAGTTGTAAAAGACTTAATTCACCTGCATCATCCTCCTGGACAACCTTGATAGCATTGGATGTCATAGGCGCACTGACGTCACCAGCTCCGTTGACGGCGCGGACGCTGACGTAATAGAGGGGAGTGTTGGTGACACTATTCGTCAGCTGCAGACTCAGACCACCTATGTAGCCGTCTGTGCCCTTGCCACGATCTTGCCAGTCCAGTATGTCCACAGAGCCTGTGTCATCAGGAAGAAATTAAATCACATCCAGTCAACATCATGGGGCTTTCCATTTTAAATCAGATGAAAAAAAGCTCTACACGCTCATTCACAAACGAAACTAACATACATATGTATTTGAAAAGAGTTCCAACATGAATAAACACAGAAGAGAAACTCAATCAGTTGGATTTGAAACAACTCCATAGGATTCAAGCATCACCAGCCCCCCCCCCCCTTTCCCCCCCCAAAAAAAAAAAAAGCTTGAAATAATTCCACAGCATTTTCAGTCGTCGTCGTCGTCGTCGTCGTCGTCATCGTACCCTGGCTAAAAGACTCCAGGGATCATCCGAACAGCCGAAGCACTTGAACACTATGATACAAGTGCATCAGCTAGGGATGAGAACATTACGTGTGTGACCGTTTTGGTTTACCCCGCCACGTGGGCAGCCACACTCCGACTTCGAGGGATTTTGGAGACTGATGGTGTTATGCTAGGAGCTTGTCACGACTGAAGACAATCCCCGCATAACTATGTTGAGCATAACAACATTTTGATGTAGCCTTGGTGTTCTAGCCTATGTCAATTGGTCTGACATAGCCTTAAGCCAAGGCGAAGCATTTTCAGTGACCAGCAATGTTGCTACTCATAACAGACTTCAAAAGTGAGTTTGAAATAATTCTACAGCAGTAAAAAAAAAAATCAATCATTTCCCGGGTCAAAACAGCAAGGAAAGCTGTACAACACCGTCGATACATAATAAGTTAAATTTTACAGCCATCAGATCACCGTAACAATGTTAATATATATATATATATATATATATATATATATATATATATATATATATATATATATCGGGAACGTTTCACATTGGTGTCTTTAAGTAGATACTTTGAAACAGTTTTGTAAACCTCGTTTGATTATGTTTTAGTTGTGTTAAGGATCATCCTGTTCGACTTATCGCTTGCTCTTAGATAATTTGACAAACAATAACAACATCAGCAACATTAACAACAACAACAAAACTGGATGTCATCAACAACAACAACAACAACAACAACAACAACAAAAGTATATGTTGTCATATACAAATCATGCTGTGTTACTTTTCCTGTTTTCTTTCTTAGCATACACAACACATTTATGACACAATGAAATCTGGCTATACAGTGTACATTCATAAACGACACCAAACCAGAGGAGTACCAAAATTCAACATTTAGTGCAACATGTCCTCAAAGCTGTAAATCCATTCACATATGTAAACACGTACTATGAATAAACATGGTTTGAAACACAACATATTAAATCATCATCTTAAAATAAGATTTAGCCTCTTCCAAAAAAAAAAAAAAAAAAAAAAGAAAATTCCTTGTTTATGTTCTTTAAGCTGTACTAGTTCTCGGATTTTTTGTCGCGCTGATAAGACTTGGATAAAGCAAACAAGAGGCAACCTACCATGATACTTTCAAACAGTGAATGTAATATTTCAACGCATATATATATATATATATATATAATATATAATATATATATATATATATATGTTTTCCCTCTTGAAGCCTGTTTTGCATATCGATTTTTGTGCTATGGCTGGAAGGGCTCGGTTGTCCTGCACGACGCTGCCGCCGACTGACCTGCACTGGTGCCCACGGCCACCTGGTATTTTCTGACACTGCTCTCCAGGTCCACGGCCAGCCAGCTGCACTTGATGCCAGACGGGTCACTCTGCAGCACGTGGCCCTCAATCACCACCTCCTCCTCCCCGCTGGACAGCACTCCCACGTGGACATACTGCATCTGCAATTACAGCGTTCATCATAAACGTCTGGAACCAAAATGCATCTGAAAACACAGCGTTCATCATGAACGTCTGAAACCGAAAATGCCGGTCATTAAGTAGGCCATGCCCACCTGATGATAATCTTTATGCGACGACAAAATAAGATACGATTATAAGGACAGACTATGCCCTTACAGATACAGAAGATCTGGAAACTAATCGTGAAGGCAGACCACATAACAGCTGAATTCTGGATCCGCCGGCCATGAAGGTAGACCATTCCCATGTAAACACAGACAATCTGGAAAGAGAACGGCAGTTATGAAGACAAGCCATGCCCATATAAATTCAGGCAGTTATGAAGACAGGCCATGCCCATATAAATTCAGGTAGTTATGAAGACAGGCCATGCCCATATAAATTCAGGTAGTTATGAAGACAGGCCATGCCCATATAAATTCAGGCAGTTATGAAGACAGGCCATGCCCATATAAATTCTGGTAGTTATGAAGACAGACCATGCCCATATAAATTCTGGCAGTTATGAAGACAGACCATGCCCATATAAATTCAGGCAGTTATGAAGACAGACCATGCCCATATAAATTCAGGCAGTTATGAAGACAGGCCAGACCCATATAAATTCAGGCAGTTATGAATACAGGTCATGCCCATATCAATTCAGGCAGTTATGAAGACAGGCCATGCCCATATAAATTCAGGCAGTTATGAAGACAGGCCATGCCCATATAAATTCAGGTAGTTATGAAGACAGACCATGCCCATATAAATTCAGGCAGTTATGAAGACAGACCATGCCCATATAAATTCAGGTAGTTATGAAGACAGACCATGCCCATATAAATTCAGGCAGTTATGAAGACAGACCACGCCCGTATAAATTCAGGCAGTTATGAAGACAGGCCAGACCCATATAAATTCAGGCAGTTATGAAGACAGGCCACGCCCATATAAATTCAGGCAGCTATGAAGACAGACTATGCCCATATAAATTCAGGCAGTTATGAAAACAGACCGTGCCCATATAAATTCAGGCAGTTATGAAGATAGACCACAACCATATAAATTCAGACAGTTATGAGGACAGGCCACGCCCATATAAATTCAGGCAGTTATGAAGAAGGACCATGCCCATATAAATTCAGGCAGTTACGAAAACAGACCATGCCCATATAAAAACAGAAAATCAACAGAAACAAAATGCCGGTCATAAAGACAAGACCACCTCCATCGACAATCTGGAAACAAAACGTTAGTCGTGAATGCAGATCAAGCACATATGAAAACACAGGATATCATGAAGTGAAATGCCAGTTAAGGAAGACAAAAAAAGCATAGGAGACACTACACCGAGGTTCTGTGAGCAACGTGCACTTCTGCAGACTAAAGAACCCACGGCAAGCACGGGGTTGTCTCTGGCCAAGAAGAAAATCGACTTCGTCAGCTAAATAAGAATAATTATAGGCAGGCAGGATAAAGGGGATGGGATGGAGGGGGGAGGAGGGGAGTCACAGTTCCATCGTAAGGAGATCAACCCAGGGAAAGCTGCCTGATGTAACAGATACATGAACAACAACAACACACACTGACTGACTGATCCCAATTCATTGTCAGATTAACTAATAGTTGCACTAACATTTAAGTAAACATGAAAAGAAGATCAGTATTTTTAAAATAAACAGGAATATATTTCACACACACACACACAACACACACACACACACACACACACACACACACATACACTAGCACACACACACACACACACACACACACACACACACACATACACACTCATACACTAGCACAAATGCACACACACACACACACACACACACACACACACACACACACACACACACACACAAACACAGGGCGTACTCACAGAAGGCGGTGTTGTGTCGACGGTGACCCCATCAGTGTCATAAGTGGCCACGGAGCCGGCTTGGTTCACCGCTGCCACCCGGAGGAAATACCTAAGGCCAGGGGTCAGCGCCAGATCTGGCACTGACACACTGCTCCGTGCACCCGGAGCCAGGTCGATCCAGCTGTTCCGAGAGGCTGATACACAGCAAAGCATTTTCTTTTTCTTCTTTTTTTTAAACGGCTTTCTTGTTTCTAACGTTTTTAACTCTCAATGCAGGGCGAACTGAGCTAAAACTATAAATATATGTATTTCACAGGATCTAAAGAGAAAGCACGCTGAACCTGCTTCACACTCAAAAAGAGAAACAATAAGACTCAGCTGTTATGAGAATCTAATACAAATGATAACACTTTAAACTTGTTTTTATCAAACTTTTTACTTTCGATGTAGGAAAATTAGCGAAAATTGCGTATAAATTATCATTACAATAAGTACTTGGAGAAAAAAAAAAAAGAAAAAAGAAAAGGTGAATTTGGTCACTGATACTAAAAAGAAACACAACAACGCCCTCCGTCCTCAGACATTGCAGCAAGTGAAGATGTTTTCAACTTGTGTTTGTAAAACAAAAATAATTTCAATGCTGAAAATGGTCAAAAATCATGAAGAAAAAAAAAAAACCAACACTGTGTAAAGTGTGAAAATTTCTCGTTGGATCTGATCAACATGTGGTAAAAACAGGAACGACAAATCTTTATTAAAAAAAAAGAAAAGACAAGAAGAAACCAACACGAATGTAAAATCCACAACAAGTGAACAACAACATTACGAAAGTATGAAAGCAATAGAAACTGATATGTGCACAACATATTTTTGAATGCAGCAGAATCAGTACTCACTTACACGCTAAAACTGCACAGCGAAGGAGACTCAAGACCCAAAACAATGCTTTCACTCAGTGATAACATTTTTAGGCAATGACCAGTCTGTTCTTGCCCAGGTATAGATTTATCACAAATACAGAAAACATTGTGAAACCGTTGTGGAGTGATTACGTGAAACAATACAGGAAACACACTCGAAGAAAGAAAGGGATGAAGTATTTACGTTGAACAATACAAGAAATGCATTTGAAGAAAGAAAGCGATGAAGTATTGACGTGGAACAATACAGAAAGCAAAGAAAGAAAGCAACTAATGAAGTGATTACGTGGAGCAATACGGAAAACAAATGCAGAAGGAAAGTGGTGGAGTTATTATGTGGTACAATAAAGAAAACAGAGAGAAGAAAGAAACGGCGGTGTAGTGATTACGTGGAACAATACAGACAACATTGCTGAAGAAAACCAGTGATGGAGAATTCACGTGACACAATACACACAGCATTGTTGAAGAAAAATCTTGGTGGAGTGATTTCGTGGCACAATACGGGCAAAATTTTGAGAAGAAAATCAATTGTAGAGTGATTACGTGGCACAATACGGGCAACATTGTAGAAGAAAATCAATGGTAGAGTGATTACGTGGCACACTACAGACAACGTTGTCGAAGAAAAACCAGACACTGAGTGATTACGTGGCACATTACAGAAAACAAAGCGAAGAAAAACAGTGGTGGAGTGATTACGTGGCACATTACAGAAAACAAAGCGAAGAAAAACAGTGGTGGAGTGATTACGTGGTACAATACAGACGACAGTGTTTAAGAAAACCAGAGATTGAGTGACTGCATGGCACCATACAGACAACATTATTGAAGAAAACCAGAAATCGAATGATTACGTGGCACAATACAGACAAAATTGTTGAAGAAAACCAGAGACAGAGTGGTGACGTGGCACAATACAGACAAAATTGTTGAAGAAAACCAGAGACAGAGTGGTGACGTGGCACAATACAGACAACATTGTTGAAGCAAACCAGTGATAGGCTGATGGAGTGGCACAATACAGAAAACAAAGCGAAAGCAAAACAGTGGTGAAGTGATTACGTAGAATAATACAGAAAACAAAGCGAAGAAGAAGAGTGGTGAAGTGATGACGTGGCACAATCAGAAAAAAAGCGAAGAAAGGAATGGTGAAGGGATTACGTGGCACAATCTGCACTCGGTGGCCATGCTGTGTCTGGTAGACCTGATACTTGAAGTGATCCAGTCCCGATTCTTCATCCACGAATTCGAAGCTAGCGTGCAAGTGGGTGACGTCAGACTGCAAGCACACACACACACACACACACACACACACACACACACACACACACACACACACTCGCGCGCGCGCGCATGCACGCACGCACACACGAACACGCACGCATGCGCGCATGTACACACATCTATGTTAGTAGGAATGGAAGGTGTCTCAGGTAGTATACTCGATGTGCTTCTGTCATAAGCGGTGATTTTTCTGCATCAAAAGTTCAACTACGATGCGTTCAGAACGCCTCTTCTATCATGTGATTTCATTTCCGTTGTTTTCTTATTGCTGAAATCATCATCAAACATATTGCCTGTTCAGTGAAACTAAGACTAATGATGCAGAGATTCCTCAGTATGAATTTATCGCAGGAAAAAAATAATTTCATTATTCCTTCTTCTGTACATCCATTTCATTTGTTATTTTGTTCATTTTCGTTAAATTAATTTGAGTTCAAAATTCTGAAATTTGTACGAATTTCGTTACATAAAGAAAACTCCCTTGTGACCCCCAAAAGCAAACACAAAGCACAGAATCCTATCTTTAAGTTCAATCGTTCTCATCTTATAACGTGGTAAAGGCACTGGCATCCGTGAGTGCATACAAATTAACGCATTAATTCATACTTTGTTTAATTATGCATTTAACGATTCATCTCTTATCAAAACTTCACACATACAACATCTCCTCTTCCCCATTCTTCCCCGCCTTTTCCTTCTCCTTACCATGAGCCCTCCAAACCCACTCGTTCCTTCCTGCCTTTCTCACCTGGAACTGGACATCAGCGGTGTCCAGGCCGTCCCACAGGTGCAACAGACGGGGCGGGGTGAGGTCCACCAGGAACGAGTCACTACTCTGAGTGGCGGTGTTCAGAGCGCCGTTGGTGGCACGAACGACGGTTCGTATCACATCGCGGTGCTGCAGCTGGTACTGGTGACTCTCGTAGCGTGTTGTCAGCTGCATGTTCTCCCAGGGTTTGAGGATATGAAAATCTGTGCTCAGATTTCTGAAAGGAAGCAAATGTCTAGTAATCTGTGGTCGTTTTCTGATGGAACTGAATCGGAAATATGAGCTTTAGAAGAGAAAAATATTTTTAAAATGTGTGATCAAATCTCTGTAGGGAATCCGAATGACCGGAAATGCAAGCTAGCTTTCTGAAAAAAGAACTGAATTACTGAAACACTTGTTTTCAGATTTCTGGAAGAGAACTGAATTACTGGGTATGCATGTTCAGATTTCTGAAAGTGAGTTGAACCACTGGCAATCAGCACTGAGATTTCTGGAAGAAAATAGAATTACTGAGAATTCGTGCTCAGATTTCTGGAAGAGAATTGGTTTGTGGAAATAAGCTCATGTTCCTGAACAGGAATATTGCGTTGCTGAAAACGGACAGCAAGCCCTCTAGGAGGAAACTGCATCATTGGGCGATGGTGGCCAAAGCCGCGGCAAGATTTACGAAATGCGTTTCATTATTGGAAGTCGGCGACCTGCAAATGGCAGATGTAATTTAAAATGAGGAGTAATAATTTGATTAACATTTTTGGAAAGATGTGACTCCTTAGATTAAAGATGCATTGCTGAAAATCAGTACTGGATTTCCGAAAGAGGATTGTATTTTTCTGACTCTTTTAGTTGCCAGATTTCTGAAAGTAGTGTGCTCTTCATTGATGAACATACAACTGGAAATCTCTGGAAAATAGTGTATGCTCTCTACACTTTATTTGAACCAAACACCCATGCATTATTAAAGGGACATTTAATTGAAACAAAACACATATGCACACTTATACAAATGCAATCACTTTAGTAGTGTTTGTATTGGGCGGGGGGGGGGGGGGGGGGGGGGAGAGACGGTTGTAACAACTTTACATTGTAACAACTGCGCATATCAACCTGCATTTAAGTACATGTAATCTTTGGTACCCAGCTTAGGTCAGACTCAAATTTTCTAAACGTGAACACTCGCATGACTGCACTAATTAATATCAATTCACAAGAGCTGAACCATTGTGCTGACGCGGAAAACACTGGCAGAAGACTACGGTGAGAAACTATGTGTACACTCTGGCTTTGCTTCCTGCAGCGGTGTAATTTTCTTTTTATGCCGGTTTCACTGTCGCTCACATCGGCCGAGGCTCCTGTGCGCTTGGGTAAGCAGCTGTGTAAAAAGTAATCGTTACATGGCAGCAATAAAAAAGGGCTTTGCGGATATGGGGGTAGGTTGATGTTTATATCTTTCTCAGTTAGGGCTGGTACCAAGAAAGGGTGGAAGAGAGGCAAGCTGTGGGTTTGGGCTTCCAAGGCAGAAGTCTTCGGCACAACTGTGATCCAGCTGAGAAACTCATTCCTGATGGTACTGGGGTATCCGCGGTTGATGGAATTCAGACATTTTATCTGCTTGTAGTATGAAGTATTTTTCCCTGAAGCAGACTCCGTGCAGGCAAACGTTCGGAATATGGAATGCTGTGTTTTGTGTATTGGAGATGGAAGATGTATAGTCTAAGTATGAATGTGAGCCAGTAAGTTTGTAGAAAACTGAGGCGGTGAGTTGTCCATCTTTGAGAACGACAGAGATGTCAAGAAAGTTGATAGTGAAATTTTATGGGTGCCTTGATGGAAGGGTGAATGTTCTAAACAAAAGTGATACAATGTAGATGTTCTGACTCTAGTGTGGCTCCCAGCCTATCACCGATGTACCTCTCGTAAAGCTGTGGTATGGATTTCGTGCAGTGTTCCAAGTGTCCAATGAAGAGAAAAGCATAAGAAGATCCCATTTTGGTTCTATTGGCGACACCTCTGGTTTGCAACAAAGTATGTGGTTCGCTTAAAGGATGATCAGCTGTACAAGCTTCTTTTGACCCATCAGGTGCTATGGACGTTTTGACGTCGTTCAAGCCTCCCCTTGTATTCACATCCTTCTGATTTAGTCGCAGGTTTGTTCCCCTCTGCCTTTTGGCTGGTCTTGGGTTGTTATGGTTTAAGTTTCCAAAAGCTTTCTTGAACAGTTTTCTCTCTTTACTTTTTTTTCCCCCCATGTCTTGTCTTTCTTTCTGGTCAGGTGACCGTCACATTTTGCTTCCTGTCTTAACTGGATATTGGACTGCATTGACTGGGTCTGCTTTCTTTGAATACTCCTTACATTCTTTTCGTTATTCAGGCTGTCTGTACTCTTGGGTAAGATGAAAAAAGGACATTGTCTCCTCCTTTATCAAGAAAAGCGTTATACAAAAAATATCCGACGATACTTATCCTAACTCCTCCCTCTTGCCCGTCTTTTGCCTTCGGAGATGAAACAGGGTGTGTGTGGAACTATGATGCTGTACAGTGTCAGCACAGGGGACTCTTAAAGTTATTAAAGAAAGGGGGAAATAACTGATTGCATGTATACACCTACAATTAGCATACAGACAGCTACTGACAAAGATACACAACAGCAGCATGGACTTACGCTGCTCGTTGCACTTGTATGTCATACTGCAGTAAGTCAGACTCTGGGTCACTGAAGCCTCGCCATTGGGCAGCTACCGTTGCTTGATGCACGGAAAACCTGACGTCATCAAAATTGGGCCTCACACCATCGATGACGTCACCGGTTTCTGGTGGCGTTAAATCAATCAGAACTGCAAGTAGAGGTGGAATATGTCTGAGGTGTAACGTGAAATAACGGCTTGAATTAAAATTAAACCGAAACACAGAAATGAATGAAAAAGACACAAAAGAAAGAATACTGGAAGAATGAAAGAGGTAAGAAATATGACTAATCAAACCACAACACACACACACACACACACACCACACCCCACACACACACACACCACACGCACCACACACACACGCACACACACACACACACACACACACACACACACACACACACACACACACACACACACACATACACACACGCCAATTCGAAGAAAAGAATTACAGAGAACAAATGGCGATAAGTTACGACAAGCAGTGTTCAATTTCATTTGGTTTTAGAAAAAGTGCGCGAACAGTGTTATCTAGTTTATGAAATATGATGAATAGTAATTAATTAAAAAAAAAAAAGTAGCTGTGAAGAATCTGTTCAACACATTCCAACCTTCATTATCATGGCGTGTTTTTGTCATCTTCTTTCTCGTTAGACAGCTACTTCAACTGACACGTATTACAGCAGCGCTACCTGGTTTTTTCGCCTCTTTCTCCAGGCCTTATACAGCTTTGACAGTCCGCTTGGCTAAAACCAAAGACTCGTTTCTTTGTGTCAAGTATAAATAATCTCTACCTTGCAATGCCGAACGACAAGTTTTGTTTGTTTGATTATTTGTTTGTTTGGGGGGGGGGGGGGGGGGGTTTGCCACGTGTCATACTGTATCTAGGAACCTGATGTTTCCGCTCAGGATCTTTCTGTTTTTCAAACGAACAGAACATCACTTACAGTCAATCGGTTCACGAAGCGACAGGACAGGATACTGAACTAGAAGCCTTACGCATTCCCACCCGTACCATCGTGTGTCTGGACGAAAAGTTAGGTCTTTCAATGCCAGCCGTGAAGTATTCCCTCCAGTCAATCCACCACACAGCATGGAGTTGTATGAGCTGCCGGTATCCTTCATTAAAGGAATCAAACAACGGTGACCGTGGCATTTTTGGGTGAGCTTGGCATCAGAGGGTTCTAAATGCTCCGTTAAGGGATCAACGAGAAAGCGATATAATCTGTACGGGAAACAAAGCATTGACGTACATCCCTGCAGAAATTGCAGGGACTGTATCCTTTCTTGGACGCTCTTTTACTCGTTCTTGTGCTTGCTTCACGTCCTTAAAAGTTTGCCGCCATCATGTGCACACAGACCCACAGAACTAATCATTCTGGATATCGAAACGGTAAATAATTCTGTTACATTTGATGAAGATCCATCACAGCGTTTCTGAGTTACCTTGCTTGCAGCCTGCGAGCCTGTCACTACCCAATCAGCCAGCAAGCCACAACCCAGCCGGCCACAAACCGGCTAGCCAGTTACCACTTAACCAGCCAGCAACCAGCCAGCCAGCCATCATTCATCCAGCTAGCCACCACCCACCCACCATCCAACTAGCCATCAACCCACCTTCCCACCACCTAGCCAACCTCAAACCACCCAACCAGCCATCACCTCACACTCCCACCACCCAGCCAGCCATCAGCCCCACACTCCCACCACCCAGCCAGCCTCCCACCACCCAGCCAGCCTCACCCCACCCAGCCAGCCCACCACCCCATCCACCCTCTCACCACCCAGCCAGCCTCCCACCACTCAGCCACCATCCCACCACCCAGCCACCCTCCCACCACCCAGCCAGCCATCACCCCATCCCACCCAGCCACCCTCCCACTACCCAGCCACCCTCCCACCACCCAGCCAGCCTCCCACCACCCAGCCAGCCATCAACCCACCCCAACCAGCCAGCCATTCATCGACCCACCCCACCACCACCCAGCCAGCCATCAACCCACCCCAACCAGCCAGCCATTCATCAACCCACCCCACCACCACTCAGCCGGCCATCAACCCACCCTCCCACCACCCAGCCAGCCTCCCACCACCCAGCCAGCCTCCCACCACCCACACAGCCATCACCCCACCCCACCCAGCCAGCCATTCATCAACCCACCCCACCACCACCCAGCCGGCCATCAACCCACCCTCTCACCATCCAGCCAGCCTCCAACCACCCAGCCAGCCACCCACCACCAGCCATCCAGACACACAGAACCCCCAAACTGTCCTGTGCACCACGATGTTTTCACCCGGCCTGACCTCCATCCGACGACTGAGACACGTTGAGCTGCTTGTGTCCTCCGTTGAAGGCGTACAGCAAGAAGCGGTAGGTGTGACTGTGCAGAAGAGGAGGGCTGTCAAACAGCATGCACGTCATGTGAGAGCGCCGGTCCAGTGACGTCGATTCGTCAGCAGCTGGCCGTCTGCTGACGTCACGGCTCCCATGTAGTAGGCGATGCCAGATTCCGGGTCAGCGAAGTTGTTCCAGTTGGCGCAGTACTGTTGGTGAGAGCAAATGCATTCACTTTTTTTTCCCGAGCGTTTTTATTTATCTACATGTTGATAATGTTTTGCACAAAGAAGAGACAAAAAAAGTTTTAAAAAAATACACAGCTACATACATATACCATATTGTTTACATAGCATTGCATACATGCACGAATCTGCTCTTGTACATGTCCACGTAACAACATAATACCTAATACAGCACAATGATATAAATTACAAATGATGCATGCATATTATAGTTGCGTAGGTTTCAAGGAAACAAAAGACAGAAAAATGAGAAAGAGGCAGCCCCTTAGACACAGAGAAAAATTCTGGCAGAAAAGAAGGGGGGATGGGGGGTGCTGGAAGTTGACAAACGTGAACAAATACAACCACACGTGCAAAAATATACTAAGATGTGGTAAACTGAGCAGTTAAAAACAGTAAAGTCGTCTCATCAGCATGCAGTGAAAGAACACTACTATGAAGTTCGTTAGTTATCTATATGTTCTTACTCATGTTGTCTATGATGAATATCAGTTTGACCTAATACAGAGAAGTCAGATGAAATTATTAGGTATTGGAGTCAAGCGATTCATAATTTCAAGACAAAGTACGAACAGACATGGGGTGACTGGGTTTCCTTTCTACAACCTTTCTGAACTTTCAACCAGTCTGAAACCTGGCCATTCATAATAATGCACTATGTTTTACCCTTAATAGATGTACGTATCCATTTACATAATTATGTTTTTTTGGAAACCGAATGCTTTCAATGCATTAGACATACACTCCAATCAATAGAATCAAAAACTTTTTCAAAATCAGTATTCAACAACAAGCCAGGCAGGTTGAATGATTCAATTATCTAACAGAAAATTATGTCAAATATCAATCGTAGATTATCAACGACATGTCTATTTCTAATAAACCCTGTTTTATCTTCATTTAAAGTCTGCGGAAACACATTTTATTTTCTTTGCTATGCAAGACGATCAGACTACGTTCAAGACTGAAATCGGTCTCCAGTTTTTTTCTGATCTGCCGAGGTTTATCATCTTTAGAAATACATTTAATAATTCCTTCTCTCTGCAAAGAGTACAATCCCCCTTTTTAAAGACCACATTTAGTACACTAACAACAAATATACCGGTCTATTCCCCCAAACTTGATATAATTCAGCTCTGAAACCGTCAGAACCGGGGCTTTATTATTTTTGATATTTTTAAGAACAGATGTCGCTTCGTCTTAAGTAATTTCTCCCTCTAGTTCTATTGCTTCTGTTTGATTCAAATAGAGGGTGCCCATCATTAAATCTTCAATGTCATCATTCTCAACAGCAGTGCCTGCGTTTAGTGATTTATAAGAATTTTCAGTCTCTTTAAGGATGTCTTTTTAATTTGTTGACGCACTGCCCTGTCGATCAACAATTCTAGCCACATTCTACTGACCTAATCTCGCTTCTCAAGGTTACAAAAGTACTTACTTACTTTCTCCCTTTCCACTGTCTATCTTGTTCTTGATCGCGAAAGTGTTAACTTAGTAGTGAATCTCTCTCTCTCTCTCTCTCTCTCTCTCTCTCTCTCTCTCTCCTCACACACACACACACACACACACACACACACACACACACACACACACACACACACACACACACACGTGTGTACATTCACTACACACACATACATGAAAAAAGCCACAACCGATGTTAGGTAGGCGCTCAAGGTCTGACCAGCGCGTTGGGCTAATGCGTAGGTCAGACATCTGCTAAGTTGTAGCCACGAGACCCTCTTCTTAAATTCGCTCAACTTAGTTGCTAATTCATTTATCCATCAGCTTAAAATCATGTGCAATGTGGTCTCAAAACTTAACGGATGTGGTGTAGCGTATATGGACTAGTCCGCACGCAGTGACGCCTCCTTGATGAAACTGAAACTGAAACAGAAACTCTCTCTCTCTCTCTCCCTCGCTCGCTCGCTCATTCGCTTGCTCGCTCGCTCGTTCGCTCTTTCAGCAATAAACACAGACAAAACACAGACAGATAATTTAAAGTCAACAATATTCAGCCCTCATCAGTTTCCAGCCTGTGGAATGAAAGAAACAACCGACTTCATAAACGATGAGAGAATGGAGGAGGGACAGATGAGACAGACAGGGGGGATATATAAGAGAAAGGAAGAGAGAGTAAAACAGTGGCTCAACGGGCAACGAGCAAGCATGCCAGTGAGAGATACTGGGGTGAGAGAGAGAGGGGGGGGGGGGTGGAGACTCAAAGACTCAAAAACTTTTTACTCAAGGATAGAGATTTTAGGCAGTGCCTATTCTTCCAATCTGTCCTTGCTATTCTACAACATTCAACTAAACAGACTGCACATATTAATAATGACAGAAACAATAAAGAATATAGCAACATTATAATATTAACAATAACAATAGTAATAAGAATAATAATTATAGAATTAAAAAAAAAATTACAAAATTACACAACACAATCAGACACGTACGCACGCGCGCTCACATGCATGCACACGCCCACACATACACGCACGCACGCGCACACCCACATCCACCCCCCCCCCCCCACACACACACACATACACACACACATTTTCATTTGCTAATATAGAGGCAAGCATAAAAGTATGGCGTTGAGACAATGACCAAAAGGTTAGATTTATTGTTCAAGTAAATGTTTAAGTATTGCTGATTTGAAGGACGGCAGTGATTGACATGTTTTGGCAGACGGAGGAAGAGAGTTCCACACAGATGGACCAAAAAATGCAAAACTAGATTTGAACAAATCAATGCGGACACGTGGTAAAATGTAATTATTTGAATCATATCGTGTTGTTGCCATTTGGATAAACTCAGCAAGATATGTTGGCGCCATGTTTGCATGGACTTTAAACATTAGTACTGCCTTATTATAGGTCAGTTGGCTCTGCAGTGGTAACATCATTAGTTTTGCAAATTTGCCCGTGGTTGATAGAGACTTGTCGGGAAGAATCAGCTTAATTCCCCGTCTATGCATAGAGTTGATCTTTTTTTATGTGATTTTCACCGGCATCACTCCAGACAGTGGACGCATAGTTGATGTGAGAGAGGCAATGGGCTTCAAAAAATAATTTCCGGATGTGTGATTCAACATAATAACTGAGTTTATTGAGTAAAAACAAATTGCGAGCCAACTGTTTGCAAACATGATTTATATGTGATTGCCATTTAAAGTTCTCATCAATGATCACGCCTAAGACACGGTGTTCGGTAACCTGCTCGATCAAGGTTTCACTCATTGTTAGGCTCAACATAAGATGCTGTCGTTGGTGTTTCTGTCTTGATGCTAGGACCATACATTTCGTTTTGTGCGGATTAAGGACCATTCGGTTTTGGTTGCACCATTCTAAGACATCAGTTATACTTTGTTGTAACGATATTTGTACACACATGATGTTTGTATCACTACAGTGAAGAGAACTATCGTCAGCGAACAGATCACAGATGACATCATTGTGAGATATGTGCATCGGTAGGTCATTTATAAAAATACAGAAGAGAAGAGGTCCAAGGACAGAGCCTTGTGGAACGCCACAGCTCACTATTCCTTCGGAGGAATAAGTACCGTTTAAGTAAACACGCTGGGTCCTGTTTTCAAGCTATGACTGAAAGAAGGTGACTACTGCCGGATTTTGAACATATGCAGTCATTTTTTTTAATGAAGAGGGAATGAAAGAAACAACCGACTTCATAAACTATGAGAGAATGGAGGAGGGACAGATGAGAGAGAGAGAGAGAGGAGAGAGAGAGAGAGAGAGAGAGAGAGAGAGAGAGAGAGAGAGAGAGAATGAGAGTGAGTGAGAGAGAATGAAAGAGAGAGAAGGAGAGACAGACAGACAGACAGACAGAGGCAGAGAAGAGAGACAAGTGAAGCAGACCGAAGCCTCTGACCTGGTACTGGTCCTTGCTGAAGGCCAGATCATGACGAGCGACAGGTCCATCGTACACGTCACCGGGGAGGGGAGGGGTGATGTCCACTATGATGGGGTGGAGGGCGTGTCCCACCGCCTGCAGCTCCACTGCAACAGCCGTGTGGGATTCCCTGATTAAGCTGGTCCTTCTTCTACATCATCTTAGACACGATGAAAACTGAACTGGAACATTGTGTGGGATTCCCTGATTAAGCTGGTCCTTCTTCTACATCATCTTAGACACGATGAGAACTGAACTGGAACATTGTGTGGGATTCCCTGGTTTAGCTGGACCTTCTTCTACATCATCTTAGACACGATGAAAACTGAACTGGAACACCCGTGTGGGATTCCTTGGTTAAGCTGGTCCTTCTTCGACTTCTACATCATCGTAGACACGATAAAAACTGAACTGGAACACCCGTGTGGGATTCCCTGATTAAGCTGGTCCTTCTTCTACATCATCTTAGTCACGATGAAAACTGAACTGCAACAGCCGCGTGGGATTCCCTGGTTAAGCTAGTCCTTCTTCCCTTCTTCTACATCATCTTAGACACGATAAAAACTGAACTGGAACATCCGTGTGGGATTCCCTGGTTAAGCATGCCCTTTTTCTACATCATCGTAGACACGATTAAAGCTTTAACTGCAACACCCGTGAGATTCCCGGGTTAAGCTTGCTCCTTCTTCTACATCATCTTAGACACGATTAAAACTTAACTGCAACAGCCGTGAGGGATTCTCTGGTTAAGCTGGTCGTTCTACATCATCTTACATACGATACAAACTTAACACCCGTGAGGGATTCCCTGGTTAAGCTGGCCCTCCTTATACATCATCTCAGACACGATCAGAACCTTAAAGCTGGAGCAGCACCCTGATCAAATTGATCATTATTCATACATCATCTCGGAATGAAAACGTCACCAAAACAACGTGTGGGATTCCCTGGGTAAGCTGCTCCTCCTTCTACATCATCGTAGACACCATAAAAACTGAACTGGAACAACACGTGGAAATCCCTGTTCAAATTCATCACTATTCATATATCATCTTGGAATAAAAACTTGCACCAAAACACCATGTGGGATTCTCTCATCAAATAAGTCATTCTGCCACGTTTTATATATAAAAAAAAAACAAACACAATAAAAGTCTAATAAGATACCACCTATATAGTTCCCTCGGAATGTTTTGTCGTTTATCCACATTATCATGAAGGCACTAAAAACCTCCCAGGAAAAAAAAAACATGTAAGCCTCCCTCATCAAGCTTGTTATTCTTCCACATTGTCATGAAGCTTCCACATTGTCATGAAGAAAATAAAGGCGAGTCAGTGAAATACATCTAGGAGTCCCATATTGAACATGTCATTCCTTGACATCATAGTAGACACAGTGAAAAATTTACAGAAATGTATGTCTGAGCCTCTCTTTAAACTCCAAAACACACAATGAAAACTTTCTCAATACTCAATATTGACATTCGTCGCCAAACTTGTGACTTGTCCACGTCATCATACAGACAAGAAAAACTCCACTGAAACACCCCTAGGAGTCCCTCGTGTTATTGTTGCACATATCACAATAAAACTTGATTAGTTTGCCGGTCTTTCACACACACACACACACACACACACACACACACACACACACACACACACACGTACATACGAAGACACGCACGCACGCAATAAACACACGCACGCACGCACAAACACTAACACACACACACACACTAACTAATTAACTAACTAACTAGATAACTAACTAACTAATTCACACACACACACACACACACACACACACACACACACACACACACATACACACACACACACACACACACACACACACACATACACACACACACGCACACACACATACCTCCGTTCTCCACTCGCAGTCTGACCCACACTGGCACACCATCCGGGATCCTAGACGTGATCTCTGCACGCTGTTCCGTCACATCGTCAGTGTCAGCCAGTTGCCATAGCAACACACCGCAGTTCAGTACTGTGTACCCCAGACACAGCGCCACCTGGTGGATG
>CM065718.1:51503923-51508923 GCA_033310375.1 Conus canariensis | reverse complement strand
AAATAAGTAAATAGCTATACTGAACGACTAAATAAGTAAATAGCTATACTGAACGACTAAATAAGTAACGTAGCTTTGTTGAACGAATAAATATGTAAATAGCTATATCACATACAAACAGACGAGACATCAATTTAGTATGTTCAACAAAAATAGAAGGTATGTTCAACACAAATCAGTCATGTTCAACACAAATCAATCAGTTAATCTCCGGCTTCCTCGCGTAACGACCCCCTCCCTCATCCTGTCAATCACATCCCTGCTCCCCCCCCCACCCCTCCCTCCATCCAGCAGCCAGTCCCAACTGACCACAGCCAGGTGATGGTCATGTCCAGCAATGGTGGCCAGCAGCTCACAGTGACCGCCGGAGTGGTAGTTGAAGCTCATGCACTTGCTGTCTGGCAGGGTCATGCACTGCTTGGCACAGTCTGCAGAGAACAAGGCCTGGGTGTCCCGGGTCAGCAGGGCCGCTGGCACCACCAGCCGGCCTTCTTGGAACCCCGTGAAGTGCTTCTCGAAGGCCACGTGACCCACGGGGTCCTCAGAGGCTGAAAGAAGGGAAGGAATGTGGGTGTGTTGATGCTCGTGAGAATCGGTGCACGTGCACGTGCACGTGAGAATTGGGGCACGTGCACATGAGAATCGGTTGAAAGTGTGAGTGTGATACATATGGCTCAATTCGCGTTCAGCAAGCTATGAATGAGGATGCTGACTGCAAGATATCTCGTACTAGTCACATTAATCTACAAAGATTGTAAACTGATAATTGTTTCTGGACTTAAATTTTTTTTTTTCGTCCTTCTGGAACTTTGTCAGGCTGTGGTTCAAAAATAATATCAACATACCACATGCACCACATTTTTTTTGTTTTTCGTGTTCTTTCCACTTTTCTGTCCACCTGTGAAAGTACGGTGTTTTACTTTTATACTTCATCAAATGATTGAAGAATATTTGTAAGTTAAAAAAAAACAAAAAAAACGATATTTCTTTTCCAGTGATCGCGTTTTTTGTTGTCCAAGTATGTGATCATTACGTCTTTCTAAAACTGATCTATTCATTTTTATTTGTTGTGCCTGTTTCGCTCTACAATTGATAAGGAAAGTACAGTTGTGACTTGATGCTGTATTCGAAAGCCGCTGTGGCTTTTTAGATCAGTTTCCTTCTGTTGTGCCGATCACTTTTCCTGAAACTGAAAGAGTTTTCTTTTTTGTTAAGTTCTTTCACGTTCAGCATTTTCAACCCGCCATATTGATTGTTACACCCATTATTTGTCTTTTTATTGTACCAAATGCTTTTCTGTTGCAGCGTTTTCTTTGCCAAACAAATTTGCATAAAATCGTGCTGGTTTTATTTAATACGTTTTCAGGAATACCAATAGTTTGCAAAGCAAAACCCAGCTGGTTCACATAAAATTCTGTATCGGAACATTTTTACCTTGAAAAGTAACATCTCTCATCAGTTTCACTTTTCTGAATACTGTTGGTGATTGCAGTCAGACATGCGTTCAAACCATCAGACCTTGGACATCTATTTTTCCTCCTTGCAAAAATGTTGTGACTTTTACTATTATCTATACACTCCATCTTCTATCCAAGAATACGTTGTTTAATTAGAAAATAGAAACATACACAAACGAACAGAAAGTAGAAGCATTTATGTGTTATATGGGTGTGAGCACACATATACTTTTTGACGCAACTCCTAAAAAGCATATGGGTACGTGCACACTCGGATTGCACAAAATATTCACGAAATTTACTATAAACGAAGTATGGGTGTTTGCATATCCAAATCATTCAGTAATGAATAATCACTGTATCGGTGTGTGCACATCCCCATTACACAAAAAACCATCAATTTTCCTATAAAAGAAATATGTGTGTCTGCATATCCACATAACTCAGAAATGAATAATCACTATATGGGTGTGAGTCACCCACATTATACAAAAAAAAAATCATCGCAATTTTCCTCTAAAAGACGTATAGGTGTCTTCATATCCACATCATTCAGAAATGAACAATCATTACGAGTTGTATTACAGATGGCGTGGTTGCATGCATACCAAGATGGCAAGAGACGCAATGTTTTGGCCTCACACAGGAAAGGTGACATCATTTCATCAATAAAGACACTCCGATTCTCTGTCATGCAATATTTAAAAATAAGAACTAAGAACTCCTCTGCATCTTTTTTTTTTATAATGTCATGTTGTACAAAACGTTTTGAATTAAATTCTTCCTTTCATAAGACGCTGAATCTTCTCACTGTCCCCGAATAATCAGTTGATTTATCTGGACTTTTTTAATGCTGGGGACACACACACACACACACACACGCACATACCCACACCCACACCCACCCACACACACACACACACACACACACACACACACACAAACACACACATACCACACCACACCACACCACACTGCACACACACACACACACACACACAAACACACAAAACTCAACACAACACACACCACACACACACACACACACACACACACACACACACACACACACACATACATTACACATACAAACACACATACACACTACACCCACAAACATATCCCCCCCCACCCCACCCGCACACACACACCCTCCACCCCCCCCCCCCACCCCCACCCCCCTCCCCAAGCACACTTACGATCATACGGGTCCGTGTGACGATCAGTCAGGTCCACAGGCTGCCACGACCTGACGCCACTGGCATACTGCCCTTTGTTCAGCCCCACGGCCAGGTTAGTGGACAGGAGGGGCGAGTCCTCGTGCACCACCACACTGCCGCTTAGCACGTGCCGGTTGCTCGTGCTCCTGTACTCGGCCACCAGACGACCCTGGGGCAGCGTGACGTCATAGGTGTCCAGGGAACACGTGACCACCTGGCTGGCGCCGGCGTTGTTGGTGGCTCGCACGGTGAAGAAGACAGGCTGGCCGGAGAATGGCTGCCCCGAGGGCTCCAGCAGTGGCTGCGCACGCGCACAAACACACACACACACACACACACACACACACAACGTGGATGGCGGGTGACTCTGTGTGTGTGTGGGTGATGGGGGGGGGAGGGTCGGGGGGGGGGGGGGTTGGGGGGTGAGGGGGGTTAGTGACGCTGAGGATGACAGCGACTGTTATGACGTGTAAGATGTAGAGGAAAGGTTTCACGCGGTCATGAAGAGAGAGAGAGAGAGAGAGAGAGAGAGAGAGAGAGGAGAGAGAGAGAGAGAGGGGGGGGGGGGCGAAAGAGAGAGAGAGAGAGAGAGAGAGAGTGTGTGTGTGTGTGTGTGTGTGTGTGTGTGTGTGTGTGTGAGAGAGAGAGAGAGAGAGAGAGAGAGAGAGAGAAATTGTTAAATGGCCTATGAAAGAGTAACCTGTAGGCTAGTCTAAAATGCTATTCTTTACTATAATACTTTCAAACAGTATGAGATTTAGTGTCAATGGAAACGGTTTCAATTATAATTACAACAACGACCGCGCGCACGCACTCACACACACACACACACGTACGCACGCATGATGCACGCACGCACGCACACACACACACACATTTATATACACACACACACACAACACACACACACACACACACACACACACACACACACACACACAGAGTGTACCTGGCGTAGGATGGTGGATGGTCCCCCCATCTCTGTGGTCAGCAGGTCGGCCAGACCCGGACTGGTGCCGACCAACAGCAACAGTGTGGGCTGACTCTTGTCGTCACTGACCGCCACCTCCACCTCCACAGAGGGCTCCGTGTAGTCCAGGCCGGCCAGCTGTCTGACCACACAGCGGTCAGTGCCCAGGGAACGTCGGCCAACGGCCTGTCACGGGAACCAGGCACCACAGAAACGGTGGTATCACGTTGGAAAAATAATAAACAATAGAAGCAAAATCTCACACTGGAAAACAACAAACAATAGCAGTATAATCTCACACTGGAAAACGACAAATAATAGTAGCATAATCTCACATTGGAAAACAACAAACAATAGAAGTATAATCTCACACTGGAAAACAATAAACAATAGTAGTAATTGACGTGGCTGCAAAAAGTTCAGACTACACACCACAAATGGAAAACTATCACAACATCTAACTTTTCACTTTTAAGCGATATTGAGAAATATGGACCAGAAATACTTTCTTCCTTCTGTAAATCAAATGTATTTTGGACAGAGGTATTTATGACGTACAAACAATTTTTCTACAAAGTTAACTGTGAGACTTTTTTATGAACTCCTTGCGGAACCAGTCTTTTATACAAACAGAATACAAGTTGGGAAAAAGTCTATTTTGGGAAAAGCATGGATCAACAAGGGCATATATTGTATTGCTCATTTTTTGCTTGACAATGGCCAGTTTATTTCTTACGAACAATTTAAACAAAAGTATGATGTAAACATTAATTTTGTCACTTTTTCTGGTTTTAAAGCAGCTATAATTGAATATATACAAAAAACAAAAATCAAAGTTGAAAATACTAATAAATGTTTAAATATGCATGTGTGTTACAAAAAGTTAACGTCAGTTTGCAAAGGGTCAAGATTATATTATGACATTTTTATAGATAATCATACACACCCGAAAATCTGTACGAACTGGGTTTTAAACTGACGTTGAAAATGACTGGAAAAACTGTTTTCTTTATCTGAGTAAAATTTCTGATATAAAAATGAAATGGTTACAGTTACGAATAATACACAGAAGTCTTGGTACTAATGTTGTGCTGAAAAAATGGGTATATTGAACAGCGATGTTTGTACTTTCTGTACCTCTGTTAAGGACAGTATCACACATATGTTTTGGTATTGTACAGTCATACAACGTTTTTGGGAAACGCTGGTGGTTTTTGATGAATGGAAAATGTATGTGTACATTTAATTTGCAGATAACAGAACCATTAGCCATAGTTGGATTTGATAAAGATGTACATATAGACCATGTATTTTATTTTATTGTATTATTTGCAAAACACTATTTACATCAGT
>CM065718.1:51493923-51501423 GCA_033310375.1 Conus canariensis | reverse complement strand
GAGAGGGGCTTTTGAGTTCATGTGTTTTTTTTTTTAGCATGCGAGTGTGTTAGCATGCCCGACAGCGTTTACTCTTTGAAAATAACAGGCATATTCATGAAAAGAATCATCTTGATGTAAAGATCTCTCTCTGAAAGAAACAAGCACCAGTCCTCTTGCTCTCTGCTCCCTTCTCTTCCACCTACTCCTCACACTCAAACGAGACAGAAGGCCGAAGACGAGTCTCAAACAAATGACAAGTGAAAACGATGAATACCAGTCTCACAAGCCCAGGTTTGAACCAGCAGTCTGTATACAATTTTTAACCGTCACCTCGGCTCGAATGCCTGACAGGCACGTGATAACAAGTTTGTGGGGAAAGCACAGTCTGTCCTGGAAATTGCTGCCCAGGAGACATGATGCAGTGTTGGTCATCGTTGGATCATTGATTGCTTCGATGTAAAGTATGACTTGAGCTTGGGTTTATCATACCAGCAGATATACATAAGCCCAGATATCCTAATAAAAAAAAAGTAACGGCAGTCCTGAAAACTTTAAAAAGTTTATTTGTATTTACTAGTGGTTTTCAGTTGTTGATCACTCCACACACCCCTCCCGCCCTCCCGGTGATTAACAGCTCTGAAGTGTTTGTTCATGTATATGCGATCATTACATAATTGTGAAAAAACATAACTTAGAATTAAAAGAAAGAAGATTATTTGTGACATGTAAAAGTAAAGAACAGAAATTTTGATCGAATTTTAAACAAAAGATAGATAACACACAAAAAACCATGAAACAGAGAGACCCACGATAGAAATACAGGAGTACCAAACTGAACTTCCTAAGGAGCGAGTATGGTCAGTGAGACCCACGAACTCAAGATAAAGGCATGCCGCTAACTGCTTCTCTAACAAGTGCGAGTCTGCGAGACTCACAAACTATGAATAGGACACGCCGTTGTTCTTACTGCCTCTTTTACAAATGTGTGTCTCTGAGATCTTGAAGCACGAATCAGTGGGTATGCGACGAAGCAGTCGAAGGTTAGAGTGAAATCGTCAAGAAACAGCGTTTAAAATCATTTTTAAAAAATCATCAAGAAATCTGACCTGCATTCACCCGTATTGATGCCTTTTAAGTGACGTCAGGCGTAGTTTCTCACAATACTGAGCAACTGATTCTATCGATTTTCCTACCCCCCCCCCCCCCCACTCATTACCTCTCCCCCTCCATTTCCTCCCCTTTCCCCCTGCCTCTTGCCCACCTTTTGTCAACCATTGAATCATCGCACGTACTCAAGTCAGGCCGGCTGCTTCTGATACGTATTCAGCACACACACACACACACACACACACACACACACACACACACACACACACACACACACACACAGAATCATACACACCCGCACACCAACACACACACACACTCACACCACACACACACACACACACACACACACACACACACACACACACACACACACACACATACATACATACACACACACACACAATCTGATGGAAACCATTCGCCGTAAAACAGAGTGAATTTAGTTTGTCCGGTTGTGTGGATCCCTACTGTTCAAAACTAACCGGACTGTCCTCGAAACTGCTGAAGCGGGGCGGGGTGGTGTCCGGCTCTTTCTGCCCTTCGCTCAGCACACGTTTGGTGATGGAGGGCGTCTCGTAGTAGAAGATGTTGGCCCTGAACAGGGTCTTGCGGATGGTCTCGAACAGCAGGTTGATCTCCAGGGTCACCAGGGCGGCCAGACTCAGGGACAGGGGCTTCAGTTCCATGTCCATGGTCAACCTGGAGAAGACGTGCCGATATGAGAATGGTGATGTTGCTCGTGTTGCTGATGTGTCTTACCTCTCTGTCTGTCTCTTTTGTTTATGAGGATGAGTGTTTGTATACTGTTTCTTTCTTTTCTTTTTGATGTCTCGTCTTCTATGCCCCCCCCCCCTCCCCCCGCCTTCACCCTCCACAGTGACATTATTCCCATGCCATTCATAATGGGCATTCCATACACAGACACACCTTTCACCTGTCCTGTCGTTTCCCAAGCCACTCATCGTCATCACTCCATACACACTCACGCCTTTTGTCTGTCCTGTCGTTTCCCATGCCACTTATTGTCACCACTCCTTACACAGACACACCTTTCATCTGTCCTGTCGTTTCCCAAGCCACTCATTGTCATCACTCGACATACAAACACACCTTTCACCTTTCCTGTCGTTTCCCATGCCACATATTGTCACCATTCCTTACACAGACACACATTTCACCTTTCCTGTCGTTTCCCATGCCACATATTGTCACCATTCCTTACACAGACACACCTTTCATCTGTCCCGTCGTTTTCCATGCCACTTACTGTCACCACACCTTACACAGACACACCTTTCACCTGTCCTGTCGTTTCCCATGCCACATATTGTCACCACACCTTACACAGACACACCTTTCACCTGTCCCGTCGTTTTCCATGCCACTTATTGTCACCACACCTTACACAGACACACCTTTCACTTGTCCTGTCGTTTCCCACGCAATTAATAGCAGCCACTATATATACAGACACACATTTCACCTGTCCTGTCGTTTCCCATGGAATTAATAGCAGCCACTATATATACAGACACACATTTCACCTGTCCTGTCGTTTCCCATGGAATTAATAGCAGCCACTATATATACAGACACACATTTCACCTGTCCTGTCGTTTCCCATGGAATTAATAGCAGCCACTATATATACAGACACACATTTCACCTGTCCTGTCGTTTCCCATGCCATTCATAGGGGCCATTCCATTCGCAGACATACCTTTCATTTGTCCTATCGTTTCCCACATCACTCATAATGACCTCTGTGCTCGCGTTAGTGTGTTAGTACGTGCGTGCGTGCGTGCGTTTGTGTGTGTGTGAGTGTGTGTGTGTGTGTGTGTGTGTGTGTGTGTGTATGTGTGTGTGTGTGTGTGTGTGTGTGTGTGTGTGTGTGTGTGTGTGTGTGTGTGTGTTAATCTAATGTCTATTCACGTTAGACCAAAACGAGAAAGAAAAAAAAATGTGTGTGCTGCGGAGTAATTGGGGTGGGGGGGGGGGTGGGGGGATCAAATGACAAGTGGTAATACGTATCAGAAAGGAAGAAGTAAATATCAAACTAATGTAATATTCATAATGTTAAGAAACCATAACCCCATCACAGGCATTAAGCGATGGGGCTCCATGTTAGAGCTAATGTAATATCACCAAGTAAAACTGAGTTCTTAAAAACTTCATCTAAGGAAGACTCAGTGACAGCAGGTGAAAATAATTTCAAATGCCGTCAGTGGAAAAGTATATGATCATTTGCTACTTTTTGTTGTCAGAAATGCTGATAAACATTTTTCAAGAACTTTGGTTAAAACACATTATGTTTAAATCTACAAATCAACGAAGCTCTTGATCTGACGTTCTGTAATTTGTGACCATAATGAGATTTTAAATGCTGTCAAACATCAGGTAATACGTTTCTGCATGAATAGTTGAAACATAGCTAGAATCTTCTTGCTTTTGTTTTCTTAACTGAAGTGTTTCCAGTAAAGTCTTAAAACAAGATTACATCCACGCATCCGAAGCAATACAAGCTGCATACCAAAAAATCAATGCGCCAAGGCCTTGCTTAAGGAGTCGAGTGTTTGTAGACTGGCGCAACTGGATTCTTTTGAGAATCTTTATTGTGTCTGAAACTTGATTCTCCTCATTTTCTTTCATAAGGCCATCAAGGTACAAGCCAGGTGATTCCAAGCAGATAGATTAAAATCAAAGGAATGTGTTTGTTTTGTGCTGTTGGGGCTGGCGCAAAGATAGGATCACGGGTGAGTGCAAAGGCCTGAAATGTGTGTCAACTAAGGGGAAGGTCATGTATTTGAAGATTGTTTGCGATTTCATCGATGAAGATGCCCCCAAACAAGGGAAATAATTGGTGGGTAAATTGTTCTTTTGATCAATTATAAGTCTTATATTAAATGCTGGCTCAAATTTATGGTAGGCCTCAAAACGCTTTCATGGATTATATAGTATTTTAGAGCAAAATCCTAATTATGACTTGTGGCCACTACGCATTTTAGTTCAGTACAACTTGACGCGGTCCAGTGACTCACTCCAGGTCCAGGGGAAATTTGGAGAAGGTGATGGCGGCTTCGGAGGGCAGGGCCACCTCACAGATGTAGCCCGTAAGCCTCAGCTCGCCCAGCAGGAGGGCACCGACCGACAGGGACCCGTCCACCCTCAGGGACACGAAGGGCTTCAGCTGCCCGCTGACCTGCATCTCCATCACCTTGGCCCCCACCTCCGCCCCCATGCCTGACGTCATGCCGGCCGAAAACTCTTGAGGACAAAAAGGAAACGAGAAGAGGGTAGGTGGCAGGACATTAGGGGACGGAGGATGGGAGGAACAGGGAGGGAGGGAGGAAGGGAGGTTAAGGAGGAGGATGGAAGGGAGGGGGAGGAGGGACGGAGGGAGAGAGAGAGAGAGGGGGGGGGGGAGAAAGAGCAAGAGAGACAGAGAGAGAGAGAGAGAGAGAGACAGACAGACAGACAGACAGAGAATAGAATAGGTTAGAGAGAGAAAGAAGGAAGGATGAAGGGAGTGAGAGAAGGGGAGCGAGAGGGGGGGGAGAGAGAGAGAGAGAGAGAGAGAGAGAGGGGGGGGGGGGGAGAGGGAGAGAGAATATAGCCTCTGAAAGATACTGCAAAAGAGAGAAATATAGAAATATGCAAACACACACACACACACACACACACACACACACACACACACACACACATGTACACGCATACACACACACACTCTCTCTCTCATACACGCACGCACACACACACACACACACACACACACACACACACACACACACACACACATACACACACACACACACATACACACAGATAGATAAACAGACAGACAGACACTCTGACAGAGAGACAGACACACGGAGAGACAGACAGACAGAGACAGACAGACAGACAGACAGACAGACAGAGATAGAGAGAGACAGAGACTGAGAGAGACAGAGAGACAGAGAGAGAGAGAGAGAGGGGGGGAGGGTAAAAAGAAAAAGACAAGAGATTTTGGCTTAAAAAAAAAAAAAAAAAAGAAGATGAAAGGTACGGAGACAAAAAAGAGGACGGAGGCAGATAAAGAGAAGACAGAGAAATAAAAAAGAGACGAACACAAACACAAACGATCCAACCGGCATGGAGATACGCACTGAAGGTCATGGGTACAATGCCTCCCACCAGGAAGAACTGCTGGTAGGTGAAGAAGTTGACATACTGACGGGGGACGCTGAAGTCCCCTCGGATGGACAGGTCGAAGGACTTGAACAGATCCTCCCCTTCCCCTCCTGTGATGCTGCTCATGATGTCCGAGTACTGCCACAAAGGGTCACCACGATCGGGGTTAACTCGGTTCAATGAGGCATAAGAAAAAAAAAAAGGGGGGGGGGAGGGAATCTTGCTACCAAAACATTAAAACAGCTAAACATTTTACAAGTAATACATGCACTCCTTTACACACACACACACACACACACACACACACACACACACACACACACACACATACGCTTGCGCGCGCATATACATACACACACGCGCACGCGCGCGCACAAACACAAGCGCACACACACACACACACACACACACACACACACACACACGCACGCACGCACGCACGCACACACACATACAACCACGTGCACACACACACACACACAACACACACACACACACACACACACACACACACACACACACACAACCTTCCCTTGTATTTCCATGTCTCCCTTTATTTCCTTTTCCCCGATGCCTTTGATCATTATTTTTGGTGATCCACTCCCTGCATGTTGCTTCATGTTTTTGTTCTGTTATTTCACTGATCTTGATGCTTTCCTTTGCTATGTTCACCGTTTCTGAACTTTCCCTTTTTCTGCCAGTCTTCAACTGGTGCTGCACTGACATTACAGCCTGGTCTCCCACGTCCTCAAGCATGGCCACTCACTTTCCTTTACCCCCACTTTGTAAACTCTTCGATGATGGACCTGGAGGGCGGCTTCAGCTTTGCTTGGCATCGGTAGAGCGCGACATTAGTGAGATCAGGTTGGACACCGAGCCATTTCCTAGTGCATTTGCTGACTCTTGCCTCCATTGACTCCACTGTGCTGATGCTTACATCGTATATCGGTAGAGACTACAGACGTTTTGAGTTCAGCATGAACTGCGGGCACCTGGTAAATTTATTTGCCCGGCGGCAGTTGTTTCACGTTACCTTACTACCTGCTGGCTTTCTTCTGGCATTTGCTTGGATTCGTTTCCCCCTTTGTGTCTTTTCCAAGGAGTTATAACACTCTCCAAGGCTCTTGACTGGCGCTTCTGTCTCTGCTTGAATACCTTGGTTGGCGTCAGTCAACAGACCTATTTCAACTACTTCTTCCTGCACTGAGAGGCTCCATGATTTTTTTCTTTGGTCTGATAAGCATTTTGAATGACTCCACTAACTCGTGTAACTGCTTCAGTACTCTGTGTGTTCCGTCTCACTTGGTGGAAAGGATGTGATTCCACGCATGAAGGCTTTCAGAGGGTGGGTGTCGGAGATGAGGCATTGGATGTTTGCATCCAAGGTCTGCAGGACCTATTTTGCTCATTGCAGTTTTTACGATGACCTCCGCTGCCAACACAAACAGTAATGGAGAAACCGCACAGCCCCTTGCTATGTCAGCTTCTGTACTGATCCAAAATGCCGTGAGTTCCTTTGAGCTGAACCTCGCTGGTAACCAGGAAATACTTTTTCAGGATTTCTTGGATGCTCTGAGGACATATCTCGAGTGCCAGTTGAATCGTCCTGTATGGGACTGGTCCATATGCATTGGACAAATCGAGCCATACTACTTCGAGATCTTTTTTTTAAAACCGCATTAGCTCTTTGGACTGCTTCTCAAAACATCGTGGAATGTTCAGTACAGCCAGTCACCTTCGGTATGCCCCCTTTCTGGATGGACATAGCCAAGCGCTCATTTTCTGTGAGGTACTGAAACTGAGTCACCCTTGCTGCCGTGACACATGTCTTCCCTTTAACGTTCAGAAGTGATACTGATCGTTGTCTGAACTAGCTGATGTCACTCAAGTTGTGCTCTTTAAGAATGTGCGCTCCTTCAATTATCATCTAATGGTTGCTGGTCATCAAGTTCTTCCGTGCTAATTTTCTCAGGTTTTTTTTTTTTTTTGGTTTTTTTTTTTGCACATTGGGACATTTCTTATAAAGCGGATAAGATAACTCACCTAGTTATACAAGTGTTACGCCATGAAAAATCATTTATGAGTTAGTCATTCACCACTTTATATAACATGTCAGTCATAAACTAGTTACTCGCCAAGTTATTCAACAAATGTTAAGCTATGACCAAATAAAATCCTGTTTGAGTTAGTCCTTCATCAAGTTATTCCACGAACTATTCATTAACTAGTAACTCG
>CM065718.1:51486423-51488923 GCA_033310375.1 Conus canariensis | reverse complement strand
CGGGTATATATTTTCTAGTTTTGCATTGCGTTTTAGCTCAAAACGTCTTTGAGCTTGTTTATTTGGTAATGGGGCTGACTAGTATCTTACTGTAGCCTCATACTAATTTTCCAGACACTGAATCGCCTTTACCGCCAGTAATGGGGCTGTAAACATTCATAATCATTATGTTGCTTTCAATATCACCGTACACCACATAAGACATATTTAAAGAAAATGGGAGATTATATGATCACTGCGGTCAATTAGATTAAATGCAAGATAAGTCAAAAGAAAGAAAAAAGAAAGATCAGGAAGGAAGAAGAAAGGAATTATCAAATTCAATCAGTAGCGAAATCATAAGAGTGACGCCATTGCACCCTGACTGCCATCATTTGACGTACAAGTTGCTAGCCTGACGTCTCCTTCGCTTTCTTGTGCAGTGACTGCTGGGGTAATACACGGTGACGCCACCGGGGATGACGTCATAGGTAAAGCAGGTCGTGACCTCACTCGTCTCGGCGTCCAGTGTGCAAAGTTCAAGAGAGGCGTTCAGTGTGTATCCGCTGGCGTGGCTACCCACGACGTAGCTGAACTTGATGGCACTCCCCACTTCCTCCTCTTGTTGAACATCTGATATGGAGACAATGTGAACACAACTTGTTTTGGTTTCTCAGAAAACAGTCAGCCGTCCATAAATGCACAGTGAAGAGAGAGAGAGAGAGAGAGAGAGAGAGAGAGAGAGAGGGAGAGAGAGAGAGTAAAGTGTTCACCTGTCATGAGAGGCATGTGAACATATATTTGGCTGACCCCTCCATCACATATTATCAACCTGACCCCTCCATCGCACATTGATCTCCCTGACCCCTACATCACACATTGATCTGCCTGACCCCTACATCACACATTGCACACATCTGCCTAACCCCTCCATCACACATTGCCCACACCTGTCTGACCCTCTCCATCACACATTGCCCACATCTGTCTGACCCCTCCATCACACATTGCCCACATCTGTCTGACCCCTCCATCACACATTGCCCACATCTGTCTGATCTCTCAATCACACATTGACCATATCAATCTAACCCCTCCATCACACATTGCCCACATATGCCTGACCCTTCAATCACACATTGCACACATCTGTCTGACCCCTCAATCACACATTGCCCACATCTGTCTGACCCCTCCATCACACATTGCCCATATCTGTCTGACCCCTCCATCACACATTGCCCACATCTGTCTGATCTCTCAATCACACATTGCACACATCTGTCTGATCCTCAATCACACATTGCCCACATCTGTCTGACCCCTCCATCACACATAGCCCACATCTGCCTAACCCTTCAATCACACATTGCACATATCTGTCTGAACCCCCCCCCCCCCCCCCCGTCACACATTGCGCACATCTGTCTGACCCCTCAATCACACATTCAACAAATCTGTCTGACCCCTCCATTACACTTGCCCACATCTGCCTGACCCCTCTATCACATATTGTAAACATCTGCCTGACCCCTCCACCACATATTGCCCACATCTGTCTGACCCCTCAATCACACATTGCACACATCTGTCTGACCCCCTCAATCACACATTGCACACATCTGTCTGACCCCTCCATCACACATTGCACACATCTGTCTGACCCCTCCATCACACATTGCACACATCTGTCTGACCCCCTCCATCACACATTGCACACATCTGTCTGCCCCTCCATCACATATTGCACACATCTGTCTGATCCCTCCATCATACATTGTACACATCTGCCTGCCCCCACCATCACACATTAAACACATCTGCCCCCTCCATCATACATTTCCCACATCTGTCTGACCCCTCCATCACACATTGCCCACATCTGTCTGACCCCTCCATCACATATTGTACACATCTGCCTGACCCTCTCCGTCACGCATTGCCCACATCTGCCTGACCCCTTCGTCACATATTGTACACATCTGCCTGACCCCTCCATCACATATTGTACACATCTGCCTAACCCCTCCATCACATATTGTACACATCTGATCCCTCCATCACATATTGTACACATCTGATCCCTCCATCACATATTGTACACATCTGCCTGACTCCTTCATCACATATTGTACACATCTGATCCCTCCATCACATATTGTACACATCTGCCTGAACCCTTCATTACATATTGTACACATCTGCCTGACCCCTTCATCACATATTGTACACATCTGCCTGACCCCTTCATCACATATTGTACACATCTGCCTGACCCCTCCATCACATATTGTACACATCTGCCTGACCCCTTCATCACATATTGTACACATCTGCCTCACCCCTCCATCACATATTGTACACATCTGCCTGACCCCTCCATCACATATTGTACACATCTGCCTGACCCCTCCAACACATATTGTACACATCTGCCTGACCCCTCCATCACAAATTGTACACATCTGCCTGACCCCTCCATCACATATTGTACACATCTGATCCCTCCATCACATATTGT
>CM065718.1:51476423-51481423 GCA_033310375.1 Conus canariensis | reverse complement strand
TGTTTTTCCCCCACTATTAGATTGTTCGTCTGTGTATTTGTCTGACTTTATTCAAGTTTAAAAGGCTGTGCCAGTCTTGAATAAAAGTTACTCTGTGTTAGGTTTTCTTATGGGAGCAAAAAATACCAACTTGTTTACTGTTTAAATTATAATAGACTAATAAATTCCAAGGATAAGTAACCGAGCACCCTTCCAGCAACTTAAGAGCAGCTTGGTGTTGCAATGACTGCAAGAAATATTCAATTATAAACAAAGCTTGGTCTTATGTCTTAGATTGAAGAAACAGGGGGAGATAAGCATTCATATCTGCAGTGGTAGATAATTCTGCCTAACCAACAGTATGTGTTTGAGAGGGTGAATAGGGAATAATAAATGCTTCTCAAAATGAGCCTTCAGCAAGCTTATAGTCTCCAAGGGGGAGACAATCTCCAATGGGGAGGAAACTCACTAACATATAACTCCTGGTCAGATACCAGTATTTCGAAACCTGATTGTTTCTTCTCAGTGACCGCGGAAGGTGGTAACCTGACTCCTCTGCCTTTTCGGTTTTCAGAAGAATGCTATCCCAGAAAAAGGCTGGTGTGCAATACCGTAGTATGTATGTTGAGTTTTCCAAAACCCAACCAAAGGTGCCACCTAAGAAGCAAAAGAAATCATGAAAGAGCAAAACAAGCATACATACATACATATATGTAAGTATATATATATATATATATATATATATATATATATATATATATATGAACAATTCAGTAGTGTGGGAAAAGCAAGTGCAGGTTAACAATTCTTCCATCATTATATAAATGACTTAGCAAAGATTTGAATAAACGAGGAAAAAAGAAAAAAAGGGGGGGGGAGAAAATGAGAACATAAGATTAAGAAAACATAAATACTAAACTCTTCACTGGCAGCATATGGGGACCATCGCAATTCCTCTTGAAGACATCTTTTCATACCGCCTGCTCCTAGGCCTATCGTCCGCTGGATCGGACTCATCAGGGAGACACGGCTGATTGTGTCTGTGCTCCCTTGGCGTCAAATAGAAATACACAGTGTGTGTGTGTGTGTGTGTGTGTGTGTGTGTGTGTGTGTGTGTGGTGTGTGTGTGTGTGTGTGTGTGCGCGCCAAACGCTTTGCGGTACAAAGTTTTATACCAGACATCTTTTTTTTTTCTGTCCCAACCTCTGCGCCACCTCAGAGGCAGTGCACAGCCCAGTCGGCCCCGCCGCAGCCCCGGCACCGGCAATCCACAGGGAGCAGTCAATGTCCAGTCGTCAAGAGGCAACCCACCGGAGGAGACACTGCACTGCTGCCGAGTCACTTCGGTGGTGTTCAGTGGCGCCTGTTCTGATCTAACATACGCAGGACACCACCTACTAAGCCCCTACTGACGACAATAATTGCTTAGTCGCGGAGCCGGCGTGAGTGAGCTCTCCCTCCGGAGGGCGCCACCACGTCCGTCCATCGACAGCCCCCATGGACTCGCCGATACCGGTGACCCCGACGGAACCAAACCAAGACCACAGACGTGGAGAGGACATCGAAACTGAGGTCACCATGAGAGCAGGGCATGAAGGGCCACAGAATTTGAGACTTTCTTTTATGTTGATCGATGAGAATGAAGATTATTAAGATGATGCTACGGATTTCCATTTCGGTCTGAGACTACATGACAGGGCTGTACTCTACGCTTCCTTTCATAATATATCCCGGCGTCAACCAGGCCCGAGAGATACAGGCACCTGCAGTGTTGGTCAGGAAATTCGAGCAACACTCTCAGAAACGCATCCATTAAGTGGATGAAACTCGACTGTGTGGTCCCAGTCTTCCCAACTGAGTCCGCAGCAAACTCAACTCTGGGTAGGAGCCAGTCGGGGCAGAAAAACCCACATGACTCTGATGGGATTCGAACCCACGACCTCCCAGCCGGGAGTCCGCGACGCTAACCACTTCGCCACGGCGGCTGGTGACATCTTTTGTTTGTGTCATTGAAGTTTTTGTTGTTGTTGTTGTTGTTGCCCAGTATGATTCGTCACAAAGAGTTCCTCTTTGTGTAAAGGGTAACTGACCTCTGTGACCCTGTTTCAGTCCTACCACAGACTTCAATCTTCACCAACCTGTGTCTCCTGTGGGTACAACGCACTGTCTCCACGTGAACAGCTCTGAAAACATAATACATGAATGAATAAAAAACACAATGTGCAAGAGTTTTGAACTTTCAATATCACAAGGGTGGATCTCTCTCTCTCTCTCTCTCTCTCTCTCTCTCTCTCTCTCTCTCTCTCTCTCTCTCTCTCTCTCTCTCTCTCAAATGCTCAGTGGGCATCCGTCATGGTTAAATCAGTACTGAATGCTGAGTGATCATAATTGTCAGGCGTCGGTTGTCTACTCTTTTTGGCTCATACTCTGTGTGTGTGTGTGTGTGTGTGTGTGTGTGTGTGTGTGTGTGTGTGTGTGTGTGTGTGTGTGTGTGTGCGTGCGCGCGCGCGTGTGTGTGCGTGTGAGTGCACTTTAATCGCTTTCTTCCGTAAGTCATACTGATCGTGCTAGTACCCCCTTAGACCCATGTGGGTCATCCCCTCCCCCCGCCCCCTAACTCCCCGATTTTTGACTCTCGATTCTGGCACTGGTGTGTAAGTGTAAGCGGTTCGAAGGCCAGTACCCGTACTCCCCTACGTGACCTATTATTACCTGCCAGGCGGGTCAAGGTGGGCTTTGGTGTTTTTGAGATAGATCCGCAGTATACATACATACAAAAAGAAGAATTAAAGTCCACGTCATTGTTTTCCACATGAAGTCACATATCCAGACACAGTCCGTGTCAATCATCCATGGCTAAACCAGCACCGCATCCTTGGTTACTGGATCAACGATGTACCATTAAATGCTGAGTGCTCTTCCTCCATGGCTAAATCAGAGCTGTATGCTTGGTTACTGAATGCGCTATGACATGCTGAGTGGTCCTCCTCCATGACTAAATCAGTGCTGTATGCTTGGTTACTGAACGCACTAGGCTATGCTGAGTGGTCCTCCTCCATGGCTAAATCAGTGCTGTGTGCTTGGTTACTGAATGCACTAGGCTATGTTGAGTGGTTATCCTCCATGGCTAAATCATTGCTGTATGCTTGGTTACTGGATTAGTGATGCACTATTGATTAAAAAGTTTCTGAATCAGAAGAAAATGACAGGGGACAAAGGGATAAATGAAAACACGCGGAGAAGACTGAAAATGAGAACAAAAAACAAACAAAAAAAAAACCGGAACAGGGACACGCGTGGGCAGAGCAGAGCAGGGTTGACAGAAAGAGAGTTAGAACGGGAGACTGAGAAATGAGAAGACAAGAAAAAAAGGAAAAGAAAGAGGACAGACAAAGAGACCCAGGGATTTGAAAGAAAACGCCCAAAGCGTACTCATCATTGAAAAGTTTGAATCAGATCAGATAGAGAGAAGCAACGAGTTCTTCTGACAGGGAGATAAGAGCCTGCGAGAGGGGCAGAGAGACAGACGGGGAAGAACTCACCACTTAAGTAGGACAGGGCGGTAGCATCGCAGCCAAGCTGAGGAATCTTGGTTCCTTCCATGACAGTGACTGCCAGCTGGCACTCTCCGCCAGTTCCGTCAAAGCACAGCTTCACTGTCACGTCCACCACAAAGTGCTCCTCCTCCTTCCCGATCACGTATCTGACAGCAGTGGAACATCACCACGTCACGTCAGTTCACTCACTACCTGACGGCGATGTACCAAATCAAATCACGAAAGAGACAACATTTCACTCATCAAACCAAGCCATTCATCTGAATTCAGCACGTCGGTTCCCATGTCTTACAACATAAACCATTAACACTTCGAATCAAATCAACTCTTTTACTATGTGGAGGGAAATGTTTCCAAGGATAACAAGAAAGGAGAATTCCAGAGACTCAAGTTCGAGTGACATCTTGCGCTGGTTTATCGTTAAACGAGTTGCAGACGCCCAAAAGAGTTGGGAGGGGGAGGGGACGGGAGGAGGAGGGGGGGGGGGGGGCGTGGATACGTCATTGGCCGACAGTGCTTATAGGGAAGTTTCTGGTATATTTGCAACATCTACCATTCCATTTTTAGTGGTACGATTAGGTACCGTAAACAATCATCCGATTCTAAAAAGTGTACCTGGCCGATTACACACAATATCAACTGTATTACTTCTTTGTCTTGATTTTCGTATACACTTGTTTTCCTCTATTGTTGCTTAGTCAATCTGTGGGAGATTGCATCTCCCAGGAGATTCAAGTAATGGCTGTTCTGCACAATTCTTAGCTGCTACCAGCACTTACGTGACTGACAATACTTGAGTTATTAAACAGTAAAACTGACCACTTTGACTGTTGACACCTATTGATCTCCCTTGTATCCTCATATGGATCCAAAAACATAGGCTCAACGACTACCCCCTCTATTTATACTGTTTATTTAATTATTGTAGTTCTCCAGCAACTTGTTCCCTTACAACACTTTTTTTTTTCGTTTTCCTTCTCTACCCTTCGCTGGCTACTTTGTGCTGCTGGATTCCGTTTTTGAACCCTTGGTGATGAGAATACCACAGAATTGTAGACTGTGGTGTATCTCTACTTGATGCCAAGGGAGCACAGGCACGATCAGCCGTGCCTCCCTGACGAGTCCGATTCAGTGGACGAAAGGTCTCGGAGCAGGCGATATGAACGGGTTTTTCTTCCAGATGGATTACGATGGTCCCTATATACTGATAGTGAAGGATTTTATATTCATGACATATATTTCCTGATTTTTTTTCAATCTTCGTTCCTTCCTCGGATATTACAATGAATACAGGCCCGATTTTTAAAACGTCAATTTAAAAATGACAATAAATTTTCAGCTGTTATGTGCGGTAACTTTATTCTGGAATGTTAGCTTGCTGTCTTCTCTTAGCTGGCTTTCAAAAAGAAATGATAAAAATAAGAGAAAATAAACTGCATCCCCGTAGAAAGTAGTAAAAAACAC
>CM065718.1:51458923-51471423 GCA_033310375.1 Conus canariensis | reverse complement strand
GATGAGACAGTAAAACATGAAGAAAAAAATAGATATATTTCTCTTTAAAAAGATTCCCAGAAACCCCCCCCCCCTCACACACACACACACACACACACACACACACACACACACACACACACACTCATATCACTGCACGTACGCGCGCGCGAGCGCGCGCACACACACACACACACACACACACACACAACACACACCACACACATACAGCAAACACCATAAACACACTCATACCCCAACGCACGCACACACACACACACACACACACACACACACACACACACACACGTGAATACACACTCACAAAATTGCAAACAGTAACACACACACACACACACACACACACACACACACACACACACACACACACACACACACACACACGTGAATACACACTCACAAAATTGCAAACAGTAACACAGTTGCATGCGCAAACACACGCATATCTGGACTTCCTGTTCATGGCATAAGCAACACGTTTGACTACGGGTAATCATCAGCCATAATGCTGTCCCATCTAAACCTACTTCTCCAGTTTCAATGTACAACTGCAATAGGTAAAGCCACGTCAAGCGATGAGAAAGCTCACACTTTACCTGGAGCGGTCAGGTCCAAGTCCTCACAGGTGCCTTCCGTCAACACAGTCTGTTAGGGACAACGACACAATATTAAACACAGGGACAGCGATTTAAGACGAGGGATGGCAAGATCTATTAAATGAAGAATTTTAAGAAAGGCGCATGTGCGGCATTGTAAAAAACATATTACTGAAGCTAGAAATCTCTCTGTCTCTGTTTCTCTGTCTGTCTGTCTGTCTGTCTGTCTGTCTGTCTGTCTCTCTCTCTCTTCTCTCTCTCTCTTCTCTCTCTCTTTCTTCTCTCTCATTTCATCTTCTTCTCTTTCTCCTCCTCCTCTTTCTCGGTCTCCGCTTCCTCACCCTCCACCTCCTTCTTCTCATTACAGCCAAAGACACAAATCAAGCTGAATACTAACAAACACAGGAAAATCATAATTCTTAGGAAACAGAAATTTGCCCTTTAACCTTAGATTGCCTTTTTATTAATACCAGTAAGAAATCAAATGTGTAAACTAACAGAGAAATGAAATGTGCAAACTAACAGGCAATTACGTGACCAGGACAAACGAAAACCATCCATACTAGGACAGAAGGCAAAGAAAGACGATGTGGGGTGAGCCTGGAAGACAGGGAATAAAGCGACATAGACAGGAGAGTCGGGTGAAGAGGCGCACAGTACTCACGTCCAGCTTCAGAACCTTCATGAAGAAGCGGACGGCGCCAGACGACAGCGTGTTGCCGGCTGACAGGGCCAGCTGACGTAACGACCCGTTCCCTGACGTAACACACAGCAATCACATCAGCAAGCAACTGATAGGAAGGGAAAAACAGAATCAGTAACATTCTAATGTCAATCAGACGACAGTGGAGCTCCTAGTTTTCTGATCTTCTCTAGGTATCATTTTGTGTTTTTGAAAAACAAACAAAACAAAACAACAACAAAAAAGCAAAAACCAAAACAACAACAACAACAAAACCCTGCCAAGATCGATGTATAACCGCAAGTGTTTTTCCTTATCTTTCAACGCTTAACATCGATGATGTGGTTTAAAATTCTTTGCAAAATAGGCATAACAATTATTTCTACCGCTGCAGAAGAAATGCAAGTCACCAAAACAACAACAACAACAACAACAACAACAACGACGACAACAACGATAATAGAACCTCAAATGTTTTGACACAGGTTAAGTGCTCAAAGTGAATAAAAATTCAAAATCCCTGTCGTAAAACTGACGTATAGGCTATGTCAGTGAGCATGCGGTTGACATAATGAATATAATGTACATTTTTTAAAAAGTTTGTTTACATATAAATGGAACCATTTACGCGTTCTGGACAAAATGATTAGCCCCTGATACGTATTTAAAGAGCATAACATTGCATTGATTTACATCTGCAGCCAGTTTATCGGTTCATATTGTCGTCCTTTGTTCCAGACTTCTTGTGACACGCACCGAGAGCAAGTCACATGATGCTAAGGCAAATGCCAAGACAAATTTTCAACGCAACCATCAATGAAGCACACATATTACCTTCCATGCTGCAGTTACGAGTGTAGCAGACTCAATATCTCACCTGGTGCAGGTATTAAAATGGTACATATATATCTAGCATTCATCTGAAGTGTGTATTCATGAGAGGAACAAAGACATTATAACCTGAGGCATATGCCAAAGAGGCACAAAGACGGGCTTCCTCTGGAGCCTCTGGAACAAGTTTTGAAGTGGTACAAACACAACTTCATTTGGTACAAACATGACAGTAGCACAAGGACAACTTCACTACATAAAATATTACAGTGGCACAAAAAGAACTTCACCTGGTACATATACTTAAGTGGCGCAAAGAGAACTTCTCGTGGTACAGGTGTTAAAATAACACAAAGCGAACCTCACCAGGTACAGATATTAAAGTGGCACAAAGACATCCTCACATGATACAAGTTAAGTGGCGCAAACAGCTTTTTTCTGGTACAGGTATTATAATAACACAAAGTGAACTTCACTGGGTACAGATATCAAAGTGGCACAAAAACATCTTCATCGGGTACAGATACTAAAGTGGCATAAAGACAGCATCACTTAATACAGATATTAAAGTGGCTTAAAAACCCTCACCCGGTATACAGGCATTACAGTGGTTTATACACATCAGAACCATCAAAAAGATGATGGCGGATGTTTAAAGTAAGAAGAAGACCTCACTTGGTACAAATATTAGAGCGACACACAGAGACCCCTCCCGCTGTACGTGCCAAGGCAGCACACAATCTTACCTGGAAGAACGAAGTCAGCACAGCCAGGTATGGGCACACGAAAATCCTCCACCATCATGGCGTCTATGAGGGGAGGCTGGTCGGCTCCCAGCTTCACTTTCAGCCCCAAACCCACTGTGTAGGAATCGTCCCCCTCACTCTTCTTCACGCTCGCTCTGTAAACACACACACACACACACACACACACACACACGCATGCACGCACGCACGCACGCACACACACACGCACACACACACACACACACACACACACACACACACACACAAGCACGCACGCACACACACGCACGAACACACACACACACACAACATACATACACACACACACACACACCACACACACGCACGCATGCACGCACGCACGCACGCACGCACACACACACACACACAAGCACGCACGCACACACACGCACGAACGCACACACACACATACACACACAAACACACACACACACACACACACACACACACACACACACACACACACACACACACACACGTGGCTGAGATTATCAATATACAACTCGTTCTTTTCCTCTGCCATTTGTGCACGCTCAACCCGCAGCACTGCGCAGACTACATAGCCCACCAGTCGCACCTTTCTCACACACGGTGACACGTAAACTGGTGGATAAGCCCCACGATACGCACCTTGGTACGAAACATCTTTTAGGACCTAGGATGCATATTACAAGAGATACATGCACTTTATTACAGACTTCTTTAAGCCCTTATTTTAACAAAAAGGCATCAAACAGAAGATCAACCACAATACAGCCACAACATCGCATTCAAACAATGACGAAGACACACACAAAAAAAGAATAAAACACAAGAGAGCTCGTGAACTCACTTCAAAGCAAACAAGTCCGACAGCGCGTAATCTTTTTGCAGATCTGAAACAATGGAAAGGACAAAGTAACAATATGGTTTCTCTTTCTCGTTCACTTTTCACACCTATCACTTATTTTTACATTTCCTACAACTGACATTTTTAACTAGTAAAGTAAGATTACAGACTGACGACCAATCTTAAAGTCTTTAACTGAAACAGCTAAATTGATCTCAAATTTACACAAAGAAGATGACGAGAAAGAGAAAAAAAAAAATCACAGTTGACCCGATATCTAATGTCATCATTCTTTGCTTCTGCTTAGTTACTATACGACAATAGAACGACGAACAAGACGACGGAACACAGAACCTCAGCAACGATAGGCGACTGACACAAGTAGTGCTGGAATCGACCAATTTTAGCAGGGAAAAAGGGGGCAAGTGTGTGTGCGACAGTAGGACGGAAAGAAAGGAGTAGCTGGGATGTCATTCTCCAGATTGCAAAAATGGTATGTCTGAAAAAAGGAAAACATCATTCGTGCTCTCTCTCTCTCTCTCTCTCTCTCTCTCTCTCCTCTCTCTCTCTCCTCTCTCTCTCTCTTTCCCTCCCTCTCTCTGTCTGTTCGTGAGTGGCAATGGCCCATACATGAATAAAACCTCTCTCTCTCTCTCTCTCTCTCTCTCTCTCTCTCTCTCTCTCTCTCTCTCTCCTCTCTCTTTCCCTCCCTCTCTCTGTCTGTCTGTTCGTGAGTGGCAATGGTCTACACATGAATAAAACATCTCTCTCTCTCTCTCTCTCTCTCTCTCTCTCTCTCTCTCTCTCTTCTCTCTTGTTCGTGAGTGGCAATGGCCTATACATGAATAAAACATCTCTCTCTCTCTCTCTCTCTCTCTCTCTCTCTCTCTCTCTCTCTCTCTCTCTCTCTCTCTCTCTCACCGATATTGTTGTCAAAGAGCAGGATCTCATGTGAGCAGGACTCGAAGCGGACGGTGATAGTTGGCATGCACGTGTCCAGAGAAATTGAGGCGTGAACAGAGCGTGAGTAGTTCAAGCCAATTCTCTGCACGTCAAATAAGCAAGCAAGTATATAAACAATAAGAAATTATTGAGAAATAATTGTATGAACACCATCACTGAACAAAATAATAATAGTATATAAAGAACAAGAAATTATTAGAAAACAATTGTATGTACACTATCAGGGAACAAAATGGTAAATGTCCCTTCCAGAACCACCGGTGAGGTTGCAAGCAGGCAATGATCTAGAAATAATGCATATCACTTCTAATAGTAAAGAAAATGAAACATTCATTCAAGTTTTACACAGAGACCAAACAACACAGGCAACATAACATGGGACAGAAAGATCTCACGGGGTCAATGTAACAGATGTTTTCAAAACAGAGCGAGAGAGAGAGAGAGAGAGAGAGAGAGAGAGAGAGAGAGAGAGAGAGAGAGAGAGAGAGAGAGAGAGAGAGAGATGGCAGTCAGTATTATCATACAGTAATGACATGTGAGTCAATCACGTCTTGGTCAATTTTGGGATGTCCCCACTCAACTGTTATTCAAGGTCAAAACGATCGAATGTCCATATTCTACTGTTATTCACAGAAATAACGAAAGTATGTCCATACTCCACTGTTACTCACAGGAATAACGACTGTACGTCCATACACTACTGTCACTCACAGGAATAACGACTGTACGTCCATACATTACTGTCACTCACAGGAATAACGACTGTACGTCCATATACTACTGTCACTCACAGGAATAACGACTGTACGTCCAAACACTCACAGGAGTAACGATCGTATGTTCACATTCTACGACACTCACAGAAATAACGATCGTGGTGTCTACACTCTACTGACATTTACAGGAATAATGATGGCATGTTCACGCTCTGTTGACAATTACAGAGATAATGATCGTATGTCCACACTCTACTGTCACTCACAGGAATAACCATTGTGGTGTCTACACTCTACTGACATTTACAGGAATAATGATCGTATGTTCACACTCTACCGACATTTACAGAAATAATGATCGTGGTGTCCACACTCTACTGTCACTCACAGGAATAACGATTGTAGTGACTACACTCTACTGTCACTCACAGGAATCATGATCGTAATATCCACACTACACTGTCCATTCACAGGAACAATGGTTGTGATGACTACACTCTACTGTCACTCACAGGAATAATGGTTGTGATGACTACACTCTACTGTCACTCACAGGAACAATGGTTGTGACGACTACACTCTACTGTCACTCACAGGAATAATGGCTGTGATGACTACACTCTACTGTCACTCACAGGAATAATGGCTGTGATGACTACACTCTACTGTCACTCACAGGAACAATGGTTGTGATGAATACACTCTACTGCACTCACAGGAACAATGGTTGTGATGAATACACTCTACTGTCACTCACAGGAACAATGGCTGTGATGACTACACTCTACTGTCACTCACAGGAATAATGGCTGTGATGACTACACTCTACTGTCACTCACAGGAATAATGGCTGTGATGACTACACTCTACTGTCACTCACAGGAATAATGGCTGTGATGACTATACTCTACTGTCACTCACAGGAATCATGATCGCAGTATCCACACTACACTGCCATTCATAGGAACAATGGTTGTGACGACTACACTCTACTGTCACTCACAGGGATAATGATAGCGATGTTGAAACAGTATTGATATCCGCAGGGATAAGGATGGAGATGTCCACACCCCGTGACACTCGCAGGGACAATGACAGAGATGTACACACTACCAAGACTCAAGGTATAATGATGAGGATATTCACAGGCTGTTGATGCTCACAGTGATAATAATGGTATATCCATACACTGTTGACACTTACAAGGATAATGATGGGAATGTTCAGTCACTTTTGACACTCACAGGGTCCACACTCTACTGACACTCACAGGGATAGTGAGGGGGATTTCCACACACTGTTGACACTCATGGGGATAACAGAGATGTCCAGATACCATTAACACCCACTGGGATGATGATGGCGATATCAACACAATTGAAACTCACGAGTGTAGGAAGGGAGAGATCGACACAAAACTGAAACTGACGGGTATAGTAACGGAGTGATCGACACACAACTGAAACTGACGGGTATAGTAATGGAGAGATCTACACACTACTGAAACTGACGGGTATAGTAACGGAGAGATCTACACACTACTGAAACTGACGGGTATAGTAACGGAGAGATCTACACACTACTGAAACTCACGGGTATAGTAACGGAGAGATCTACACACTACTGAAACTCACGGGTATAGTAACGGAGAGATCTACACACTACTGAAACTCACGGGGATGACGATGGGGATGTCCACACAGGCCTCCACCCCGAGACATCGCTCATCCACCCTGATGTACACCTGTCTGGCCAGCTTGCTGTTGGTGATGACGGGAAACACCACCTTCTTCCCCGTCACCGGCACCGTGCATGCTGTGGGACAAACACCGCCTCGGCCACGTCATGTGAGTGGGGTCAGACAAAGAGGGGGTGGGGATAAGGCGGGGGGGGGGGGGGGGGGGGGGAGGAGGAGGGTGTTACCAGAGCATGTAAGCGCTTCTGCACTTTCTTATACAAAAATGTCATCTGTACGTAAAATTTGTATCTTTCGTCAAAATTCACTCTCTCGTGCATTTTGAAAACAAACTTAAGTAGAAATTGATATCATTCGTCAAAATTTCTCACTCTCTCATGCCTTTTTTTTTTTTTTTAAAGCAAATTTAAGTAGATCTACCAAAGAAAACAGTTCAGTAGGCTGAACTCCAGACTCCTAATCTTGATTACGCTTGGGCTGTGGCTTCGAATCTCCACCGAGTCGTTTCAGTACTGGGATATTTTCCCTCGGAGTTAACATTGGTTCTGACTCCATTTCCCGTAAAACCCTTCGAAGGAGATTATAAACCGATGTTCCGTGTGTGAACGCACGCATCACGTCTTGCACACACGTAAAATCCCATCACCAACTTTCGGAAGAGAAGACCAGTTTGGCCGGTGGTATGGATAGCACGTCACACATAGTATGCACCTTACATGAAAAATTGTAAGACTGAAGGGAAAAAAACCGAGTGACATACTGAGTGAAGAACCTGCAGGCAGCTCTTCAGTGGCTCTACCCAGGTAGGCAGCCCGACGTGTAAAAGAGAGCATGGATTGTAAAGCGCTGACAGCTTAGACTTACAACAAGGTTAGGCGCCATGTATATACTCTTAAGAATGATAATAATCATGATGATAAAAATAATGATAATTAAGCGCCATATAGGTACTCTTATCAACAATAGTAATAACAACAACAATGATAACAATGAAATGATAAGAAGAATAAGACGAACAATGATAATGATAACAATAATGATAAAGATGATAACGAGAAGAGAAGAAGAAGAAGAAAAAAAAAATAATGATGATGATGATGATGATGATGATGATGCCATCTTCAATATCAATGAATAATCTCTCTCTCTCTCTCTCTCTCTCTCTCTCTCTCTCTCTCTCTCTCTCTCTCTCTCTTCTTTCTCTTTTGTTGCATATTACGCACATATAACCTCAGACGCATATACCTACGAGCACACACCACACACACACACAACACACACACACACACACACACACACATACACACGCACGCACGCACGCACGCACGCACTCACGCGCACGCACACACACACACACACACACACACACACACACACACACACACACACACACACACACACACACACACATTTTAGCGCATGTGCAAACCAACTGACTTCTGTCCGCCTCTTCCAAACGGGCAATCCTCTCCTCAGCGGTACCGGAAGTTTGCAGACCACGTGACTGAAGGGCCTGGGTCAAGGTCTCTTCACTCATGGCGTCAGGTCGTGCACATGGCAAACTGTGATCATTGTCCTGGTAAAAGCCATACAACCGTTTTCATGTCTCCTCTTTCTGTCTAAAGGCAGACTGTGCGTGTCTGTCTCTCTAGCTATGCCTGTTTTCTCCATCTGCTCTCATCACAGAAAAAAGTCAGTTCTGACTGTTTGTCGGCAGAATATAACATGTTCCTTCAAATATGGTCCACAGTTTTCCTTCCTCATTTGTTGTTGTTATTTTGTGTGTGTGCGTGTTCTGTCTCTCCATGACAATGGTCAGCAAACCATCACTAAACTTCACAGTAAACTTAATAAATGGTGTTTTGGAATTGGTGTTCTCGTGTAAATCTCATTCTCTGAAAGAGATTTCAGGTTCTTAGACCGGTTACAATGTTGCTTAGTATGTGGCAGTCGGTGATGTATGATCGTGTCTACAAGTGGGGTGTTCCAGTCCGAAGTAAAATATTACGGTGAGCGTTGTCCTTCAGTTGAACACTGGACTCCATTTAGACCTAGGCTGACGGTTGACATCTGCTTCATTTCCTTTCTACGGGACAATGGAAACCGTTTTTGTTTGTTTGTTTGTTTGTTTGTTTTTTGCTTTGTTTTGTTTTGTTTTGTGTCATGCAATAAAGAGTGTGTTAGTAACTCAAGGTACTCATGACCGTCGAAATAAGACATCGGTGAACAGCTGCTATCGCAAAGTTGAAATGACCACAGGCTGACCCCAATGGGAACTTTTCTTCTGCAATAGAGAATGTGTTGATAACCGCAGGTACTTCCGAATACCTGTACATGACATTTTGCAGCTATGATACTGACAGGCGAAAACAAGCAAGCAAACAAACAAACAACAGCATCAACAACAAAATCCAGAAAGTCAAAGCTAGCATTAGTACAATAAACTTCGACAGCAAAATCATCATGTCCTTGACGTAGATTTATCCTAATCCTTCTTAAAAGAAAATTGGTAGTATAGATGTAGATGTTTGCGAAGGGGATCACTAGAGCCAGAGTGACTATAAAAAAGCCACACAAACAAACAGTCACATATAATGTCTTCTCTCCAAACATACAAAGCACGGATACAGAAGTTTGCTGCATGACGAAACTTCAATTGATAATGCCTACTAAACCCTGACCCAATTGTTACACACTGTTTTACACTAATTTGTGTTACACACTCTCTCTCTCTCTCTCTCTCTCTCTCTCTCTCTCTCATCTCTCTCTCTCTCTCTCTCTCTCTCTCTCTCTCTCTCTCTCTCTCTCCCTCTTGGACAGAAGACATGAATACAAAAAGAACCCAAAATAAACTCAGTAATACTTTATGTAACTGTGAAGAAATTACTATGTGCACAGGAGGCTTCACTATTTCTATAAGCAAAGACTAAAGACTGATTATGTATATAATATAGTAGTGGAGGTAAACAAGCGCACTCTGACAATTGTTCTCACCACTAAGGGTTCAATCATTGAAATCCATGGCACCCCCCCAAAGCAAACAATGAACGATAGAAAAGTAAAACGAGAAAAAAAAAACATTTTTTAAGAAAACAAGTAGCTCAAAAATACATCTTCATGACACAGAGACAGACAAGAAGGTGTGGAACGGGTAGAGACAAGAACTATACCTCAGAATCAAGACAAGGTATGGCGTCGAAAGCTTGGTCAGCCACGAAGGTCACAGCATCACTCAGACTCCGTTTGGCATTGGCCTTGAACTTGTCCTTTTGATTCTTCAGCATTTTCTTCATGTCCACTGCACACATGGAGTTTCAACATTCTCTACACGTCCACTGCACACATGGAGTTTCAACATTCTCTACACGTCCACTGCACACATGGAGTTTCAACATTCTCTACACGTCCACTGCACACATGGAGTTTCAACATTCTCTACACGTCCACTGCACACATGGAGTTTCAACATTCTCTACATGTCCACTGCACACATGGAGTTTCCACATTCTCTACATGTCCACTGCACACAGGGAGTTTCAGCATTCTCTACATGTCCACTGCACACATGGAGTTTCAGCATTCTCTATATGTCCACTGCACACATGGAGTTTCCACATTCTCTACATGTCCACTGCACACATGGAGTTTCAGCATTCTCTACATGTCCACTGCACACATGGAGTTTCAGCATTCTCTACATGTCCACTGCACACATGGAGTTTCAGCATTCTCTACATGTCCACTGCACACATGGAGTTTCAACATTCTCTACATGTCCACTGCACACATGGAGTTTCAGCATTCTCTACACGTCCACTGCACACATGGAGTTTCAGCATTCTCTACACGTCCACTGCACCCACCACACACAGACCTTCAGCGTTCTCTACATGTCCACTGCACACATGGAGTTTCAACATTCTCTACATGTCCACTGCACACATGGAGTTTCAACATTCTCTACATGTCCACTGCACACATGGAGTTTCAGCATTCTCTACACGTCCACTGCACCCACCACACACAGACCTTCAGCGTTCTCTACATGTCCACTGCACACATGGAGTTTCAGCATTCTCTACACGTCCACTGCACCCACCACACACAGACCTTCAGCGTTCTCTACATGTCCACTGCACACATGGAGTTTCAGCATTCTCTACACGTCCACTGCACACATGGAGTTTCAGCATTCTCTACATGTCCACTGCACCCACCACACACAGACCTTCAGCGTTCTCTACATGTCCACTGCACACATGGACTTTCAACATTCTCTACATGTCCACTGCACACATGGAGTTTCAGCATTCTCTACACGTCCACTGCACACATGGAGTTTCAGCATTCTCTACATGTCCACTGCACCCACCACACACAGACCTTCAGCGTTCTCTACATGTCCACTGCACACATGGACTTTCAACATTCTCTACATGTCCACTGCACACATGGAGTTTCAGCATTCTCTACATGTCCACTGCACACATGGAGTTTCAGCATTCTCTACACGTCCACTGCACCCACCACACACAGACCTTCAGCGTTCTCTACATGTCCACTGCACACATGGACTTTCAACATTCTCTACATGTCCACTGCACACATGGAGTTTCAGCATTCTCTACACGTCCACTGCACCCACCACACACAGACCTTCAGCGTTCTCTACATGTCCACTGCACACATGGACTTTCAACATTCTCTACATGTCCACTGCACACATGGAGTTTCAGCATTCTCTACACGTCCACTGCACCCACCACACACAGACCTTCAGCGTTCTCTACATGTCCACTGCACACATGGACTTTCAACATTCTCTACATGTCCACTGCACACATGGAGTTTCAGCATTCTCTACACGTCCACTGCACACATGGAGTTTCAGCATTCTCTACACGTCCACTGCACCCACCACACACAGACCTTCAGCGTTCTCTACATGTCCACTGCACACATGGACTTTCAACATTCTCTACATGTCCACTGCACACATGGAGTTTCAACATTCTCTACATGTCCACTGCACACATGGAGTTTCAACATTCTCTGCATGTCCACTGCACACAGGGAGTTTCAACATTCTCTACATGTCCACTGCACACAGGGAGTTTCAACATTCTCTACATGTCCACTGCACACGTGGAGTTTCAACATTCTCTACATGTCCACTGCACACGTGGAGTTTCAACATTCTCTACATGTCCAGTGCACACGTGGAGTTTCAACATTCTCTACACGTCCACTGCACACATAGAGTTTCAACATTCTCTACATGTCCACTGCACACGTGGAGTTTCAACATTCTCTACATGTCCACTGCACACATGGAGTTTCAACATTCTCTGCATGTCCACTGCACACGTGGAGTTTCAGCATTCTCTACATGTCCACTGCACACATGGAGTTTCAGCATT
>CM065718.1:51446423-51448923 GCA_033310375.1 Conus canariensis | reverse complement strand
GGAGAAAGCGTCAACACAGATGAAATAGAGGAGGGGGAAGAGACAGGAGCAAGGAAGCATAAAAGAAGAAGACGAAAAGGTAAATCATAAAGATCGAATCTCCTTTCTAATAGTGTTGAAGAGAAGTGGAGACGAGAGCAGTAAATGATTACAACTGGACATTTCATTTCGCGTTCTTTCTTGACAAACTAGTCCGACGACTGTCATACCAGTCCGACGACAGACAAATCAGTCCGAAGACACTCAAACCAGTCCAACGACTGTCAAACCAGTCCGACGACTGTCAAACCAGTCCGACGACTGTCAAACCAGTCCGACGACTGTCAAACCAGTCCGAGACGTCAAACCAGTCGACACTGTCATACCAGTCCGACGACAGTCAAATCAGTCCGAAGACACTCAAACCAGTCCGACGACTGTCAAACCAGTCCGAAGACCGTCAAACCAGTCCGAAAACCGTCAAACTGGTCCGACGACTGTCAAACCAGTCCGAAGACGGTCAAACCAGTCCGACGACTGTCAAACCAGTCCGACGACTGACAACCAATCCGACGACTGTCAAACCAGTCCGACGACTGTCAAACCAGTCCGACGACCGTCAAACAAGTCCAACGACTGTAACTCACACTGTCAAACCAGTCCGTCGACTGTCAAACCAGTCCGACGACTGTCAAACCAGTCCGACGACTGACAAACCAGTCCGACAACTGTCAAACCAGTCCGAAGACCGTCAAACCAGTCCGACGACTGTCAAACCGTCCGAAGACCGTCAAACCAGTCTGCTGACTGTCAAACCAGTCCGACGCCTGACAAACCAGTCCGACGACTGAGAAACCAGTCCGACGACTGTCAAACCAGTCCGACGACTGTCAAACCAGTCCGATACTGTCAAACCAGTCCGATGACTGTCAAACCAGTCCGACAACTGTCAAACCAGTCCTGCGACTGTCAAACCAGTCCAACGACTGTCAAACCAGTCCGAAGACCGTCAAACCAGTCCCACGACTGTCAGGCCAGTCTGATGACTGACAAACCTGTCCGACGCCTGACAAACCAGTCCGACGACTGTCAAACCAGTCCACTGACGCTGAGCAAACTCTACAGATGGCTCTGCCACAATGACTTTCACGGCCTGTGGTGCCGAGTTGTGAGAGCTGAATTGTGGCTTCAGTTTACGTCATTGTGTTTATCCCATTCAGTCTGAGAACCTCACAACTTTATTCCCTAAAAAAATTACGGCAACTAAGGTTACAAACACTTTCAACAGGCATGATTTTTCGTATATTACAGTTCAGCCAAGTCATGCCAAAGCAGTTCCAGAAGAAGAATCACGTCTGTTAACAATTTCAAACAGCTGAGATAAATCATTCCCGCGTGATGAAAAGTGATTCTGACCACGATTGGTCAATATAGAGAATTGTGTGTGATGCACCAGTACATGAAGATAATCAAATCAAGCGGTCAAAAGAAACGAGCACGCTCGTTCAAAACGTTTGATGAACGACTTTGGCCCTCCTTGCCCACACAAACTTTCGTAGTTGTTGACGGTGATACAGCATCGAGCAGGGAAAGTTTCTGTGCCAACATGGGTACGTCAGAGTGCGCATGTTCGTTTGTTTGTTTGCAGAGTGGGCAGAAGAAGAAGGGTGGGTGTGGAAGATAGCGAGGAGAAATGATCGGGATTAAGTGGAGGTGGGGGGGAGGAGGGGGGGGAGGGGAGGCCGGACTCGTAGGCGTATACGTGTATCTTTGTGGGTGCTTTTGTAGTTATCACAGCTTTGTTGCCGACAATCGAATAGAAATGGAAACGGTACATTGGGCTGCCACACTCATCTTGTTCTTTTCTCCAATTAAAAAAAAAAATCAATTTGATGTTTTTTTTCCTTCCCTTTTCTCCACCCATACACCACCTCCCCCTTCCACTCCTTTTTGCATTTCCTTCTTTCACTCCCCAAATTCTCATTTCCAAATCAACTGTCTCCGCTCTTTCAGACATTAACAATTTGCTATCACTGATCTAACAAAAGGATGAAGAAACAGAGATGGCACAGTGTGCTGAGTACATGAAAACTTGTGTAATATTCATAAACAATAAAAACATGTGTCATATATATGAGCATCAAGCATATATGTAATACTCATAAATAATAAAAGCATGGTTTATAGCTATAAACCATCTTTAGTCATTAAGTAGATTCGTCCAGAATGCCCAGCAAAGGCTGAATTTTGTTGCATTCATATCTTCGTTATATTCTTCGTAATTGGCTTTTATAAGTAAAAAAAAAAACCACCAAAAAATGAAGGATACCTCACGCGGCCTATCGAAATAAAAACCAAAAACTTCCAACGTGTTAATGCACACAGTTGAAAATACTGGAGCCACACCGACATCATACTGTAAACTGTTGCCTGTTCAGCCGAATCTCGTAAACAGCTCTTTGATGCCCACGCGCATGACCAAACTTACCATGTCCTTCGACCCCGCAGCCGTGTCTTTGGC
>CM065718.1:51428923-51443923 GCA_033310375.1 Conus canariensis | reverse complement strand
GCTGATTCTGGTACCTTCAGTTCAGTGTAGAGACTGTCTGTTCTCAGCTTGACGGTGTCGTTGGCCTTGACATTGGTGATGACGAAGAGCGCCCCTTTGGGAGATCCTCCCCGAGACTCTACCACCACCTGATCCTCCTGGCCGGACAGGTACACGATGCCAGGAACAGGCGCCACGACATCTGACCCCAAAGGCTGCATGCACACACAGAGCGAACAGCACATACTATACCGTGCATTGAATACAAGAGAGAAGACTGCATGATTTACATGACGTGAACACAAATCAGTGTCAATAATATGAAGATGAGACAATATCAGGCGATTTAATCATCAGAAGGCACTGGAAAATAGCATCTGATTTTCAAAATCATGTAGCATTATAGAACATAAACCACACATACAAATGACACACTCTAAGAGGGAGAATGACCAGAGCATCGAGCAAAATGCGTCTCAATCTGTCTGCAGACGGTTCTCTACGGAAAATACAGCTGGAGTTGAGGCGCAATCATTGTCTATATCTTCAGGGAAACTCAAGCTGTCGATTCGGACAATGTTCAGTGCGAGACGTAGCTTTATCCACCTTGCCTGCAAGCCTTGTATGCGGGACAGGGCCAGAGAGAAAGCTCCAAGGCGGACTCTGACTTTGCGTCATCAAACAGCCTGTCCCATCCTTCTGCCCTTTGGCCTGCTCTTCACTCTGATGTTTTGGTGCAACTGGCTGCTACACTGCGGAGTTATAGAGCTAAACCCGTACCCAGGATGGGACAGAACCGGAAGATTCCAAAGTATCATGAATGTTTGGGGTTACAAGAGTCAGTTCTGTCCATGTGTTTCTTTTACGTCCCACCTTTTTACTCTTATGGGCCATTTCTCCATTCATTTCTAGGGATTCCTAGCAAAATGTTGAACTTGAAATAGGGGGCTGATAAAGGCTGGTTTTGTGGTCAATTCTCAGAACAACTGTCAAAACAAAACAAAACAGCCAGACATTCAGAAAACGTTCAGGAGAACTTTTTGGTGGTCAATTTTTAGACGAATTTCTTTTCTGATCATTTTTATCCTTTTTTTTTTTTTTTTGGTGGTAAACTTTTTGATCACGAGAAGTGCCTGATTGATTGGGCCCAGAACTCTCATTCCATGCTGTTCCATCTGAGACAAGGAACACGAATGAAAAATTTTGCGCATCTGTCATCATAATTGTTACCACTGTTACCTCGTTGTTGCTGCGGCGGTCACAAGGTGTTCTACACACCGTTATGTATCCGCGCTCTCCTCGTTCGCTGGTTTCCCCTTCAAACGGGTAGTTTCTCACCTTGAGGAGATCCACCCCGTCATCGGAGTATTCTGGATCAGCCGCAGACTGCAGAGAGGAGGGATAGAAGCCTTTTCCTGCGCACCCTCCACCCGGGGTACGAGTCACCCGGGGGAATTTTTTGTGGACTCTAGGGCCGAACACCCGTTCTATGAACTGTTTAGCTTTGCGAGCCCTGTAAGCAAAAAAATGTCATTTTCAAACAAATTTACAGACAATACAGATAGCATGGTACACATATTACGTGCGCGCGTGCGCGCGCGCACACACACACACACACACACACACACACACAAAGCTCGCACGCACGCACGCACGCACGCACCCACGCACGCACCCACACACACACACACACACACACACACACACACACACACACACACGACACACACACACACACACACACACACACACTGACCCATCTCTAAGCTGCACGTAGGCCTTGTGGACGTTGGTGACCAGGTCAAAGAGCGAGGAGAAGGCCTCCTGCAGTTCATCGCCCAGGTTGTTCAGAGGACTCAGGCTGTGCACGATCTCTGGCAGGGACGCCAGTTCCTCCACAATCTGCTGCTTCAAAGCCTCCTGCATCAGGCACAGGCCTCCACGTAACACACAACACTGACTGGGGACAGTGGGGAAAGGCAAGTGAGAGAAAGATATCCAGGAAAGAAAACAGAGAGAAGAAAAGATGGAAACTCAAAATGAATATATAAAAAAGGAAAGCAAAAAGAAAAATGAATGAAAAAACGCAAGTAAAAAAAAAAGGAAAGAAAGATGGAAATCTAAAATTAATAAAAGAAATAGGACAAACAGGGAAAGTAAAAATAGTAATGAATGAAAAACTGTAAGTAAAAAAAAAAACAGAGGAAAGAAAGATAAAAAAAACAGACACACACAAAGAAAAAAAAGGAAGAAAAACACACAAAAAAGAAAGAAAGAAAGAAGAAAAACACACACAAAGAAAGAAAAAACGAAGAAAAACACACAAAAGAGAAAGACCGAAGAAAAACACATAAAAAAGAAAGAATGAATGAAAAAACAAAAGTAGGAAGGACAACCAAAGTCAGACAAGCAAAAACAGAAATATTACAAATTTATTCACGGGTACTGCGTCACTTCGCCTTTTTTTAATCTTCCCAAAGAAATAAAAGGAAGGAAGTGGGACTATGTCAGGCTGCAGTATGATTCCACGAGGATCTGTTCTACTGGCCTCTGTCCCACACCACCCGTCGCCACATCTGTCAAAGAAAAGGAAGGAAGAAGAGAAAGCAGAGAGTAAGAAGACAGAAATTTTTTTTTTTTTAAAGCGAAGCCATGCAGGACAAGGCCTAACGTCAGACCTCCTCCCCCCCCCCCCCCTCCCCAGCCCCCATCCAACAGCCTGCTTCAGGGCTGTCTGCAGTACACGACAGCTGTCAGCATGACACAGGAAGGAACCAGCAACGGTGAGAGAGAAAAGCCAAAGTAACACATCCCATCTTTTGACTGTTCATAGCCCAGGCGATCACAAATGACCATGTCTGGGCTCGAAGAGGACATTTTAAGCAAAGCGGAAGGACGTCAATAGTTTCTACGCGAATGGGTACCACAGGGAACTTTAGTCCAGGAGGAATATGCTTTTGAACTGATTCTCTGTGGGGGAGAGTGGGGGGGGGGGGGGAGATACTTTACTTGTGTGATATCTCTAGGAAGCGCACTTAAACTACCCAAGCATCATCATATCATGTCATAAAGACCCTGCCAAAAACACACAACAACAACAACAACAAACAGGACAGAGAACAGTTTGAAGGAAAAAAAAAGGACCAAAAAAAAAAAAAAGAAAAGTATACCATTAAAGCAGGAAATGAATGAATAAAAACCGAGATAAAGTTTACTTCATTCGCTTATTCTTTTATATATCAATTCACGTATTCTAATCAAATAATCACACTTGATAATTACTTTTTATTCATTTGCCGTAATAGTAGCAACTGATTTTTCGTCTTTTTGGTATTTGGATTCGCATGCGTTCGATCTCTTCAACTTCTCTCTTTTAAAGCAACGTTACTTCATATCTGTCTCAATTTTCCAAATACTGCTCGGAGAAAATGTGAAAATAACTGAATCCTGACATGCACCTGCATGTGTCCATGCATGCGTGTATGAGTGTGTGCGTGTGCGTGCGCGCGCGCGTGCGCGCTCGCACGTGCATCCCACACGTGTGTACGTCATACCGCATCGATGCTGCCCGAAGAGAACTGTTCAATGCCGTCCTTGACCTCCTTCAGTTCGGCCTTGACCCAGGCCGGTCCCTGCTTCTTGATGTCCTTGACGACCTCCTTAGCCAAGGAGAGCAAGTCCCGTGTCTGTGCGCGCAGGTCCCACCAGTGCGGCTTCTCCTTCTTCAGGAAAAAGGCCGCCTCTTTGGCCTCCTTCACGGCCTCCACCATCGCCTTCACTTGCACTCCGATACTGCGACAGTGCAAACGGAATAAACAAACAAATGAATAACCCGGAAGGGCACCCAGGAGAGCGCAGACCTCCGCCGACCGTAAAAACGGATCCTGGATCTGCCCTTTGATTCCGATCCGCATCGTCACTTGATGGGATCGTCCACCTTTCATCCAAGTTAAAGTGGGTCAGTAGTTGATTGGGTCGGTCCACCTTTCATCTTGTGTTCATGTGGGTCCGTAGTTAATCATCATTAGCCTATTTTTAATGGATGACGGTAAGAGCCGTTTGGGTCACTGTGGTATTCGTTACATTTCACTTTGAGGTCTGCTCGGAGATACCTTCACTATACGTGTATAGTCCCTACATAGGACAATGATCCTCATCTTTTTCTTTACACCACACTTTGGGAGCATGCTGTTTTAAGCGTATATGAGCAAATGCTTCTGTGTGTGTGTGTGTGTGTGTGTGTGTGTGGTGTGTGTGGTGTGTGTGTGTGTGTGCGTGCGTGCGTGCGTGCGTGCGTGCGTGCGTGCGTGCGTGTGTGCGTGCGTGTGTGCGTGCGTGCGTGCGTGTGTGTGTGAGTGTGTATGTGTATGAGTTACCTGTGGGGTGTGTGTTTGTGTGTGTGTGTTTGTGTGTGTGGTGTGTGTGTGTGTGTGTGTTGTGTGCGCGCGCGCGCGCGCGTGTGTGTGTGTGTGTCTGCGCGCGCTTGCATGCATGTCTGTATAATTATATTGACAACTTGTGCACGAGAATCTACGTGTATTAGTATGTCAGCTAAAGACATGTAATGTGAGGAATGCTGACATTTCGAGTGCCGAAATTTTATTTGAAAACCTCTCACTGGCTCTAACGACCAACACTGAGTGTTTGGTTTCTGGTAGCTGGACTCTGGCCCTATCCAAGTGTACCAGCACACGGCCTACGGACTTACGTCAGCGTGCTGCCCGTCACAGTGGAGAGGGCTGACTTGGGATCTCTCTGCAGGTCATCAAAACTGTCGATGATGTTCTCCACTGACAGGAAAATCTGCTTGGCGCCATACGGGATCACCACCGTCGCCGTCATCAGTTTCTGTGAAGTCAGGTACCAGCGTCAACAATTTGTGTGCACAAAGACCACTGACATCATCACTGGGAGAACCAGATGGTCTACGATTGTGTAAACATGCAGAATCGACGGAATTAATTTTCGTTGCTGCACGAAACTATCATGAGCCTTGAAACAGAGTCAAAAAGCAGATCATACGTTTCTGTGATGACATAAAATCACCGTCAACATTAAACATGTGTTGAACGTTTGATTAGTGGAGAGATTTCCAGCTGACAGAAAGCCTAACACACCCACCCTTTTCTGCCCCTGTAACGATGCATACTGCTGCGAAGTAACATGGAGAGACAGATCCCGCTGAGGAATACTATGGGGCCCTAAAACCCCTTCAAAAGACCGTAATCATTTATGCCCTCGACATGCTAACATGCATCCCCATCTAGGAAACTGAAGAAATGAGCTTAATTAACATAGTTAATTAATCCACTTATTTACTTAGTTATAATTATTAATCAACATAGTTAATTAATCCACTTATTTAATTAGTTATAATTATTAATTAATTAGTTAATCCACTGGTTTTCCCCAACAGTTATCAAAAAAGCATATGAAAAGATTATGATGAATTATGAATTATTTGATTATATGGCTGACAATCAGGTCAATATACACAGTACATCTGCAATGAAGAAGACAGAACAAACGACAAAAATGGACAGACACTGACAGACAGAGTTCAAGTATAGGATCACACACACACACACACACACACACACACACACACACACACACCACACACACACACACACACTGATGACATACGTTGTAGAATCCAGTCACGTCAGAACGAATGTCGTTGATGAGATTCGACACTTTGTGCACAAGGTTTTTCAGCTTGATGATGAAGGGCGGCAACTTCTTGTCGTCGTACTGACTTATCTTGTCTAACGCCTTGTGAATCTCCTTTCCTGCGTCCAGCATCTGCACGAGCGACAGAAACCTGGGTCATAAGTTCTCTTGATCCCCAGCGAGTTCATGTCTTGAGTATTGGGAAAGTAGCTAATCTGTATCAATATGCAGTCATACAGAAAGAAACAGCATCACATGGGTGAGCACTGCAGATGGTATCATGCCAGAACTGGGGGCTTCACTGACCCAGTGCTACAGTGCCCAACTCACAGTCAGACATTTCTAATTCGAAACCCGATTGCGTGCAACATAAAAACTGCAATTTTACCGGCTGATGTAGCGCTGTGGTTAGCTCTTGGATTTCTGGCTGGGAGATCGTGGGTTCCATTCCCGTAATGCCATGTACATGTGGGAGTTTTCGGCCCTGACTAGCTTCTATCCAGAGCTGAGTTTGATACTGGCCCAAATGGGAAGACTGGAACCACACAGTCGAACTTCATTCTCTTAATGGCTGGGCCTCTAGGAGTGCAGCTCAAATGTCCAGACCAACACAGCAGGTATCTGTGTATCTCGGGCTTGGTCGACACCGGGATGTATCATGACAGAAAGCACAGAACAGCCCTGTCATGCAGTCTCAGACCAGAACGGAACTCAACAGCATCATTTTCATCATCGTCAGCTTCCTCGATCACAGTCAAAAGCAAACGTGTCAAAATCTGTGGCCCATCATTTTTTTTTTTTTTTGGTGACCTTAGTTTTCATCTACTCTCCGCATCCATGCTGTCGGTGAGTTCTGGCGAATTCGCTGGTGTTTGTTGTAAGTTCTTGCGCACTGTCGCTGGAGGGCAACTCACCAGAGGAGACACTGCACTGCTGTCAAGTCACCTGGGTGGTGTTCAGTGGTGCCCACTCTCACCCAACCTGCGCAGGATATCACCTGCCAAGTCCCCCTTTTGATGACAGTAGTTGCTTACTCGCGGAGCCGGCGCGGCGTGAGTGAACGTCCCCCTTCGGAGGGGCCATCAACAGTGCCCATAAACTCGACAATACTGGTGACCTCGACATGAACTCGCCAAGAGCACAGGGGAGATAATCATAACACAGTGTCACCATGAAAGAAGGGAATGAATTGCCACAGAGTTTGAGACTTTTCTGCTGGTCGTTGAGGATGAGGATGATGGAAGATGACACAATGGAGGGCCTTGCTGGTCTGAGACTGCGTAACAGGGCTGGACTCGACGCTTACTTTCATGATACGTCAACCAAAGCGCAACAGATAGAGACACCTGCAGTGTTGGTCAGGCAAGTGAAGCAACACTAAGACGCATCCGTTCAGTGAATGAAACTCAGCTGTGTGATTTCAATCCTCGGTTGAGCTCGTAGCGAACTCAACTCTGGGTCGGAGCCGATTAAGGGCAAGAAAAAAGATCCCCACAAATGTAAGTGGCTCTAATGGGAATCAACCCCACGACCTCGCAGTCGGCAATCCGCCACGCTGACCACTGCGCCACAGCGGCTGGTGTTGCCGCTAACTCACCTTGTTCGGCAGGTTTTTGATGGCATCGCCAAACTCCTTGATCACGTCGGCAACGGGCGGGTCTCCCTGCAGGATGTCCCTGAAGAGTGTGACACCATCCGAGATGGCTCCCACAGTCTGTGCTTTCAGCTTGTCAAATAGCTCGACCACCCTCCTCACCTGGTCCACGTCATACTCCTGGGTGGACACAGCAAGGCACATGACAGAGAATACGCGGCATCATTATTGCTATTATCTGAACAATGTGAGAAAAAAAAGGACAGATTTGCACATGGCACGTCACAGGGAATCATAGCATCGTTATCGCTATTATCTGAACAATGTGAGAAAAAAAAAGGAAAGAGATCTGAACAAGGCACGTCACAGGGAATACATGGCATCATTATTGCTATTATCTGAACAATGTGAGAAAAAAGGAAAGAAATCTGAACAAGGCACGTCACAGGGAATCATAGCATCGTTATCGCTATTATCTGAACAATGTGAGAGAAAAAAATGACAGAGATCTGAACAAAGCATGTCATAGGAAATCATGGCATCATTATTGCTATTATCTGAACAATGTGAAAAAAAGATATGACAGAGATCTGAACAAGGCACGTCGTAGGAAATCATGGCATTGTTATTGGCATTGTTTGGACAATGTGAAAAAAATGGTATAACAGAGATCTGAACAAGGCATGTCATAGGAAATCATGGCATCATTATCACTTTTATCTGGACAATGTGGGGAAAAAATCAGAATTCTGAGAATCCGCGAAAATTTCCGCGCAACTTTTCAGGATCATGCAGTGGTCTGAAAGAAAAGACAACATTGAAATGTACAGAGCTTTAATAGGAAATATTTCCGTTGCATTAAAACTGTACGGAGCGCTGGCTATGAACACTTACACCATTACAACACACACACTTCTGTGATCTTTACAACTTTGACAAGATTAAGACGTACACGGTGCCGTCATCGAGAAATCATGGACAGGTTTGACAGTGAGACTGACATAATTAAAACATACACACTGCTACGACACAAAATAGGTATGACAGGAAAATTAAGAGCATTCAAAGACACATATTAATATGACAAGGAAAACTGACAGCATCAGAATATACCTAGTGCCAGTACAAGGAAACTGACGACAGCGTTAGAACATACACACTGCCATGAGAAGAAAACAGACAGCATTACAATATACACAGGCCCTGACAGGGAAAAGTCTCACAGCGATGAAACATAGATAGTTCTACGGGGAAAAAATTTGACACCGGTTGATCATTCTACGACCAGGAAATCACTCACAGTTTTCAGATTACACTATGCTGCGTTATGGACAACTATGACATAATTAAACATGCACAGTGCTTATACAAGGAGTACATACGGACCGTTCCGATAACAAAAACTGTGTTTTTAAAACGTACATAGTGCTATGACTAGAAAACCTTCATAACATTAAACAATACACATTGTTATATATGGTAAAACCGGCAGCATTATAATATACACCATAAAAAGCGCCACCAACGGAAAAGCTCACAAGACTTAAAACCTCCGTGGCTCTGACAGGACATTCCTTACAGTATTCAAACAGGCACAGCGTTAGGACACGGGCACCTGACGTCACAATGGACACACACACACACACACACACACACACACACACACACACACACACACACACACACACACAATTCTATGACAGACTACCTGACCTCATTAAAGCTTACACAATGTTGTGGCGGCGTAAGTTACATCAACATAAAAACACACACAGTGCTACGAAAGACTCACTAACACCAACATTGGGTAAAAAAAAACCTATCAGGAAGACAAGATAATCGATATCAGCATTAAAATCTAGACTCTGATGCCAACACTGATAAGTGTAAAACATTCAAAATGACGTGACTGGAAAACCGATCGATGTCAGCATTAAACACAACAACACACACACCACACACACACACACACACACACACACACACACATTGATGTGACAGAGAAAATGACATCAGCATTAAGGTACACACACTGTTGAGACAGGGAAATGAGACATTAGCATCAGAGACATTAGCATTCGAACACGCAATGAACCATATACGATGTTATGACAGAAAAAAAATTGATAGCTGTACTAAAGGGTACAGGGTGCCATTGACATTAGCATGAAAACATGCACAGTGATGTGGCAGGGAAACTGACGTTAAATTTTCACACTGCTAGGACAGAGAAACCGACATCATCATTAAATATTCACAGTGCTGTGACAGGGAAACTGACGTCATCATTAACTATTCACAGTGCTGTGACAGGGAAACTGACTTCAGCATTGAAACGTACACACTGCTTGACAGGAGAGCAAGGGGTTTGTGTGTGTGTGTGTGTGTGTGTGTGTGTGTGTTGTGCGTGTGCGTGTGTGTGTGTGTGTGTGTGTATGTGTGTGTATGTGTGTGTGTGTGTGTGTGTGTTGTGTGTGTGTGTGTTGTGTGTGTGGAGGGGGGGGGGTATCCTCCAACCTTACATCTTTGTGTTTACTAATGCACTGATCGATGATTTATTCATATATTTACGCATTCACTAAACACATAGCCTTCTCTCTCTCTCTCTCCTCTCTCTCTCTCTCTCTCTCACTCACACACACACACACACACCACACACACACACACACACACACACACACACACACCACACACACACACACGCAGGCACGCACACAAGCACGAACGCACACACACCTCGCACGCACACACACACACACACACACACACACACACACACACACACACACACACACACACACACACACATACATACACGCAGGCACACACGCACACACACACACACACGGCATGTTGCCACTCTCGCCTGGCAACAGTTCCCAGACTCTGACCTGGAAGAGGTTCAGGTTGTAGGAAGCGTGGCCTTTGAAGCACAGACGCAGCCGCATGATGTCTACGTTGATGCCCATGAAACCAAGGTTCACCTGGCCAAAAGCCTCGTCAAAGATGTCCACCTTCCCATGACCACTCAGTAGACCTTTGACATCATCATCATCATCATCATCATCATCATCATCATCATCATCGTCATCATCATCATCGTCATTACCATCACCATCAATCACCATCATCATCATCATCATCACCTTCACCATCGTCATCATCATCATTATTATCATCATCACCATCGTCGTCGCTGTAGTCATCGTGATTGTCGTAGATGCCACACCAGCAGCAGCACCACCACCGTCACTTCTTGAACAGCAATTGAACTGGTTGTGATAATGATAACATAGACGCTGATGCCGTAGAAGCAGCTAAACAGTGGCAGCGTAGGGTCTGGGCAGGAAATGGAACGGTGGTGGAGATGGTGGTTATAGTAGCAGCACCAGTAGTATGTGGTGGTATGTGGTGGTGGTGGTGGTGGTGGTGGTGGGTGGCAGTGGTGGTGGTGGTAGTGGTGATAGTAGTAAGTAGTAGTAGTAGTAGTAGTAGTAGTAGTAGTAGTAGTAGAAGTAGTAGTAGTAGTAGTGGTGGTGATAGTAGTAGTAGTAGTAGTAGCAGTAGTAATAGCAGCAATAGTACTGTTAGTAATAGCAGCAGCAGCAGCAGTAGTAAAAGTAGTAGTAAAAGCAGCATCAGCAGCGTTAGTAGTAGCGGTAGTAGTACCAGCGGCGGCATCAGCAGCAGAAACAGCAACAGCAGCAGCAGCAGCAGCAGCAGCAGCAGCAGCAGCAGCAGTAGTAGTAGTAGTAGTAGCAGCAGCAGCAGTAGTAGTAGTTGTAATAGTAGCAGTAGCAGTAGTAACGGCGGCAGTAGCAGAAGCAGTAGCACTAATGGTAGTGGCCGAAGCAACAGCAGTGACAAGAGCGATTCAAATCAGTTCATGTTGTTCCTAGCTCAGAGGATTCACCGAAAAGGGGTAAAAAAAAAAAAAAAAAAAAGGATTAATCCATCGACACCAGCTCTGTCATAACTGGAAATCCACAACGAATTATGAGTTCAGAACAGGTGAGATTTCAGTGGGCACATGGAAGGAAATTCTCCACCGAGCGTGGCATGAAGAGACATTGGACAAAATGTATGACGACTCCAGTGAATGGACGACTAGAAGCGCTCTGCGCCAGTAGAGAACATATCGGAAAATCCTGGCCAGGACCCAAAGCCATGCCGATTGCTATGATTAGGAATTTATGCAGCTTCATGATGCAAAACGCTAGAAAATCAACTTGCCAGCCATAAATGCAAAAAGAATGAATGGGAGGAATTAGATTAAAAAAAAAAAAAGTCCCAAAACTGGATGGGCAGATAAGAAAGAAAATACTGGAGCACAAACTCGCTAAATTTGAAGAAACTATGTATGCAACCTGTAGTGAAACATGTGGAGTACAACACTGTAGGTGAAGACACCTAAAAAAAAATCAATTAAAAAAAAATAAAAAAACGGACGCCAGCGACAGGTGGATTATATCTGGAAGATGGAAAGGGAATCTAAAGAATGGAAGTACTGCATCCGAATTCGAGTCGAAAGGCTTAAGAAACTCTGGGGGGAAAAGGAAGAAGCTCTCATCTACAACATGGAGAAGTATGCCGATCTAGACGGCAGCTGGAGGAAATCTGGCTTCCGAGCCAAAGTCCTCACCATTGGTGTTGGAGCGAGGAGGGTTGGAGACTCATCAACCTATGATGTCGAGAAACATCTCCCACATATCTGGCAGAGAACCAGGCAATAGTAAGGACAACTGTTTGTTCCAGCTGGATCTGGTCTAGGAGAAATAAATCAGGACTTTACAAAGCTTCAACTTCCCCGGTGACCGATAGCTGTATAGATAGGACACATGTCCGAAGGCGACTTGGTTTGAGGGTCTAACTATAGGACAGCTATCCAAAGGATACTTGGCCTTGAGGGCCTAACCATAGGACGCCTGTCCAAAGGAGACTTGGCCTTGAGGGTCTAACCATAGGACGCCTGTCCAAAGGAGACTTGGCCTTGAGGGCCTAACCATAGGACGCCTGTCCAAAGGAGACTTGGCCTTGAGGGTCTAACCATAGGACGCCTGTCCAAAGGAGACTTGGCCTTAAGGGCCTAACCATAGGACAGCTGTCCAAAGGAGACTTGGCCTTGAGGGTCTAACCATAGGACACCCGTCCAAAGGAGACTTGGCCTTGAGGGTCTAACCATAGGACATCTGTCCAAAGGAGACTTGGCCTTGAGGGTCTAACCATAGGACACCTGTCCAAAGGAGACTGGGCCTTGAGGGTCTAACCATAGGACGCCTGTCCAAAGGAGACTTGGCCTTGAGGGTCTAACCATAGGACACCTGTCCAAAGGAGACTTGGCATTGAGGGTCTAACTATAGGATACCTGTCGAAAGGAGACTGGGCCTTGAGGGTCTAACCATAGGACACCTGTCCAAAGGAGACTGGGCCTTGAGGGCCTAACCATAGGACGCCTGTCCAAAGGAGACTTGGCCTTGAGGGCCTAACCATCTGGGACGTGCCAGCTCGAATCACAGCAGCATCAAAAACATTTCTGAAAGCACAGTGGCGTCTCGGAATCATGACTTCATGTAAGGAGTTCAAGCCTGAACACTCGTTCGAAGACCCGCTGTAAAGCTCTCCATTGAGTTTCGTCCTACTCCCCTACTCACGAACACACAACCTGTCTTGAAATCTAAATATTCCCAACCCACAAACACACATGCGTCTAACGTATTCTGAATCGTAAATATTCCCAACTGATAAGCACACACACACACACACACACAACACACACACACACACACACACACACACACATACACACGCATACACACACACACACACACACACACACACACACACACACACACACACACACACACACACACACACGCATCTGATCAATCTTGAAATCTGGGTGTTCACAACTCACAAAGGTACATGTTCCTCTTTACTCATCTTGGATTTCAAATATACCTCAAGTCCTAAATATACAAGCACATCACATCTGTCTTGATGACCTGGCGGTTCCATCCACTCCCCGACCAATGCACATTTGATGCTCAGGAGAACTTCAGGGCAGTTGTATATGTATTTGATGCTCAATGGACCTTTTCCTTCATAACACACACACACACACACACACAACACACAACACACACACACACACACACACACAACACACACACACACACACACACACACACACACACACACACACACATCTCACCTATCTTGATGTCCAGGGCATTGCGGATGGTCAATCCAAACGAGGCGCCTATCTTAGAAGACCCCATGATCTTCTGCCACTCCACACTGGGACTCTGGATCAACAGTTCCAGCTCCTCGAAGAGGTCCCGGCGTCGTCTGTGGTGACTGCCCACAGCCTTCAGCTCCATGTCAAAGGGGTCGTCGAACGTGCTGCTATTGGACCTGAGTGGGAAAGGCGGCGACACGGAGCAAAGTGAATGACACAAAATCTCTAACGAGGTAGAGAGTAATAAACAGTACATAACGAATTTTAAAAGAAATTTTAAGTAACTCCGCCGGTTTACATGGACACAACAAATTACAAGACAAAACACGGCGCGTTTCGACCTCTTAGGTCTTCTTCAGGCAACATAGACAACATTCAGGACAATGAAAACGAAGGACGAGCACTCCGCGCCGAATTCGAGACAAGTGATTGCTCGTTCTTTGTTTTCATTGTCCTGAATGTTGCTTATCTTGCCTGAAGACGACCTAAAAGGTCGAAACGCGTCGTGTGTTGTCTTGTAAGTCGTTTGTCCATGTAAACCGACGGAGTTACTTAAAATTACTTTTAAAATTTGTTTACATTTCCGCTTGCAGTCACCTCACTTTGAAACTAAGTAAACAATGAAAAAGTTGGGTAAACTCTTGCGCCCCATGGATGTCTCCTTTTGGTTGTTCTGTGTGCTCTGTGTTGTCATTTCTGCTAAGAGATTTGGTGACGTGACCAGCATTTGTTTGGAGTTACGGGCGTGTAATCATTTCATCATAGGGAGCAAGGGTTATTCTACTTGTTCGTTATTTATGAATGAAGCCGTGACAAATACAGTACGCTATTTCTATTGATGTTATGCTGCTACTATTGCTTTAGGCGTAGCTAGAAGGACTGCATCAGCTCCAAAAAGACTGTCAAATATACATAAATAAACCAGTTATAAAGAAGGAATAAATCATATTGTTTGTTGTTTATAAAGAATTTTTTTTTTCTTTTCATTTGCACAAAATTATCTTGTCCAAACTCAGTCACTGTTGATAACAATATTGAACTCGCCCCGGTCTTCTACTGAAAGTACACATAATGAAGACTATTCTGGTATTCTTCTGCACTGGAATGAATAGAATAAGTGTTCTTGAAGATTCTGCATCTCCATTAAATGTGTTATTTCTGCTTTTTGTGCCAAATTTTTGCTGGTAAAGGTAGAATCATTGAAGAGCAGCTACCACCCTCCCTCACCTTAATCGTCCAATACAGAAAGAAGGAGAAGCAGACAAATAGACAAACAGAGACAGAGACAAATCACACAGAAAGAAAAAAAAGAGACTTCGAAGAGAGTAACAACCCGACACAGACAGACACAAGACAACATGACTGGAGACGTCCTGGATTTCTCCCAGGACCAGGGAACACTCACAGGGGACGGGGGTCGGTGGTCAGAAGAGAGACTCGTGAGGCAGGATGGCGCAAATATTCCCTGGCTGACTCGTAACGGACAGTCTCGTGCTCGTCATACAGAGCTGCCAGT
>CM065718.1:51408923-51413923 GCA_033310375.1 Conus canariensis | reverse complement strand
TTAAAAAAGTAAACAATGCTGTGGGATGATGTTCATTGTAACAGGTGAAATAATGTGTTGGCATCAATATGTTGCTGTTTGTTGAGAGAAGATAGCAGCGATCAATGAAAAACAGGGTATCATGTGTTGCACACACACACACACACACACACACACACACACACACACACACACACACACACACACACACAAAAAGGGGGCGGGGGGGGGGAACACATGTAAACAATGTTCTAGGTGAGTTAAGATCGTGTGATCATAGTGAGACTAACTGTGGAAAATTTTCACACACATATTCACACACACACACACACACACACACACACACACACACACACACACACAAAGAGGGGTAAAAAGGTGTGTGTGTGTGTGTGTGTGTGTGTGGTGTGTGTGTGTGTGTTGTGTGTGCAACACATGATACCCTGTTTTTCATTGATCACTGCTATCTTCTCTCAACAAACAGCAGCATATTGATGCCAACACATTATTTCACCTGTTACAATGAACATCATCCCACAGCATTGTTTACTTTTTTAAACAACACAATTAATATGAACCTCCCAACCTCCCACCCCCACCCCACCCCCCACCCCATAGTGGATGAAGAGATATGAGCTCTCCTTCTCTTGCCCCCTTCCCCCCCCCCCCCCCCCCCACACACATTACCCTCCTCCTTTTTTTTTTTCTCACCCCCCCCTCGCAATCATACCTTATCACCCATTTATCTTCCATCCCCTTCCCTCCCTCATTAACATTACCCACACACCTTTCACAACTACCCACGCATAACTACCACCACCTCTTTCATCACCCAGCGAAATCATTTATTTTATTCACCTAAACTTTTTTTTTTTTTTAAAGTTTTTTTAAAAAGTTTTTTAAAGTTTTTTTAAAAGTTTCTTCTGTTCATGTACTTATTTACCCCTTCTATATATATTTTTTTTTTTCCAGTTTGCCCCCCCCCCCCCCCCTTACCATTATTATCAATCCACCATTATCACAACCGTCACAAAGATATCACACCACCCCACTAAACTAGACACACAACCCTATCGTATCACACAACCCCCCCCCTCCCCCCACGAAACCCCCCCTCCTTTTCCTCTCCCATAATCCCCCTTGTCATTTCCGCCTAGCGGCTATTCTCCCCACCACATGGACTAACAACAGATGAGTCATTTTCTTTCTTTGTTTGTACTGTCTTAAATGTTAAATGTGATTTATTTTTTCGCCTGAAGAAGACCCAAGTGGTTGAAATGCATCGTGTCTTGTCATGTGCTTTGTTTGTCAATGTCATTGGCGGTAACTAACACCCTCTCTTTCTAAATTCTGATATCGAGTGTTCCCTATCGACTACCCTTGATGGAGGCGACTGGACCCACTCTGATGCATTTGTGTGGGAGGAAACTGAAATGTTCAATGTTAAACCACTGAGACAGTGTAGAAAAAAAGAGACAGAAGAAAAAGACGAAAATGTTTAGTAAATTGGCAATCATGAAAGAGAGACTGAAACTGGACAGAAAAACAAAGAGCACTAGATGAACACATCCTACAGCAACGGGTTACCTCGTGTCCCATTTCCTGTACATCGTATCTCCAGTCCTCTCCTGTCTTAACGATCCTCACTCCTGCCTGTCAACAAACACAGATGCATCTGTTTAAACCAGTTTGTACTGTCTTCCTTACTAACGAAATCAATCATTTAGCAGGCGTGGAAGCATGACAGGACGCTCGTAACCTGTGTAGCTGGGGTCAGGCCAAATAGGCGTAATAGCGCCTCCTCAAATTCTCACTCCACTTTAGTAGACTCAACTTCATCGACTGACCATTAGCCCGGTGCTGTAGGGTAAAGGGTTTTTCATGTTAAAGCCGTTACACTTTGTCATACGAAGGGAAAACGATGGTAGGTGAGCTGCGGAGGCAGTGGAAGGCGGTCTCACCCAGACACAATACGTAAGTACAATACAATGTAATAATAGTGACAGTAAACATCATGAATAAACGGTAATACACTGAATAAACGAAGCCTCGGTAAGAAAGGTGTAGACCTGCTCTTCTAGATGAATCTTACTGAAATGGTACCGGTGATTGTAGAAGATGAATGTAGAAGATGAAGAAGGTCCAAAACACATGTGTGGCCTATCATTTGCTCGCTCATTCATTTAAAACAAACAGTCTCTCACTGACGCATCACTGCAGTGCTTGGCGATTCGCACCGTCCGTCTGCCCTTCTGTCAAAGGGCTCCATCAGTCAGTCTGTCTGCCCTTCTATCCATAGGCCCAGTCTGTCTGTCTGTCCTTCTATCAATGGGCCCAGTCAGTCAGTCTGTCTGTCCTTCTATCAATGGGCCTAGTCAGTCAGTCTGTCTGCCCTTCTATCAATGGGTCCAGTCAGTCTGTCTGCCCTTCTATTAATGGGCCCTGTCAGTCAGTCTGTCCTTCTATCAATGGGCCCAGTCCAGTCTGTTTGGCCCATCACGTCCATCCATCATGGGCTCCATCGATCAGTCTGTCTGTCCTTCTATCATGGGCCCAGTCAGTCTGTTTGCCCATCCATCAATGGGATCCATCGATCAGTCTGTCTGCCCTTCTATCAATGGGCCCAGTCAGTCTGTCTGTCCATCGATCAATGGGCTCCGTCAATCAGTCTGTCTGCCCTTCTATCAATGGACCCAGTCAGTCTGTCTGTCTGCCCTTCTATCAATGGGCTCCATCAATCAATCTGTCTGCCCTTCTATCATGGGCCCAGTCAGTCTGTTTGCCCATCCATCAATGGGCTCCATCGATCAGTCTGTCTGCCCTTCTATCAATGGGCCCAGTCAGTCTGTCTGTCCATCGATCAATCGGCTCCGTCAATCAGTCTGTCTGCCCTTCTATCAATGGACCCAGTCAGTCTGTCTGTCTGCCCTTCTATCAATGGGCTCCATCAATCAATCTGTCTGCCCTTCTATCAATGGACCCAGTCAGTCTGTCTGTCTGCCCTTCTATCACTGGGCCGAGTCTGTCAGTCTGTCTGCCCTTCTATCAGTGGACCCAGTCAGTCAGTCTGTCTGCCCTTCTATCAGTGGACCCAGTCAGTCAGGCTGTCTGCCCTTCTATCACTGGGCCGAGTCTGTCAGTCTGTCTGCCCTTCTATCAATGGACTCCATCGGTCAGAAAAAAATCTCATAGGTCTGTTAGTGGCAGAGAACGAATACACAATGAAAAGGGTGACGATGAGAGATAAAGAACAACACCTGCCAAATCAGACGAAACTAACTACACTCTAACTCACTTCCAACTTATTCACTGCTCACAGAGAGTGATGCACTTGATACACTTCGTGGCTTTCTCACGCACCTGCTCGCTGTGGTGATGCAGACGGGCAGCCAGCAGAGCGGCCAGACCTTTCTTGATGGCCACTGTCTCCCCCTCTCCTTCCTCATCAGCCCCCGCTCTCTCTCGCTCGTGTTTCACGTGCAGCACTTCACCGCGTGGCGTCATCACAAAGGAGAACCTGTGCACACAACTGTTTGATAGGCCTACCACCACTACAAGCTTCTCTCTCTCTCTCTCTCTCTCTCTGAGACAGGTGAATGCAATTGACTCTTTGCTTCTAACTGCATGAAAATGAAAGAATTCGGCGATTCACTTATCCAACACGCAAATTAATGTGTATAAAGAAACGAGAATGAAATGAAAAACAAAACGATGAAATTTAAACATCTAGTTTTTTAGCATGGAGTTCATTCAAGTGCTGTCAACTTGGCGAGATCATTTCCCCAGAGGTCAATTCTCGTGCACGGCCAAAGAGGCCGAATCAATCTGAATCAAGAAGACCGTCTGCCCCAACCAACAGACTTCAGCGACTGTCGACAAATCCACCGTTTATTGAGTCATTGCTTACCTTTTGGACAGTTCCACCAGGCAATGTGTCAGTACCGACCATTTGAACAAAACCGCCATGTATTGTGTCATTTCTCACCATTTTGATAAATCCACCGTGTATCGTGTAAGCGCTTAGGATGTGGACAAATCCTCTATGAATTGTGTTATTGCTCACCATTTGGACGAATCCACCATGTACTCTGTCAGTGCAGTCCACCATGAGTTGTGTCAGTGCTCACTTGTTCACCGTTTGTAAACATTCTTCATGGATTGTTCCAGTGCTCACCATTTTGGTAAATCCACCATAGAGTGCCTGTATTCACTATATAGACAAGCCCATCATGGATTGGGTCGGTGATCATCATTAGAACAAATCCACCGTGGATTGGGTAAGTACGCATCATTTGGACAAATCAACCATAGACTCTGTCAGTATTCACTATCTGGTAATGGATCGTATCAGTACTTTCTATCTTGACAGATCCCCAAACGGATATATCAGTACTTACCTTTTGGACAAATCTGCGATATATTGTGTCAGTACTATACTCACCATTCAGACGAATCCACCATGTATTGTGTCATTTCTTACCATTTGGACAAAACCACCATGCATTGTGCCATTTCTTATCATTTGGACAAATAAATCATGTATTGTGTCATTTCTTACCATTTGGACAAATCCACCATATATTGTGTCATTTTTTACCATTTGGACAAATCCACCGTGTATTGTGTCATTTCTCACCATTTGGACAAATCCACCATGTATTGTGTCATTTCTTACCATTTGAACAAATCCACCATGTATTGCGTCATTTTTTACCATTTGGACAAATCTACTATTTAATGTGTGTCATTCTCACCATTTGGACAAATCCACCATGTATTGTGTCATTTCTCACCATTTGGACAAATCCACCATTTATTGTGTCATTCTCACCATTTGGACAAATCCACCATGTATTGTGTCATTTTACCATTTGGACAAATCCACCATGTATTGTGTCATTCTCACCATTTGGACAAATCCACCATGTATTGTGTCATTTTTTACCATTTGGACAAATCCACCATGTATTGTGTCATTTCTCACCATTTGGACAAATCCACCATTATTGTGTCATTTCTCA
>CM065718.1:51391423-51403923 GCA_033310375.1 Conus canariensis | reverse complement strand
TTCTGGATGGGCTTCAGCACTTTATTGTAAAGTGATTTTATGTTTTATAGCCTCCTCCCTCCCCCTCCCCCATCTCACCCATTCACTCTCCCCCAACCCCTCTCCGACTCCCCTCCCCCCTCCTATTCCTCTTCTCCTTTTCCCAGCCCCCACCCCCAACCGTGCTCTCACTTTCAATGGAGAGAGACAGAGAGAGAGAGAGAGAGAGAGAGAGAGAGAGAGAGAGAGGAGAGAGAGAGAGACCTTCCTTCTCAGTGTGCCACCAGTCAAGAAAAAGATAAAACTTATTTTATATGCGTTACCGTCTCTCTTTTGGGTTTTTCTCCCCAGTCTGTTCATGTATGCGTGACGAATCTTCTCTCTCTCTCTCCTCTCTCTCTCTCTCTCTCTCTCTCTCTCTCTCCCTTGCCGGTGGGTGTCTGTGAACAAGAACACCTGACCAACTTCACACAGTGCGTTAAAATAAAATTCCTATGTGGTGCCTGATTTTTTTTTTTTTAACTGTTTAAAAATCAATGTATCGATAACCATCTCAATGGGCCAGGTTTCTCTCTGAAGAAAAGGGAAGGGCTTTGTCGGTGACACCCGGGTCAGGATCGATAGGAAATACAGTCATGCTTAATGTCTCTCCCCATTGTCGGAGGACAGAACTTCACAAAACTGGGTTAAGACTGTTCCAAGCACAGTACTTATCTTTCTGCAGCAAGAACCACGTGGATAGCAGTTCGGTCAGCACAGGCACACGATGTTAGAAACTTGACATGCCTCGTACATTTTCAGTAACGTTGACTGTTTAGTTCATGAACTGTCGCCAAATTCACCTCTCTTGCAAATTGTCGGCAATATTTAGTGTCTTGTGAAATTTAAGGTACATCAACTGTTGGTCATGTAAATTGTCGGTAACATTAGACAATGACGACACCGAGGTGAATTTTTAGGAGCATTAATTGCCGTCGAAATTGTCGGCAATATTATCTGTTAACTGTAGTAACAATGACTAAAGACTTTCTTTTCGTTTCACTTTTCTACCCTTCGCTGGCTGCTTTGGGGTGCTGTTAGATTTTTTTTGTTTAACTCTTGGTGGTGACCACACCACAGAATTCTAGACTGTGGTGTATCTCCATTTGCTGCCAAGGAGGCACTAATGCTATCAGCCGTGTTCCACTGATGAGTCCGATCCAGCGGACGAAAGGCCTAGGAGCAGGCAATGCGAATAGATTTGTCTTGAGGAGAGAGAGAGAGAGAGAGAGAGAGAGAGAGAGAGAGAGAGAGAGAGAGACAGACAGACAGACAGACAGACAGACAGACAGACAGACAGACAGCATGACAGAAACACTTTGACACGTTGATATTTTATTGTCATTAGTAAAGAAAAATGGTCTTTAGACAAGGGGGTAACAGGACAATAATTTTTCCTCTATCTTTCATCTCGAGCAAATTTTACACAGTTATTAACGGTGTAAACCCAATCCAAGCCTAACAAAAGCGGGACATCTTCCGATATGCTCGAACACGCGAGTACCATAGTAACGTTAAACAGAAAAACAAACAAATGTCGTAAGATTATAAACTGACTCGACCATCCACTCAACCAGATGATGAATCCCCTATGCTGCTAGTGAAGGGTGTAACTTATGATATATTTCCTCGAGTTTAGTTATCATTTTCTTCCTCTCTCTCTCTCTCCCGTCCCCCCTTCCTCCGCCTTTTTTTTTATTTGTTTAAAAACAATCTCTGCCAAGTCCTTAAAATAATGACGGAAGAATTGTTAGTCTACGTTTTGTTTTCCCCCCACTACTGAATTGTTCAGCTGTACACACATACACACACACACATATATATATATATTATATATATATATATATGTATATATATATATAGTAGAAAGAAACTCGTGGAGAGCGTGGCAGCAGAGAGTCCTCAGAAGAGAAGCCCCCTTCAAGCAAGTGTTTCGGCCCTTATCTCCTGACACTCTAGGGGGTTGGGCCACACCCGGTTCATGACTCCGGATGTCCCTCTGCTGCCCCTTTTTTTTTTTTTTTCCCATCTTGGGACGAGCCATGGCTGGGATTCGAACCCATGACCCTCTGGACATGCTCATTTTCCACTTAATGACTCGCGCTTTAACCACTGAGCCACAGGGACACCTGATATTTGTAGGGAAATTAAGCCTTATGAAGTTCACTTTTGTTCCTCCTTGACCAGATCCAGCTTGAACACCTCTCTGCCGCTTCTGCCATTGCTTTCAGGGCTCTGTTTTTTTCCTTCCCTGCAACTGAGAGCTGTTTCATGAGGCTGTATGCAGACGTTCCTACAAACCCCCTAGCTCCAATTTCTGCAGTGAGGACTTTGACCTGATAGCCTTCTCTCCTCAGGCTGTTTGCCAGATCAGCATACTTTTCATTCTTGTAGATTTGAGCTGCCTCCATTCTGTTCTCATATGGCACCGTGAGCTCGATCATGATCAGCTGCTTGGTTGACTGAGAGTGGACTACTATGTCTGGTCTCATGCCACTCTTGCTGATGATCTCTGGGTGACTCTTCCATTCTGGGAGGTCTGCAGTGCACTCCCAGTCATCTGCCCCATCCAGCAGACTCTGCCTGTATGTTTCGAGTGGCACTGTTGTTCTTGGCCATGATTTGCTGCCTCCTGCCGTGAAGAATGTTGCGGGTGCTTTTGGAGTCCTGATTTTCCCTTTTGTGGTGTTGGTACTAGCCCAGACTACTTGTACAATCTCTTTGAGCACTTGGTTGTGCCTCCATGTGTACCTTCCTTGAGCCAGGGCTACTTTACATGAGCTTAGGACATGCTCCACTGTTTGTTTTTCATGGCAGAGGGGGCATGCAGGATCGTCTGTTTTCCCCCACTTCACCAGGTTTGCATTTGAGGGCAGAAGGTCATATGCAGATCTGAGAATGAAGCTGATCCTGAGAGGGGCCATGTGCCAAATGTCATTCCAAGTGAGACTTCTTTGGAGTGCATTCTCCCACGTTGTCCATTGCCCTTGCTGGCTCTGCTGGACTGCTTTTTGGAGTCTTTTTTGGTCTTCTTCTTTTCTCATCTCCTGAATCATCATGTCTCTTTTGGCTTTTCCTTTGGCCTTTGACCACCATTCAGTTTTGGTCACCCCCAGTCCTTGTCTGTTGGTCTGTGTGTGTCCTGTTATTTCTCTGATCTTGAGACTTTCTTTTGCAGAATCCATCGCCTCTTGAACTTTCCATTTTCTGCCTGTCTTCAGCTGGGGCTTGATTGCTTCTACCACCTTGTCTCCTGAGTCTCCAGCATGCTTTGAAGTCTGATCTTCCCTGCTTTGTATTCCTCCAGGATGGATTTCAGTGGTAGTTTCAGCTTTGCTTGGCGACAGTACAGCGCTATGTCAGTCAGACAGGGTGGGACACCAAGCCATTTCCTTGTGAACTTGTTGATTTTGGCTTCCATTGCCTCCACTATGCTGGTGCAAATGTCGTATATCATCAGAGGCCATAGCAGCTTTGGTATCAGCATGAACTGCAGACACCAGACCTTGTATTTGCCAGGGAGCCCACACTGGTCAATGGTCTCCAAGCCTTCCTCCGCCATCTGCTTGGTTTCTTTTGCTCTTTGTGTGTCTTTCAGCGTATCATCATACCATCTTCCAAGGCTCTTGACTGGTTCTTCTGTGACTGTTGGAATGGCCTGGTTGGCAACACTGAAGACCACAGATCCGGCCACTTTTCCTTTCCTCAGTGAGAGACTCCGTGATTTCTTTGGCTTGAACTTCATTCTGGATGAGGCAACTATGTCGTCCAGCCTCTCCAGCACATGACGTGTCTCGTCTTCTCTGGATGAAATCACTGTAGTGTCATCCATGAAGGCCTTGAGAGGAGGCATCTTGTATCCATCGCCAAGGTCTGTTTGTCTCGCGTTGTTTGTTGCTGCTTTCAAGATGAGTTCCATTGCCAGCACGAACAGTATTGGGGAAATTGCACAGCCCATTGCAATACCCACTTCCAAGTTGATCCAGTCTGTTGTGTACTCCTTGGTAGAGAACCGCATTGAGAAGCCATTGAAGTACTTCTTGAGCATGTCGCGGATGTTCTTTGGCACATGGTACATCTCAAGAGCCAACTGTATCATCTCATGGGGCACAGATCCATATGCGTTTGCCAGATCAAGCCACACTACGTCCAGGTCTCTCTTTTCTGTTTTTGCTTTTTGGATTGCGTCCCAGATCATTGTGGCGTGTTCTACACAGCCAGCCACGCCTGGGATGCCACCTTTCTGGACTGACACATCCAAGTACTTGTTTTCCATCAGGTACTTGGTCAGCCTTGCTGCCATGACAGAGAAGAAGATTTTCCCTTCGACGTTCAGTAGTGATATTGGCCTGAACTGGCTGATGTCACTTGAGTTTTGCTCTTTGGGGATGTACACACCATCTGCCGTCATCCACTGGCCGCTGATCTTCTGGTTTTCTCCAAGCCGATCGCAGCAGCTTGTGGAGCCACTCCAGCACCTTGGGACATTTCTTGTAAAGCTGGTAAGGTATTCCGTTTGGCCCTGGTGATGATTTGGCTCTGGCTTTGTCGACCACCTTCTTGATTTCCGCCAACGTTGGAGGCTTGCCATTGAACTGTTCCTCAGGGTTGGTTGGCCACACCAGACCTTGAATGTCGAGTGGTGCTTTGCTCTGTGGGTCAGAGTATGTTTTCCTCAGATGCTGCTCAAGAACTCCTTTGTCCACACTTAGGGTCCCAGATTTTGGCTGCTCAAACAGTGTTCTGGCAAACTGGAAGGGGTCTCTGAAGAAGCGCTCTTGTGTCTTCTTCTTTTTGCTCTTCCTCTTCCTCGCAGATTCCGCTTTGCTGAGGGCGCTGTGTTTTTCTTTCAGGTCTTTCCACAGTTTTTCCAAGCCTTGTTTTTCAGCTGGCAGTGCGGTCTTCATTTGCATCTTGAGGTTTTTCTTTTGGACCCTGATCTTGTCCATCTTTTCTTGGCGTCTGGATTTCTTTGGAGGTGTTTTCTCTTTGGGTAGTTTTGCTCCATAGGCGTCTCTACATGTGGCATACACAATGTCCCCATATGTGGCTAGTTTGTGTTCCAGGGTGCTTTTCCCTATCAGTGCATCGAGTCTTTGGACGATTTTTGCATCCAGTTTCTCCCAATCTTCAGTTTCGTTTGCTCGTGGCAGGTTGAGTTTCAGGCGCCTGGCATCGAGGGCCTGTGCAAATTCCTCATCCGAACCAACAGCGTGGATGTCCTTGGCACTGTGGTTTAAATCCTGGCCTTGGTCTTCCGACGTCTTATCTGCTGATGCAGTGCGCTGCTGCTCATTCAGATGAGTCTTCACACATCCCATCTTTGTTCTGTGGATCTTCATGCCACGGGTGGTAGCGAAACGCTTTCCACAGACACATGGATATTCCATTTGGTCCATGTTCATAGTCCGTTTGGGATTTGCAGTCATGATTGGTTGAGCACCGATGGATTCATCATTCTCTCCCCCTTTCGGTGAATCCTGGGAGCATCTTTTCCTTTTATTCTTAGTAGCCACATGTTTAAGGCAAAGTGGGGAGCCAGCCCACAGAGCCCTCGGTTCTGGTCTTTCCCAGTGTCCTCCGGTCTTTCCCGGACGTCCTCCGGCCTATTCCCGGAAGTCAATGGTTTACCCATGCATCAGTAGAAAGAAATATATATATGCGTGTGTGTGTATGTGTGTGTGTAGTAACATACAAAAATAACGTTTAACTCATGGAACACTGTGTGTAAAGGAGCCTTTTTCGGTGCATCATTGTCTTTCAGACCGTCCTGTATTTTCCGGATTTATGAGGAGGAACGTACTATGTTAGCTAAAGTCAAATTGAAAAACCATGTCTTCTTGTAAGATCTTTGCACCATACATAGCTCAGTCTTACGTAGTAGCTACGTTTTTATGAGGATCCCTAAACAGAATATTAAACTTTGTGTGATAAGTTTGTGTTGATCTTTGTGAGGATTATTGAGCGAAAATGAACAGCTGATTTTATTTGTTCGTCGTTTGTGACAACATATGATGAAAACACTAAAATCAAAGCATTGAACTGAAGTGAACTGACTCCCCCCCCCCCCCCCCCCCCCCCCCCCCCCCCCCCCCCCACTATCTCTCTCTGTCTGTGATAGAGTCTGTGTTCTCACAATGTATTCAAGCTTCTTTGCGTTGAGGCGCAATGGATAACACAAAAGAGTTTTTAACAGGTAGTATATATATATATATATATATATATATAATGCTGAACAATTAAGTAGTGGGGAAAACAAGTGCAGGCTAACAATTCTTCAGTCATTATAGTAATGACTTGGCAAAGATTTGAACTTTTAGAAAAAAAAAAGAAAAAAAAATGAAGATGAAGAAAATGGGGGAATATATTATAAATTATGAGAAACCCTTCACTAGCTGCCTGAGGGAACCATCGTAAACCCTGTCAAAGGCAGATCTATTTGTATTGCCTGCTCCTAGGCCTTTCGTCCGCTGGATCGGACTCATCAGGGAGACACGGCTGATTGTGTCTGCGCTCCTGGTGTCAAATAGAGACACACCACAGTCCATAATTCTGTGGTGTTCTCACCACCAAGGGTTAAAAAAGAATCCAAAAGCTGCCAGCGAAGGATAGTAAAATGGAACAAAATGAAGGTGTGGAGAGGAAAAAAAGTCGCTGAAAAACTAAAAGCATTATGCAAACAGTATAAAATGTAGGGGACAATCTTTGAGCCTATGCTTGAGGATCCATTCAAGGATGCAAGGAAGATCAAAAGATATGGAAGTCTGAGTGGTCAGCTCTGCTGTTCAATAACTCAAGCATTGTCAGTGGCTAAGAATTGTACAGAACAACCTGTACTTGGATCTTCTAAGAGATGCAATCTCCCACTGATTGACCAAACAATATAATGCTGAACAATTAAGTAGTGGGGAAAAACAAGTGCAGGCTAACAATTCTTCAGTCATTATAGTAATGACTTGGCAAAGATTTGAACTTTTAGAAAAAAAAAAAAAATGAAGATGAAGAAAATGGGGAATATATTATACATAATGAGAAACCCTTCACTAGCTGCGTGAGGGAACCATCGTAAACCCTGTCAAAGGCAGATCTATTTGTATTGCCTGCTCCTAGGCCTTTCGTCCGCTGGATCGGACTCATCAGGGAGACACGGCTGATTGTGTCTGCGCTCCTGGTGTCAAATAGAGACACCACACACACACACACACACACACACACACACACACACACAACACACACACACACACACACATCAATAATATATAATATATATATATATATATATATGGGGCTCTTTGTCGTTCCTATGTGTGTGTGTGCCCGTGCGTGCGTCTGTGTGTGTGTGTTCTCATGTGTACAACTTGCGAGCATTCCAGCGTTTCCTTCAGGTAGTAGTAGTAGTACACAAATCCACAATAATGCACTGACACACGTGCAGAAATTGCTATTACTAAAATATGTTCACTTTATAATGTTAAACAAATTTTCTACTTTGCAAAACAAATCGAAAACAAGAATTCAGACCTACTTTCCTACATGTCTGAGAATATGATAAAATTCCTTTCCCACAGTCAATTTGGTATGGTATTTCCCACAGTCAATTTGGTATTGTATTTCCCACAGTCAATTTGGTATTGTATTTTCAAATTATCTTGACACAGCAGATTTCTCGCTGTGGCCTGCTCTGCCTACGGTGGGCGCCTTGCCATTGCAAAGAGCAACTATATTTTTCATACTTTTTTCCTGCCCGCCAATATTTTCAAAAATTTATCAATGTGAATTGTTCTTTCAAAATTTTTCCAGGGACATCTCCGTGTTGCCCGAGGTTCTTTTACGTGCGCCAGCTGCATACAGCACGTTAACTTCGGCTTACTGTCTGATCCCAAAGGCTACAGCACTCGTACGACCAGTTAATGGTGTTTTTAAGAAGTGTAACCCACTGATTATTTCTCTTTGTGAAATTGTCGTCATAGCATCTGTAATTGAACAAACTGTTTTTTGTTTTGTTTTGTTTTGTTTTGCAAAAATTATTGTATCATTTTCAAAACTTATTTTTCCACATTCCAGCAACATTTGTACAAGAAGCATCTAGTTTTACACATGCCTTCCGTTTTTTTGTTTTTTGTTTTTTGTTTTTGTTTTTAAAGAATTATAATGGCAGTTACCAATTAATTTCAATGTATCCTTTTTCATCAAATAAGCTAAAACCTTATGTGCACCACAAAACAACCAGATATGCTTTTCAAGATTACGTTTTTTTTTGTGTGTGCATCATATGACACAATAACTACGAATCGTATATTAATACCCCCCTCCATCAACCCAACCCAGCCCCACCCCACTCCTGCGTCACGAGCCATAAATTGATGAAAACCCCTCTCTCTCTCTCTCTCTCTCTCTCTCTCTCTCTCTCTCTCTCTCTCTCTCTCTCTCTCTCTCTTCCCGTGCCTCGGCCTTCCCTGCATACGCACAACCAGATCGACATCACCACTAACAATCACCCCGTTCCAGCCGACCAGCCAGCCACACACACTGAGCTCTTACCCTGGCCTCCATGGTGAATGAGTCCACGTCGCGCACGTGCGCCCGGGACTGGTACCTGTACTGATATTCGTACCCAGGTTCGAACCTCAAGAAGGTGCCCCGAACACACGGCAACGAACACAGCAGCCCCAGGACTGTCAGAAAAGACAGGCACACTGGGCCCCGTGCCCCTTCCATGAGCAGCAGCTTTGAGTGGAGATTCTCTCTATGTCTCGGTAGGGTGGTTTGGTGCAATGTTAGACTGGCATTTCTTACCCGTATCAAAAGAACATTCAACAACACCAATGTTATGTTCGCGTTTCTTACTCGTATCAAAAGAACATTCAACAAAGACTGAAATCTGGAAATGGTGTACACCACAGATTAATAATAATCGGGCGACAGCAATAAGCTCGTGCTTAACAAACAAAAAAAGACTAATGACGGGTCTTTCCAGGCGAAATCGTTTCAGTTCTACTCGATGTAGCTTATCTTGGGATACTGCGCCAAACCAATATTTGTATAACCTGTATTTAAAACAACGTAGAAGCAAACTATCAACGAAGTAAAACTTCGTCCATGCTTAGTGAAAACCACGAAGATTTGCAGCAATCGGCAGAAATGTGGGCAGAAAGAAGACGACTCGCCGCAAACCGACAGGGAAGTTAACCAGCTCTGTGTGACGCTCCAGTGGTGGGTGTAGAAGAAGAAATTCCTGGTGACGTCGTTTCCACCCAGGGTACCGTAGTTCCAGAGCTCGATCTCTCCACCTCTCCACTGGTGGGCGGCCTAGGCTCTCCCAGACAGATCCGGCTGACATCGAGGATCGGCCTTTACAATGTTTAACGGTGTGGTGATTTTGAAAGGGGAAGGGTTAGAGAAGGCGTGTGGAGTGGGGGGGAGGGGGGGGGGAGGGGTAGTGGGGATGAAATAGGCGTGTGTGGGTGGGGGAGGGGATGGGGGGAATGGTAGAGCGGTCGGGAAGGGGATATCGGGAGGTGGGTTTGTACCCATTAGTTTTAATGTCTGTGGATATCGGGTCATGGCACTGACAACCAGTTAACACAGTCTTGCACACCTTGTGACTCATCACTGGCGTTCATGCTCGCTGTCATTCCATTTTATGCTCTCTCTCTCTCTCTCTCTCTCTCTCTCTCTCTCTCTCTCTCTCTCTCTCTCTCTCTCTCTGCTGTTATCTGCATTGATACTCATATTTTGCGTGTACACACACACACACACACACACACACACACACACACACACACACACACACACACACATATATATAAGATAGATAGATAGATAGATAGATAGATAGATAAGATAGACAGATAGATAGATAGACACACACATATGTACATGCTTTTGTCAATTCTTTGCATACATTAATGCAAGTGTGCGTACGATTCATGTACTCCACAATCCTGTGTACCTATATCTTTTTTTTTCTCTCCTTTTTTTCAATTCCTTTTTTTTTTCTTTTCATTTTCTTATCTTTAAATCTCGCTGCATAATTCAGCTTAGCAAGGACAGATTGGAAGAACAGGATCTGCCTAAAATGTCAATCCCTGATCGAATAAAATGGTTCTGAGTGCTGAGTTCTCTCCAATGAGCTATTCAGCATATGTTGATTCTCCTGTTCGGAGTGTAAGATACTGTTTTAGGTTGTTGCTCTTGGAAGAAGACAGACTATTTAGTGAAGGCTATGAAGTATCGAATGAATAACATATTCGAGGCAAAAAGAAATCATGAGTCAGCATGTATTTCGTGGTGTGTGAGTACATCAGTATGTCGGTAATATATGTAGAAAAGAATTCGTGATTCGTGCGCGCGTATGTGTGTGTGTGTGTGTGTGTGTGTGTGTGTGTGTGTGTGTGTGTGTGTGTGTGTGTGTGGAGAGAGGAGAGGATATGAGATGCGCGCGCACACACGTGCGTACGTGTGTGTGTGTGTGTGTGTGTGTGTGTGTGTGTTGTGTGTGTTGTGTGTGTGGTGTGTACGCGCGCGCGCACGTGCGTGCGTGGGAGGAGCGTAGCGTCTCCACTGTCTGTTATTGTTTTCACTCTTTCGTTCTGCTTCCTTCCCTTTCCGTTCCACAGCTCAATCCACAGCAAGGCAGGTGCAGCGGGGCAGACGTGCTGTAGCCCCCCCCCCTCCCCCCCCCCCCTTCCCCCCCCCCCTCCCCCATCCAGTTCTTTACGTTGTCCAGTCAGGGCTTTTTGGAACGTCCACTCTCCACTATCCCTTTCCCCCCTTGTCTCACCCTTTCCGTCCCAGCTATCTCTTTGTCCTTCCTTTCGTTTCCTTTGCTTTTTGAGAAGACAAAGAAGAAGATACACGCGAAGGTGCGAGTGAGGCCCAGAGAAGCGCCCTCTTCAGGCTGCCGTACCAAGCTGTTGGGAGAGCGATCCTTCACCATCCTTTGAAGCCTGCGCTGTGTTCACCTAGGGTGCAGGCACGCACTGAGCATGATTACATCTGTTTCCCATTCTTTTCGCTTCTTCCTTTCAACTTTGATCCCTTCTTCTCCTTTTTTGTCCTTCCTTTTTTTTTCTAACCTATGCTTTCTCTTTACCTTCTTTTTTTTTCTCTCTCTCTTGGGTATTTTTCATATCCGTTCTCTTCTTTTTCTCTATTTTATTTTTTTTTTTTTTTTTTTTGTTTGTCTCTTCGTTTCCCCTTTTCCTTTCGTTTCTGCCCTTATTATTTCCCTTTTCTTTCAGTTTTGTTTCCTTTCATTTTCCGTTTTCTTTTTTCTTTTTTTTTCCTTCCCTTTCTTTCCTTTCCATTCTCTTTTCTTCCTCTCCTTTCCGCTTTCCTTCATTCACCTTCTCTTCCTTTCAAATCTCCATTCAAGTTCTTACTTCTCATTCCCCTTCACTTCACTCATTTCCTTTTGCTTCGTTTTGCCATCCCCATACTTTCTGGTCTTTTCTCTTCCCCGTAGTGTCCTCAGCTGACTCAATTACTTCCACATTCCTTTTCTTTCCCTTCGTGTTCTTTCTCTCCATTCCATTTTTTTTTCTTTTCCCCTTTCTTCTTTCCACTGTCTTGTTCGTCTTTGAATTGACACCCTTCTTTTTTTTTTTTTTTTTTTAATCACTTCTTTTTTCTGTTCCTTCCCATGTTATTCTTATCGTTTCTTGAAATGTCGGTCCTCTGACATTTCTCTCCTGTCCTCGTTCGTTCACACTTCTGACATTCTCTAACCTTTTCTGTCCCCCCCCCCCCCCCCCCCACTGCATTTGTCACTTGTAGTTCCCTTTCTTTTTCTTTGCATCCATTTAGCTCACTCATTTCCTTTACTCCCCCCCCCTCCCCCCACTGCATTTGTCACTTGTAGTTCCCTTTCTTTTTCTTTGCATCCATTTAGCTCACTCATTTCCTTTACCCCCCCCCCCCCCCCACCTCATTTCTCTCTTGTAGTTTTCCTACCTTTTCTTTCTTTGCTTTCCATTTAGCTCACTCATTCCTTTACCCCCCCCTTCATCTCCCCCACGCATTTGTCCACTGTATTCCTTTCTTTTCCTCTGCATCATTTAGCTCCTCATTTCCTTTACCCCCCCCCCTCCCCCACTGCATTGTCACTTGTAGTCCCTTTCTTTTTCTTTGCATCCATTTAGCTCACTCATTTCCTTACCCCCCCCCCCTCCCCCACTGCATTGTCACTTGTATTCCCTTCTTTTTCTTTGCATCCATTTAGCTCACTCATTCCATACTCCCCCCCACCCCCCCCACTCCACGATTCCCTCTATCGTTTTCATTTCTCCTACAACCCTTTTCGCCTTACTTTCGCTTTCATTCTCCTACACCCTTTTCCCCTTACTTTCGCTTTCATTTCTCCTACACCCTTTTCCCCTTACTTTCGCTTTCGTTTTCCCTCCTGTATTTTCCCCGGGCTTCGTTTCCTTTCTGATTTCCTTTCCTGACCTGTTCTCTTGTTATCGTTTTCTTTGGATGCC
>CM065718.1:51381423-51388923 GCA_033310375.1 Conus canariensis | reverse complement strand
GTGTGCCTTTGGATTATAGGGCTAGAATGAGAGGGGAAGGTGCGCATCTCTTACCGTATTTCCGTAATGCTGTCACAATTGGCTTAACTTTGTTGCTAAGAAGCTGAGTCAAGTATCTGCATACAGGGGGGAACCAACACACACTGGGCTGGTACACGTATCTTGTAATTTAATTTTGAGATCCGGTTCTGCGATAGGCCATGCCCGCATTACACGCAACAAACTCTACCGAATCGAAACAGCACCAAGGGAAGTTATCTAGTTAAGTTTTCAGTTACCCTTACTCGAAACTCTACAAGTAACCTCCCTTGAAAAAGAACAAAAAAAAAAACAAACAAACAAAAAACCGAAAATCTAAATAAAAACATACAAACAAACCACAAAAAAGAAAAGAAAAGAAAAAAATAGAAAAAGAAAGAAAAAAACGCACCTTCTTTCTGTCAAATATAAGGGTCGGATCCGTTCAAACATATGTTCCAACTTGCGCGTTTATTTGACGTTCAAAAACAGGAAGGTGTTTAGTAACGGAAAGAAAACTCCGGGGAGAAGGCCAGTGAGCGGGTATAGCGTTCACTGCCTGGAGTGTCCATGGTATATACATCGGCATCAGACAGTGTCCATGGTATATACATCGGCATCAGACAGTTCTTGAAGAGTAAAGTTTGAAGGAATAGTCTGCTGATAAAACCAAGATATAGTAGCTTTCTCTTGTTAAAATCCTGACTGTCTGATGTGTGTGTGTGTGTGTGTGTGTGTGTGTGTGTGTGTGTGTGTGTGTGTGTGTGTGTGTGTGTGAGTGCGCGCGTGCCTGTGTGTGTGCGCGCGCGTGCGTGTGTGTATGTGTGCGCGCGCGTGCCAGTAAATGATGGGGATCGGGTGGCGAGAAGCGGCGAGGAGCATATTTTCATGTGTTTCAGCTGATACTTTCACAATTACCTCAGCTTTGTTACTAAAAAGCTAAATCACTCACTTACAGATGGGAGAACTACACACATTGGGCTGGTACACATATCTTCTTTGTTTTTTGTTTGTTTGTTTGTTTGTTTTTAATCCTGTGGTTCGAACGCAACAAGATTGCACTGTAATCACCATGGAGTACGTTCCTTTGTGACTGGCTTCCATACACCGTGTCCGTTATACTTACCCATTTTGGTTTTAAGGCTATTTTCTGTCCTAATAAGAAATGCAGGGACTGGGAAGAACTAGAGAACATGTGAAAGCAATTAGAAGCGATTGATGGGGAAGAGTGTGGAGAGAAGGGGGAGGGGGGGGGGGAGAGGCTGATTGCTCAGGAGAACTGAAAAATGAAGGAGGGGAGACGCGGAAAGGGTTTGAGGGGAAGGGAGTGGATGAAGGGGAGGTAAGTTTAGAAGAAACGGGGTTTGCGTGTGAAAAGGAGAGTGAATGAACGATTTCGACACTACAATGGGTACTGCAAGGTGGGTGGTTATACAGGTTGCCCCAAGGTAAGGGCGATGTAGGAAGAGGCTGAACTAGCGTTAGAAAGAAGGATGGAAGCCTTCAGGTAAAAATTACTTCGCACTGGAAGATTACCAGTAGGTATTGATGTGTATGAACAGATAAAAGTCACTGTTAATTTTTGTACTTCTGGTCAAGCTTATTTTCAGAAAGACGGAAAAACGGCAGAAAAGAGACGGAACCTGATCGAGAGAGAGAGAGAGAGAGAGAGAGAGAGAGAGAGAGAGAGAGAGAGAGAGAGAGAGAGGCCCATTATGCTTCTGAAAAAAAAACCCTGTCATTTGTAAAACTTTTTTTTAAGTGGGATTTTAATTTCAAAATATCAGAATATCGGAATCACAATCAGGTAACAGCAGGAACAAACTCAGACAGTCAAGATGACTTTCAATATATCAAGGTAATTTTTTTTTGTTTACATATATATCAAATCGAAATTAAATTCAACAAATCAAGGAAAAGTGTATAGATAGTTAAAACAAAACTCAAGAGCAAAAGTGCAGCTTAAAGGTCTGATCACACGGGGATTGTTGCGAGTCCTCGTCTCCACACCACAACATTAAGGCGGCTTCACACCACCTCCTCCTCCTCTGCTGCCCTCTTTTTGGCCGTGACCTCTCTGTACACCACTTCCTCCGCCCCCTTGTCGATCAACAGCAGCAGACCCGCCACAAAGACAAAGATGGCGGCGCCCCACCCTATCCCATAAGCCCATCCGAAGTGCCAGTCCAGCTCAGTCTGAGAGGTGATGTTGTCGAGGAACTTGATGGGGTAAGTGACCAGAGAGCTCAGCTGCAGAGCGTCTGGAATAATACAGAGCAGATGGGTCAGGACACAAATGCTGGTCGTGGTTCCAGAATGCCAAACTTTCAGGGTATTATTATGTCTCATTTGCTGGATATATTACGTCAACACACACACACACACACACACACACTCACACACACACACACACACACACACACACACACACACACACACACACACACACACACACACACAAAATCTCTTTCTGTCTCTTTATCTCTCTGTCTCTGTCTATCTGTCTGTCTGTCTGTCTGTCTCTCTCTCTCTCTCTGTATGTGTGTATGTGTGTGTGTACGTACGCGCACGCACACACGCATGCACGCGCGCGTGCTCGCGCGCGCACACACACACACACACACACACACACACACACACACACACACACACACACACACACACATGAACACCCAGCATAACCGCATTTAAAAACAGACTTGACGCCCACTGGGCCAGCCACCCAGCACTGTACAACCCGGACTGCTATCAGCAGACCTTGCAAGTGCAAGCAGCTGTGGATATGGACAACATATCGACCGGTGAGCTGACCTGCAACCACAGGTCTCAAACACCGACAACATCAAGTATCAAGTATGAACACTGGTACCGACGGATGGATACAGACTTGAACCCAAATGCAAGCACTTTCACCGCTAGCCAGCAATCACTGTCAGTATACACCACCGATGACTTAACACTAGCTGGTGACCGTTGACCATTCAGTGTCTTACATCATCTGTCACAAGTACTGTTAGTTGGCAATCAATGTCGACATTGGCCATTCAGTGACGTGACTAACACCTCCTTCTCTACAGCACTCAGTCAGTGTGTCTCACCACTCCTTTTCTGTAGCGGCCATCCAGAATCCTACCGTTCGTTTTCTGTAGCGGCCATCCAGAATCCTACCGTTCGTTTTCTGTAGCGGCCATCCAGAATCCTACCGTTCGTTTTCTGTAGCGGCCATCCAGAATCCTACCGTTCATTTTCTGCAGCGGCCACCCAGTATCTTACCATTCGTTTTCTGTAGCGGCCACCCAGTATCTAACCATTCGTTTTCTGTAGCGGCCACCCAGTATCTTACCATTCGTTTTCTGTAGCGGCCACCCAGTATCTTACCATTCATTTTCTGTAGCGGCCACCCAGTATCTTACCATTCGTTTTCTGTAGCGGCCACCCAGTATCTTACCATTCGTTTTCTGTAGCGGCCACCCAGTATCTTACCATTCGTTTTCTGTAGCGGCCACCCAGTATCTTACCATTCGTTTTCTGTAGCGGCCACCAAGTATCATACCATTCATTTTCTGTAGCGGCCACCCAGTATCTTACCATTCGTTTTCTGTAGCGGCCACCCAGTATCTTACCATTCATTTTCTGTAGCGGCCACCCAGTATCTTACCATTCGTTTTCTGTAGCGGCCACCCAGTATCTTACCGTTCGTTTTCTGTAGCGGCCACCAAGTATCATACCATTCATTTTCTGTAGCGGCCACCCAGTATCTTACCATTCGTTTTCTGTAGCGGCCACCCAGTATCTTACCATTCGTTTACTGTAGCGGCCACCCAGTATCTTACCATTCGTTTTCTGTAGCGGCCACCCAGTATCTTACCATTCGTTTTTCTGTAGCGGCCACCCAGTATCTTACCGTTCGTTTTCTGTAGCGGCCACCAAGTATCTTACCATTCGTTTTCTGTAGCGGCCACCAAGTATCATACCATTCATTTTCTGTAGCGGCCACCCAGTATCTTACCATTCATTTTCTGTAGCGGCCACCCAGTATCTAACCATTCATTTTCTGTAGCGGCCACCCAGTATCTTACCGTTCGTTTTCTGTAGCGGCCACCCAGTATCTTACATTCATGTTCTATAGCAGCCATACAGTGCTTTCCAACCCTTTTACTACAACGGTCATCCAGGTTTTACCACTCCTTTTCTGTAACGGTCATCCAGGTTTTACCACTCCTTTTCTATAACGGTCATCCAGGTTTTACCACTCCTTTTCTGTAACGGTCATCCAGTGTTTTACCACTCCTTTTCTATAACGGTCATCCAGTGTTTTACCACTCCTTTTCTGTAACGGTCATCCAGTGTTTTACCACTCCTTTTCTATAACGGTCATCCAGTGTTTTACCACTCCTTTTCTATAACGGTCATCCAGTGTTTTACCACTCCTTTTCTATAACGGTCATCCAGGTTTTACCACTCCTTTTCTATAACGGTCATCCAGTGTTTTACCATTTTTTTTCTATAACAGTCATCTAATGTTTTACCACCTTTTTGCACAACAGCCATCCAGAGTTTTACCATTCCTTTTCTACGACGGTCACTCAGTTCTTTACTACTCGTTTTCAATAAGGTCATCTAATGTTGTACCATTTCTTCTCTACAACGGTCACCAAAAGTTTTACCACTTCTTTTTCTGCAACGGTCATCCAGTGTCTTTCTACCACCACCACCACCCCACCACCACCACCACCACCACTACTACTACTACTACTACTACTACTACTACTACTACTACTACTACTACTACTACTATTAATACGATAACGACGACAACAACAACGATGACGAATACTGATGCTTCTGCTGTTGCTGCTGTTACTACTATCACCACAACTACTTACACTGCTATTACCACCACTACTACTACTACTTCTACTCCTATTACTAATACTACTACTGCTGCTGCTGCTGCTGCTCCTATTCCTCCTCCTTCTCCTTCTCCTCCTCCTCCTCATCCCACTACAACTACGACAAACACCAACACCAGCACTACCACCACCACCGCTTCTACTACTACTATTACCGCTGCCGCTGCTGTTGCTGCCGCTGCTATTGCTACTGCTGCTGCTGCTGCTGCTGCTACTACTACTACTACCACTTCTACTACTACTACTACTACTACTACTACTACTACTACTACCACCACCACCACCACCACTACTACTACGACTGCTGCTGCTGCCGCTGCTGCTGCTGCTGCAACTACTACTACTTCCGGAGCCGGAATAGCTTAGTTGGTAGAGCGCCGGACTCGTGATCCTGGGGTTGCGGGTTCGAATCTCTGCCGGGCCGTTTCGGTACAGGGGGATTTTTCCCTCGGAGTTAACATTGGTTTTGACTCCATTTCCCATACAGTCCTTCGAATGAGACTAAAAACCGAGGTTCCGTGTATGAACGCACGCATAACATCTTGCACACACGTAAAATCCCATCACCAACTTTCGGAAGAGAAGGCCAGTTTGGCCGTTGGTATGGATGACACGCTACACATAGCATGCACCCTGCGTGAGAAATGGAAAGAATGAAGGAAGTAAGGGAATTGAATGAACAATATTGAACGATATTGACTGGATGACACGGGAAACGACTGAATGAAGCGCCAGCTGGCAGCTCTTCAGTCGGCACTACCCAGGTAGGCAGCCCGTTGTGTAAACGAGTGTGGATTGTAAAGCGCTTAGAGCTTGGTCTCGAGCCGAGAATAGACGGCATATAAGTATTCATTATTTTTATCATTATTATTATTACTACAACTACTACTACTACTGCTACTACTACTACTGCTGATACTACGACTGCAACTACTACTACTACTTTAACCGCTACTATTACCTGCGATAAACCAGATGACCATGGCAGCCAGGTAATAGCGGTTCTTTTTCTGGAAGCTTCTAGCACGCAGGCCGACAGAGGTGATGACGATGCCAAAGAAAATCAGGATCATGGCCAGTAGACAGAGGCTCCGGCACACTTGTAACCAGTCTGCACACACACACACACACACACACACACACACACACACACACACACACACACACACACGCCCGCACGCACGCACGCCGCGCGCGCGCACACACACACACACACACACACACACACACACACACACACGCGCGCACGCACGCACGCACGCACGCACGCACGCACGCACGCACACACACACACACACACACACACACACACACACACACACACACACACACACACACACTAGTGAGTGGTACATCACGCTGAATGCACCACGGAGCTTCTTCACCTTCTGAAAGATAAGAGTGGGTGTTAAAGGGGTGGCCTGTTTGCAAACGGCATGAAAATATTTCTTCCTTGCGGCCGCCCGATATATTGTTGTTGTTGTTGTTAATGCTGTTGTAGTAGTTGTTGTTGTTGTTGTTGCTGCTGCTCTGCTGCTGTTATTGTTGTCGTCGTCGTCGTTGTTGTTGTAATCACTACTATTATTTGCAAAAAGAATTGGAGGTTGACTGCAGCATTTTGACACTACTATTATTATTATTATCATCATATTATATTGGCTGCATGGGCAGGTCTCCAAGAAGAAAAAAATAAAGATCTTTTCCATCATTTGTTCTAGTATGCACACGCAAAGATTCAAATATGTTCGTCCAAACATCTCAACAATAAACTGCTTAGTCACCATAACACGTATATCGCATAATTACAGGCCTACTCTTTCAATTAAAAAAAAACTTATGACTATGGAGGGAGGACTAGGCGTACAAGAAGAGAAAGAACACCACGTGCTGCTTTTAAGACACCCATTAGTTTGCCACAAAGCGCTGCGGGGCCCTCACACAATCAATCTGTAATGTTCTCTATGAAAACAGTTCTGTCTCACAAGACTCGCAGTTTATATCTAACAGACCTACATCGTTTTGGTTGTTTTTTTCTTGTCTTCATTTAATGTCTGTATGTAAACTTCCTCAAGAGCGGCTTTATATTAGATTCCGTTTTCATTACTTCTAGCTATATCTCCATTAAAATGAGTAAATGAAGAGTGTCATCTATTTTTGTTTGCTGTGGCTGTGTTAAAGGTTAGGGAGTCATCAGCACAAAGCCACCATATTTCAACGTTAAATCTATCTATCGATCTGTCTGTCTATCTATCTGTCTATCTAACTATCTATCTATTTGTCTATCTATCTGTCTATCTATCTATCAATCTATTTATCTGTCTGTCTATCCATCCATCCATCTATTTTTCTATCCATCTATCTACCTATCTATCTGTCTATCTATCCATCTATCCATCCATCCATCCATCCATCCATCCATCTATCTATCTATCAATCAATCTGTCTATCTACAGACACACGACCTTAGCTACCACCACTTACACTAGTAATATCATCCCTGATCAAGAGACATAATGGTCACCAGTTAGATTACCAATGCTATGAACAAACACGTTAACCTGATCATGTC
>CM065718.1:51348923-51366423 GCA_033310375.1 Conus canariensis | reverse complement strand
CGAGAGAAGAACGCAACTGCCCAGAAGGAACATAGAGATGAAGGAGATCTTACACATGTTTTGTCGTATAAAAGCGGAAAGTCGAGTCAAAGAGTGCCTCAGGGGATTTTACACCCCTATAAGCATGCCAGTTTGTGCACATGTGAAGCCAACTATGTGACTTGTCACGTGCACTCTGCCGAGGGGAGATTCTGAACAGCTGCTGTGTGGATGAACTGAAGCATTTGGAATCTGATTTAACTGCGATCCGTGCGTCCTGCTAATAGAAATGTTATCCACGTCATCTTTAGAAAGGTGTGCTCCTGCTAACATAATTTAATCTCATCCATAGAGTATTCCGTCTGCTCTGCTAACAGAAATCACCTCATCCTTGAAAAGAATTCTGTGTGCTGTGCTAAATGAATTTAGCTGATCCACAGAGTTCTGCATTGTGCTAACAGAATTCTCCTCATCCATGGAGTTCTGTGCTGTGCTAAGGGAATTCATCTCTCCATAGAGTTCTGTGCTGTGCTTATAGAATTCTCCTCATCTGTAGAAAGCATTCTAAATGCCCTTCCGGCGAACATAGTGCATCTCAGACATTGAGACGCCTTATTCTGTGTGCCGTAAGCTATCGAGAGCATTACACCATGCCTTTGTTTGTACCATTCACCATTCACAGACAGCTATTCCTTATGCTCTGCTGTTTGAATCCATCCAGTTTAAAGACAATCATTATATGATTATGTCCCGCTATCATGATATCAGGATTCACCTCATTTATAGAGAGGTATTCCATGTGCCCAGCTAGTAGAATTCACCTCATTTATAGACAGGTATCCCATATACCCTGCAAAACGGAATTCACGTCATTTATAGAGAGATAGTGCGCATTCATAAAGAGATATCCCATGTACCACGCAGTCACAATTCAACTCGTCCATAAAGAGATATTCAGTGTGCCCTGCTATCAGAGTTCAGCTCATCCATAAGGGGGTATCCCATGTGTCCTGCTCTCAGAATTCAACTCAGGCGTAGAGGGGTATTTCATGTGCCCTTCTTACAGAATTAATTTCATCCATAATGAACTTTTCCTTGTAACCCGCTAAAAGAATTCACATCTGCTGTAAATAGTTACTTCATGTACGCTACTAACAGACTTCACTCAACCATAGACAGGTAATTATTGTACGAAGAGATTCGTCCTAATCTTAAAGTAAAGCAACAAGGATTTCTTTTGTTTTCATTCACACAGCCCGTTCAAAAGCCACGTCGGCTTCGGATTTCTCATTTCTACGGGTGTGTTCTCCGCTCACAGCCTACATCACTGTCAGATTTCACATCTCCACAGAAATACAAACACCTGCTGTCGGCTGCTGGAACACAGATGATGGAAAAAGCAGTCAGCCTCTCTCTCTCTCTCTCTCTCTCTCTCTCTCTCTCTCTGTGTGTGTGTGTGTGTGTGTGTGTGTGTGTGTGTGTGTGTGTGTGTGTGTGTGTGTGCTCTCTCTACCTGTTGCTCACACAGCATTGCAGTCAGTGCAGGGGGAAGACAGCGAGTCGAGGCGCCCTGCATATCCCACAACACACGAGTGGCGTGTCTGTTGCTACTGCACTGCCGGTGCCGGCTTGCGAAATGGGCCGTCAAGTTGAGGAACTAAGTTATGGCCACCTATTGGCGTCAGTACTGGAACTTTGTGTGTGCGTGCGTGCGTGCGTGCGTGCGTGCGTGCGTGTGTGTGTGTGTGTGTGTGTGTGTGTGTGTGTGTGTGTTGTGTGTGTGTGTGTGTTTTCTCTTCTTGAAAACAAAAATTGCAATACTCACAACAATAACACACTGACAGCAACAAGACCGTTACAGCAACTACAGCATCATCAACAACACACAACACCACACTGCTTTTGCTCCTCGGTGACTACAACTGCTTCTGGGTTATGATGATAAAAATATGACGATGCAAATAATTATAATGGTGGCATTGACGGCGAACGAAGTCAATGGATATATTCTACAAAGTTCTGATGCAGAATTTAGTTTGTATAACGAGGAAACTGTATTTGCAAAAAAGATGTCTTAAACCGTATAGTCACGGTCAACGAGGCGAGGAATTCCAAATTCCTGTTTTGTTTTTAGTCTGTTCGTGTATACTTAAACTGCTCTCTCTGTCTGTCTCTGTCTCTGTCTCTGTCTCTGTCTCTCTCTCTCTCTCTCTCTCTCTCTCTCTCTCTCTCTCTCTATCTGTGTGTGTGTGTGTGTGTGTGTGTGTGTGTGTGTGCGTGCGTGTGTGTGTGTGTGTGTGTGTGTGTGTGTGTGTGTGTGTGTGGAGTGGCTGGACGAGGCTGGGGACGGCCCTGGTCTTTCTGGACACCCAACCTCTCATTTAAATGATGCAGCCCTGCTCTCGTAGTAGTCTCTCTCTCTCTCTCTCTCTCTCTCTCTCTCTCTCTCCTCTCTCTCTCTCTCTCTCTCTCTCTCTCTCTCTCATATCTACGGTTTTCTCTGCAGAGTCTGAGGCATGCTCAGCCTGGAATCTCTTACGGAAAGTGTAGGTACAACAGTTCTACGATTTCACTGAATTTCTTCTGCCCTTAGATGTCGGCTGCGCAAGTCACATCGGTTCCATCTGAGCATTAAATAGTTTCGAAGTAGATCTAAATCGGCCGTTATTTCATGCTCTTGCTGAATTTCATATTACTGCTACTCCACTTCTCCTTTTTCTACAAGCTTTAGAGAAGGCAGCTGTAACACTCAATTTTGCTGGTTGTAAAATACTTTCCCAGATATTTTGGTCAGTGAATTTGTAATTTTTACCCACGGCAGTTTTGGCATAAGTCGCTACGAACTGGTTCGCTGAATACCAAAGCACCACCGGATTACTGGGTCACTACGCGTCGCAAAGGCGGTATAGGCATTTTCAGACGTTGCAGTTTACATGACTGCCGCTAATGTATTCCCGTTTCCATGCGTATCGGAATTCTGTGAGTGAGTGAGTGAGTGTGGGGTGTGTGTGTGTGTGTGTGTGTGTGTGTGTGTGTGTGTGTGTGTGTGTGTGTGTGTGTGTGTGTGTTCTCTTCTTGAAAACAAAAATTGCAATACTCACAACAATAACACACTGACAGCAACAAGACCGTTACAGCAACTACAGCATCATCAACAACACACAACACCACACTGCTTTTGCTCCTCGGTGACTACAACTGCTTCTGGGTTATGATGATAAAAATATGACGATGCAAATAATTATAATGGTGGCATTGACGGCGAACGAAGTCAATGGATGTATCCTACGAAGTTCTGATACAGAATTTAGCTTGTATAACGAGGAAACTGTATTTGCAAAAAAGATGTCTTAAACCGCATAGTCACGGTCAACGAGGCGAGGAATTCTAAATTCCTGTTTTGTTTTTAGTCTGTTCGTGTATACTTAAACTGTTCTCTCTCTCTCTCTCTCTCTCTCTCTCTCTCTCTCTCTCTCTCTCTCTCTCTCTCTCTCTATCTGTGTGTGTGTGTGTGTGTGTGTGTGTGTGTGTGTGTGTGTGTGTGTGTGTGTGTGTGTGGAGTGGCTGGACGAGGCTGGGGACGGCCCTGGTCTTTCTGGACACGCGACCCCCAACCTTTCATTTAAATGATGCAGCCCTGCTCTCGTAGTAGTCTCTCTCTCTCTCTCTCTCTCTCTCTCTCTCTCTCTCTCTCTCTCTCTCTCTCTCTCTCTCTCTCTCTCTCTCTCTCATATCTACGGATTTTCTCTGCAGTCTGAGGCATGCTCAGCCTGGAATCTCTTACGGAAAGTGTATGTGCAACAGTTCTACGATTTCACTGAATTTCTTCTGCCCTTAGACGTCGGCTGCGCGAGTCACATCGGTTCCATCTGAGCATTAAACAGTTTCGAAGTAGATCTAAATCGGCCGTTATTTCATGTTCTTGCTGAATTTCATATTACTGCAACTCCACTTCTCCTTTTTCTACAAGTTTTAGAGAAGGCAGCTGTAACACTCAATTTTGCTGGTTGCAAAATACTTTCCCAGATATCTTGGTCGGTGAATTTGTAATTTTTACCCACGGCAGTTTTGGCATAAGTCGCTACGAACTGGTTCGCTGAATACCAAAGCATCACCGGATTACTGGGTCACTACGAGTCGCAAAGGCGGTATAGGCATTTTCAGACGTTGCAGTTTACATGACTGCCGCTAATGTATTCCCGTTTCCATGCGTATCGGAATTCTGTGAGTGAGTGAGTGTGTGTGTGTGTGTGTGTGTGTGTGTGTGTGTGTGTGTGTGTGTGTGTGTGTGTGTGTGTGCGTGTGTGTGTGTGTACATGCGTGCGTGCGTACGTGCGTGCGTACGTACGTGCGTACGTGCGCGCGCGCGCGCGCGCGCGCGCGCGTGTGTGTGTGTGTGCCTGTCTGTCTGTCTGTCTGTGTGTACTTGCGCATTCGTGCGCGTGTGTGTGCGAGCAGGCATATGCTTAAGTTCGCGTGCCCATATGATTGAGCACGCGAACTTAAGCGTGCGTGCACACGCATGAAACTTGAAGGCTCTTCCAGCTGTACAGTAGCATCTTTGAATTCTTTGACCCGCGGTTTGTGCAGGAATGCCCATTCATCGCTCAGAGAGAGCCCTGCGCAGTGTGTCTGTGTGCGTGTGTTGGGTGTGTCACAAGATTGTTTGGGGTTGAACGGTCGGGAAGAATGATTGGCGGAGCGAAACAAGCGGGTTTACTGAAATATATTCATACAAGCCCTCATGTCTGAAGGTCTGCATGACTGACTGGACAATAACTCTCTCTCTCTCTCTCTCTCTCTCTCTCTCTCTCTCTCTCTCTCTCTCTCTCTCTCTACTTTGATATAATGTCAGTATGCATACTTTGTTCAACGATACATTGTTGTACATAACGTTGTGGCCATGTGAGAAGATAGATGCATGTATACGCAATCTTTGGTCAACATTTTGTCAACAACTAGATGAAAAGGGGGAGTTGGAGGGGAAAGATAGTGGATGGGGAGGGAGGGAGAGGGTGTGTATTTGTACGTTGGAGGTTAGGGTAGGTTGGGGAGAAGATGGGGTATTTTCTCCTTTTTTCACTATGCAAAACATTGTAAAAGGCTAATAAAAATGTTTTGAAAAAAAAAAAATTCATACAAGCCCTTATGTCTGAAGGTCTACATGACTAAATGGACTCTCTCTCTCTCTCTCTCTCTCTCTCTCTCTCTCTCTCTCTCTCTTCTCTCTCTCTCTCTCTCTCTCTCTCTCTCTCTCTCTCTCTCTCTCTCTCTCTCTCTCTCTCTGGACTTCAGGTGTAGCTTCGGTTTGCTTGGCCACAGTAGAGCGCAACGTGAGTGAGAAGAAGTGGGACACCGAGCCATTTCCTTCTGTAATTGTTTATTTTTGGCCACATTTGTGTCCACTGTGCTGTTGCAGATCACAAGAGGCCAGAGGAGCTTTTGGATCGGCATGAGCTGTTGATACCAGACCTTGTGTCTATTACGGGAGCTACACCGCTGTATTATCTGCAGATTTTGTTCTGCTACTTGCTTAGCTTCCTTTTCCATGTTAGTATCTTTCAGAGAGTCATCACGTGATCTTCCAAAGCTCTGGAGACCGGTTCTTCTGATGCTGTCGGAAAGGCTTCGTTGGCTACCGTGAAGATGACTGTTCCAATTACTTTCCATTTCCGCAGGAAAGAGGAGGCATCTTAAGTTCTTTGGGATAAAACTCACTCTGCATGAAACAACTAACTCGTTTGCTCCATTATTGTGTGTGTGTGTCATCCTCCTTGGCGGACAGGAATGTTGTGTCATCGATGAAAGCTTTTAAGTTGTGTCATCGATGAAAGCTTTTTAAGTTGTGTTATCGATGAAAGCTTTTAAGTTGTGTTATCGATGAAAGCTTTTAAGTTGTGTCATTGATGAAAGCTTTAAAGCTGTGTTATCGATGAAAGCTTTTTAAGTTGTGTTATCGATGAAAGCTTTTAAGATGTGTTATCGATGAAAGTTTTTACGTTGTGTTATCGATGAAAGCTTTCAAAAGATGCATTCGGTGTCCGTGTCCGAGGTGTGCTGTACCTGTAACGCTCGGGGCTGCTTTCAACATGACCTTCTTTGCTGGCACTACAAGAGAAATTGAAATGTTGTGAAAATTGAAAAATGTTTCGTGATATCTACTAACAGTCATACAGCACAGAAAGCATCATCATGTTCTTACTTCATCACACGCAGTTACTGTCCTCTCAACAACTTCGGGATTCGAGCTAAGTAATTGAAACCCTACTTCAACGTTCCCTTCTCTTTCATCCATTACCATCCGACCGTGAAAAGATCCATCCCTGTGGGTATAAACAAAAGCTGTATAGTTTAGTTTACAACATTTCTTTATCATTTTCAAAAGTCTGTTCATGGAGAAGTTGAATATTTTAAGGTCTAAATGTACTCGTTGGTTACCTATACCAGTACTATCATTTGGTTTTATTTCAAGGTAATACAAAAATCTATTTTAAAAAAAACTGCTTGCTAGTACTCATCTTGATGCCTTTTTATGTCTGTATGGTTGACAGCTCAGTTGTCAACGATGTCTCTCGCACTGGTCTCCCAACTCGTTTCGCCCTCATCAGTGTAACCCTTCTACTTCTGCCTTTCTCTTCCATCTTTTATGTAGCCCGCATCCACCCGTTCCCCCCACCCCCACCCCACCTCTCTGTTTTGCCCTCCTCCGCCTCCCTTCCCCGGCAATCCTTGCTCTGAGGTGAGTTTTTGTTTGTTTGTTTTTTGTTTAGTTTGCTTTGGTTTGGTTTAAGTTCCTTTGCAGGTTTTCAAAACTGTGGTAAACAAACAAAATGTTGGGTTACAAAACGGACACTTCGGATTTGTTGGAAAAAAAAAAAAGTTTAGTTTTCTGTCGCAAAATTAAATGGCTCTTAAACGTGGACGTTCCAGTTTTTAACCTTCTCTTTATTGCTGAGAGGAGAGAGAGAGAGAGAGAGAGAGAGAGAGAGAGAGAGGAGAGAGAGAGAGAGAGAGAGAGAGAGATTAAGATTAAGATTAAGATTAAAATATATAGTCCCGTCAACAGCAGAGGTTATCTCAGGACTGTCACCACGTTTCAAACTACCACGTATAGAGAGAGAGAGAGAGAGAGAGAGAGAGAGAGAGAGAGAGAGAGAGAGAGAGAGAGAGAGAGAGAATATAGTCCATGTCCAGCCTGGCTGCGAGCCGCCAGACTTTAACCTGACCTTCTCATCTAACCCCCCCCCCCCCCCCCCCACCCCCCTTCACTGCCTGCCTGCAGCCCTGTTTGACCTTTCATTAGTCCAGGAGGAGCTGAGATCAAAATGGCCGGTGGTGAGCTGGGCTCAGTTCCCTCTGGATGAACTCTCCTTCTGGAGCCCCGCTTCGCTGGAAATGCTAAAGTTGACTGGAATGAAACCAATGGTACATAAAACCCCGTGAAAGATGGCACCATGGTGGTAACATTTGTAGAGGTATGACCACGAAAAAGAGACGAATAATGATAACAACGATAACAACAACAACAGTAACAACAACAACAATAATAATAATGATAATAATAACAACAACAACAATGAGGGCCACTTCTATAGCGCCCATCCCGACAATATAGGCTACAGGGCACTTTACAAGTTTAATAAATCAGTTTCTAAAATATACGCAGGACAAACACACACACACACACACACACACACACACACACACACACACACACACACACACACACACACACACAAACACACACACACATCCGCACGCACGCGCGCGCGCGCACACGCACATGCGTCAATGTACAGCGTTATACAAATACTGCGTTACACATATACTGGGGAACCATGGGATAAGATCATTTAGGGACGAATGAATTTCAACAACAGAAGCCTGAAACTGTACAGTCTATACATAAACATCTGGTCATTTGGGGGAAAATGAATTTTAATGACAGAAGCCTGGAATTGTTCAATCGATTCATAAATGTTTGATATTTGATATTGACTACTGGACAACAGAAACCCCGCAGAAGTAGTGACAGAAGTAACAACAGGGACGACAAGACAGAAGAGCTGTGAAGACTGGAATTAATCCTTCCAGTTCCTAAAAGCAATCACACACAGCTAACACAAGGACGCGTCTCTCACCCGCTTCCTTGACTCTGTTCATTAAACTTTACAGGATGTCAGTGAACCCGGGTGTTACAGCACAAACTGTCGTCCGGCACAAATTGTCACCGGCGACAGAATGTGCTGGACATGATGGCACAAATTGTCGCACCGGTACAAATTCTCGCCGGCGACAATTTGTATCTAACCTGCCGTCGCATATTGTCGCCCCTACATATTTTGTTTAGTAGTTATCGTGTTTGTTGTCCATCTGTACAGTTCATTTGTCAAGTTTCAGATTGTTCATCTCCCATGTAGGTACAGGTGAGTATGAAGGTTTGGTTTCTATTTTACTTCTAACTAATTTAGATTTCTTAAAAAGATCTGAAGTAAATGTGTTAATGGAATAAATGATTGGATGGATTTAGCGCTTTTTGCAAAATGGAGATCGAACCTCATACAGACTTCAGCCTCTGTGAAATTTTCGAACGAGGAACTTCGTAAAACACATTTGGCAGCATAAAGAGCTTTTAACTCATCAAGAGGTAAAACACCTGCTTCTTTATGGGTTTCTAAATTTGATGCATGAAATGGAACTCCTAAGGAAAGTTTATAGACTTTGCAATCAACACTTTGTATTTTAGTTAATAGATGTTGTGGAGCACTGAAAAATATCTCCTGGGCATACGTCAATTTGGAACGCACAAGTAACGTTGATAGTAATATTAACATTTTTTTTATCATGTCCCCGTTTTTGTTTGCTAACGATTTTCAAGAAGCTTAAACTCTTCCTTGCTTAGTATATGGTCAATATGGCTTGTCCAGGAAAGTTTTGACGTAAGATAAACACCCCAAAACTTAGTTATTTGAGTATATTGTATGATTGAGCCATGGATAGAAAATACAGGAAGTTTTTCAGGGTTATATCCTGAATTAAAAAGCATCATCATATTTTTTTTTATTAAGAGATAATGAAAGACCATTTTCAGTCATGTAGTTACTTATTTTATCGAGTTCGTGTTGGTATAACTTCTTGGTGTAATTCAGAGCTCTGGTTGGAGTTTTTGTTTTCATTGATACTTTCATCCATAGACATATGTCATCGGCATATTGAACTAAATCTGTATCTTTCGATAACCCCCTAGGAATAGCTGATATTAAAATATTGAACAAAATATGGGCAATGACTGATCACTGAGGAATGCCCGTATGAAGAGATCTAGTATTGGAATAAGTATTCCTAATCCTTGTCTGTATTTATTAATTAAGAAGAAAGCTTTTAATACAATCAAATATAGGCCTATCACCCACAATACCAACTTTTTGCAACTTTGTCAGTAGTCGATCATGCCACACTTGGTCATAAGCCTTTTTGACGTCAAAAAACGTATCGAGAACATTCTTTCGTCTGGCAAACTGTTGCTTAATTTGAGTAGTTACTTTTATCAGGTCATCAATGGTTGATCTACCTCTTCTAAAGCCTGCCTGATTAGTTGGAATCACCGTATACTTTTCACAATAATAATTAAGTCTCCTTAATATAATTCTCTCCAAAAGTTTACATGTATGTGGCGTTAACGCAATTGGTCTATAGCTGTTCTTATCGTTTCAGGGCTTTCCCTGTTAGTGAATGGGTACAACAATTAATTGTTTCCATATATTTGGTTGTTGACCACTATCCCAGCATTTTTGAAAAATAAAATGTAAAAAGTTCAACACATTAAGTGATAAATGACCTAACGTTTGGTTAGAAATTCCATCCAGCACAACTGATATTTTCTTGCTGCCGAGATTAGAGATACATTCTTTTAATTCTTCCATCGTAATTGCAGCATTAATAGATAGATTTCTGGTCTTTTCCGAGTCTTCATCACTAAGATGTAACTCATGTTCTGCTCTGTACTTTCTATCTTTGTCCGATAGTCCATTGCTGCGGCTATTATTTGAAAGCAAGTCAGCAAAGGCTTCAGGTTTTTCGTGATTAGTTGGCAGATCACAATGAAGTAATTGTATTAGATACTATGGCAATTTTACGTCATTCTTCATTGTTTTCAGTTTTTCCCATACTTTCTGAAGATCTTTATAATTTGAAACTTCGTTTGTACAAAAAAATGACCAGAATTTTTTTTTTTTTCTTCATCTATTACCCTGTTAAATTTATTATTGGCTTTTTTCATTTCCACATGATTTTCAATAGATTGGTGCTTTAGATAAGCATTAAATTTGAACTTTTTCTCGTCTTTTGCTCTCTGACAATTTTAGTTCATTCCACCAAATGTTACCGACATGCTTTTTTTTTTTTTTTTTTTTTTTTTTAATGTTATTGACTTATATTTTGGAATGGATTCATCAGCGGCATGCAGAACAGCTTTAGTAAACATCATGTATACGGTATCAACATCCTGATCAAAAGTTTCGAACCCATCATAAGAAAGTAATATGTTCGTAAATTTGCTCCAGTCAGCACGTTTGCAATTGTATTTTGGAACCTTGTCTTCTGTTGAGTCTGTAACTGATGGTTGATTTAGTTCAAACCTGGTCACAAGTGGTATATGATCACTGTTCAGAGGATCATCTATTGGGTTCCAGGTACAAAAAGGTGTTAACTCAGGTGACACCAGTGTTAAGTCAATGGCGGTGGCTCTATGATTGGGATTATCGGGTATGCGTGTTATTCGCTCATCATTTAGAAGACAGAGGGAGGAATCCACAAGATTTTCAACAAAACGGTTGCTTGTAACTGTTTGACATTCCTTCTCCCAAAAAGGTGAGTGAGCATTAAAGTCACACGTGATTAAGAATTTTTTATTTTGATATGGCGTCACCTTATCTACGGCGACCGTTATCGATGACGTCACCTTACCTTTGACGACTGCTATTCACCGCCACATATCCGCTTTATCGCGGATCGTGTGAGAGCGTGTACTCTTCGATTCCAGCTGTAAGTAACATACGCATGAGTGAGTTGGTTTCCCTGACCGTATCGACACCCTTCGCAATGTTGGTACGTTAATGTCCCTATCTCTTCCGCAGCCATGTCTAAGAATGCTTTCGTAGGCTTTGCCATCGTTGTTTATTTGTTTGTTTGTTTGTTTTTCTCACAGTCAGCAGCAATAACAACTTCAGCACTACCATCCCCCCAACAGTTTCTTCGTAACGGTTCTCATCACCCCCCTCTCGTCGCTACGATACGGAGAGACAACAACGCGGCAGAACTTATGCCACCTTAGCTATGGTGACCGTTATCTATGACGTTGCCTTGTCTACGACGACCATTATATATGACGACCGTTATCTATGACGTACCCCTGATATGATATCACCTTATCTATGATAATTCCTGATATGGAGACACCTTATCCCTGATATTCCATGATATGACGTCACGACCGAGACCCTCACACCGAGACCCTCACCCGAAACCCTCATATGGAATGATGACCGTTATCTATGAAGACCGTTATCTATGACCCCTGATATGACATCACCTTATCTATGATGATCCCTGATATGACGTCACATTATCTCTGATAATCCTTAAGAAGACGTCACCTTATCCCTGATAATCCCAGATAATGTCACCTCCGAGACCCTCATTCCTTTCTTTATCCCCCCTCCCCCATATACGGCACCCCCGTTCCCCCTCTCGCTTCCTCTCAGCTCCACCCTCTCTTGTCTTTCGCCCATTTGTACGTCATTTAAGAGCTTTACGTCATCGTTTTTACCCGTGACGTTTCCTGAGAATGACGTTTTAATCACCAAAGAAGGCTCTTTGAGTCGTAAGCAGTTGTTCTTATTAGTCTTGCAGTACTTCGTCCTGTACAGCCTAACAGCAATTAGTTGAGTGCACATTTATTGTGCATTCTCAGTCACATCATATTTCCGAACCACTGCTGTGGTATCTAATCTGCCAGGTTGTTTGTTTTTTTTTTTTCATCATTCATTATTATTATTATTATTTGTGCGTGTTCTTTCTTCCTTTTTCTTTTTCTTTTTTTTTCTTTTATTTGCGCACTCAGAACATAAAATGACCACAAACCAGAACTCATGGCCATCGAGAGATGGATTGAGAATTTTCCATTTAAATATCAATAGTGCAGTCAATAAGATCTCTGATATTTCCACCCTAATATCGAACCACCAAAAGCCATTCCATGTTTTGGGTCTCTCCGAATCAGGACTAAATACCTACATCAGTGATAAAGATGTATCAGTGCCAGGTTATAATATCATTCGAAAAGACCCCGCTAAAGACAAAGAGACAGGTCTTCTAGTGTATTGTCAGTGAATCTCTCAGCTTCAAGAGACTTTCCCACCTAGAACAGCATGACGTAGAAGCAGTGTGGATACAAATCGCACTGAACAAATCACGATCCATTTTAATCGGGTTTTGCTATCGAAACCTAGCAGAAAGAGTCAGCTGGGCTTATAAATTTGTTAATATGACGGACGCGGTTTCCTTAGAATCTAAAGAAATTATTTCACTCGGTGACTTCAATGTAGATCTTATGAAATCAAACAGCCAATGGAGCCAAACGATAAATGTGTTGAATTTACATCAGATCATCAAAACACCCACCAGAGTCACACCAACTTCAAAGACAATCACTGACCATATCTATGTCTCAAATGAAAAAAAAAACATACTAGAAGCTTGTGTACCAGTCTTCTCTTCTAGTGATCATTACCCAGTGTGTGTTTCATGGTCTAAACATGGAGTGAAAATCCAGAAATCAGGCCACAAAACCATAACCTATCGTTGCTTCTCAAAATTTAACGAACAAATTTTTTTTATGAACTCAGAACTTTACACAGTATACAATATTACTGATCCAGATTCAGCAATTGACTTTTGGATCGAAATTTTTACAAAAGTCTATAATACACATGCTCCGTTAAAAACAATCAGGGTAAAGCATATTCCCAAACCACCGTGGTACACGAAAGAATTACAGGAGCCATGCTACCTTAGAGACCTTTTGAAAGAACATGGCTATGAAGAAGAATCAAGATTACTAAGAAATGCAATAAACTCTCAGAAGCGCAGGGAAAAAAACAAAATACTATCGCGAGTTATTAACTTCCAAACAAAATCTAAAACTGGTTTGGCAAGCAGTAAACCAGCTTAGCAATGACAGTTCTTCTTCAAAATCAACTGTTATCAAAGGTATTTCTGCTGAACAACTTAACACTCACTTCTCTACCATTCCAGATACAGTTGTTACTGATCAAGCTCTATGAACTTAAAGAACTCCATCAATTTTGTCACGACAAAAAAATCACGTCTGAACTACACATTCCACTCATAACTGTGCACGAGGTGTATCAGTACCTACTCATCTCAGGAACACGTGGACTAGATGACATAGATGGCAAAATTCTGAAACTCTCGGCTCCAGTTACAACTGACACGTTAACGTATATCTTTAATTTGTGCATAGATAAAAGTTATTTTCCAAATGCGTTCAAAAAAGCAAAAGTTATACCCATTGATAAATCTGGTGATAATACTGGTCCTTCAAGCTACAGACCAATATCAATCATATCTATCCTTTCCAAATCTCTAGAAAAGCATTTAAATAAACACATCCTTCATCACTTCAGCATGTACGATTTGCTCCATCCAGGACAGTCCGGTTTCAGACAGAAACATTCCTGCCATACTGCATTAATCAATCTTGTAGATGTGTGGCTTAATAATATTGATAACAACAGATATTGTGGTGTCTTATTCGTTGATTTTAAGAAAGTCTTCGATGTCACTGACCACAATCTCCTTAATCGAAAACTGGAATTATACGGTCTATTAAAATCCGCCCTTATCCTTCTAGGATCATACATCACAAAACGACAACAATGCATCTTATTGGGGACGTCTGTCTCTTCAATAACAACTCTTAAGTATGGCGTTCCACAAGGCTCCATTTTAGGCCCGCTACTCTTCTCAGTCTACATTAACGACCTACCCTTACATGTGAGATCTACATGCGACCTCTTTGCAGATGACACCACAATTCACACCAGCCATAATGATCCTTCCAGTCTTTCAAAACATTTGCAAGACAGTGCCAACGATCTTGTAAAGTGGACCGAACTAAATCACATGTCACTTCACTCTGAAAAAACAAAACTGATGTACATTACAACTAGGCAAAAAAGGCAAAAGCTGACAAATGATTTCCCTCCTATACACCTCAATAATGTACTTGTGGAACAATTCACTCATCATAAAGTCTTAGGACTAATAATTGACAATAGTCTCAGCTGGAATCCCCACATAATTTTACTATGCAAAAGGCTTTCCCAGAAAGTCTATCAGCTAACCAAAATCAAACACTTTCTTGACTTTCATTCACGAAAACTTTTCTTCCACGCTCAGTAGAAAGAAACTCGTGGAGAGCGTGGCAGCAGAGAGTCCTCAGAAGAGAAGCCCCCTTCAAGCAAGTGTTTCGGCCTTTATCTCCTGACACTCTAGGGGGGTTGGGCCACACCCGTTTCATGACTCCGGATGTCCCTCTGCTGCCCCCCTCCTTTTTTTTTTCCCCCATCTTGGGACGAGCCATGGCTGGGATTCGAACCCATGACCCTCTGGACATGCTCATTTCCACTTAATGACTCGCGCTTTAACCACTGAGCCACAGGGACACCTGATATTTGTAGGGAAATTAAGCCTTATGAAGTTCACTTTTGTTCCTCCTTGACCAGATCCAGCTTGAACACCTCTCTGCCGCTTCTGCCATTGCTTTCAGGGCTCTGGTTTTTTCCTTCCCTGCAACTGAGAGCTGTTTTATGAGGCTGTATGCAGACGTTCCTACAAACCCCCTAGCTCCAATTTCTGCAGTGAGGACTTTGACCTGATAGCCTTCTCTCCTCAGGCTGTTTGCCAGATCAACATACTTTTCAGTCTTGTAGATTTGAGCTGCCTCCATTCTGTTCTCATATGGCACCGTGAGCTCGATCATGATCAGCTGCTTGGTTGACTTAGAGTGGACTACTATGTCTGGTCTCATGCCACTCTTGCTGATGATCTCTGGGTGACTCTTCCATTCTGGGAGGTCTGCAGTGCACTCCCAGTCATCTGCCCCGTCCAGAAGACTCTGCCTGCATGTTTCGAGTGGCACTGTTGTTCTTGGCCATGATTTGCTGCCTCCTGCCGTGAAGAATGTTGCGGGTGCTTTTGGAGTCCTGATTTTCCCTTTTGTGGTGTTGGTACTAGCCCAGACTACTTGTACAATCTCTTTGAGCACTTGGTTGTGCCTCCATGTGTACCTTCCTTGAGCCAGGGCTACTTTACATGAGCTTAGGACATGCTCCACTGTTTGTTTTTCATGGCAGAGGGGGCATGCAGGATCGTCTGTTTTTCCCCACTTCACCAGGTTTGCATTTGAGGGCAGAAGGTCATATGCAGATCTGAGAATGAAGCTGATCCTGAGAGGGGCCATGTGCCAAATGTCATTCCAAGTGAGACTTCTTTGGAGTGCATTCTCCCTCGTTGTCCATTGCCCTTGCTGGCTCTGCTGGACTGCTTTTTGAAGTCTTTTTTGGTCTTCTTCTTTTCTCATCTCCTGAATCATCATGTCTCTTTTGGCTTTTCCTTTGGCCTTTGACCACCATTCAGTTTTGGTCACCCCCAGTCCTTGTCTGTTGGTCTGTGTGTGTCCTGTTATTTCTCTGATCTTGAGACTTTCTTTTGCAGAATCCATCGCCTCTTGAACTTTCCATTTTCTGCCTGTCTTCAGCTGGGGCTTGATTGCTTCTACCACCTTGTCTCCTGAGTCCTCCAGCATGCTTTGAAGTCTGATCTTCCCTGCTTTGTATTCCTCCAGGATGGATTTCAGTGGTAGTTTCAGCTTTGCTTGGCGACAGTACAGCGCTATGTCAGTCAGACAGGGTGGGACACCAAGCCATTTCCTTGTGAACTTGTTGATTTTGGCTTCCATTGCCTCCACTATGCTGGTGCAGATGTCGTATATCATCAGAGGCCATAGCAGCTTTGGTATCAGCATGAACTGCAGACACCAGACCTTGTATTTGCCAGGGAGCCCACACTGGTCAATGGTCTCCAAGCCTTCCTCCGCCATCTGCTTGGTTTCTTTTGCTCTTTGTGTGTCTTTCAGCGTATCATCATACCATCTTCCAAGGCTCTTGACTGGTTCTTCTGTGACTGTTGGAATGGCCTGGTTGGCAACACTGAAGACCACAGATCCGGCCACTTTTCCTTTCCTCAGTGAGAGACTCCGTGATTTCTTTGGCTTGAACTTCATTCTGGATGAGGCAACTATGTCGTCCAGCCTCTCCAGCACATGATGTGTCTCGTCTTCTCTGGATGAAATCACTGTAGTGTCATCCATGAAGGCCTTGAGAGGAGGCATCTTGTATCCATCGCCAAGGTCTGTTTGTCTCGCGTTGTTTGTTGCTGCTTTCAAGATGAGTTCCATTGCCAGCACGAACAGTATTGGGGAAATTGCACAGCCCATTGCAATACCCACTTCCAAGTTGATCCAGTCTGTTGTGTACTCCTTGGTAGAGAACCGCATTGAGAAGCCATTGAAGTACTTCTTGAGCATGTTGCGGATGTTCTTTGGCACATGGTACATCTCAAGAGCCAACTGTATCATCTCATGGGGCACAGATCCATATGCGTTTGCCAGATCAAGCCACACTACGTCCAGGTCTCTCTTTTCTGTTTTTGTTTTTTGGATTGCGTCCCAGATCATTGTGGCGTGTTCTACACAGCCAGCCACGCCTGGGATGCCACCTTTCTGGACTGACACATCCAAGTACTTGTTTTCCATCAGGTACTTGGTCAGCCTTGCTGCCATGACAGAGAAGAAGATTTTCCCTTCGACGTTCAGCAGTGATATTGGCCTGAACTGGCTGATGTCACTTGAGTTTTGCTCTTTGGGGATGTACACACCATCTGCCGTCATCCACTGGCCGCTGATCTTCTGGTTTCTCCAAGCCGATCGCAGCAGCCTGTGGAGCCACTCCAGCACCTTGGGACATTTCTTGTAAAGCTGGTAAGGTATTCCGTTTGGCCCTGGTGATGATTTGGCTCTGGCTTTGTCGACCACCTTCTTGATTTCCGCCAACGTTGGAGGCTTGCCATTGAACTGTTCCTCAGGGTTGGTTGGCCACACCAGACCTTGAATGTCGAGTGGTGCTTTGCTCTGTGGGTCAGAGTATGTTTTCCTCAGATGCTGCTCAAGAACTCCTTTGTCCACACTTAGGGTCCCAGATTTTGGCTGCTCAAACAGTGTTCTGGCAAACTGGAAGGGGTCTCTGAAGAAGCGCTCTTGTGTCTTCTTCTTTTTGCTCTTCCTCTTCCTCGCAGATTCCGCTTTGCTGAGGGCGCTGTGTTTTTCTTTCAGGTCTTTCCACAGTTTTTCCAAGCCTTGTTTTTCAGCTGGCAGTGCGGT
>CM065718.1:51336423-51343923 GCA_033310375.1 Conus canariensis | reverse complement strand
TTTGGGGGATTTCTAGTTTCAGTTTCAGTTCAGCTCATGCTCAGCGCAGTTCTTTTGATACTAGACTGATAGAGGCTAATCCAGCTCATCATACCAGCTTGTTCAATTCAGCCGTTAAATAGTGTGAATAAGACATCTTTACTTTACTTACTTTACTTTAGTAGTACAGCAGTGTGAATAAGACATCTTTACTTTACTTTACTTTAGTAATACAGCTGTAGTCAGGCTAGTCGCCTATCAGCCGGTTGCTGCAGTCAATGCTTGTCCCTTCATCTTCGTTGTTTGCACACTCAGTTAGTAACAGGTTGGTGCGCGTGGGTTTGGGCACTTGAGTCCAAGGAAAACTTATAATCTGCCCATGCTTTGTCAGTCCTGGTCTTGACAACGTTGAGTGAGGGCGCAGACACCACTTGTTCAGGCACCGAGTTCCAGGCATTCACCACACGGACACAGAAAAAATTTTGGCGGACTGCCTTTCTGACTGAGGGTTTTTTCAATTTAAGACTGTGGCCTCGAGTGTGTGAGTGGGGGTCACGCAGAAGGATGTTCCCTGTTACAGTATAGATTCCAGTCAGGTACTTGTAACATTCAGTCATGTCGACAACAATTGTTGGAGAAACCTTCCCCACCTCCCGCCTCTTCCCCGTCCTCCACCCTGTTAAAAGGCTCAGTGTCAGTAAAATCCTATTTGATAATTTTAACAGCCGTCCACCCATCTTTTCTTGCCTTTAAGTTTCTTTGCATTCAATTATCCAGTTTTGGACTGTCTTGACATCTCTGTGACATGCACAGAGAAAGTCTTGAAGTGGACGTTACTCAACTCTCAGGCAATTTGGAGAAAACATGTGAGAGTCATCTGGTCCATTAGTCAATGGGCCATGTCACCTGACATAATGGATGATTACTTTCTGCGAGGTTGAACGCATTGCTAAGACCTCACAGTAGATTTTCAACACCACACACCCAACACACACACACACACACCACAACACACACACACATATTCCTTTGTATGCACTTAGAAATGTTTGCAATGTCTCTTCCCTCACCACCTTCTGCCTCTCCCCTTACCATCCCCTTCTTCCCCCATTACATGTTCGCTGCTTGTAAAATCCTATTCATAATTTTACCAGCCCCCCCCTCCCCCTTCCCTTCTTTTCTTGCTTTTCAGTTTCTTTGCATACAACTACCCAATCTTGGACAGACCTGATATCCCTGTCACATGCATAGAGAAAGTCCTGAAGTCACTCAACTCCTTAGCAACCAGGCCAGGGATCTCACCGAGGGCAGTGTTCATTTTTGCAGAATACATGTCTGGGTGATTTAGCCCTTTCATTGAAAAATCCATGGGCCAACATCTGTCTTAAATGGGTGATTACTGTCTGCAAGTTTGAATGCATTGCTAATGCCTTAAGTACGAGCACACTGTGAAAGGGAAGGCTGAAGATGCAGTGGAAAGGGGAGGAGCAGAGAAGTGAGAGATGGTGGAACTGGAAGAGGGAAGGGGGGTTGTTATGATTTTGCCTCTCTGCCTCTTCACCTACTTCCTTTCCCCATTCCTAATCAAAACTTCAATCAAGTGAATCGGTAATATTATTCTGATTGTGGTGCAGTACCATTAATTAGTGTTAGTAAAAGGATCATAATTAATAAATTTTGTAGTTGTGAAACATATGCGCCGTAGAGTCTGAGACCAAAGTAAAAAACTCTGCCTGTTCAGTGTGGTTAGAGATTGGCAGCAAAACTGCAGATTGTGCTTACAGTGCCCAGCGATCATGTAGCTTGTTAGTGTATTACATCCCACAGTGATTTTCTTTCAAGATAGGATGCAAATCATTGTGTTTTTTTGTTTTTTTTTTAATTCAGCTTGCAAAAAAAAAAGAAAAAAAGAATTAAGGTGATAAATGCAAACATTAATATGCACCTTAAATGGTGACATTCCTGCTAATGACATGATGGTTAGGTTGCACTGAACTTGCAGGGTTTTTCTGTTTCATAAATTCAGTGTCTAATCCTGAAGAAAGCACTGCTGCTAGACTTTGGTAAATGGTCTTGAGCCTTTAGATGTTCACCTTGCCAGATAGATATTGTATAAATAGTTTTCACAGTAAGTTTTAATTTGGATGTTCATAAATAATTTTTCTCAAACTAACATTGTATTATGTTCAAAAATTGATGTTTCAGTTTCTAAAATATCCAGTCTACCATTACCAAGATTTTGGCGACTGTCAAGAAAGGTGATGACAATGACAATGTCAATGGGAGATAAGTTTCTACCCTTGGTTGGTAAGATTACTCATCTCATCGACCCAAGTGATTTCTGGCTGCAGAGTGGCACAGGTAAATGATAAAACATATAGTTTTATAATATATATTTGATTCCATAGTATATGTCTTTGGGCATCATGTATTTTCTACCATGTGAAAGTGTTGCAACCCGTGACTCATTTGCTAGCATTTTTAGTTTAGTTTTTCAGCATGAAAATGCCCAACAAAATATTCAAGCTTAAGGCTGAAGCACAAAGCCATCTGCTACTAGCTGATTAAACACAGTGAAAGAGAGCCGTATCATAGTTTTACTTTTAGCTTTGCCTTGTCAGGTTTTCCTTCTTGGCTTGCAACATGATTGTTGCTTTTTTTTTGTTTTTGGTGTCATTTGTGACCTACTCTGACCCCTTTACTAATTAACCATAATGATAAACAGTTGATAACAATCCTTTGGTGGATACCCTGTTTTCAAATTATCTCTCCCTCTAACCTTTGTTCCAATGCCTTTACATTTTTACATATTTACATTCTCTCCTTGGCATATGCAGAGGCAAGGAAACAATCCGTCTTGGGCTAGTCAGCTAAAATTTTCTTTTAAACTATCATTTGAACCTCTTCTCTGAATCTCAAAAACCTGTTTATGACTGTATTCTTGACCCAAGATTGGGAGATTTGTAGGCAACCCCAGTTCTGTTCCACCTTTGGGAATTCACATTTATCCTCATTTGAACAGCACAAACAGCAACCTACCGTTGCCTGAACTTTTGTGAAAGCTTGACATGGTGGAATATATATTAAACCAAATTGGGGCTTTTACAATATCCCCTGTTTGTCAAATTCACATTCCTGTCCAGCCTTCCTTTCCGTCTTGCTGTTAGTTCAGGCGCTTACCCTTGTTGGCCATAGAATGAATAAGCAGATGGCGGCCTTTTGATTTATCCTGAAGTGAAAGTCTTTAGATAGGAGACATCGTTGTAGTGAATTATTTGATCAAACAGACCTAGCACACCTACTCCAGCTTGCAACGCTTCCATATGTTAATTAAGTGTACTAAACCAAATAATACAATAAAAACTCACTATTATGTGTTGATAATCATTTGAAATCCTTCAAAAACGTGTGCGTGTGTATGCGCGCGTGTGTGTGTGTGTGTGTGTCAGTACAACACTATGTTAATCTGACAGTAAATGGTTTCAGTCAGTCAGTGTGTGTGTGTGTGTTATCGTGCTACTCCTCCACTTCAGAACTTGTTAAGCACTATGTAATTTGAGTAATTCAGAATCCTTTATATAATATATCTTTGATCTTTTGCATGCCTGTACTGAAGACTTAATGAATGGATTTGAAACAATTTAATCGAGGGAATGGGCTGAAATTTGAAAAGAGACCACAGCAACACTGTTTATAAACAAATACAAAGGTACACTTGTATATTGTCTGGACGTAGATAAAATGTTGTTATGAATGTTAAGCACTGAGATTTTCGGTGGTTTTCAGAAGCAGACCTGAAGAATTTCAAGGAGTTTGAACAGCAGATATGTAATGTGGCTCGGTCACTTCCGGTGGCAGATGTGAACAAACTTGAAGAAGGCATCGTTGTGCTTGTCTGCTGTTCCACATCTGGCAGTTGCAGAGCGATGCAGTGGAGAAGGGCCAAGGTCCTCAGAATTGACAGGTTGGTGTCTGATTCAATTGTGGAGACCAGCTCCTTTGAGTGAAAGGGTCATCATCAGATTAGGGGCTAGACTTTGTTCAAAGGAGTGTTGTGCTGAAAGATTTTGTTCAAATAAATGTGTGGGAGTGTGTGTGGTTGAGTGTGCATGTGTTCATGTTAACTTATTACTATCGTGATTCAGATCAGTGTGCATAAAATCATCTGAAATAATTTTATGAGAAGCAGAAAGTTTAGTGAAAATGATCAGATGCATGTAATGGTTACTACTGAGCCAGTACACCCAAAGATGGACGGTGGCATGCACATGTAGGATTGATCATATGTTGTGTTACAGAGAGGGGAACACTTTTGATGTCCTGTACACAGACTATGGGAAGACAGAAATTGTGCCTGCTAAGCAAGTGCGATGGAACGTGCCAGATCAAATTCAGAATCATGCCTGTGATTGCTATCGTTGTGCTTTGGCAGGCATACAGCCGGTAAGTATAATTTAATTGCAAGATTTGTGCTCGCTATGTCACTGTGGGTTTTTGTCTTCATCGTATTCATCAGGCATGTTAGTTTTCTGTATTTCAGTTGATTTCCTTGTTTTTGTTGATGCAGATAGGGGAGGCCCTCAGAGGGCTGTAACCTTGTCATGGTCTGAGGGCTTGCATGGCCCAGTGATCCCTTAGGCTATGCTGAGAGGTATCTGTACTTGTATGGAAGGCGTCTTCACTGTTATTTCCAAGCTGCTGACTAATGTAAGCAGGAGATGGGAGTTGATAACCTGGTAGTGCCTCCTATGTCAGACTTGCTAAGGGTGATGAGGGCCTTGATAAAGTGTAACCCACCTTTCAACTGTTCTGTCTTCTGCCTATCTTAGGGAATCTTTTCTGTTTTCCACTCCTGTACAACTCTTCTTCTCCACATTCTTCTTTTCTCTATGGTCTCCATAAGACTCCTGCATTTGCTAGGCGGTGCAACCTGTGATGGAGGGGAACGAGATTCGGATGATTGCGAGAGCAGGTGCTCTCAAGATATCTTTTAGGGTAGTACCTCTCCTAGATTGGAGGTACATACTGGCCCATGTGTATCAATCGGCTTCCCTTGCATGGGGCGGTTCAAGGCTTGCAGTTCCCCAGCTAGCCCAGATAACCCCTGGAATACACCGCTCCAAATCTGAAGAGAGAGTTGCCCCTGCTGCGTACTGTGCAGTAGCTCCCTCTCACAGATGAAAAAAACACATGCATAGAGATGACTCCATCTATACTAAGAAAAAAAGTAAGATGATTGCAATGGTTCTGGCTCTGAACATGATCTCTAAATCAAAACACCACAACTTCCTCACTCTCTCTAAATTCCTTTCTGCTTTGGAAGCCATTGCTGGCCATCGCCTCAAGCATCCTCAACACTTGAATTTAAAGTATACATCTCTGTCAAATCTGATGGGTAGAACATAGTTTTTGCTTTTGTTCACAATTATTTCGGCATTCAAGGCAGTGGAGCTGTTGACAAACTTGCTGAGAATGCCTCAGATAAAGAGTTGACCAAATTCTCTGTCCTCCATACCAATCTGGATCCTGAGGGTCAGATTATTTCTAAAACCTCTGGCAAGAGGAATGGAACTTGCAGCATAACCAGCTCTTAAAAATCCTTCCAAACCTTCAAAGTTTTTACTATGTGCCACTGGTGACTGTCAGTAAGAACGTCTTGTGCTGTTCACACACAGCCCACTCCTTTTTCACCCACTCATATTTTTTTATAGGGTGAAGCTGTGTGTTGCATTCTATGTCATATGCCACTCACTGTGAACAGTGTTCTTGTAGAATGTTGGGGCTTGCATGATGTCAGACATAACACTTCGCAGTAGGCGCCTTGAAAACCTTTTTCAGAAATGTCCCACCTAATGTAATTTTAAAAGATTCCAAAAGTGATCAACATTTTTCATTTGATCTAGGATTTTAATGAAATTCTGTCTTTTTTTTTTTTTTTTTAAAGATCTGTATTAGTGAGTTGTGTTTTTTTGTTTTTTTTTATTATGTTATTTTATCCTATTATGAGACGTGACTTCAACTAAATGACAGTCCTGATGTGGCCCTCTGTGATTGGCTTGGCTATAAGCAACATGAATTCACCTGAATTGGATCCACTGAAAGTTAGCAGGAATACATATTTGAATTTCCTAGATGATGCAAGGGTGAGTGGGTAAAATTGCTAGGGCATGTTCATACAACAATGGGTTGTGGTAAAGGAAATTTTGTTTGAACATTTTGATCTTGCTTTTGTCAGATGTTCTTGTCGCATAGTGGCTGTGAACAAATTTACAACCCAGACCCACTGCCTTCCCCATCTCCTCTCCTCTCTCTTCTCTCCCCCCTCCCCCCCTCCCCCACACTCACATACCTCCCTCCGCCTTAGCTTTCTTTCCTTGACTACCTCTGCCCCCATAGGCTTTAGAAGGGTGAGACAGACCGAGTTTTTTCAACTCGCCCAAGAGAAAGTGTGTTGATGTGATTTGTTCCGTCTGTTGTGCAGTTGTAAGTGTATTGTATCTACATGCTCAAGTCTGTGTCTGTGTGCATGTTGGCCAGTATGTGTGTGCGTGTGTGTGTGTGTGTGCTCGCGTGTTAGCGTGCATGTGGTGTGTGGGTGTGTGTGTGTGTGTACATTTGTCTGTATGTGTTTGTGTAAGAGTGTGTGTGTGTGTGTGTGCAAAGTATTTTTTCTTCTGACCTAGGGATGGGGGTTGGGGATGGGATAAGGACGTGGACAAAAGTTATTACCCGCCCCATGCAAAACCCCCTGCATGCCAGTCAGTGATAATTTGAAAGCTTATATTATACTAAATGATGAAAAGATGTAGAAAACATAATTTATTGTCATCTGCCATTTTGTTAGCGAAGGACAGACTTAGACAACCAGTGTGCTCCATTCAGTTTGGCCAGAGCCTTCTGATTCAGCCAGTATGCTACAGAGTTGCGAAATGCTATGCTTTGGCATAGCATGCTACACTTTCGTAAACAATGCTGTGTTGTTACACGTTGTGATGAAATGCTGTGTTCAAAACAGACACTGAAAAAGAAAGGAAAAAGAATCCTCTTAGTTGCATTGTAAATGAATTGAGATAAAATAGATCTGTGGACTGTATACTTGTTTCATCAAGAAATGTCAAACCGAAGTAAGGAGAGGAAACAAACCAGAAAATTGCTGAAGATGTTCATGATTCTGCCACCTTATTGATGTTTCATTATTGGCCCTTTTCTCTTGTTTTGTAGGTTGTCAAAAGCACATGATGACTTGTTAAATTTTCAGTCTTTTTCGTCCGCTGTCATGTTGTGTGCAAAACAAAGTAGGACTGAAATAGCTGGTGAATCTGACCTGTGATATCGTGTACAGTGCTTTAATCAAGTTTAGAATGTCAGACTGCTACACGTTTTGTTTTAGAGGCCTTGGCACCTCTTCATTGATCGCAATACATAATTGATGTTATAAACAGCAAGTTGAAAGGGTAATTTTACAGAGCGAAATCCTCAGCTGTCGCCTTGATTATTCAGTGATGGCAAAGTTATGCAGAC
>CM065718.1:51251423-51333923 GCA_033310375.1 Conus canariensis | reverse complement strand
GATGTCATATCGATTCTTTGAGAAGGGACTATCTTTCTTTCTTTTTTTTTTTTTTTAGATTAAACTTACGGAGCCACTTTTCTTCTTCTGTTTTTTTTCCCTTGCAGTGAAGGTGATTATTTAATTTTACATCAGATTTATATCAATGACATTAGTAGCTTTGTAGATATATAGGCAAATGGCTTCTGACCATCAGAGATGAGTTTTGTATATATGTAGCAAAGTACTCTGACTGTGTGTGCGCATGCATGTGTGTCATCTGTGTGCATGTGTGTGTCTGTGTGTGCGCATGCATGTGTGTCATCTGTGTGCATGTGTGTGTGTGTTTGTGAGAGAGGGAGTGACTTCTACAGATTGGCAGAATTTGGGACTTTAAAATGAAGTGGCAAAGGAATGGTTAAATATCTGTGTGGAGTCAAGACACCAGAACTGACAATATTCTACATTTGATGGTGTGCAGACTGTCTTATGCTGTAAGGTGCTTTGTAATTCCAGTTTGTATCTAAGTTACCTGTTGACTACTTTTCAGAGCAAATGAAAACTTTTCAATGATTTTTATTCTGTCAAAGTTCAGTTAAAATTCATTCATTTGAATGTTTGTAGACAACAGATAGAGCAAATGAAACTTTTCAATGATTTTTATTCTGTCCAAGTTCAGTTAAAATTCATTCATTTGAATGTTTGTAGACAACAGATGAATGTGTGAAAGAGTACCTAAAAGATGTGACCCCCTGCTCATTTGGAGAAGTATATGGTGTCCGTATAGAAGGTAAGTTCATATCTATTGTTACTTCTTTCTAGTGTTGTAAGCAAAGTGATTTTGTCTGTATATGTGTGCACATGGGCATGTTTTCTTTTAGCATTTTATACTTCATATTATTTTAAAGTCTTCAAAAGCCCTTGTTATTTGAGACCTTATACAAGTAGAACAAAATCATGTTTTTTTCCATGTCCCACACACACACAAGTCAAGATAGACATGCATATACATATCAAGAGAGTGCTATTTTGAAAGTGCTATTTTTAGTCTTGTTACTTTCATGCTCTCACAGTCTTTGTTTCTTCCCTTTCTCTCTCACATATTCTTTCTTTGATCTTTTGTCTGTCTTGCACGCACGCACGCACGCACGCACGCACGCACACACACACACACACACACACACACACACACACACACACACACACATTCACACTCACATAAACAAAGACATACAAGGAAAAGATGATTGCTTGTACTCTCTCTGGTATTTTCACACATATCTTTTATGGCATAGATATGGAAAAGCAACCGAAATTGAAGTCACCCAGACAGCAGAGCATGAAGGGCCATAGAATTTGAGACTTTTTTTAAATGCTTATCGATGAGAATGATAAACATGGTGCCATGGGTTTCCACTCTGGTCAGCCCTGATGTGGCCCTTGCGGTCGGCTGGGCTATAAGCAACATTATCTTATCTTCCACTCTGGTCAGAGTTGGCGTGACAGGGCTGTACGCAATGTTTAATTTTAAAGTATATCACAGTGTCCACCAGGTCAGAGAGATACAGGCGCCTGCAGTGTTGCCAGTCAGGAAATTTGATCAACACTCTCAGAGATATATCCATTAAGTGGATGAAACTCGTATCTATCAATTCTATGATCCCAGTCTTCACAGTTCAGCCCCGTAACGACTCTGCTCTGGCTTGGAGGCAGTTGCGGTAAAAAAAAATCCTACATATAAATGGCTCAGATGGGAATCATACCCATGACCTCCCAGCTGAGAGTTCGCGATGCTAACTACTTTGCCGTGGCAGCTGGGTGACCCATTCTGCTTTAGCCTGCACACCAAGTAGATATTTACTCCTAAAGATTTAGGTGTTTGGTACAGAGTGTTGTATGTGGATAAAGTCATATGCAGTGGTGCTTCCTCGACAAAACTGATACTAAAGCTATGTAGTAAACATACAGTGGTTTGTAATTAGACTTGTCACATTTATTATCTATCAAAGTAGTAATAAATGTTCTGATTGTAACATTTGATGTGGTAACTGTAATGTCCTGTCTTATATTTGCTGTCATATGCATTGACTACTTGTGATTTTATGCTTGATTTTATCATGGTTTTTGGAGAAAAATAGACTGTGTTGCTTCTCTTGTTTAGTTCTAGCCCTAGGATTGTGTACAGTACAAACAGTTGTGCTCCATGCAGATTACAATCTGTACGGGGAAGAGGAACCTGGACCCAACACCTCCAAGGGCATAGTTTCAGAAGATGTAGAAGACGGTGGTCAGTCATGGGCCACATGCAGCGACATTTACAGTGATCAGACATGGGCTACGTGCAGTGAATCTTCCACCACCTTTCCCCAGGATAAGTCAGATGATGCTAGGGAGTCTGTATACAGAAACTTTTTCAGCGAGACCGGGATGTCGCCAGAGACTGAAGTTCAGATGGGCATGCACCAGGGTGTGGGTCAAGAGACTGCCAGTAGTGGACAGTTGGAATCAGGGTTGGAGGAGAGGACAAGGACCTCTGCAGACAGCACTGCAGTGGTGGTACCAGGGTTCAATCTGAGCGGCCTGCAGCAGCGGCGCATGCCCAGTGCCCAGGAGCTGCAAAGAGAGCAGGATGAGATGCAGAAGGCTATGCGCAGGGCCAGGCTGCAAAAGGACATGATAGAGTGTCACCGGGACCTGGACAATCTCAAGATGGAGGCTGAACATGGGCAGAAGTGGGGTCAGTAAAATTACCTGTTGTTGTGTAATGTCGTGTTACTGTGTTATATTGTTTTGTATTATGTGAAGTGGTGGTTGTAAAAGAACAATAGAATCTAATAAAGACCCAGTGAGTAAACTACCCACTATTTATAGGCTTAGTTTGTTTGTTTGTTTTTTTCCACTGTCTCCCTCTCTTTATTAACATTTTTATTGATTGATGGGTGGGGGGGGGGGGGGGGGGGGGGGTGTTGTTTTGTTTCTGCTCTCATGTTCTATGCTCTTTCAGTGGCATTGATCCCATTGTGTCATTCAGGCACCTTCATACAGACTTGTCCTCTGTTTTGATTCCCCCTCTGCTTGTGTGTGTCAGTGTTTTGGACATTGGCAGGTTCATGGACCCTGTTTTTCCATTAAGACATGGCGGCGTCCTCCAGAAAGGGACGCTCGCTGATGCAGTCTCTACAGCCAAGCAGTTATTGTTAGTTCGGGCTTAGTGGGTTGAGTCCTGTGGAAGCTGGGTCAGAAAAGGCACCACTAGGTCCTGCCAAAATGACTCGACTGCATTGTACTGTTATTAGTTGGTATTAGTAGCTCCCTGTGGATGGTTTGCGTTGAGTCTTGAGTCTGCAACAGTATTGACATTCAAGGCGATGAAGTGATTAACCAACTGACCAAGAATGCTACAAATAGAGTATTGAGCAGATTCTCTTTCCATCACATCAATCTGAAAACCAAAGCTCAGGCTTATGTCAAAGACTTCAGCATTTGTTTTGGTAAGCAGGTTATGAGAAAATTTACCCTTGCAGTTATAGTATGTCTTGTTGTGTAAGTGTGTCAAGAACTGTTCTTACAGTGCAATAGGCTTATGTTTCACAGGAAACTCCGATCTTCTGTTCTTGTACGCTGGGCAAAGACCACAAAACAGCAGGAGTTCACAGAATCACGGGGCTGCTGTGTTTGGTCCTGGGATGAAGGAAGACGGAAAAGGATTTGATGATGGGGGCCACAGTGGCATAGAGTTTGATTTGTCACCAGAGATCAGTATGATGTCGCTGTACCCAGAAGACAAGGGACTGAAGCAACACCAGGATTATGTCCCAGGTATGCATTCATTTTCCATTTTTGACTCGCATGGTTTTTTTTGGGTGCTGTGTGTGTTTTTTGTCGTTGTTCATGTAATCATAACGTTTTTGTTGTCCTTGTGTGTGTGTGTGTGTGTGTGTGTGTGTGTGTGTGTGTGTGTGGGTGCATGGGTTTTTGTGTGTGTGTTTTATGTCACAGAAATAAAAAGCATTAATATAATCAAAGAAGACAGAATGATAAACACACGGTGAAATGTTTCCTTATTAAGGAAGAGTTTGCCAAGCTCAAATAGGAATTTCTTATCATCACTGTCGGCATTAGTTTTACTGAATGTGTATATAGCTAATGATGGGGTTTCTAGCCAAGCAAGTGAAGCCAACAGGGTCATGATTTGTGAACATAATTTGGAGACAAATGTTACAATCACCTTTTTTGTTTTATTTCATTTATTTGTTTATCCTTTTTTCCAAATCTTTCATTTTTTTTGAAGGCAGACTTTTCAGAGCAAGATGGATTTATGGCTGTAACGTGTCACTCCTCTTCAAAGCTCCTCATTCCTGTATCCCCACCCCCCACCCCCTGGCCATCTTTCACATACCACCATAGTTTGATGACTTCTGTACCATCAGCATATTTTTCTTATTTTCAGTTTTGAATAGTTGTATCCTTGTAAATATTGTTAAGACCCAGCAAAAGCAAATCATGGATGAGTCTCTCCTTAAATCAGTGAAGTCATTGAGGTGCCATTCTGAACTTCTTATCAGATTCCTCCAGGTCTGTGGTTTGGCTGCCATGGCCTCAGAGGTCTCTGCAAGTAGTTTCCCTGTGTGATAAATAGCCTGGATTTGAACTCAGATTTGAACCATTTTGTTCATGACACTGAAACTTTGTTGTATGAATGTGTGTGTATGCATGTGTGTGTGTGTGTGTGTGTGTGTGTGTGTGTGTGTGTGTGTGTGTGTGTGTGTGTGTGTGCTTGCGTGTGTATATGTGCTTGTCCTTGAGTCTTATGAATATATGTGCATGCTTTTTGTATGTTTTACGCCTGGTGAGCTGGATGAAAAATAATGTTAATTAGCGTGTGTAATACATGCAAAAGTGCAGAAGAGAGTACACATGAGTTGTGTATATTTGATATAAGCAATCATTAGGGTGGTACTTTTTAAACAGACCTGAATCATTCAATTCCGTCAAGTAAAGAACATTAAATGGTAGGAGATTTTAAGCTGAGAATCTGTTCACAAAGATAATGTTCCCCTGTAGAAATCAGTTCTGGTAGATTGGAAGAGGTCTGTGAAGCTGTTGCAGTTGTCCTTTGGCAGTATTGTGAGGAGATAATATGTAAGTTTTCCAGGTGACTTTTTTTTTATGGGAATTCACATTGGTTGATCCTTGCTGGCAGAAACTGTCCCAAGTCTGGCCTCAGAGTTGCTGGCCGAGGGCATGGGCGATGTGTCTGACCATGAGGAAAATGGAAAAGGGCTCCCATCATCTGCTCTCCCTGCTACAAGCAAGTCTTTGGAGAAAGATGCAGTTCTGAACCAAGGGAATCAGGAAGGAAGGGATTTGCTGCAAGAGCGACAGGAAACTGTTCCTGATGAAGATATATCTCAGTGAGGTTTTGTTTCTTGTTTGTTTTCTGTTAACATGTGTATGTTTATGCTGATGTGTGTGTGTGTGTGTGTGCATTTAGTTTGGGTTTGATTATTAGTTACTGGTTGTTTCTGTTGAGTGTTTACTCTTTGACAGTCGGTTTTGAATTGATTGTCTGGCAGTTGAATGGTGTGCTTAAGTCCTTTTACTACATACAGATGGTTCTTGCCTCAACCCCCAGAACTTCATCCTTCCTGGACAGTGGAGGACAAAGAATACAGAATCCACAGTTATATCGCAGCGGTGAGGCTTTCATTTCTGTATGTGCTATAATGTAGGATTGAACCTTAAACTTCAACAAATTTTACTGTTGTCTGTTTTGTTGGTGTAGATCCTATCTAGTCCTTTAATTATGGAAACGTTGCAGCTCAGTTTCCAGCTCGATACCAAACCTTAATTTGATATCAAGATAATAGGTTTGGCTGTTGTCTTTATTTTTTTCCTCTCAACTGGAATTGTATTTATTCACTTTCTCCCTTCTCAACCCTGAAGTTCAAGTTGTCTGTTGTTGATTTTTTGTGAACAGTCATGGAATATTATTTCCAACGAGTCAAAAGAAAAGAATGATCATGTTCATCTGTTTGCAGTATCCCTTCTAGTAATAAGAAAACGCAGAAACAGATGTGCAGGAGCAGCATTAGTGCACTGATTGCAGAAGCGGGTGTCAGCAGCTGTGATGAGATGGTGCAAAAATTAGGTTTGGTTTGATCTGAATGATACGAACGAAACTGCTTATGCAAACTTGTGTCAGAACATTCACAATCTGATCAAGGATGTCTGATCGTTCGCACACTTTGAACTGAATCTCACCCTCTAGATTACGCAAAAACTAGTGTACAGATTTTAATGAAACTTAGTGGAGAAATAGCATGCTACCCATGACAAACCCATCTGTTTTGGAGTGGACCAGGATCAAAGGGCAGATATAGGATCTGTTTGACCTTGGCGGAGGTCTGCAGTCTTCCTGAGTGCCCTTCCAGTTTATGTATTTTTATATTATGTAACATCCGACAAATGCCGTTGTTGCACCATAATAAGTTTTTGTTCATATTTTGGAACTCATTTTTTTTTAACTGGGCGTGATCATGGGGAATACCTGGTGCTCTTGGTTTGGCCTTTTTCTGTGCTGTAAGGATATCGATAAATTAGCTGTCATGGGTTTGTGAAAAGGGTGCTCAGAGAATTAGCTGTCGTCTTTGTCGTTGCTTTTTTAGGACAGAAAAGTTTTGTTTGGTTGTTTTTTTTCACTGTGTTGTGACAGCCCTGAAAGGATGCTGTGTGGTCAGCTTGGCTATATGCCAGTGGAAGCGAGTGTTGATGGAACTTGTATCATGTCAGGTGTTGAAAACAGCCAGTCGCATGGATGAAGTGGTGACGGACAGTGTGTGTGCTGCCATCTACTGCCTGGCTGATGTAGGTGAGTATGCATTAGGTCCTGAATCTGTCAGGCCATTCTGTTGTGTTGCTGCTCACCGTATTAACAAGAAACATTTAGTCTTTATGTCATTTTGTTGTTTCTCACCATATTAGCAAGGGATGTTGAGCCTCTCATGTCATTTTATTGTATGACTTCTCCCCTTATCAACAAGAGACTTTGAGTCTTTCATGCTATTTTGTTATGGCATTTTACCGCGTAATGAGAGATATTATAAAATGGGCTTAGATCACCTTTGAATTAGACATGAAGTTGTTGATATTTGCCGGAAACGAACACAATCATTCACAGCTAAAAAGCAAGCAGCATAATGTGTTCATACAGACCATTGGCCTGTTCAAATAGAAGAGAGTATTTACTCAGAATCTCGAATAAACAGTTTTCTGACTCTGGATGTTTTATCAGAATTATAATGTATATTTCACTGATTCTGTAATGATTCAGCTCTTTGAATGGATCCATACTCTGTGTGTGTGTGCGCGCATGTGCGTGTGTCTGTGCGCATGTGTGTGTGTGTGCGCGCGCGTGTGTGTGCATATTTCTGAGTGACATGTTTCCAGGCTCGTATACCTGTTGCACCTTTCTTCATCTTCTCAAAAATTAGTAGTGGAAGCTCCAAGATTTTTGCAGTGAAGTATGTACCTGTCAGACTTGTGCCATGCAGCAGAAACGCACAAGCAGCTAGACAACAGAGGAGAAATCTGTTGTTTTTTTTTATACTAAAGCTAAATTGTTTATACTTATGATTTAAACACTTTTTACTATTGCTTTGCATGATTTTACAACACAGTAACTTTGAATACAAGTATATGATCAGGTCCCCATGGGCTCACAACTACTTTTGCTCTTACAGTTTGGCTCAAACAGTGTCATCAAAATCCCTTTATCATATACCACGCCCTGGCCTCACAGACTGACAGTGCAGTTTTATTCTGTGGTTTAGCCTCAACAGTCCCATGAAAATCTATTATTTAAGAATGACCTCATTTTGAATTAATTACATTCAACTTATGCCTGTGCCTTTGTTTCGAAAAAAAAGTAAAGTTCCTGAGAAGAAAAATATCAATGGTTCATGTTAAAATCAATTTATAAAGTTGGTTTTATTTGTAAAAATTATTTGCGAAGTGAGGCGACTGCATGCAGAAATCTAAACAAATCTTAAAAAGTATATGTAATAAATCTGCCAAACAAGATGAACAAACAAATCACAAGACAAAACATGATGTGTTTCGACCGCTTAGGTCTTCTACAGGCAATACAAACAACCCTCAGGACAATGAAATAAAATGAACAAAAAGTCACTTATCTTGTCAAATTTGGTGCAAGATGGGCGTTGAATGAACGTTAATTGAGTAATATGCCTCCTACCCCTCTTGCTGATGATCTCTTGTTTTGTTTTCCCATTCTGGAAAGTCTGCTGTGCACTCCCAGTCATCCACCCTCTCCCAGTAAACCTGGCTTCCATGCTCATGATGTCACAGCTGTTGATAACCATGATCTGTGGCCCCCTGCCATGTAGGACGTTGTTGCTGGATCTCTTGGTAGCAGGGTGTTTCCTTTGGAAATGGGAACCATTTGTGCAGTCTCCTAAGGCACTTGGTTGTGTCTCCGTGTGTACCATCCCAGAGTCAGTGCTGCTTTGCATGAACTCAGGTCTTGTTCCACTGTTTTTCTGCCCCGGCTGAGGGACATGCAGGGTCATCTGATTTCACCCTTTTCCAAAGGTTTTGAATTCAAAGGTAGGAGGTTTGTACAGATCTGAGGATAAAGCTGTTCCTGAGAGAAGCCGTTTGCCATACATCACCCCATTTTGGCCTAGCTGCGCTGCCATCTGTATTCTCAAGGCATCCTCGTCTTTCTTCAACTCTTGTATCACCATATCTCTCTTTGCTTTTTTCTTAGCCTTTGACTACCTCTTTATTTCTGTTGATCCCAGTCCCTTTATGTTGAATGTGTCCAGTTATTTCCCTAATTATGAGATTTCCTTTAGGATGTCCGCTACCGGTAACCTGACCTTTTCCAATTAGGGTTTACCTTCTTAGCTTGGACTGGATTATGAAATCATATTCTGAGTCCTTAAGTATGGTTAGTTACCATCTGTGTCTACTGTTGTACCTTGCTTTTCCTACCACAGTACTTGTAGTGGAAAAACGGGGAAAGTCTGCTGTAAAAGTAGATGATGTTGTTAAATATGACTGAGCAAAACAGACGTCTATCATGTAGCTCGGAATAAAAAGAATATCAACATGTGAGCTATATTTTAAAAAAGAGATCTTAGATATCTATCTAAAGGTAAAGGGATCTATAGCTGTGTTGCAAGTAAGCATTCTTCTTAGGTTACTCAGGATAAATTATGGCAGTTGGCAGATCTGAAAATATGTTAGGTGGTTTTTGTGAATATGGTTTACCTGGTAACTGGGGAGATTCTTTTTCATTTGTGTATGTGTATGTGTGTGCACGTTCATTCCCTTTTGTTTCGTTTCAAAATACAATGAGTGCAGATGGAAGCTAAAAGAAGATAGATAGATATTTAAATATTGAGCAACCAAATGAACACAAAAACACTGGAGCAAGAACCCTAGGTCAAGTCTCATCACTTAAGTGTTTGTTGCATTCATGTGACAGCTCAGTACTTCAACATGGTTTTTAGTCTATTTCGTTAAGATTATCTGATCTGTGATTTATTTCTTTTTTTTTTTAGCACAAGGACTCCAGGCTTTGCCGTTTATTAGCATTCTTTCCTAATACTGTGAATAATGTGATCAATGCAATTTTATGAGTATCTATGTTGTAAAAGAACCGTCTTTTTGCCAAGTCGGTATTTTGTCAGTTACCTGACTACTGTAAGGAAAGTCTTCTGAATGCCTTCTCTCTTTTGATACTTCTGTTTGGTATTTCCAGTTTACAAGCATACTTGGACCTTCAAAAGAATATTTGTGATAGTTGTTGACAGTAAATAAGTTGATGGTATAATTTCTTTTTTTTTTCTTTTCTTTTTTCATCAGCTTTCAGTAGTTTGAGTTGATGCAATCTTTTTTTGTTTTCAGATGCTGAACATTGTGAAGCAGAGATTAAGATGGTTCTAGAAGCATTGTTAGAGGAGGCTGTGAAGTTTGAATATGTGAGGGATCTGGCACTCACAGTGTTCCATTCCTATTCAAGTAAGTCTACCTGTCTTTCATATATTTTCTCTGAGCATTAGCCACTTCCGCTCCACCATCTTGCCCCAAACCATATCCCATTCACCCCGATTTCTTCTCCCAAGAAAAGCACCCCACTCCTCTTCCATCACCACACCCCCCCCCCCCCATCCCATGTGGAAAAAAAAGAAAAAGGAAAAAGCAAACAATTGAGCTTTTATCAAAAAGCTGTTAGTATGGTGGAACACATGTACAATAATTGCAGTAATTGCTCACAGTTGGTATTCTACCATAGTTGTCTGTAAGCCACTTTTGCTGTTCTCTTCCCCTGCAGGTACTGTATATCAATAGTGGCTTATTAACAGATTTTTCTCATTCAGTCTTTAGCAGGCCATGTGGTTATCTCTGATTTGGAGTTGATAGGACAAATTGAGTTCCAGTATTTTAGGAGTTGATAGGACAAATTGAGTTCCATGAATTGAGTTCCAATATTTTGACTACTTTTTACAGAATTGATTATTCATGCATGAAGAGTGCACAGAATTGTCATTTAATGACAGTATGTATATAGTGCTTTTCCATACAGACCAAGTTCGAAGCTCTTACAATCCATACTCTATACAACGGGCTGCCTACAACAGGCTGCCTACCTGGATAGAGCCGGCTGAAGAGCTGCTTGCTGATGCTAAGCATTTGTTTCCTGTGTCATTCAGTCGAATATCGGTCTCTCATTCCTTTTATTTTTGAGTCAGCTATATTATACTTTATCATCTTGCCAACTGCCAAACTGGCAGTTAGCCAGCTCTGTCAGGCCGAATTTTTCCGTGGCCAATGCAGTCATAAGACAGTCACGTGATGTCACCCCACTTCCGGCCCCGGAAGAAGCCAGTGTCAACTTCCTATAAGTCATTCATCTTCGGCCTGCCGTCAAAGCAAGATAAGTCTTGTGCTCTGTCTCGCCTATACTTGCCTTTGTGTTAACTTTGCTGTGTTTTGTTCTATACTTGATTCAGTTGTGGCTTGCAAATGTGAGGCTCTTGGTGGGAGCGTATTTATCAAAAGATTTGTCTCTTTTACCGGCACTCTCGGGAGCGTATTTATTAAAAGATTTGTCTCTTTTAACCGGCACTCCCGCGCGACTTTGTTACTCGCGATCGTCGGCACCGCTCGCCGGTCGTGTTCCCCCACCATATTGCCGAGCCTCGGGTTCAGCACGCATTTTGTGCTGGTTCCGGCTTGCACTAGACCCTGAGTATTTTTGCCGTGTGAGGCTCTTGGTGGGAGCGTATTTATTAAAAGATTTGTCTCTTTTACCGGCACTCTCGGGAGCGTATTTATTAAAGATTTGTCTCTTTTACCGGCACTCTCGCGACTTTGTTACTCGCGATCGTCGGCACCGCTCGCCGGTCGTGTTCCCCCACCATATTGCCGAGCCTCGGGTTCAGCACGCATTTTGTACTGGTTCCGCATATTAAGGTTTAGGGCTCAATAACTATCACACCTGTACTCTTTACCCTTCACAGGTAGAACGTGTTCGAGTAAGGGTGTGTGACACTGATCTGCTTATTAAGATTTAGTGCCCAAGAACTATCACACCTATACACAGTGATACTCCACGTGTAGAGATTGCTATTAATAGCCATACCAGTCACACGACCGTGGCGTGTACGGGTAGTTCGAGTTTTCAGTCGATCTCTCGAGCACTTTGCACGACACCACACGGACGATCGAGATCAATTGATTTTCTCGATCGGCCACCTTGTCTCCTCTTTGCGTCGTGTGTTCCGGGTTTGCTCTATCCACCTGTGCCCAACATGGTGAAGGACACCGCCGGGTCGAGCCACTCCACTGCTCGGAGTTCGCTCAATTTCCCGGAGAACCCGCGGGTCGATTCCATCTCGAGCAATCCGTTCGCACTGATGAACGTACGGTTCGGGTAGACAGAGACGACTTCTCCGCGGAAGGGACGCGTGATCTTCCTCGTCTACCAAACCGACGGACGCACGACCGCGGCGTCCCAAGGCTGATAGGCAAGCGGCCACCATTTCAAAATGCCTTTCATTTGATCTGCCTGCTAGTCTAAGGGCAAAGCTCCCTCAAGGTGCTGCCCAGAAAGTCTAATGGCAAGGCTCCCCTCAAGGGGCCCGGCCGAGCAAAGACTAGCCAACGAATTCGCCCTCCCCCACCCCTTCTCCATCGGCCAGCTTGCCCTCTAGCCTACGGACTCGCTCGGAGACTTCTAACTATCATGCTGAGTCACGCGAATCTCGGCCCCCGGGCACCTTGCCGAGCCGCGGACCAGCACGGGTGACGGATCTGGGATGGAATCACCATCCGTCACTCGCCTTGATGAGTCACGTATCTCTTTTTCCCCCCAAATTGATACGTGCACTCATAGCGCTCGGCCCCACCGGGCACAGGTGCAGCCAACACCTGAGCTCGAGGAGCGCTTCGACTCCGGAAGCAGCCTTATGGTCACCCCGACGCACGACCTCGGTGGTGTCCATAATCCTGGGCGTGCGGGCACGCCGCGCCATGGGCCCGGCCGTGCCCATGCACAAGGACGGTCGACCTACCCCGATCGAACGTCACCTTCTTCCCTAGGGGTATTGGACGTTGGGGAACCGACCTTTCGGATCCCCATTTGGGCAACGTCCGCGGTCCCGCTCCTCCGGGGGGAGGATCTACCAGCGGGACCAAGGGTAACCTGACATATTCCTCCAGGGGGAGGAACACGGGACCGCATCCTGACCAATCCGCACTTTCGCGGGTTGGGGGCTCGACTTCCGCATCCTCCTCCATACCATTATGGCCCTCCCAGGCCCATTCCAAGGACGTGTATGGTGCAGTGCACGGACCTGGACGGGGACGACAGGCCACGGCCTCTCAAGCCCCCCCCCAACAGTGATTCAGGTTACCCGGGTCCCCGGGACTTTCTGCCTACAAGAAGAAGAGGGTCTCGTGGCTACGACTCGGCGGATGTCTGACCTACGCATTCGCCCAACGCGCTGGTCAGACCTTGAGTGCGGCCTACCTACCATGGTTTTTCCCCAGGGCCGCCACAGCCCGTTTACCTCCCCGGGACCGGTGGCTCTATGCCCCCGAGAGAGACCAGTGGCTTAACGCCAACACCCAGCACGACCAGCTACATGGTCGAATGTGGCACCCGGCCTCACTTACCTGGGTCGACCTTGGTCTCCCTCCTCGGGCGCTGTCCTATCGGCAGGACGATGTCCGGCCGCCGATTATAGGGCCACCGGGGACACACTACAGGCACCCCTCGACTTACCTCCTGAAGACGGGTGCTATGAACCCTCTCAGGACCAGTACCTCCCTGAGGCGGGACGATGACGAGGAGCTAGCCCCACCTCATTGTACGATGTCCGCACGATAGAACGGTGGCGACCAGACCTCGTTAGGAGGGAGGCCGCACCCGCTGACGAATTTCTCTCCCTCTCCCCCGGCCCAGAGATCTAGACCAATCTACCCAAGAACCCCTCAGTCGCCTCCTTGTTTACGGACAATCCCGTGACCAGGGAGATGGGCATTTCCCAGTCGGACCGTCGGTTGATCCCCCACCTGCCCCCCCTACTTCCGGCGCCATCTCCTTTAAGAACCTAAAGGAATGGGTCCGAGTAGCCAGGATGGGCATCCTCCACACCACGGCGGGACACACCTACTTGGACATGCCCCTTCAGCGAGCGGAGGCTCTATGGCTGGAGGACGATGGTGCCATCCCAGAAACCGGGGACCCGGGCTCTGAGGCGCACCAAGAGCCTGACCCTCGCTTGTTCAGCGATCCTTTCATGCGACACCTAGTTAACAGGATTTCGCATCACTTTCGGCTGCGGCGGACAGCGCAGCCAGAAGCCACTTCAACTGCTTGTTGGTCGCGAGAGAGGCCGTGCTGGCGCGGACCTCTCTCTCCCCGACGCTTAAGGCAGCCCTGCGATGCATCCCGGGCCAGGTCCAGTCGCTCTTTGGCGACTACTCGGCTGACGTCATAGCACAAGCAGTTGAGGAACGCAAGCAGGCTGTGTCCTTTGCGCCCAGGCCACCGCCACGCCCTGCTAGACCCCCACTTCGTTCCTTCCCCAGGCACAGACCCTATCCCAGACAATCGCCTTCCCGCACCGCACGGCCCGCCAAGCGACCTAATCTTCTCCCAAGGCCTAAGCCAAAACCCCATCAGCAAAATTTTCGGTTAGGCCAACAGTCACGCTCCCGGAGCTGACTAGGGAGACAGCCCGAGGGGACTTAGATCAGGTAGCACCCCCCCTCGCCCTATCCCCCACCCACCAGCCCAGACCCTCGCCCCCCCTGGCGGGCAGCCTCTCCCGGCATGCCCACCAGTGGAGACGCATACGCCTCACCCCTGGATAGTGGCGGTGCTACAGGAAGGGTTTCGCCTTCCTTGGGCCCACGAGCGTCCCCCCCCTCATGCTATCTCCCCCTCCCTCCCCCAACGAACCCCCCCCCGCCAAAGCAGAAGCTCTTCGCACGGAAGTCCAAGACCTCCTCAAAAGAGGGGCCATCTCGGAGATTTCCCACCCAAACCCGGCTTCTACTCTTTGTGATCCCAAAAGCCTCGGGAGGATGGAGGCCCATTCTAGATTTTTCGCCCCTCAACAAGTTCCTCAGGCCCACCAAGCTCAAGATGGAGACCCCCCCCAGATCCGAGACTCCATCCATCATCGCGACTGGGCCACATCCGTAGACCTGAAGGACGCCTATTTTTCAGATCCTGATTCACCCGGCCCACAGACGATTCCTACGGTTCGTCTGGCAGACCCCGGAGAGGCCTGCACGCATAGTGGACCTCATCTCCTGCCTGTCACAGGCACCCCACACCTCGGCCAGAACCCTGTCCTCCCTCCTAGGAATGATGGAGTCCCTGTCTCCCCTCATTCCCCTGCGGCGGGTCCCCAAACGCCAACTTCAGAGGGAGTTCCGCCGACGTTTGTCACAGACCTCCGACCGCTGGGACCAGGTCATTCCCCTCGGACACTGGTTCATTTCGGCGACGGAGGAGCGGCTCACTCCAGCCACTCTCTCCACCGGGGTCCCCATCTCCCTCCCAACCCAACCCAACCACTGGAACTTTATACAGACGCCTCCAACTTGGGCTGGGGGGCCCACGTGGAGGACAGTCACGCCTCGGGGAGTGGGAGCTGGAAGCGGTCAGGCTAGCCCTTCTCCAACTCCAGCACAAGGTCGCGCACCGACTTGTTCTCCTCCTCACGGACAATACGTCGGTAGCTTGCTATGTCAACAAAGGGGGAGAGGCCCGCTCCATAGGCCTCTCCCTCAGAACAGAGGCCCTCCTTCGCTGGTGTCGCGCAACCATTGGTTTGTGCCCATGATCGACCTGTTTGCCACCAGCTTCAACCATCACCTGCCCCTGTACGTCTCTCCCGTTCCAGATCCCCAGGCGGATGCAGTCGACGCACTATCCCTCCCCGGGACGGGCCTACTGGCGTATGCCTTTCCCCCCTTCCCCATCCTACACAAGGTGATCAGGAAGGCAAGGCTGGAAAGACCCAGGCTGATCCTCGTAACGCCATGGTGGCCGACCCAGTCTTGGTTCCCGGACCCCAAGTCCCTCACCCACGTTCCCCCCCTCCGGCTCAGCCCTCGCTGGGACATGCTGAGACAACCCCGGTCAGGTCTTCCTCACTCCAATCCCAAGATGCTTCGCCTACACGCGTGGCTTCTATGCCAGCCCAACTGCGAACATCTGCATCTACCCCCCCCTCGGAGAGACCCCAGTCCGTCCTAGACACACTAGCCGGGGCAGGGGCCTCTCAGGGATTACGGGACTTCGCCTCGGCATCTCGCAGAGCCAGCACCGAATCCCTCTACAACTACCGTTGGGAGAGATGGATAACCTGGTGCTCAGATAACTCTGTTCCCCATTACTGCCCCTCCAACATCCAAATAGGAAATTTCCTCTCCCACCTATCCTCTTCCCTTAAGCTGTCGGCTGGCTCCATTCGGGGCTACAGATCAGCTATCTGCACTACCATTCGTCAACTGGGGGGCCCTTCTTTTGACAATGACTTTCTCCTCAGAGAGGTGTCTAGAGGAGTTGCTCTACGGGAAGCTCAGTCCCCTAGGCGCATTCCCCTCTGGGACCTTTTTACGGTCCTCGATGCCCTCAGAAAAACCCCTTTTGAACCCATTGCTTCTATTCCTTTTGACCTCCTCTCCTTTAAGACCACCTTTCTCCTCGCCCTGGCCTCGGCCAGAAGACGAAGTGAGATTCACGCCCTCAGCGGTGACCCCACAGATATCGCCTTCCACAGGACGGCTCAGTCTCTCTCAAGTTCCTTCCGGAGTTCTGACATCTTGGGAAAGGGAGAAAAAGATGGAGACATGGACCTTTGCCCCTCCAGGTGTCTCAGGTACTACTGGGAACGCACACGCCCCAGGCGCTCCTCCCAGAGACGACTCCTTATCTCCCTCAACCCCAACAATACTAGAGATATCTCGGCGGGAACTATCTCCAGGTGGCTCTCCAAGACGGTGAGATCTACCTACGCTCAGGCGTACAAGGATCTCCCTGTCCTATCACCCAGGGCCCACGAGGTCAGAGCACTGGCCACTTCCACAGCGTTCCAGTACTCTGTCCCCGTGCGCCACCTGCTGGAGGCAGCCTACTGGCGTTCGGAAAATCCCTTCATTAATTTTTACCTGAGGGATATCCGCATGACCAGAGCTGATGGGTCTAAGGGATTTCCTTTGTGGCGGCCAATGCAGCCATATCGGTCAACCCCAAGAACCACTAGGGCGCTCGCCCTCCTCCGATTCCTTTAAATTCTGCTATGGTCTGACATGGTAAAGTATATGACGCCAAAATGGGGAGTTTGTGTTATACTCCCTGTTTGGCTAGTATACTTACCATGTCAGACTCTAATTCCCTCCCTACCTTCCCCTCTGGCGCCAAGGTTCTCGGGGTCACCATACACCAGGCCTCGCTGAATGACTTATAGGAAGTTGACACTGGCTTCTTCCGGGCCGGAAGTGGGGTGACATCACGTGACTGTCTTATGACTGCATTGGCCACGGAAAAATTCGGCCTGACAGAGCTGGCTAACTGCCGTTGAATGCTATGGTCTGACATGGTAAGTATACTAGCCAAACAGGGAGTATAACACAAACTCCCCATATTTCATGGAAGATGCAAGCTATATGTATATTTATCATCCTTGCCAACTGCCAAACTGGCCTTCCCTTTCAAGACTTGGTGATTGAATTTTACGTGTGTGCGCATTATGCCTGCATCCACATACTAAACTTCCGTTAATTGTCTGATTTGAAGGCTAGTCAGGGATTGGAGTCAGAACCAGAGTTAACTCCGAGAAAAAAAAATCCACTGTACTGAAATGGCTTGGTGGAAATTCAAACCAGCAAGCTCAGGATCACAAGTCTGGTGTTCTGCCAGCTGAGTTATTTCATCTCCCTAACACAAAACGGTACACAAAATGAATGTCATCCACACCAATTTCATATAATTTTGGCTTGATCAGACGCTTGCCAGCTGCATACGATCAAGCAGACATCCTTAAGCTGAGACTTCAGTGTGTAATTTTGCTGAACCTGTAGTTGTATATTCAAATAATAGGTGCATGCGCGACTTTAATCCACTTGTGATTTTCCCACAAAATCTGTATTATGACTCGCTGCTTTGGACCCTTTCTTGGCTGCCAGCCTGTGTCACAATACCATCTTATTCTCTGTCCATTAGTGTGTGTGTTGGGTTAGTAGTGTGGAATTCATCTGTCATTCGGTATGCACATAGTCTTTTTGTGGCAAGCACCAATCAGGTTCAGTTGAGGTATCAATCCCTGTGCAAACCCTCCCTCTTTTGACACCTATCAGCGTTACAAATTATGTCAGTCATTGGTTGAGTGTTTCTTGCAACTAGCCAGTTTGATTTTTGCTTCAACTCGGTGAATAAGGGAAATGTTTTCACTGTGTGGTAATTTAATGTCATTATGGAATTCACAAATTCACAACAATGATAAAGAAGATTGAGCTGTGGATTTTTGTTGGCATTCTTTGATTTGTCATTTTCAGTCATTCCACACTTCTTCTGTTGCATTGATGATTGTACTGATTTTTGAGAAATTCAGTAGGTGTGGCTTACATTACAGTGTGCTTTATATCCCAGCTGAGGCAATCTGCAATGACCTGTTTGAGAACTGTGGTGTGAAAGTGTGTGTGTGTGTGTGTGGAAATGTGAGCAGGTAAAAAGTCTATTATAGCATATAACCTGGGATCAGGAAGTGTTGGGTCTCCTATGTTTCGATGATAGATAGATACGTAGATAGGTAGGCTTTCTGTTGGGAATAGCTCTTACATTGCTGTGTTAAAGCTTCTTCCATCTGTCGCTTTGTTTTATGTATTTCAGGTGTATTAAGAGAGGAGCTGTTGTTACATATCTTGAAGGATGGCTCCATAAAGTTTATAAAGGTATGTTTGAATCCTTGTAAATTAGTTTCCATAGATGTTTTGATAGAAGAGCAACAGTTGATCTAAAATTAGAAAATTTTTTATATATATTGCTGAGATATATGTATTGCTGAGACCAGTCAAGTTCTTCAGTACAGATCAGATATTCTGTATGTTTATTTTGAATGAATACTGCAGAAATCTGTATTGGCATAAGGTATAAAATTAGATGTAGTAATTACAAACTGCTTTTGGAGCAAGTGAAGAAGATTAAAGAATGTACTCTGTCGGCATACTGAGACTTTGGTGTTGTCATACTTGGATGCAACATTTTGCAGACAATGGGCAACATGTTTTACAGAGATTTTTGTGTTGCTTTGTGTTGATGGAATAACTCCAGCAGGTCTTCAGGAGAGCCTCCTCATGTAAATGTTGGTTCTGATGATTGGTACTCAAGGCAGTCCCTTGTATAGATGTCATACCATTTATCACGGACCTATTCAAGTTGGCAAAGTTAATCCTATGAAGTACATTTTGTTCTTCTGATTAGATCCGTGGAACTTGCTTCTGTATTACCTTTGGGCTCGTCCTTTTTTTTCAGGAATTTAGAGCAGTTGTGAGTCATAGGTAGATGGCATAAATGCTTGGCTTAATCTTGGCAGAATTTGGCTTGGGAGCTTGCTCTCAGTCTGTTTTAGACAGGAAGACACTCAGCCTGTGATTAAGCCTGCCCATTCTGCTTTCTGTGACGAGTTGATATGGTAAAACTCATTTGTCTTGATGGACAAGGAGAGGTACTGTCACCTGTCGTCTCAGTTTTCTGTTGACGTTTTCTATTTGGTCTGCTGTGCACTGTCAGTCATCATTCCATTGGAATCCCTTCCATGCTTTGATGTCACATCGTTCAGTAATCATTTGTGCTGTTCTGCCATGAAAGCTGGTTGCCTGGATGTGGTGTGGATGTTTTGTCTGTTAGAGACTACTTGGTAGTGCGATCTTTAAGAACTTGATTGTGTCTCATTGTACCCCTCTCTGGGTTAAGCTGTTAGTGTGAGATAGGAATGTTCGTGTTTTTTCCAGGAAGGCGACAGGGCATCTAAGTTCCATTTTACCAGGTTGCATTCTAGGCAGAATTTATATAGATCTGGGGAGGAGTTGTTCCTTGGAGGGGTCATATGCTGTCAGTTTGTTCCTCGAGACCATTTTTGGATGTGTGCTTTCACGTAGTGCTTATTCCTGTTGGTTTGCTGGACTGCCTGCTGATTCTTTTGGCATTGTTTTTCCTTCAACCCTATATAATCACGCCTCACTTTGCTTTCCTTTCTTCTTTGACTTGAAATCTGTTAATCCCAGTCCCTGCCTGTTGGTTTGTGTGTGTGTCCTGTTATTTCCTAGATCTTGAGGTCTTCTTTTGTCATGTCCACTGCCTCCTGAACTTACATTTTCTGCCAGTCTTCCACTGGGGCTTGATTGATCTCACAATATTGTCTTCCAAGTTCTCAAGCCTGGCAAGTTGCAACAAATGGAAAAGTGGTATTCAGCTGGGGATCCTCTTCTGAGGGCATGTTAGACTGTGTGGCAAAACCTTGACTGTGTCTGGAGTTGTACAGTGATCAACTGTAAGTGAAACAGCAATGAGTGGGGCTGCAGGCTGCATGTACTAGTCATAAAATACAGGCTGGGACACCCATGGGGACACTTCCATGGAGGTTCAGTTGTGTCATGTCCAGTGACCATTACACACTGCCATCTGTCAGGGAGCAGTTGAGTACCTTGATGTCTTAGTGGAATGCCCTGTGTCTGCCTGCTCGCAGTGTCAACACAGCACAGGCTTCCAAGGGTAGTGCAAGACTGCTCCCTGTTGGTTGGTCTGTGGTTGAGGACAGTACTTCTCAGGGTCCACTGGCACCTTGGCTTCAGTTGTTTTTTTTTTTTTGGTCCTAAAAGAGAGTAAGGAAATGAAATAGAAAATGAGTCTGAATGTAGCGCTGCTGGAAGAAAAGAAAAAAAGGCGAATCAAGGTGTAAAGTAACGCTGATTTGATACACACTGTGAAATGCAGATGTGAATTTTTGACATATCTTGCAGTGTTAAAAAATCAGACACACAAATGCATAAAACAGTACTCCCCAGAAAGCTTTCAGTTTTAGAATGAGCATTCTCAACACTCCTCAGATGGCATTTAGTTTGACTGCTATATGGAGAGTATTCTTTTATGAATGTTTATGCCGGTTGTGTATAAAATCTGATGAAGGCATTTGTTTGAAAAAAAAAAAGGTCTTTTCTGCTCAGTGTAAGTTTGCCCCATCTTTCATGGGTTCATTTGTATTTCATCCCCAAAAGAGTAATGCAACATCTGGAGGGAAAAAAAGAAAACGGATAATATGCAATATCCATTTGTGATAGTACAACAGTAATAAATACAAATGCCTCTCAACATTCTGATGTGCATTTCCCACCCACCCCACCCCTCCTCTCCATGGCTTACCTGTAAGTTTAATATGGGGGAAAAGGCAGAAGGGAAGGAGAATGGGAGAGAGAGAGTCCATTCAAAAGATATCCAAGCATGACCTCCCTCTTGTTTCCCATTCACTTCCCTCCCCTGACCCCCTCCTACCTCACACAGACAGATAGACATGATACACACACACACACACACACACATACACACACACACACACACACACAAAGGGTGAAATGCAAATCAATTCCTACATTTTGAGCACAGTCAGTCGTTACCATGATAAATAATTATCTCTCCAATGAAAAGGGGAAAAGGAAATCGGCCCAAAAGGCTACCAGCAAAACTCTGAGCCGCACATGATTTTTTTTTTTTTTAAAAAATTACATGGTTTGCTTTTGAATTTCAGTTTTGGCATTTTGATGTGTACATAAACATTTTTTTTAACTTGCATGTAGCCTTGATGTAGCCTTTGTGGTTGGCTCTAAACACCATGACTGGACTCACCTGTGTGCAGCCGGCAACGGGAAAGATGCAGGCTTACTGCTCTGGCTTTGTCGATGTCTTGATCCGACTACTGAGTCAGGAGCATGACTGGCCAGTTCTGTAAGTATGATGTTGATGCAGTAGCATGCATGAATGAAGCAGATGCCAACGCTTCCTGTGTCTGTCTTTGGGTTCCTTGTGGCACCAAAATTAATAACTGCAGATATGTGTACATATGAATGGATGGATAGATGTATGGAAAGGTTGCGAATGCCCAAATTGGGTTATGTCTTGATAGTGCAGCCCCCCCCCCCCCCCCCCCCCCATCCCCCTTATGTTGGAGAAGTGTATGTGAGATCACTTATAAATAAACCTGAAAGTTAATGTATTAACCAGACTGGTAAAAAGATTCAGTTAAAAGATCAACCCACACTTGGAATTATTTATAATTTTTGCACACAAAAAAAATCATCAATCTCACAAAACGAATACATTTCTAAGTCGTGCTCAAAAGTACGTACATGAATATATTCATTGTTGGAAGACAACTGTGATTTTTATACCCGCTTTAAGTGCAGCCATTCCCCCTCTCTGTCAGTGTACTTAGTGAAAGGTTTCAGATGTGCCAGTGAGTTCTGAAAATCCCATTGTATTAGAGTGGTTGAGAATGGTGAGTTTTCAGTGCAGTGGAATCTTTCAATAACAACCTGTAGAAAAATGGTGTCTTTAGTGGTCTTTACTATGAGGTGTATCTAATGTAGAGGAGAAAAAATCATGTTGCAGAAGGTCTTTTAAAGGGAGAGGGTGTTTTTCATGAGTGTTTATTATTAGCGTATTCAACCTTATGCCCCTGTGCCATACCGCACTGTGCCATAGTTCACAACAGCATGTCTGTTCCATGCACACTCTGTACCCAGCTGCTCTTACATGGCACTGCCCTTAAATATTCCATTATTGCACATTGCTTCTGTCTGTGTGTTTGCACATGTTGTATTTGTGTCCGTTTTGTATTAAACTGTTTGTTAAATTCTCAGATATAATTGTTGCTATTAGGTAGTATTTGATGTTAAGTTTACTAAAGTATTGACATTTCAAGTGCATTATATACTCGACGCTATGTCAAGTTCTGGAAACATTTTGATTTCTCTTTCAGCTCTTTAGTATGTCTGTTTTGAATGTTCATTAATTCTTTTTTTCAAATGATGAAGATGATCTCTTTCCCCATACCATATAACCTATATAGCTCTTCACTATCTGTTTCCCTCTGCCACACACTCATACATGGCAACGCATGCACAGTTTCACACATACCCCCCCTCCCTCGCTATGTCCATCCACCCACATACACGTACCACATACACACACACACACAGGCACTTACACGCATACATGCACACTCAGTGTTTCAAGTTTCTTGAATGTTATATTATTCTTTCTGTGATTTTCAGCTTAAAGACTGTGATCCAAGATTTCACATTAACTTGCCTGGAAAAATGGATTATTTTCAACAAAAAGGTTTGGTTTACTTTTTTTTTGCAATCAGTTTTTGAATGTTTTTTAAATCTTAAGACTTATGAAGACTTTGAGCGAGGAAACACAGACAGATATAATGCATTTTAAGATGCAGTGTTTGGATGGATGTTGCCAGACCTTATCTTTGTAAACGAAAGGTGTTAAACTAAGATGTCCTTGCCTAAAACTGACCTGTGTACCTGCAGTTTGCTCATTGAATGTTGTTTCTTTAATTAAGAATGGAATATTTTCATGAAAACTACCGTAATTTGGACACTTCTTTACTCTGATAAGATTTTATACTGAGAAATTTTCATAATAATTGAAAACTGAAGATAATTGTACTTGAACATAAGAATAGTATTCGGAGCGTGATGATTTGGAGATTGTCACATTGGTAGTGAAACCATCAACAGATGAATAAACAAAGAAAAACTGACTTTCATAGTAACTATAAATACATTGGGCAAATTTTAATGGGGTGTATTTTTAGCAGTTTGGTGGATGAAATGAATTTTGCCATAAAGCTACAAACTACACCCAAAGTGTATGGGAGCACAGGTGAAAGTTTGAACAGTTTTATGTGATTTTTTTTTTCACCTGATGTGATTTTTGAGCTTCTTAACTGTGAAAGAGATGAACATTTATCATCTGATCAGAGATTTTATTGAAGAAAGATTTTTGGCTAAATTCTGACATGTTTTTAGAAAATCTGCTTTAATGAGTTGCATGTGGGAGTGTTTATTGTATGTGTAGATTAAAAAAAAAAAAAATTTGAGAGTTGACTTCAATGAGTTGACTGCCTTAATATGGCTCTTTGCAATCAAGTGAGATATGAGCTACTTAATCTGTTTGTCAGATCACATGAGGCATTGTAAGCTACAGCTAGGGGAATGACAGTATGGTATAGATATGTTCTATGACATGGCAGGGTGCGCAGACAGGCCTGCCGCACCGGCAGCTTGAAGACATGTACATGGACTGTGCTGAGCGCCTCCTGCCTGTGTCTGTCTCCAAGATGCAGGAGTCTAACTATGAGCAGATCACCTTCATCTTTGACCAGATGAGGGAGAAAGTGCTGGAGGCTGATGTAGACTAGTGAGTGTGTTCTGTGTGTGTGTGTGTGTGTGTGTGTGTGTGTGTGTGTGCATAGTATATGAATACATGTGTTTGTTTGTTTGTTCATTTGTATTCTGTATCACTGTCAAGTGTCATCGTGTTAGTATTATTACCTTCCCACATGTTTGTTTAAAGTTTGCGACCTACCCATAAACCGTTCACATTCACTTACATGTTTGACGTAATTGCAGACATACCAAGTTTAATCAAATATGAACAGATAATGTGAAGATAAAATGCTGTTGAGGTTCTAGAACTTATACAGCTTGGATGTTCTGAATCTCCTTGTATGGACTGAAGAACCCCACTATAAAAAGGAGAGTTAGAGGGGTAAGGGGAGCTTGAGTGCAAGGAAGATATCCCCAGTAGTTGCATGGAAGAAGGGGAGAAAGAGGGAGGATTCAGAATCTCAGTGGACAGAATAACTGACAGGATTATTAACTGTTTCACAGTTACTGTTCACCTAGTGACTTGGAGGCAAGGTCAGGATTAGGTAGACTTAAATCATTTTCTTTACTTTGCTGCATTGTGTTTAATGTTTCAAATTTCTTTATCACATGAACACTCCCAACATGATCTGGAACACACTTGTGCATTTACGCACATATGCACACACCACAGATCACACACCACACACACACACATGCACATACACCACGCATGCATGCACGCACGTGAACACACACACACACACACACACACACACACACCACACACAAAACACACACACACACATAATGCACGTCCCTTGTTGTAACATTTTTTTGTTCAGATTAACTGAAGGAAATAATTTTTGAATACCTCATGCCAGGATATTCATCTATTTGATTCCAGTTCAGTGCGTTCACGTCTGCTGACGCTGCTTTTGAAGTTCCCTACACCAGACTCCACCACTGTAGCAGGAGTTGAGTCTCACATCAAGAAATCTGTCCATGACCAGGCGGTTCAGGTGGACAAGCCACCGCTCCATGGTCCCCCATCTCCACCCACAGTTTTCGAAAGCACTGCAGAACACTTCTGTGCAGTGACCATGGAGAAAGGCTGCCAGACAGAGGGCTTTGAGAAGGAACATAACAGAAAACAAAGTTGTGATATGTCAGTGCAGACCGAGGCTTTGGAGCTTGGTTTGAGGTTACACAGAAGCAGTGTCTGCAGTAATGACTCCACTGTGTGTCATGCGGATAATCTGGAGAGCACTGTTTCTGGTAAGTAGAGTGATTGTACGCAGATTTTGTTTCATATCTGATTTCATTTCAATGAATGATAGAAAAAATGAAGGTGGTAGACAAGGGCAAACTAATTCAAGAAGACTTTTCCCTTGATTGTTTATAGAAATAAACGAAATTTGATTAGATTATGCCAAAGTGTCACTTATGGTGAGATATCAGTGCATATAGAATTAAAGGTATTAACACTAATGTTAATAGAGATCCCATCATCATCACCATCATTATTGCTATTATTAGTATTATCATCATCATTATCACATCAGTGAGTAATGACTATATCATCTTCTGAACAGCCATACCCACAAATAGTCAAATGCACACAGGCACAGACACACACACATGCACTTGCACACACTCATATGGGTGTATGCTTATATACATAGGCATATGCTCATATTTGTATGCACACATATGCACATGCACACATATTGAAGCACACATACATGCACACAGGCACTCACACAGAGACCCACCCATTCTGGCTCACATACGTACACATGTGCTCATGCATTAATGTCTGTGCACACACACATACACACAAATACAACTATAGGAGTGGCTCAGACAGTATTAGTTGTTGATATATTTAGTAATCAGCTGTAAATCCTGTGCACTGTGGTCTCATAGCTTAGCAAATATGGTGCAGCATATATGGACTAGTCCACACTCAGTAAGACATTCTTGATGAAATTGAAACTTAATACATACACAAAAAATAACTAATAAAATGGAGCAAAGCAGATACATTTTTGATAGGTCAAAATATGAATGGTCACCCAAGCATGATAAGAAAATTTTATTGCACAGTATTTGTAAGATTTCTCTCTTTCTCTCTCTCTCTCTCTCTCTCTCTCTCTCTCTCTCTCTCTCTCTTTTCCTGTCATGTTATTTGTTTGATTTTCTTTGTGGGGGGTTGTAACCTTGCTGTGGTTGGAGGGCTTGCGTGGTCCAGAGATCCCTTAGGCTCTCTGACTTGAGCATCGATACTGGAATGAAAATCTAGTTTTCAAAAATGTTTCTAGGCCTTTATTGCCAAATTGGTGACTGGCCTAAGTGCAACATGGCACGAACTGATGCCACTGGTAGGGTGTTCCATGTCAGATGGGTTTAACAGTGCGGCTGCCATATCTGATCTGGAATTGCGCCACTGGTAGGGTCTTCCATGTCAGATAGGCTTAACAGTACTGGTACTGTTGTCTGTTAAGGAAGCTGGATACAATGGCCTTTTGGTCAAAGAACAGTGTGAGTGCTGAAAGTAATATTCTCCTGTTGATCATTTAGTCTGTCTTGAAACCATCCTCCACAGTGCCTTCATTAAAAGCAACATGTGTTTGCTATCTTTTTTGACTGGAGAAGAATTGCAATACCACATGGAAATCTGGAATTCGTATGGATCTTCATGATCTAGGTTTTCAAGGTCATCTCCCTTTTTTTAAAAATTCAAAACGTTCTAGCTGATTGGCAGTTCCAAATCCGTGTTGGCACCATGCTGTCTGACATCCATGCACAGTTGAGTGTGCTGCAGTGGACTTTCTTCTGTTCTCTTGAGCATCAAAATTAATGAGATTGTCAATTCTGTAAACCAGGGTCAGTAATCCTCTCAGTTTGATGATGACTTTGCACTCTGTAAAGTTGGAGAGCCACCAATACTAGCATATGGAGCCACCTATGTTTGTGTAAATGTTGTCTACGACTGCACAGATTAGATGTGACAGTGGGCTGAGGAAAATGAGTTTACTTTTTAGGTACCACACCTCAGTGCATCCATTTCACAACTTCTGACCACATGTTGCTGACCCTGAAGTTAATATGAATCCATCATTTCAGCTGTGAAGAAAACCTAATTTCTGGGAGTTATCTTCCATCAAATACTGAACTTTAAAAGCCATATCCAATGCTTGAAAACTTCTTGTAGAAAAGTAGTGAACATTAAGTTGTGGCATTTACAAGTTGGGGTGATAAGAAAACTCTTCTTCAGCTTTACAGGGCTCTGATCCACTGCAAACTGGACTACAGTCGTGTCACCTAAGGTTCCACCAGACCTTTTTGCCTGAAAACTCCGGATCCCATTTATTGTCAAGGGCTTCAGCTCTGGGTGCATTCCACACCACACCTGTATAGAGTCTGTACACTGAAGCAGGAGACCCATCCCTCTCTAATTGTTCGCTGAGACTTTCTTTGAACTATGGGTTGAATCTCTAGCATCCTAGCTTACGATTGTGTTTTTTGACCCAAAGTTCCTTAAGAAATTTGAAGATCTCCTCAGCTGTATTCCATCCTTGGGATTTCATATTCTCTCCCCATTTGAACATTGCAGACATAGACCTTGGAATTGTGTGTGATTCATCCAAATTTACTGAAAATCCACCATAGACTGTCCTCTGCACAGAATTCTGCTCTGATCAGGCCTCATTTCACAAAGACTTCAAAAGCTGTATGACGTACAAGTCATTTGTGCCAAACTTTGCTCTGAATTTTCATCCTTCCACAGAACATCTACTGATGGCTTCAGATCTAAAGAGGGAGTTGGTTTCGCTCCATTTTGTGCAACAGCTTTTTCTCAGAGATGTTCTAAACACATTCCCACAGACAGCTCCATCTACACTGCTGAGCTCACAGCTTTGGTCCTGTGTCTTCAAATGGTCTCTGAATCAAAACATGAAGATATCCTCATTCTCTTGGATTTCTGCTTTGAAGGAATTGCTGGCCGTAACATAGAGCACCTCAGCTGCTGAAATCGTTTAAACTATACATCTCTTTGAAATCTGATGGATAGCACATGAATTTTTCTTGAGTCCCCAGACATGTCGTCATTCCAGGCAGTCAAGTGGTAGATCATCTTGACAAGAATACCACAAAGATTTGAGCAGACTCAGTGTCCCTCACACCTGTCTGAAATCCAAAGCTGAGACTTATGTCAAAGACCTCCAGCAAGAGGAATGGAACTAGCAGACAAATAACAAACTCTTCCAAATCCATCCAAACCTGAGAGTTTTTACCACGTGCCACTGGTAGCTGAAAAGAAAAAAAGGTGGTGTTGAGCAGTTTGCACATAGGCCAACTCCTTTTACACCTATTCCTATCTTTTAAAAAGTGGAGTTGGTGGTGCATTCCATGTGATATACTACTGACTATAAAACATGTTCTTATGGAGTGCTGGGACTTACATGGTGTTAGACATAAAACACTTTACAGCAGACTATCTGAAAATCTTGTTCAGAAATGCCCCACATGATGTGATTTTTTTTTTTTTTTTTTTTTTTTGCTGTCCCAACCTCTGCACCACCTCAGAGGCAGTGCACCCACGCCGCTCATTCCGACACCCCGTCCACAGCCACAGCCCGGTCGGCCCCGCCGCAGCCCCGGCACCGGCAATCCACAGGGAGCAGTCAATGTCAAGTCGTCAAGAGGCAACCCACCGGAGGAGACACTGCACTGCTGCCGAGTCACTTCGGTGGTGTTCAGTGGCGCCTGTTCTGATCTAACATACGCAGGACACCACCTACTAAGCCCCCTACTGACGACAATAATTGCTTAGTCGCGGAGCCGGTGTGAGTGAGCTCTCCCTCCGGAGGGCGCCACCACGTCCGTCCAGCGACAGCCCCCATGGACTCGCCGATACCGGTGACCCCGACGGAACCAAACCAAGGCCACAGACGTGGAGAGGACATCGAAATTGAGGTCACCATGAGAGCAGGGCATGAAGGGCCACAGAATTTGAGACATTTTTTTATGCTGATCGATGAGAATGAGGATGATTAAGATGATGCTACGGATTTCCATTTCGGTCTGAGACTACATGACAGGGCTGTACTCTATGCTTCCTTTCAGTAGAAAGAAACTCGTGGAGAGCGTGGCAGCAGAGAGTCCTCAGAAGAGAAGCCCCCTTCAAGCAAGTGTTTCGGCCCTTATCTCCTGACACTCTAGGGGGGTTGGGCCACACCCGGTTCATGACTCCGGATGTCCCTCTGCTGCCCCTTTTTTCCCATCTTGGGACGAGCCATGGCTGGGATTCGAACCCATGACCCTCTGGATATGCTCATTTTCCACTTAATGACTCGCACTTTAACCACTGAGCCACAGGGACACCTGATATTTGTAGGAAATTTAAGCCTTATGAAGTTCACTTTTGTTCCTCCTCGACCAGATCCAGCTTGAACACTTCTCTGCCGCTTCTGCCATTCTTTTCAGGGCTCTGGTTTTTTCCCTCCCTGCAACTGAGAGCTGTTTCATGAGGCTGTATGCAGACGTTCCTACAAACCCCTAGCTCAATTTCTGCAGTGAGGACTTTGACCTGATAGCCTTCTCTCCTCAGGCTGTTTGCCAGATCAGCATACTTTTCATTCTTGTAGATTTGAGCTGCCTCCATTCTGTTCTCATATGGCACCGTGAGCTCGATCATGATCAGCTGCTTGGTTGACTGAGAGTGGACTACTATGTCTGGTCTCATGCCACTCTTGCTGATGATCTCTGGGTGACTCTTCCATTCTGGGAGGTCTGTAGTGCACTCCCAGTCATCTGCCCCGTCCAGCAGACTCTGGCTGCATGTTCCGAGTGGCACTGTTGTTCTTGGCCATGATTTGCCGCCTCCTGCCGTGAAGAATGTTGCGGGTGCTTTTGGAGTCCTGATTTTCCCTTTTGTGGTGTTGGTACTAGCCCAGACTACTTGTACAATCTCTTTGAGCACTTGGTTGTGCCTCCATGTGTACCTTCCTTGAGCCAGGGCTACTTTACATGAGCTTAGGACATGCTCCACTGTTTGTTTTTCATGGCAGAGGGGGCATGCAGGATCGTCTGTTTTTCCCCACTTCACCAGGTTTGCATTTGAGGGCAGAAGGTCATATGCAGATCTGAGAATGAAGCTGATCCTGAGAGGGGCCATGTGCCAAATGTCATTCCAAGTGAGACGTCTTTGGAGTGCATTCTCCCACGTTGTCCATTGCCCTTGCTGGCTCTGCTGGACTGCTTTTTGGAGTCTTTTTTGGTCTTCTTCTTTTCTCATCTCCTGAATCATCATGTCTCTTTTGGCTTTTCCTTTGGCCTTTGACCACCATTCAGTTTTGGTCATCCCCAGTCCTTGTCTGTTGGTCTGTGTGTGTCCTGTTATTTCTCTGATCTTGAGACTTTCTTTTGCAGAATCCATCGCCTCTTGAACTTTCCATTTTCTGCCTGTCTTCAGCTGGGGCTTGATTGCTTCTACCACCTTGTCTCCTGAGTCCTCCAGCATGCTTTGAAGTCTGATCTTTCCTGCTTTGTATTCCTCCAGGATGGATTTCAGTGGTAGTTTCAGCTTTGCTTGGCGACAGTACAGCGCTATGTCAGTCAGACAGGGTGGGACACCAAGCCATTTCCTTGTGAACTTGTTGATTTTGGCTTCCATTGCCTCCACTATGCTGGTGCAGATGTCGTATATCATCAGAGGCCTTAGGAGCTTTGGTATCAGCATGAACTGCAGACACCAGACCTTGTATTTGCCAGGGAGCCCACACTGGTCAATGGTCTCCAAGCCTTCCTCCGCCATCTGCTTGGTTTCTTTTGCTCTTTGTGTGTCTTTCAGCGTATCATCATACCATCTTCCAAGGCTCTTGACTGGTTCTTCTGTGACTGTTGGAATGGCCTGGTTGGCAACACTGAAGACCACAGATCCGGCCACTTTTCCTTTCCTCAGTGAGAGACTCCGTGATTTCTTTGGCTTGAACTTCATTCTGGATGAGGCAACTATGTCGTCCAGCCTCTCCAGCACATGACGTGTCTCGTCTTCTCTGGATGAAATCACTGTAGTGTCATCCATGAAGGCCTTGAGAGGAGGCATCTTGTATCCATCGCCAAGGTCTGTTTGTCTCGCGTTGTTTGTTGCTGCTTTCAAGATGAGTTCCATTGCCAGCACGAACAGTATTGGGGAAATTGCACAGCCCATTGCAATACCCACTTCCAAGTTGATCCAGTCTGTTGTGTACTCCTTGGTAGAGAACCGCATTGAGAAGCCATTGAAGTACTTCTTGAGCATGTCGCGGATGTTCTTTGGCACATGGTACATCTCAAGAGCCAACTGTATCATCTCATGGGGCACAGATCCATATGCGTTTGCCAGATCAAGCCACACTACGTCCAGGTCTCTCTTTTCTGTTTTTGCTTTTTGGATTACGTCCCAGATCATTGTGGCGTGTTCTACACAGCCAGCCACGCCTGGGATGCCACCTTTCTGGACTGACACATCCAAGTACTTGTTTTCCATCAGGTACTTGGTCAGCCTTGCTGCCATGACAGAGAAGAAGATTTTCCCTTCGACGTTCAGTAGTGATATTGGCCTGAACTGGCTGATGTCACTTGAGTTTTGCTCTTTGGGGATGTACACACCATCTGCCATCATCCACTGGCCGCTGATCTTCTGGTTTCTCCAAGCCGATCGCAGCAGCCTGTGGAGCCACTCCAGCACCTTGGGACATTTCTTGTAAAGCTGGTAAGGTATTCCGTTTGGCCCTGGTGATGATTTGGCTCTGGCTTTGTCGACCACCTTCTTGATTTCCGCCAACGTTGGAGGCTTGCCATTGAACTGTTCCTCAGGGTTGGTTGGCCACACCAGACCTTGAATGTCGAGTGGTGCTTTGCTCTGTGGGTCAGAGTATGTTTTCCTCAGATGCTGCTCAAGAACTCCTTTGTCCACACTTAGGGTCCCAGATTTTGGCTGCTCAAACAGTGTTCTGGCAAACTGGAAGGGGTCTCTGAAGAAGCGCTCTTGTGTCTTCTTCTTTTTGCTCTTCCTCTTCCTCGCAGATTCCGCTTTGCTGAGGGCGCTGTGTTTTTCTTTCAGGTCTTTCCACAGTTTTTCCAAGCCTTGTTTTTCAGCTGGCAGTGCGGTCTTCATTTGCATCTTGAGGTTTTTCTTTTGGACCCTGATCTTGTCCATCTTTTCTTGGCGTCTGGATTTCTTTGGAGGTGTTTTCTCTTTGGGTAGTTTTGCTCCATAGGCGTCTCTACATGTGGCATACACAATGTCCCCATATGTGGCTAGTTTGTGTTCCAGGGTGCTTTTCCCTATCAGTGCATCGAGTCTTTGGACGATTTTTGCATCCAGTTTCTCCCAATCTTCAGTTTCGTTTGCTCGTGGCAGGTTGAGTTTCAGGCGCCTGGCATCGAGGGCCTGTGCAAATTCCTCATCCGAACCAACAGCGTGGATGTCCTTGGCACTGTGGTTTAAATCCTGGCCTTGGTCTTCCGACGTCTTATCTGCTGATGCAGTGCGCTGCTGCTCATTCAGATGAGTCTTCACACATCCCATCTTTGTTCTGTGGATCTTCATGCCACGGGTGGTAGCGAAACGCTTTCCACAGACACATGGATATTCCATTTGGTCCATGTTCATAGTCCGTTTGGGATTTGCAGTCATGATTGGTTGAGCACCGATGGATTCATCATTCTCTCCCCCTTTCGGTGAATCCTGGGAGCATCTTTTCCTTTTATTCTTAGTAGCCACATGTTTAAGGCAAAGTGGGGAGCCAGCCCACAGAGCCCTTGGTTCTGGTCTTTCCCAGTGTCCTCCGGTCTTTCCCGGACGTCCTCCGGCCTATTCCCGGAAGTCAATGGTTTACCCATGCATCAGTAGAAAGAAACTCGTGGAGAGCGTGGCAGCAGAGAGTCCTCAGAAGAGAAGCCCCCTTCAAGCAAGTGTTTCGGCCCTTATCTCCTGACACTCTAGGGGGGTTGGGCCACACCCGGTTCATGACTCCGGATGTCCCTCTGCTGCCCCTTTTTTCCCATCTTGGGACGAGCCATGGCTGGGATTCGAACCCATGACCCTCTGGATATGCTCATTTTCCACTTAATGACTCGCACTTTAACCACTGAGCCACAGGGACACCTGATATTTGTAGGAAATTTAAGCCTTATGAAGTTCACTTTTGTTCCTCCTCGACCAGATCCAGCTTGAACACCTCTCTGCCGCTTCTGCCATTGCTTTCAGGGCTCTGGTTTTTTCCCTCCCTGCAACTGAGAGCTGTTTCATGAGGCTGTATGCAGACGTTCCTACAAACCCCCTAGCTCCAATTTCTGCAGTGAGGACTTTGACCTGATAGCCTTCTCTTCATAATATATCCCGGCATCAACCAGGCTCGAGAGATACAGGCACCTGCAGTGTTGGTCAGGAAATTTGAGCAACACTCTCAGAAACGCATCCATTAAGTGGATGAAACTCGACTGTGTGGTCCCAGTCTTCCCAACTGAGTCCGCAGCAAACTCAACTCTGGGTAGGAGCCGGTCGGGGCAGGAAAACCCACATGACTCTGATGGGATTCGAACACACGACCTCCCAGCCGGGAGTCCGCGACGCTGACCACTTCGCCACGGCGGCTGGTTATGATGTGATTTTTTTAGTTTCTGAACAGATCAACACTTTTCATCTGATCTGAGATTTTACAGTAGAAAAATTTTGATGATGTTTTGGAGTGTTTGGGGATAATTTGTTTTGATAAATTGAGTATGTATGTTGTTGGATGTTGTTGTTTCAATACTTAGTTGAAGACAAGGGCAATAACCCCTACCTGCTTATCGGTCACAGGGAAAGGGCGAGGGGAAGTGATGGAGACGGCCACAGTTTGATTAATCAGCGCACTGCAGCCGACAGCTGCCAGCTTCCTCGCGCTATCCTCACACAAGCTTTCCTCCCTATGCGTAATGTGATACTAGCTGTCTGGCTGACAGTGTGTAGGAAATAGGGTGCTGTGTTTCTTCATAAATACTTTGCGCGAGAATGCAGTGAACTGTGGTCGATTGATATCACTGGATTGTGAGGTCTCTGACTGAGAGAACGATACCAAATATGAATGGGTCTTCTTTCATACGCAATGCTGGCAAGCACCACAAATATTTGCCAACAAAAAACGATTGAAACAGACTAACGAACACACACAAAGTGAAATGAAAGTTGTTCAACTCGGTGGAGATAGCATGTGTTCCCTAATCTATCACGCTCAAACTCAAACATATTGGACATGCATATCTTTCCTTTACGACTGACAGAAAATTATTCGCGGTCGGCCTACCTGACAGCCGGTACTGGGCCCAATAAACAGTCACTGTCGGCACTGGTCAGCTTCACTGGGAACACGGCGGCGGTTTCCCTTCCACGGCCTAGGCATGTTTTGCTTGTTTATCTGCGTGCTCTACGTGCTTGTGAAGCATGTCAAAACTGATTCTATCACAGCCACACCATGCTTTTAGTAAAGCAAGATTTTAGCATGCTACACATGCAGATGTCAGTTATAAATAATGAAATGCTTCCTACCTGACCTTGTGCTTTCGCCCGTTCAGATCATTTGAAAGTGATGTCACATATACACACACCAATGCCAAATGTAGTCTCATTTTCATCTTCATGGTGAGCCTACTCACGGCTGGAGAGAGAGGGAGAGAGAAAGAGAGAGCGAGTGTGCACACACACACACACACACACACACACACACACACACACACACATATTGACAGAAACCCACACACCAACAACAGCAGTATATAAACAGATGGATAACACACACACACGCACACACACACACACACACACATTGAAATTTATTTCCACCTCACACCTACTTTAATTGGAATGACACACTGACACACACAGACACCCATGAGTGCGCACACATGTGCGCAAGCACATCCACAAATGTGACAACAAAAACGGCATCTCTGTCTCTGTCTCTCTCTCTCTCTCTCTCTGTCTCTCGCTGTTTATCTCAATTGTAATTGGCTTTATCAATTAATTGGTTTTAATTGAGAAGGGTAAAAGATTTAACCGGGAATGCTTGTCACCTCTTACGCATTTGGGATTTTATTGGATTTGAAATTTTCCAGTTGAGGGAAGTATGTCTGGTTTTTCGGGGAGACATAGGCCATGTGTTTTTCCATTATCACCTGCAGTTTTGCATCCTGTGTTTTCTGTGATCATGCCTGTCTTTCAGTAAGTTGACGAGTGCGTGTGTCTGCTCCCCCCCTTGTTCCCCATGTAATGCCAGGCCGAAACGGTGAGATCGGATAAATGGAACCCAGTGACTTTCCAGAATGTGCTGCTTTGGAATGACAGGCGTTTCTGGAAATGATTTTCGAAAGAAAGCCATGTATTCCTTGATATTGCTATCCAGTGCGTCAACCTCATCTGTGTCAGTCATGGGTGTTTGATGGGAGATGTTTGCGTGAATGTGGAAAAACAGTGCGTTCAGTGTTTTGAACTTTTGACAAATGTTCCTAGCCTTCAGAACACTGTCTGTGTCCTGAGTCAGTTCTGCTGTTTTGTCCACTACACTATCATACAGATGTTCTGTTGTGTCTGGCTTCAGGTAGGTGTGGCAGTGGTTACCTATTTCCTGTTGCTTTTCCCACACCAACTCTGTACCATGCCCTCAGCGAAGACCCCAGAGACGTGGCCTTCCACAGGGATGGCTCTGTCTCCCTGAAGTTCCTCCCTGAATTCTTAGCTAAAAACCAGGATCCGGGCTCTTCCTCCCCCTCTATCGTCATCCGCTCACTTGCGGATATCCTCGGCAGTCAAGAAAAAGGGGGGGACATGGACCTGTGCCCGTCCAGGTGCCTTAGATACTACTGGGAACGCTCGCGCCCCAGGCGCGCATCCCAGAGACGCCTCCTCATCTCCATTAACCCCAACAATTCTAAGGACATCTCAGCGGGCACCATCTCCAGATGGCTGTCCAGGACGGTCAGATCTGCCTACGCCCAGGCGTACAAGGATCTCCCGGCCATATCCCCCCATGCTCATGAGGTCAGAGCGCTGGCCACCTCCGCGGCGTTCCAGCACTCTGTCCCCGTGCGCCATCTATTGGAGGCAGCCTTCTGGCGTTTGGAAAACCCTTTCATAAACTTCTACTTGAGGGACATCGAATGACCCTGGCTGATGGTTCAAAGGGAATCTCTTTTGTGGCGGCTAATGCAGCTATTTCCGTTCCGCCATCTAACCCCAAGAACCATTAGGGCACTGCCCTCCTCCAATTCCTGTAAATTCTGCTATGGTCTGACATGGTAAAGTATATGACGCCAAAATGGGGAGTTTTTCTTATACTCCCTGTTTGGCTAGTATACTTACCATGTCAGACTCAAATGCCCGCCCTCCTTCCCCTCTGGCGCCAGGGTTCTCGGGGTTACCTTAGTGCGGCCTCAGGAGAATGAGGTAAACAAGCGGACTTCGGCGCTCTGCGCATGGCGGAAGTAGGGGGGGCTTCACTTGACTGTCTTATTACTGTCTTATTACTGCATTAGCCACAAAAATCTTCGGCCGGGCAGAGCTGACTAACTGCCGTTGAATGCTATGGTCTGACATGGTAAGTGTACTAGCCAAACAGGGAGTATAAGAAAAACTCCCCATGTCTGGAAAGCACTGAGTGGTGCCGTTTCATTTCCTGGCTCATTGAAAACAATCTTTGTCTCTAACATTCTTTTTTCTTCTACAGCTGTCAGGATCTGTATCTGTTGGTTCACAAACTCAGAAAAGGCTGAGTCAGAGCCGACCTGTTTCCCCAGGTTTGCTAGTGATTGCCCTATGTCTTGGTCAAGGCTGTGGCAGTCCTTTTCCAGCAGGTCATGATGTTTCTTGACCATGCCTAGCAGAATATGCAGGTATGGGGGTGCTACATGGGTCAACTCCACATCAATGATGGGCTCCCTGATGACAATGTTGTGTAGTTTGGCGATTTTCTTTTTGGAGTGTCTGTATTTTCTGTAGTCTGCACTGATGCCCTGCAATGTGCGCTGTGTGATGTTGCCTTCATGGCAGTGTGCTGGTGTCTGTATTTGTGACTTTGATGCATTGCAATAGAGGCATGGGTGTGTTCCCTGAGCACCTGACAGTCCATACAATTTGAGGAGAAAGTCATAGTCCCCAAACAGGAACACTTTGATCCTTTTGTCCCTCCATGTCAGAAACTTCAGAGCCTCCAGTTGTTGTTGGTAGTGATCTGTGACTCTTCTCAAATTGCATGGACTGTCCTTACAATCCACAATGGCCAGGAGACACGTGTTACGCTTGGAATTTGGTTTGTGAAGATTTGCAATTTGTAGCATGTCCATGAGTTTGAATGTGTCCCCTCCATGATCCCCTCCTATCTTCACCCAGACCTCATCTTGTGGAATTGTGTTGTTGCGCCATGTCAGTTTGTTGTGTGTCATACTCATCTAGTAAGTTGCTAACAGTCTGGGGGATGTCTTTGATTTTTCCTACTTCTGTCTCTACCCTTTTTTTTTCTGCCTTCTTCATCTACATACACAAGTTTGTCTTTTCTATTTCTATTTCTCTAAACATTGCTTCCTTCTGTGCCTCTCTTTCTTTCTGTTCACATTCAAATGTCACCCCAACACTTCTGAAAAATCTTTCTGCATCCTATGTGCTGTCCAGCTCATCCCCAGGGCAGTTAGCAGTGCAGACCCTTGTTCACTGGTCACTCTCACTGGGCCACACCCAGTTGCTTCCAGAATCTTCTGTGTGTGAGACTGAGCTGATCTCCTGATTTCAGGGCCCTGTTGTTTGATGACGTCTTCTGTACTACTTCCTGATATGTTCGTTCTGATTTTCTGCATCATTTGGGACCGCTTTTTCCGCAGTGGAGACAGTGCCTGAGCAGATTTATGGGGCTGTGTGACCTTTTTCAACACTGTAGGTTGACCTCTAGTTTTGCACCTGAGTGTCACTTTGTCTTCGGATTGTCGCAGTTTTCTTTTCACAAGCCGCGTCAGCAACTGTTCTTCTTCTGCAGTGAGAGGTTTATCGATGTCCTCATCGTCTGAGTCTAAATATACTGTCTTGCGTTTCAGTTGGGGGAAGGGGGATATTGCGGCGTCAGTGACATGGGTTTTGACAGTAATTGGAGAGGTTTGTGTGCACAATGTTCTGGGTTTTCTAACTGGTGTTGATGTTGACTGACAAAGTGACGTCGACACACTTTCATCAGTGTCAAACCAAATATCAGACTGACCAGAACTTGCATGTGCAGATTTGGATGTGTTTGCTATGATAGGAGATGTTTGTGTGCAGAATGTTCTTGGCTTGGGGATCGACGGTGACTGACAAACTGACGTCGACACACTTTCATCAGTATCCAAGCATACATCAGACATGTCAGCACATTCAAGTGCCGAGTTGGATGTGCTAGCTATGACTGGTGAGGTTTTTGTAGAGAATGTTCTAGGCTTTTTCACGGGGGTCGATACCGATGGAGAAAAGGATGACACGTTTTCATCTGTGTGCAAGCACAGATCAGACTGATCTAAACATTCTGAGCAGATCTTTAGACGGGTCGGCTCTTCTTTGTTTTCCGATGACCAAGAAGGCAGGCTGACTGAAAGAATCGACACGATGTACACCGACTCAAAGAAAGATCTGGATCGAAAGTTGTCCAGATTTCTGACATTCTGTGTCACGAGCAGCATTTTCTTTTGTAGTATAACATTGAGAATGTGCTGACATGTGTCTTGTTTTTTTTCAGTTTATGGTAGCATTTTATGCAGATACACTTGGTCTGTTTGCCTTCTTCATCACCAGAAATATCTAGACTGAAATACTGTAACAAATCATTGGAGAGGTTGACACAAAGTCTAGCGTTTAATCCTTTATCTTTTACCTTTCTGAACACACGATTGCCGCACACACGGCACAACAAATCTACACGTCTTTTGTGTTCACTGAAGTTGTGTTCAAACGCCTCCGCCATTGTTGGTGCTACAAACACGCACGCACGTACAAAAGATCGGAATGAAGTAGGCCTACATGTAAGCAACAAGATTAGCCAATGCAGGGTTGGTCACACACACGCACGCACGCACGCACACACGCACACACACACACACACACACAGGGAGAGAGAAATCCGTAGGTATTACAGCTTACTCTACCATGAAAGCACGCTTGGGTACTCACTTGCACACTCTTACTCATTTATGTATGCACAGAGAGAGAGAGAGAGAGCGCGCAACAACAACAGCAACACACACACACACACACACACATGCAGGCACACACGTACATGAGAGAGAGAGAGAGAGAGAGGAAAATAAGCGCTTGGATGTAGTCTATGTCTCAGCACATACACGGCTCCAGAACACTCGAATCACAAGCACAAGCCGCCTGGCAGTGCACTGGCGCGCTCAGCACTGACGAAAATAAACTTACGAATACACACGAACACGGAATGTACCGAAGTTGTATCAAACGGCACAAAGAAGAATCTAACATACACAAATCACACACAGAGTTCATTATATCCAGTTCTGGGGTGTGGAAGCATAATAAAGCATAAAAACACGAGAGGAAATTAAGACAAGAATCACGTAGTACTCCTCGTGTACAGCTGGTAGACACGCTGTACTCAACCTCCGCGCTATCACTTCACAGCGGTGAAGGTCAGACAGCCTGAGTTCAGCCTCAGTTCATCGGCCGGGCAACTAAACCGTGCGATTTTCATCTGGGCCGGACGGCCGTGAGCCTTGATGTGGCCCTTTGAGGGCAGCTAGGCTGTAAGCAACAGTATCTATTTCTGTGTTTGATTTGGTGTGTGCTTTGGGGTTTTGTTTGTTTATTTGTTTGTATGTTTTAAATTCTTTTTCACCTGTTTGTGTCCAGTCATGTGAATTTGTCTGAAATAACTGTTGTGTTGCTAATTCATTTTTTTTTTTTTCTTTTTTACAGTGCCAGGGAGAGCTCGAAGAAGAAGACAAGCATTGTTAGAGCACTTCAGCAAGCAGAAACAAGGTGGAGAAGAACTACACAGAAATTTCTCACAGGCTGACTATGCCAACTCTTCAAGCACTGCCAGCCCAGACTGTGATCCTGTGTTCACATCGGCCGCACAACTCTATTCACAACAGCCTGTCAAGGGTGCAGCAAGTGACCCAGATGGTGTCAGGGTTGAATCAGGTGCAGAGGCAGGCTTGGAAACAATTGCAGATGCTTCCTCTGTTCAGAGTACCGAAAATTCTGTTGTAGAGAAAAGTGAAAAGGCAGAAATAACGTGTCAGACTGTTGAGCCAAACCTGCATGTAGGGAGGAGCGAAAAAAGGAGGAAGGCCAACTTCTGAGCCAACATGTTTTGGTTGGAAAAGCAGAAAAGGAATCATCAGAAAAGTCCCAGAAGGTGTCTTTCATGTCTGCTATGTCGTTGGTGTCCCGGGCTGCCATCAGTGCTGTGTTTGGAAATGGCAAGGATCACAGTGATTATTCTGAAACAACACACTCTGCTGCAGTCTCCAGTGATTTGGAACGTGGGGAGCAACGTTATGTTGCAGGCCTCCAAAGTGACATTCTGCCCAACAAGGAAAAAGCCAGTTCTGTGTACACACTGAAGGATGGGAAGGTGGGAGAGACCCACGTTGCTAGCGGGACTGAAAAATTCCTTGATAGAATGGGAGTACAGGGTGGAGAAGTGAGCGCAGATAAGGAGAGTTACAATGATGCTTTCAAAAAATGTTTTCGAGATGCATCCAGAGTCAGTTCTTTATCTGAAACCAGGAGTTCCAGCATGAGTACAGGCCAACAGTCTCCTTCTGCTGTGAACTATGCAAGTCCTGTGTTGTCCAGCAGATCAGTGGCTGAAGATGAGGATGGAGACCTGTCAGATTGGGATGATGATTTTGATTTTTCACGGTATGCCTATGGTGGTGATCAGTCAGTTGACAACACAGGTGTGGAAGATGCTGGTTTAAGTGGAGACAGAACAAAGGGTTATCGTGTGGAAGATTTTGGTTTCAGTGGAAACAGAACAAAGGATTATGGTGTGGAAGATTTTGGTTTCAGTGGAAACAGAACAAAGGGTTATTGTGTGGAAGATTTTGGTTTCAGTGGAAACAGAACAAAGGATTGTGGTGTGGAAGATGCTGGTTTCAGTGGAGGGGGTCATGGTGGCAAGAAGATGTTCAGTACAGAAGACTTTCCTCCATTACCTGCGCAGCCAGTGTACCGTGGTAGTGACATTCCTGAAAAATCACAGCTTACCCTGGGTGCTATCGCTAATGATCTCCTGGAGGAGAGTCCAGAGAAAAGTGCAGAAGAGAACAGAGTCCCAGATTCACATACCAAGGTAAAAGGAAGCAGGTTCTCAGCTGCACCGAACAGGTCTGGTGAAAGAGTAGCTCCAGGGTTTGGTCAGAGTGAGGCATACCTGGGCGAGGATGGTGATGGGGGATCTGTGCCATCAGAGTGGGAAGATCATGTCTTTCCATCCTCTTCTGTCTCTAGTGACTGTCATGTGAGTGGTAGCCATGATGCAAGTAAAGCAGGTGGAGGTGATGGCTTCGCAGGACACTATAGTCAAGGAAAATGGTTGAATGAAGAGAGTGCTGCATGTAGGCAACATAAAATGGATCCTGCAGGGGACAGTTTTACCTCACAGTTGTCGCTTGCTAGTGGTAAGATCAGCTCTTTTCCACAAGAATCCAGATCCTCAACCTCCACCCCTCCCATGGTTAGTTCACCCGGTAGTTCAGTACCCTATCAGCGAGGGGATCTTACCAGTATGTTTGATGGAAGCCATCCAGCAAAGTCCAAAGGTCGAAAGAAAAAATTTCGCGCTTTTGATGCATTGCAGCCAGTTGTCCCGAGAGCACCAGAATCATCAGGTAATCTGTTGGATCTGGATTGTGTCGTATGCACCAACTGTGATGAGGTTGGTCATCTACGCAGTGACTGCCAGAAACCTCTGAACAGCATTTTTCTCTGAAGACAGGTCTGTCCGATAGAAAAACAGCACACAGCAAAGTGTCAGTGATGTGCCTTGGAGTTTGAACAATCAGCATTGGAAGTTTAAGCCTCCAGCCATAGGTCCATTTCCCATATTTTCATGAGTGTCAAATGTTTGCTTACTATTTAGGCATTCCTTTTTTTCATCACATGTTATCTCAGTTTCATTGGGCTTGGGGAAGTGGGGGTGGGGGGGGGGGATGGAGCTGGTGTTAGCCCATGTGTGTGTTCAAATGTTAGCATACATCTGTGTATACTTGTGTTTGTATGCTGATGAATTTACGTATTGGCATGTAAGAGGAGGATATGCTGTATTTGTATTGCCATGACTAAACAGGTGCAGTAAATGAGTTTCAACAGACCTGTCTACCCTCACGCATTTGGTGTAATATCCACAGTTTTTAATGCCTGATAATGCCACTTTAGCACGAAGTTATATGACAAATTTTTGGCATCTTGAACAGTAGTTTTTATAAATTGCAATAATACGTTAAGATTTGTAGTAAAAAGAGATTTCTTAGAAATTAGGTGCCGTGTTTGTTCTCTAAAGCTGAATCAGTCTGAGATCACTGACCCTGATGATGTCCAGCCAAACAGTATCAGAAATCTGGTTATGGACTTGATATGTAACTGAGTAAATCGATGGTTGCTTGTTAAAACAAAAATATAAAAAAATCTTGTATTTATACCGGCACCCATTTAAAGTTGCGCACTTAACAGTGAGTGTATAGTTGTTGCTTGTTTCCAGTGAATGACAGTCGAGTCTGAGCAGTAGCTGCTGGAATTTTTCCTCCATACGGGCACTTTTTAATTGTGCATGAGGATGCCAGTGCCCAGGCCTGTTGCACTGTCTGTAGCTGCATGGTGCGCCAGGTTGAGTTAAATTGTTATTTCCTATTCATTTCAGTCTTTACTCAGCCATTTTTGTGTTCTTTTGTTGATGGTTTGTTCAGCAATGTGTACTTGCCGGTGCCATGTCAAGTTTACAAATTAATTCACTGTTTATTTCTTTGTTTATTTCCTTGTGCTTTTTTTTTTTTTTTTAAATTTCTGGGTGAATCCCCTCTGTATGTATGTTTACATGTGTGCATACAGCAGTGTATCAGAAGTATTGATTCTTTCACTGTTTAACACTTTTATGTCACTGAGGTGAGTAGAGCTTTACTAGGCACAAGGTATCAACTTTTCTAATTTGTAATACTGTGAAATGACCAGAGGTGCTTTCTAGTACACTGTATACAGTGTGAAAGGACAGCGACTACTTTCTCGTGCAAGAAAACAAGCAGTATTGTTTAATCCTTTTCAGGTGCAGTTCATCATTGAATCATAACATGAACTATACCAAAAATACACACAAAAATCAGCAATTGCACTTTAACATATTCTGATTTGAATCCTATTGCTAGGCATTATTTGTCCCCCCCAGTTTTCAGATCTGACCCCCAGTCTTGAAGACAGGTCATTTCGACCCGTACTTCATAAAGATTTACAGGGACATTGGAAGATGGTTGAATACAGTGTGTATATGTATTTTTGTTGTTGAAAATGGAGAAAGAATGTGCACTTGAATGGATTGTGTGCATGTGAGTGTGTGTGTGTGTGTGTGTGTGTGTGTGTGATAATACGTCATGTGTGACATAAAGAAAAAGGGTAGATTTAAACCGAGATCACTTCATGATGTATAGAATGGTGATGATTCTGTGATTGCATTGAATTGTGATAGGATTTTCTTGAATATTATGCTTCCAGTTCCTTTTCCTTTCCCGAGATTCAGACACTTGCAGAAAACTAGCATCATTTTGAAAGAGAGAGATGAAATGATGACACTCCTGTGTGATCTGTCAGGGCTTTTGTTCGTGTGTTTGAATTTTTTTTGTATGTCCAGCGCCCACTGGTTGAGAATAGAACTTCCTTCAACCAACCAACCCACCCGCTAGCACACCCCTCCTCTCCATCCATCCCACAACAAAAAATGACCCTACATGAGTTGGATCATGATCCTGACCTCAGCACAACAGTAGGTCAGAATATCCAAGTTTGAGCTGGACATCGATGCTATCTTAGCCTTTTTAAGAATTCTTTTAATTATGGTTCTTTGGGGGGTTGCTAATGCATTGAAATCAACTCGGGATGGAGAATAAGTGATGTTTTTTCTTTGATGCATGAGTTCATAGCACATTTCTGTTTTATTATTGTTGGGATGTGCTTTGTCCTCTCTCAGCTCTTGATAATTAATTATTAACGTTGTATGAGATAGTTGGATTAGAGAGTGGACACAGAGGCAAAAAGATCTTTTATGGAAATCAGTTATAAAACAAAAGCTTGTAATGCCAGTGTCAAAGTTGGAACAATACTAAAACAACAGATTTTTTTCTTATTAATCGTTTTGGCCAAAAAAAGGTCTTTTAAAACCATAGGTCAGCTATCATTACCAATTCTATTTAATGCTACATTGGAGCTGTAACAACGTGGACAATGCAACCTATTGTGGACCAGTAATGGCGGGGTGGCAAGGCTAGGAGCTTCCTCATTCTGGTTATACAGAACTAATAATTTGGAAAGATATACAATGCATATATTTTGTTTTCATTTGAAGGGTAAGGGTCAAGAGTCCACCTCCCTTGCCTTTTTTTTTTTAATCTTGTCTCATGCTTTACCTTTGCTGTAACTTACAAGTAGGCTTGACACAGCCATTTAAAGAAAATTAACCAACAAATCTATTTTCATCAGAATGACCCAAAATTTCACACTCGGTATCCCTGCTGCTATTTGACAATTATGAATGCACAAGTTCTTTTGCTTTTGTGGGCTGCCTATGGAATAAGGAAATAAAATTGTTTTTGCCTTTAACACTCCTCATCCTTACATGTTGGGTCTCACAGATTCAAAGTTTGTAATTGAAGAGAAACAATACATATTATCATTTCTGCCCGGTGGGTTCCACAGACCAATGCATTCAAAAGCATTGTCATCATATGAACTGCATCCATATGTGTGCGTTTTTTGCGTTTTCAAACTCCTTTTGCATCAGTTTGCTTCTTGTCATTTCTTATGTTCATGTGCCATAAATCAAGCTGCCTTGTGGTAAACTGGTTCTGTTCTCTTTTTGTGCATTGATGTGTGTGTGTGTGTGCCTGCATGCGTGAGCTTATGTGCGTGCATGCTTGTATGGAGAGAATGGAAGAAAGATTACTGGTTTTCCAGCTATAATTGTACTTTACTGTTCGAAATATTCAGTAGCTTGCTGTTTTATGGAATTCTTTTTCTTTCTTTTTTTCTGCATTGTTTGTTAATCTATTTTGAGAGTTGACTTCAACAAGGTGACAGCCCTGATATGGCCCAGTGCGGTCAGCTGGGCAATAAGCAACATAATCTCTCTTTCTCTGTTATGGGTTTGGAGCCTGAAAGACAGAAAGAACATCTGCTCAGTGGGATTATTCAAGAACTACAGGGAACATCAAACAATGGCAAAGAAGTATTGAAAAATTGAAGATTCATGCTACATAGTCATCCGTTGTAACGGAAACGCAACTTTTAATTTCTACGCCTCAAGCTGTGAACAATCCAGAAAGTATTGGACCAGGGTTTGTATTCAGGATGCTACTGAAGAGAATCAGCAATAGAGTCATGAGGGAGATGACAGGCAGTACTACAGGAAGAGGGCTGGCGGCCACTCTTGAATGAGGAATCTAGGCAGATGTCGATACAGTTATAAGAAAGTGAGGGAGATTGAGGAAGCATTACAGGAAAAGGCTCTGGCAGCAGTATAGGAGAGGCAGTAGCAGTACAGGAGACAAAGGCAGCAGTGCAGGACAAGAAGCAATACAGGAAGAGAGGGAGGCAGCAATATCAGAAGAGAGACAGGCAGCAACACGGGCAGTTATACAGGAATAGTGGTGGGCAGCAACAGAAGAAGAGGGGCAGGAAACGGTACAGAAAGGAAATAAGGAAGCAGTAGGAGGACAGGATGGAAGCAACGCATGAACACAGAGGAAGAGATGCAGGTATGCTGTTGAAACATTTACGTTTCGTGTGTACATGTAACGATGCTTGATAACTTATGAAGAAGTTTTTTAAAGTTAAATCACTTCTGCTCATAAAACAGGAAGAGTGGCAGGCAACAGATAATGAAAAAAAGGAGGCAGAACCAGAGAACAAAGAGGAGAGTGCAGTTTAGTACTCTACTGCATACTTGCTAATGATGGAATACAGTGTGCCCATCTGCCTCAAATGATTTTTTATGGGAATAAAAGAAGAAAGTATTCACGCCACCAGCAAGTTAACTCCCAAACCGTCATATTATTGTGACACATGCTTCTGTATGCATTTGATGTTGTTTTTTTTTTGTTTTGTTTGTCTGGTCTGTTTTGGTCATCACGTGTCTGGTAGATATGGAGAGTTTAACCATGGAATACACCCGAGCTGTCCATTCTGCAGAGCTGTTAGATGGGTGGTGTTCCTTTTCTTTTTAATCCAGCTTTGCTGCGTGTAAATGGGTGGTGGTTATACTTGTAAGCTATGGGTAATAAATCAAGTGGAGTGGCTGCACCCTCAGCACAGTCCACTTCCATCTCTCTAGTCTTCACAGGATGTTGGTAGGTCAGCTATCATGGTGGTAAGTGTTGTACATTTTGTAGACAGTTGTCAATTTTGTTTCTTTTTCAGAACAAGCCTTTTTTACGAGATGACTACATTAAAAAGGGTTATGTGTGATTGGTTGGGCGATAATAAACCCAAACTGAAATAACCAATAACAAACAAGAAGGATGTACTGTTCCTTGCCTCACTTATTCTGAAAACCATTTTCACTGCAAAATGATCAGAAAGGTTATAGTGCGTTTATTTACATGAAAGTCTCATATTGTTCTGCCTAATCGATAACAACTGATGTAGAGCACTAGACACACTCCATGAATGGCTGAGAATCTGGGCAAATAAAGTTCAGTTTGTTTTCCTTGTTCAAGATCTTTGGTCTTGGGAGGCAGGGTCATACTGCTGTTTGATATGCTTGCAAAGTTGATGTATAAATCTTAACAGTGAGTAGCCGATAGACCGTCGGTATTATGTATCAGCATGTGTGTGTCCATCAATTTGATGTCTATCCATAGTATGTGATATTAGTGTGTGTGTGTGTGTGTATAGACATACTGCTTACTCTATTCCTGACATTCATCACCGAACTCGGCCAAAATAAATAACAGCAGAACTGAGAACAGACTGCAGTTTTATTTGTCAGCAGTGCCCCTCTCTCCTCCTCCTGGTCTATTCATATTATTTTCCCCCACATAACTGCATGCAGATTCATTCTGAACGAACTCCACTCATTTGCTTTGCTCGATTTCTTGTGGCTCAAGCATTAATCAGAAAATCCTTTGTTTTCTTTGAATGTGTGTATGATGGGATGGCTTTTGTGAGAACATAGACCAGACTGAATATTGAGATACTGCTAATGGAAGCACTAAGGCCATTCGTTTTAAGTATTAGATTCTCCCAAATACTCATGATATTACGGGGTAGCTTGCCATGACTGACAAGAGACGAAAGCATCGAAGTTGTACTGCGGAGTTGACAGACCAGGTCATAATAAACGGCTGTGATGTCTCTTACATCGAATAGGTTTACTTCATTTCATTCATCTGCTGCTCATCATTTATGTAATGACACCTTTTAATGACACTTTCTTTTAATTCAATCCAGCCAGCAAACAATAGGAAATCATGTGACATTTGTCAAAGCAAACCCCGCATGTAGCTCTTATTCACACCTCATTCACACCTCTTTGCCAATTAACTGTCAACCTCAATGGATGTCTAGACTACATAGGAACAAAAGGAGCTAACACAGAAACCTTGAGCAGTTTCTTAAAGACTGAAGTCACGAGAAACAAAATGCCATTGGTTTTGTTTCTAAAAGTACATAACATTAATCTGGACACTTTCTGAACAAATAAATTATTGCAAATTAATGAGACCCATATCATCTTCCATCTTCTGAGTTTCAGGGTGCAGTCTTCCCTACATAATGGAAAGGCATGTTTCTGCAGCCTGCAGCAGAAAATTTTCTGGCATCCGGGAACCAGTGACAATAGCCTTAAGTCTGGATATAATTTTAATCTCCAGTTTAACAAAAAATCAAGTTCAAATTTCAACTATAAGATGAAATAATTTTCATAACAAAAAGAGGAGGAAATCAGCTGTTGCTTTAACAAACCATGAAAAAAATTGTACATATCAAAAGTAAATTAATGAGTACAACAGAGGAGGATGCAATGATAAGATAGTGTCTCCATACTTTGGTAAACTTTTTTTTAGACGAGTCCCATTTAAAACATAAGAGAATAGTACTGGTTTTATCTTGAAGATTTAACTAAAAACATGAGACCATTCTACAAAGCTCATGGTCAGATGTAAGTGTTTGGCAATGCTCTGCGATATTTTCCTTTTTTTTTTTACCTATAGAATTGCCCCCTCACTTTCATAGCAGTAACAGATGAAAGCTGCTAGATTTCATATTGGAAGTACCAGGAGCATGAGGCTAATGCGTTCCGATTTATTTCATGAGGAAACCTTTACTAGTCTGGTATGGTGCCTGTTCTGAGCACTGCAGTCAGTGACTGATCCTTACAGATTTTCAAGGTGGTAGCTTCACAGCTACTGATCCAGTTTCTCTTGGATGAAACCGATCCAAGAGAAACTGGATCCCTTCCATCCAAGAGAAACTGGATCCCTTCCATCCAAGAGAAACTGGATCCCTTCCATCCAAGAGAAACTGGATACATCCAAGAGAAACTGGATCAGTTACTTCAAAAAGTAGAAATTACACCCAAGAGGAACTGGATCACTTACTTCAAGAAGTGGAAAATATGAAAAAGAGCACCTTGAAAATAACTGAATCAAAGAGAAGAAATAGAGGACAGTGATCCCAAATCTGATGTGCCACCTGCCATACTGCCAACCACATGGCCAGCTGTCATGACCAGCTTTTTGCTGCCAATCGGTTTAACACACACTCACTGCCAAACACTGCTGCATGTTTCGATTTTTTTTTCAGCCATTACATATTTCTTTTACCAACTGAGGTTGACCAATACAAGCGTTACACTTAACAGAAACGAGCTATGAAGTTCGCTCTTGACCTCCTTTGGTATGTCTGTGTTTTGCGGCAACAGTGGTGACTCTGACATTTGACTGTGACTATGCAAGATGAAAATGTGTCATACGAGGAAGGAGAGAGTGTGTTTATCCACATGTGCATAGTGCAGTACATTTTTTACTGGCACTATTGGAGAGCAATCATTCACTGGAACTGTTGAGATATTATTTACTGTATAACAAGTGGCAATAGCTGTGAACGTTCCAGGGACACCCCAGTTGGACTTATATACAGTACAGTCAAAAAAAGGTATGATCATACTCTCTGACTTAAGTTTCCGTCTTCCACTAACAATATACAAATGCATAGGCCACAGCGTGTCTGCTTGTTGTAACTGTCGCCATAAAATGTGACCTGTTTTATGACAGGTGACTATGGCTCAACTTTTTACACTTGGATAGACCTGATACAGAACCTGTCTATGGTTGTATGAACTCGCATGCCAAATGTTATCATTTAAGAGGTTCATATACGTCTTCAGTATAAATCATGTACAGTAAACTTGAGACCAAAACTACACACAAAAAAAAGTTAAATCTGTTGTAAGTGCATGGATGTGCTTCAATGTATTTGTGGGTGATGTAAATGCAGATGTCCGAAGAGTTCGGCAAACTTTAATATTATCTTTGACCATCCATTTGAAACGTCATTATATATTTTTTACCACAAATTTCAGCCCTGTCAAACTGGTCACTGGCCAACATTCTGTTATGAGGATCACCATCAAAACATAACAAAGACTACATTTGTGAACTTTGTTGACAGTCTGACCACTTCCCAAATACACAAACCATCTCAGAGCGACATGCCGAGTCGGAACTGGTAGCCACTACTGGAGCAAAGCAGTTGTATAAAATACGCAGACATGGTACCATTTCCATGAACACAATACAACAAACAGACAAAGCTAAACTTATAAACAGCCATGAAGTTTTTAATTAAACAAGACAGTGTCTCTTCCTGATCTGTTTGCACCATAATTTTAGACAGACCACAGCATCTGTATGGCCTTAGTGAAGCCCACGTCATTGAAGTTGAAATGGATGAATCCAGCGAAGCCCAAAACACTGACGATGGTCCACAGATGCTGGATCCAGGGGACAAACTTCTCCAGATAGTCGCACAAAACACCTCGCATGCCCCTGAAAGATAAACGTCTCATTTAATGAATCTAACGAAATACTGGCAAAAGTTTACTTTTTGTATTTATCACTGTATCAATATACACCTGTAGCTATGACACATTGCTTTGCACTCGTGAGCTAAGAGCTAGTTAATGATGGATTTGAGTCCCACTGATCTGACCCAATCCAACGTTTGCTCTGGAAAAGGTTATACTTATATATATGAAAATCTTAAATAAATGTTTGTGAACCGCCAAGAGAAACGTGGACAAATGAGTCACAAGACAAAACATAACACGTTTCGACCTCTTAGGTCTTCTTCAGGCAAGACACAAACAAATCGGACAATGAAAATGAACGAGTTTGTCGCTTAGCTTGATCTCTTCAGCGCAAGGTAGGCGTTGAATGATTCAACGCCTACCTTGCGCTGAAGAGATCAAGCTAAGTGACAAACTCGTCTCACTTTGCAACTAGATTTATATATATGGGCTCATACATGAACACTAATACCACGAAGTTACATTGCAACCACTTAAATCTTACCAGCTCATGTGGCACATGCACAACAATTTCCTCTTTTGAAATCCTCAACACTGTGTGGGTATGCTGTTCCAAATTTTTTTAAAGTCCATAAGGAAAATGTTTTTCATAAAAAAAAGTCACTTGCATTATAGCTGAACTGTATGATATCCTCATATACAGTCTATTTCAGGTGAATTGGTATAAAAATTTTGTGCTAAGACTATTCTACAAAATAGATTTGAACTCAAGAATTCATCAGCTTACACTTATACAGCTGGATAAAGATTAAATGGTGCAAAATGAAATGTGAGCATGCATTAAAGGGTTTTTAACAGAAACAGGTGTTTTTTCTTCTTTTTTTTCATTGAGCACAAATTTATCAAACCTGAAAAATAAACTCATGTGCAAAAGCAGAGAATAATACAAAAGTCACACAAGCATGCACACACATATACACACACACACACCCCTTCTCACACACACAACACAACAAACTAAGTCAAAGAGTCGATCAAAGCCAACATGGCCACATCTGAGACCACCATGTTGATGACGGCTAGTAACAAAAGAATATATTTTCTGATAAGACTTTATAGTTTTGATGCAGTAAAATTGCAACTTGTCATATCAATTTGTGATATTCAGGTCATATAATCTCAAGTAATGTGTTCTACATGTTGAGGAAAGTGGAAAATGTCATCCTTTAAATCTTTACAATGCTCAAGGGAGTGAACTGGTGAGAATGAATGGAAGTGTCCCTGCGCGTGTTGCTGAGAGTTCCTGAAGAACTCTGCAACTGTCTGTTTGTTATCTCATGGGCTGGGTTTTGTCGCTGAGTTTCTTGCCTAAAGGCTTTTATCTTCTGCAACAGCTTTTGACTGGTTCGTGATTCTTCCAGTTTTCTGCTTCAACTTTGGTGGCATTTTTCTTACTGCCTACTGAAGGTCACAATAATCACAGTGTACAGAGCTGACATTTGTAGCAAAAGGGACGATGCTCTCTTCCTCTGCAAGTCCGGGAGACAAATCTTGTCACTTGCTTCAATTCTAATATACTTGAAATTTGATTGATCATTCGCATCTCAGAGTGAAGAATGACATAGACAGGCACAATTTGTCAACTTCTGCTGTTCCATATGATCAAGTGAAAGTGAGGAACAGTTTCCACCTTGGAACAATGGCAAGAGATGTGAAACAGCAGCCTGGCACACAAGTATGACATACTGTGTGTTTTCAAACTTCCATGCAAAACTATCGCAGGCACAGAAATGAATCAGCCTCAGTCTTCATGTCATACGCAGGAAAAGAAGCAATCATGATTTTGCTTCAGTGGTCTTTGTCCCCCACAAAAACTTAACTCAGGCAAAAGTCAGAAAAAGTTGAAGATATCAAACTGATTGAATGGACAGAAAATAGCAGCAACACCCTTGCTATCACGGAGGCCTTTGAGCTACCTTACTAAAGCGATTCAAAGTCACCTGGAATGAGTACCTGTGAGCTCTGTGAATGTGTCACCTGATGCTTGGTCATGCACTCTGTGTTGACAGTGTTGGTGCAGTATTACTGCATACATACGAAGTATTTCAAATTTAGACTTTTTGGTATGGACTTTCAGAATTCACCAACGAATGCTCAAAATTCTTCAACAGAACGTCCAAGGGACCTTTAGTTTTAAACGCAATGGAACACTAACCCAATTGATATAAAACTGATGTTGGTCAGTCAAGACAAAACAACACATTCTGCTTGAAAGAGTTTGTTAATCAAGACCATGCACAGTCAACACATTATCTACTCATTAATACAACCACATTCACCCAACCACAATATGAAAATGACACTGCCATCACTTTCACTGCTTGAATACAGCTGAAATTTGTTTCCACCTAAATTTCAGTCAAAAATATTCACCACCTTCCCAAAACCGCATCCTCGTAAACATAAAGCCTCTAATACCACAACAATTTTTACATAAACTGATCAGTTTGATGGGTCAGTGTTATATAATCAACATTTTCACCCAAACTAAACAACAACAAAAATTTAAAAAAATCAGATTAAAACATACCACATTCACCTCTTTCCCAATATGGCACCCTCCTGAATACACTATATTGGTTTTTTTATGAACCCACATTGATTTTTTTAATAAAATGATCAATTCAATAGGTCCAATTGTGCCAACGCCCACAGTAACAATTTCTACTGAAACTACAAATTATACAAAATCAGAAGAACCTACTTGCTTAACACACCAGCCCCAAAATCACAAACAATTTGACACAATTGAGTTAAAAAAAACCCAAAGAAGCTTACCAATGTCCATGAAGGTAGACAAATGTGACGAAGAGGTTGTCTATTAAGGGTCCCTGAATAAAGAGAGCGGCAGGCATGATGCCTATCATAGACACTGCCACGAAGCGTTCCACCTTCCAGTGAGTGGAGGCCATCATCATGTGACCTGAGCCACGCTTCTCCTCTGCCCAACACAGTCGTCAACAATCAGGCATGCAGCCATTTTCATATTTTACATTTCAAGCCTAAAGACAGCAACTGTACTCGTTCCGATCAAACTCACCCATCAACATACCCGCTTCTAGTTCTAACCATATACTGACCCAACGTTCACATATGAGGCATATAAGTTGCTTTTTGCCTTTCTCATTTCTTTTCCTAAACAAACAAAATGGATATTTATAGTGTAAGTGAACATAGCATGTGCAGACACAAGACAGACATGCCTGAAGTGAAGACTTTGTATGTTCGTATGACACAAACCCACAGACTGACCATAACTATTTATCATCTGATTAACCCTAGATTGTACTGACAAGTTAGCATTAATCCTAGGTTGTACTGACAAGTTTAAATTAACCCTAGGTTATACTGACAAGTAAACATTAACCCAAGGTTGTGCTGATGACAAGTGAACATTAATGCTACGCTGTGCTGATGAGTAAAAATCAAGCTAATTGTAGTTTCACAAGAACTGAATTACATATTAGCGTATATGGATTTAAAACCATTTGAATCGAAAAAAAAACCACATTAAAATGATGCAAGAGAAACCTGGACATGAAGACAAAATAATATCACTTGAAATTTTTTTTACCTATCTTTACCCACCCTTCACCAAGCCATCAATTAAAAATGAAATATAATGCTTTGACACATACATAGGTGTGCAAATATATACACGCATGATCAGATACACATTTTGTTTGTGTGCGTCTGTACATGCTAACCCATTCACACAGACACATGCTCAATATAATGTACACATTGGTACAAATATACACACACACACCCCACAAAAGTGTATACTACCCACACATGTTCTCATGCTTTTCAAAACCACTTGAACAGCTAAAAATCATTCACACAAATCTTGTAACTGTGAGTAAATGTTTTCGTTTATAGAGGTAACATCATGCTCACATCCACAGGTGTTTGTACCAGTGCACGGAATGAGTGTTTATAAATTGAGGTTTATGCTCAGCACGCATGAAACTGCAAAACTGATTTAACAACAACAAAAAAAAGCCCCGTAACTTCTGAAGTCAGTCTGCGTGCATCAACAAATCAAAGTATGAAGACTAAAGTTAGTAACAATATTGCTGACTATACAGTGAGCCCACCCCTCTCCTTTTCCTGTTCTAACCTTCTTCTTCTCCACCCCCACCCCTCTCCCAAAGTATAGTTTTGTCGAGTCCACAAAATTCATTTTATTCTTAACACTCTCTTTCTTTTCTGCAATCTTATCATGAACTGCAGAACACCGGTCAACAATTAGACCTGTGCTGTTTACTGGCTGATCAATACTGTTTAAAAGTTGCCAGCACAAACACATACACAAGAAGACACTTTATGTGCTCAGTCACAGGCGTGTATACTTGCAGACATACATGCACTTAAAGTCAGCCATTTACTTGTTAAAGTCATTACAACTGACATCCGATCCAAACAAAAAGTGAAACATTTTTTGAGGTGCGCAATGGAGAGATAATATTCACTGCTGAGCTGCAGACACGTCAAATTAAGGTCCAGTACAAAGAATGGAAACCACAGAAATAGTGCGCACTCATCATCATCATCGTGCCATGGGTGTTGAAGACATCTACTAGGATGACATGGTGGATGCCCTAGCAACCAAGAGGTACCATCGCTCTCTGTTCTCAGTCATGCACAGCAGGTCGGACATGCTGCGTCCAGTCCATTTCCTGTTGTCCAGCCACAATCCCCTCTATCTGCCTCAGTAATGTTTGCCCTCTACACTGCCATGGAGGATGTGGTTTTGGGCAACAAATCATGGTGCAAGACATGGCCGTATTATACAAAGCTTCCAGCATTTGACTGTTGCAAGGAGTGATTCTTGCTTGCCTGCATACATTGTGACTTTCTGCCTGACGGAGGTGTGCATTCTATGCTCTGTGTAGAGGATGTGCGCAAAGTTTGCTGAAGCACTTGAGTTTAAATACCTAAATTCTATTCTCCAGTTCGGCTTAAAGTGTTCAGCTTTCATATCCATGCAGGAGGATGGAGATAATCGGAGTCATGTAGAGTTTCAGCTGAAGAGGAAAGCTGATCAATATTTTTGCTGCTGCAGATCATGTCGAGTCTAGTCATGGCAGATGCAGATAAGCTGAGCCTTGTTTTGTCCTCTGTCGTTGAGCTGCCATCTTTGCTGAGTGTAGACCATAGGTATTTAAAACCATCTGCTTTTTTCTGATTTCTGTCCATTCAGGATTAAGGAAGTAACTATTTAATGAGTCCAGTTATTCATCATGATTTTACTTTTTTTCTTTTTTTTAAATTAGCCTACTTCCATTCCATATGCGTCTGCTGCTCATACATGCTAGTACAATAGCATCAGGCCTAAAAATTGACTATAACTAAAACTATGCCTGTAAATAATACCTCAGAAAATTACATAATGAAGACGTATGTGTCTGGTATTCTTAAAATTTAGATGTTCTTCTGACTTCTGTCAAAATGATAATGAATGTTTTCTGACTGTTCTCATTCATATTCCACTGTTCACAGGGAAGTGGAATGGACAATATGGTACCTGGTGTGAAGGGGCCGCGGCGGGCACGAAAGTAGTCCAAGGCTCCCATGCTGGAGGTGCTGGTTGAGAAGATTTTACTGCTGACGTCATGATTCAGCCCTGTGGGAGGTTTCTGCACTGTAACCAACAGGCATCTCGCCCCTGCACACATCAAGATAATTACAGAATAGAAATTCAAATGTCAACAACATAGTCAGAAACTGAGTAGACATATTGTAAGTGCTACACATGAGGAAACAAATTTTGATAAAAACTAATCATGAAACTTATTAAAACAGGAAGCTTATTGTCTATATTGATTACAAAAATGATTAAAGGAAATGAACACATGCATGGCTTCAGATTGCAAGTGCACACGCCACATTTAGGTGTGAAATTTTGAAATGGCACTTCAAATGTTATACTCATGCACCAGGCTGTCGCATGCCTGATGCTGCATTACCAAGGTAGAAATCAGTCCTTCTCTCTCTTCAATCATGTGGAACATCAAACGTTGACAAAGCATGGCACCATAGATCGTTCCAAGACATGATGGATCAGCTTTTAATCAATTTGAAATCGGAACAAGTGAAAAAGCTTGACACCAGGACTGGAGGATGAGTAGAGCAGCCTCCCTTTGCTTTACTGCAAATGTCAGTTCCTACACCCTGCATTTATTCTACTGTGCTATCGGCAGTAAAGAAAATACCACTAAAGACAAAGCAGAAACTAGCAGAACCACAAACCAAAGATTTGAGCATGATTTTTTTTCAAGCAAATCAAGCCTTACACTTTTCCACAAAAAAAAAATTGTGATAATAAATAATTCATTTATAAGCAAAGTCAACACATCCATTTCATCTCTCTCTCTCTCTCTCTCTCTCTCTCTCACATTTACAAAACTGAAATGTACACTCACACTTGATGAATTCTGACACACACACACACACACACACACACACACACACACACACACACACACACACACTTTCTCTCTCTCTCTCTCTCTCTCATATACAACCAATGCAGAGTGACACACATACAAACACACACACACGCACGCACACATACATGCATACACGCACACACACACACACACACACGCACTTTCATAGTCTCTGTACTCATTGTATCCACAAGATTAAAAGTAAGTTCAGAGCAAGTTCAAGGTGCTGGCTGGTATGCTGGTAGTGTTTGGTTAAAACTGCATGAGAGTTCTGAGGTACTGACTTAAATTTGTTCCATGCTTTTGCTTTTTGCCCCCTCACTCTGAGCTGCCAGTGGACATGTGTCTCATGATGACTGGAAAAAAAATCCGATGTTCTGCACATGCAGCTAAAGCTAAACAGAATACAGGAAAGATATGGTACTGGGATCTGTAGTGTTATCACTTAGAAACAGTTAGACCCACAGCCATATCAGTTAAGCAGTATTCTCTCACCTTAAAATAATTCTTAGCGAGTCCACCAAAAAAAAGGACAAACAGATTACAAGACAAAACACCTTAGCTATGTCTCATAACAGTAATTCAGCAGCTCTGACCTGGTGACAGGAATGCAAGATAAATGTTTTAAATCTATCTGTTTTCTAGGAAGCATATTGTGCACTCAGATAGTGACTTATCATTTTACTGTTCTACCAAAGTTCTGGAATACAAACAGATAAAATATACCTTTCAGTAACAGCAATCTTCTAAATTTTATCTAATTAAGTCATTAACACCATAACTTCATTCACAGGAGTTGCAAGATACTGAAAAACAAGAGGAAGAAAATGACAGTACAAGTAGTGAGCAAAGCATGTGATACTTTACCATATTATTAATCAGTGACCGTGTGAGAATTTCATTATGTGTTTATGAGCATACCAGTGACTGTGAGTGAGACAGCAAATCACTTTGCAACATGAACAACAGCAACTTCATACAAGTCATCTGACAACCTAGCACATCCATTAGTCCTATTGCACTATCTGAATGATATTAATATACTAATTTATTATCAAAACTCATCCCAATTCTGCAGTAGATGGCAGATTCTTTGTATCCAGAGATCAAAACAGCAGATAACAGCAGTTGAGTTGACAAAGATTTCATTTAAAATGCCTTTTATCACACAATACACAGGTCCATGTCCTTTCCTCAAACTAGTCAAAGTCAAATCCCTTCTAAGAGTATGTAGGCTACATGATACGCGTTAGTATGTGTTGTGTCAACAACTGCTAAATTAAAACATGCGTTGTGTGCATCATTGTTAAAATTTTTTTTTTAAAAACCTTCAATCAGAATGTGTGCATTGGCCAGGAAAGGTTTTTTTTTTTTTTTTTTTTTTTGTCCCGGTATAGTTCTTTTCATTGTTACAGAGTTGACTCATCATTCAATTCAATTCAATTCAATTCAATCAACTTTATAGTCCATCAGAAATTTTTCTTCTGCTCCACATCATTTCAAAAATACATAAGACATTACAAAAAGACATTATAAATCATTACATAAAAGCCTGTGTTAATATACTATACGTATTTATATATACATCAACACTCACACACCCCACCCCTACACATATGCACACACACATGCACACACCCACACCCATGAAATAAACATTAAATCCATAAGACATAAAACATTACATAGATTATAAAAACAATACATAAAAACACAAACTCACCCGCACCAACGCCCAAACACTAAAACACACACACATGCGAACACACATCCACACCTACACACACATGCGCACACACACACACAATCATAGTCACAGTAAAAGCATAATATTGCACACTAAACTGTTCATGTATGAGAGACAAGGGTCATGGCAGTCAACCACAGGCTTTAGCATTTAAAATACTAATGGCACTTGGTATAAAAAACTTCTTGAAGACATTCTTCTGTGCTCTGGGCATTCTGTAACAACTGAAACTGTATGCGAAACTGTATGCACGCAGATCTGTTCTGTCTACATCAATATATTTTATATGATCTATTCCCTTTAAACCAATGTATTATGTATGTATGCCTTTTCCGAAATACACACACTGTATACACTCACTAGAGCTGCCCGACTCGGGCCAAAACCGAGACTGAAATCATTGTGACCTAGAACAGGGTCAAACAATTTCTTCCCACGAACTTAAATCAATTGCGAACATCGATTTTGTGTGTTAAGGAGATGCTGAAGGTACAGCAAAGGTGGAAGTTTTTGAACGTGTTATATTTTGCCTAGAAGCGAAAGCTCACCTCGACTGCACGTCCGAAGTAATGCGAAGGTAGCCATTTTTCAAGGTCAGTGTTGGAAGGTGAGGGTGAAGGCCATATTACAAACCAGCCCACTGAAGGCGGAAGTCTTGGTTGCTTGGAATTGCGTCCCTTTTATTTACGGGACTCCAAGAGAGAGTACCTCAGTGAGCAAGTGGGGTTTTCGCAAGGAAAGAGTGTCTTCGTCAGTTTTGTTTGTGGGGTTGCAGCCGCTCATTTTGATTCTGATTGTTCAACCAGATATTATTAAACATGCCTGAAGAAAACGTTAAAGTGGCGGTCCGAGTCCGCCCTTTCATATCCTTTTTATTTGTTTTAAGAGTTATTTGTAGTTGGAATCTGATCCGAGTGAGTGTGATATTATCACCATGCAGCGCTCACCTCATGTATTTTTTTTTAGAAATTTTCAATGTATTTCAAATTGACCACTTGAACGATCGTTTGGGGCGGGGAGGGGAAGATGACCAAGCATTGTATTTATAACATCATCTTCTGGCGTGAGCAAATACAGATCAATAGATTCGCAAATTTCAACATAATTATGTCGAAAGGTAGGCTGTATTGCGTAATACACATTGTGAACCACAAAGTGTTTGTTACTGATATACTAGAATCTATATATTGCAAGTGCAACACATGAAGGAAATACTGTTGTATTTTCTTCTTTTTTAATGCAGAGTTAAGGTTCAATTTAATTCTGTGTGCACATTCTTTAATTTTCTTTGGTGGTGACCAACTTTATTTTTTAAATGGAAATCACCACACACACACACACACACACACACACACACACACACACACACACACACACACATCAATATCTATGTCAATTTATCAATCAGTACCTACATCTCTATATATCTATTTCTACATTAATCTATATATATCTACATCTATCTATGTATCTATCTATCTCCATATATCTATTTGTCTGTCCATCTATCTATCAGTCTATCTGTCTATCTATCTATCTATCTATCTGTCAAAAAATTTTGAAATACATTCAACAAGGCAGGGTACTGCAGCACACATGAATGCTCAAAATACCTGCCACATACGTGCTTTTGTTTAAAAGAAAATTAACTCTTTCATACTGTCTCATTGAGACTTCTTTTTCCATACTAATATCAAATGGCTTGATCACATGACCTCCCTTTGGTGATGGAAAAGAGATCTCATGGGGACAGAGTGTGTGAATTACTTTTCATCATATAGCTAAGTATATAATTATAAAGCGCCTTCTGTCTGTCTGTTTCTGTGTCTGTGTCATCAAGTGGAGGCTGTCCTTGTGGCTAGCTGTACAAATCCACAGTTTGCTTCTGATCTTCTCCAAATGTGTGCTATGTTTGTAGCACTTTCATCCAATTTCACAACTACATTAAAATAAAAGCTAGTACCTCATTATAACACTTTGGACTTTATACGGTTCTGTAAAAATGATGCTTTAGCCACAGCCTTTCAGTGCAAGACATGCATCTTCCAGTTTCAGAAAACATGAGGCTACATTCACAGCCACCATGGGGGCCAACAATCAAGAGTGCTCCAACACAAATTGTGAAAGAACAGTTACATACAGAGAGGTGGGGGAGGGAGAGAGAGTATAGATAGATATTGATATATAGATAGATAGATGGAGAGATAGACAGACAGACAGTATATTGGTTTATTCTTACAACAGAAATTTTCTTTAAAAGATTAAAACCTCCTCTATGTCAATCCTAACTCTGTATGAACTCATGTTAATTCATGTGCATGCATGCACACACACACACACACACACACACACACACACACACACACACACACACACACACACACACACACTCACATGCTTGCATGCATGCACACACATGCATACAAACACACATGCACACACACACACACACACACACACACACACACACACACACACACACACACACACACACACATACATGCAGATACATATACAAGCATAAGCATAACTGCACATAGCATGTATACACATGCATATCTGAATGCTCAAGAAGACCAATCAACTATGAGGCTGTATGTACCAGCATCCTTGTCAGTGTACATTTTCTTTGAGCTCAACTGGTAGATATCCTTAACGAGCTCTTACAACTCAAGGGAGATCAACCGCAAAGCTGCTCTGGTCATTAACATGTCGGGCAGTACGACTGAGATCAAGAACCCTGAAGACATGGGCGCTGAACCCAAGAAGTTTGCGTTTGATTTTTCATACTGGTCACATGATGGCTATACAGAACAAGCGGATGGGTATCTTACTCCCAAAGATTCCAGATATGCGGACCAGGTATGTTGCTTGGACGAACATGTCCATACATATACATAGTACCTATGCTCAGACAAATGCATGCGTGAACAAAAACATTCACAAACATGTATGCTTGAATACAAACTGCATTCCTGTCAACTTTTTTCACAGGAAAAATACAAAATTTAATCTTTATTTAAGGGTTGTGGTGTTGTATTTTTATAATGAGTGTTTATTTTGTAGTTTTATTGTTATAGCTTTAGTTCATGTTGTTCATAATTTGCAATCCTTGAATTTTGTTTTGAAAGTTTTTGAAAATATGTTTGATAGATGTTAAAAGGCAAAGTACATATGAGTAGAATAAATAAGCTGTGAAGTAATACTAATTTCATACAATATGAATTTTCAAGAAATACATCTTCTTCAGACTTTACACACACACACAAAAAAAAAGAAAAAAAAAAGCACAAAAATACTTCCCACATAGTTGTTAATATGAAAATTACAATATGTAACACAGGGATGGAGAACTGAGAATAGTTACAATGATTGGGGGAAAAAAAGAAAGAAAAAGAAAAAAGAAAGCCTGGGGAGAAAGAGAGAGAGAGAGAGAGAGAGAGAGAGAGAGAGAGAGAGAGAGAGAGAGAGAGGTGAGCTCTGCATCACAACCAAAAGCAGGTGTGTGTGTGTGTGTGTGTGTGTGAGTGTGTGTGTGTGTGTGTGTGTGTGTGTGTGTGTGTGTGTGTATGTGTGTGTGTGTGTGTGTGTGTGTGTGTGTGTGTGTGTGTGTGAAGGGGAAGGGAAGCACGAAAAAAAGATCTGTTGACAAATCAGCTGCATCTGACCAGAGGGTTACTTTCTTTCTTTCTTCTTCCTTTCCTTTTCCTTTCCTTCTTTCTCTTTTCTTTTTTTCTGCCTGAGCTTTTTCTGTTTTTCCCTGTACCCCTTTGTACTAGGGTAGAGCAATCTACTTTTGGGCCAGACCTTGGTTGGCCACTGAAAATGACTGACCCCTCCACCCCCTCCCTTTCCACATACACCTAACTTCCCTCATCGCCTTTGCTGTTATACACCTGCACATTGATGTGCAATACTTGTGGTTCAATATTTAATCATCACATTGCTTTTTTTGTGTGTGTTTTTGTTACTGTTTTTCCCTATGTTTGTTTGACTATATTCAAGACGAAATAGGCTGTGCCAGTCTGGAATAAATGTTAATCTGCGTTTGTTCATTTCTCCAGGTATTCTTGCTGGGTAATGTGTCAAATACAGGGATATATGGGCAAACTTGGAACATCCTTAGTTTGGGAATGTCACCTTATTTGTTCTGTGTGCTCTGCACTGGCATTTCTGCTAGGTGATTTGGTGTCATAAGCAGCATTTGGTTGGAGTTGCGGTTGTGTAATTCATTTTATCATGGGAGAAAAAGTTACCCTAATTGTTGGTTGTTTACTGTTTACTATTCCCTGCCTCACGTAAGATTTCCTTTCATTGCCAATCAAACCAACGTTAACTGTACTTGTTACTCTTCATCCACTTCTCCTGATGTTACTGCTGTGTTTATCTGTCAGGTATAGAGTATATAGGCAAACTTGGCACATGCTTTCATATGGGGATGGCTTCTTGTTTGTTCTGTGTGCTCTGTGTTTGCATTTTTGCCAGGCGATTTGGTATTGTAAACAGCCTTTGTTTAGATTTATGGGTGTGTAATTAATTTTGTCATGGGAGAAAGAGTTACCCTATTTGTTCATTATTCCTAAATGTTTTGCAAGCTAGAAAGCAAGGTCAACAAATGACATCTGGTAGAAGAGTCTTTTATGATTACTTACTGTTTATGAAGTAATGTTTCCTACAGTAAAATTTGATGACAAAAGACGTTATGATGAGGAAGTTGACCATATATGTTGCTATATACCAGTTGTCATGGTTTCTGTTCGTGCAAAGAAAAAAGTGTTCAACGACCTGGGTGTTGGTGTGCTGGAGAATGCTTGGAAGGGGTACAACTGCTCTCTGTTCGCCTATGGACAAACGGGAAGTGGCAAATCCTATTCTATGGTTGGCTATGGCAACAACAAAGGCATCATCCCCATGGCGTGCGATGAACTCTTCAAAGCCATTGAAGTAAAGCGACAGAATGCTGGCAAAGATGAGGACTATCAGGTATGTCAATGAATGTGTGACTTGTTGGTGTGTCCTGTTTTGTTTTTGTGTTTTGTTTTTTGCATGTGAGCATTTGCGTGCAAGCCAATGCATTTGTGGTCTTTGTGTGTGAATTTGTGTGTATGTGCGTGCGTGCGTGACTGTGTGTGTGTGTGTGAATAAGCACATGATTTCATATGCCACACAGTAATTAATGTCAATGCATATGCATACATATATACATACAAAATATCTGTATATCTTTCTCTCTCTCTCTCAATCTGTGTGTGTCTGTGTTGTGTGTGTGTGTGCACACGCATGCGTGCGCATTTACATGTGTGTGCTGAAACATGTAAACAATAGTCATTACTCACTTAGTGGGATCAGAGTGGATGACTCACTCAATGCTCATTGCAGGTGACACTGAGCATGTTGGAGATCTACAATGAGCAGGTGCGAGACCTGCTCAGCAGCAAGCCTCCACAGAAGGGTGGGCTGAAAGTTAGACAGCACCCTACCAAAGGCTTTTATGGTGACTAGTTTTTGCCTGACTGAGTGTTCTGCATCACTGAACATGGATATGTAGAGATATGTATCCTCCTTGATAATACAAGTATATTGAAATATGTAAATGAGAAACTGCAAAATGGCATACTGTATGTCTTATACAGAAATTGCTACCTAGTTTGATCCTACAAACTTCACTTAGAAAAAAAAGGAAGAAAGAAAAAGAAAAAAATGACATAGATGTTGCACATACATGACTTATTCAGTGTGGAATATACCCATGGCTAGCTTAAAATGGTGTGAAAACAATCTTGCTGAATCGCTTTTGACCATACTGCATCGCATCCACAGTATACATTGTGTGTGTGTGTGTGTGTGTGTGTGTGTGTGTGTGTGTGTGTTATTGGACCTTCATTGTTGTACAATTTTTTTTTTTTTTTTAATGTACGAGTTTGAATTGTCCAGCAAATATGGTCTATCTGTAAATATAATCATTTGTTACCATTTTTTGTCTACTTGTCAGCATTTTCAGAATCAAAAGGCTACGTTTATAAACTAAAAAAAAAAAACTGTAAGTGAAGGAGTAGAAATTTTCTCTTTGCCCTTGCCATGTTTGAGGTAATTACCATTGACCAAAGAAGTAATGTATGGCTTAAAATGTACATTTTTTTTCAACAAGAATGTTTTCCCTGCTTTTGTTGAATGGCTACTGTGTCAACTTATTTCTTGACAATGTTCTCGATTCATAGTTCAATTTCAAACTCTTCAATCTTGTACTTGACCTGGCAGTATTTGAATTTACAACATTTTTTTTCCCTTTCACTTAAAGTTAGATTTCAAGGCAGTGGTGGCGAAAAATATCCTGGGTAACACAACAAAATTTTCCGTGCAGAAGTTTTGTTTTAAATTTCTGTTAATGATTTATCTACTCTACGGTACCCATTTTTTTTTCTCTCCTTATACCGTGCCCTGTTCCAAAAAGATGCCTTTGGCTGCCTCTGTATGTGCACTGTCAGTATAGGCAGTTGTTCATAGATTTTTGGATGAATCATTGCTGTGTATCATTATGTATGTGGTGTTACATGTACTTGGTCTGTGTTTATGTTTAAGAGACACTATGCACATATGTAGGACTTATTTCAAATCCGTTTCTTGGAGCAGGCCTTTCCTTGAATATCTGGGAGGGGAAAATACCGACTGTAGCTGTCATTGTATTTGTTTGTTAATGCTGTGACTTTAAAAGTTTTAACTTGTTTTTAAAAAAGAGTTAGATCTAGTTGCAAAGTGAGGTGACTGCAGGTGGAAATCTGAACAAATTTTAGATGTAATTAATAGCGAGCCACCAAGAAAACTTGGACAAACGAATCACAAGACAAAATAGGACTGGTGTGGACCTCTGAGGTCTTCTTCAGGCGAGATACAAAACACTCAGGACAAGTTGCAAAGCGAGAGGACTGCAGGCGGAAATCTAAACAAATCTTAAATAAATGTTAGCGAACCGCCCAGAGAACGTGGACAAACAAGTCACAAGACGAAACACAACGTGTTTCAACCTCGTAGGTCTTCATCAGGTGAGACATGAACGAATAAAACAACGAAAATTCACTTAGCTTTGATCGCTTCAGATCACTTCACAGGGTTCAGCGCAAGGAAGAAGGCGTTGAATGGCAGTTCGCTATTAATCACTTTCAAAGTTTGTTTTAAACACTTTTAGTATATTATCTGGTATGATTCAATGCTGTCTGATTTTGACCATATCTTGTGCTTGTTATGTTCAGTTGAATCGTTGATCACTGCACCAGTGAGCAGTTACACCCAAATTGACAATCGAATCCAAGAAGGGACACGCAACCGAACAGTTGCCTCCACAAACATGAATGCCACAAGCAGGTCAGTAAGCGATCATCAGAAGGGCTTTTTGTAACTGTCATGGATTTCAAGCACTGTCACTTTGATATTGATGAATGCAACTGGTATACTTGATGCAGAAATTTGTCTGCTTTGCTTAATGGTTAACTTCTGATTTCTGTGGCAAATGTAAGCAATCTTGAAATTGTGATGAAATGGGCATAGTTGCCCCCCTTTGAGGTCTGCTGATGATTGTGGCTTTGACTATTCTTATCAACCCTTGCAGAGCTATGAAAACAATTTTGCATGAATCTGTCTTGAATGCACTCAGCTGCATGTTCAACTGTAGTTTTGCAGTGTTTTTGTTTGTTTGTATGTTTTTTGGTGTCTCAGTTTGTTCCTTTATTTCTCTGTGCCATTACGACGTACCAGCATTATGGCTTTCAGGGTAAAGCAGCCACATACAAGAAGGGTGTTTATTCCCTCCTTGATGGTATGTTTTTGTCCTTGTGGATTTTAGAGTGACATGAAAGCTACTCATCCAGCCTCTGTTGACTTGGCAAAAATGGCAGTGTGTGTGTGGTGTGTGTGTGTGTGTGTGTGTGTGTGTGTGTGTGTGTGTGTGTGAGTGTGTGTGTGTGTGTGGTGTGGTGTGTGTGTGTGTGTGTTTGTGTGTGTGTGTGTGTGTGTGTGTGTGTGTTCACAGGAGTGCTTGTGTGAACTGTTCATTTTTTAAATGCCAAAGCAAATATTCTGGGCTGATTCTGAAGTTTTCTTCATTGTCACTGAAAGTAGTATTAGTAATTGTTTTTCATTTTCATTGTTATCGATGAAAATTTTGTTGCTTTGTCCGCAGTCGAGCTCATACCATTGTGGCAATCACCTTTGTTCAGAAGACCCCCAATGAATCAGGAAAAAGTATGACAAAAAGCTCTGTCATCAATCTGGTGGACCTTGCTGGAAGGTGATTTTCTCTTGGCTTCTTTCTGGGAGACAGTTTTAGTGTATCACCCCCCCCCTCCCCCCCCCCCCACCGTCTCCATCTCCTCCACTGTCCCCACCCCCACCCCTACCTCCCTCTCTGTCCTACCACCCATTCTCTTCACCTTATCTCTCTTTGCATTTTTGTCTCTGTCTGTCTGTCTCTTCTACAGACAGTTTCAACTTAACCGTTTGTGTAACTACCAGCATTCTCTGTTTGTATTCTGCTTTTGTCTCAGTCTGTTTGCATTTTGTTCCGAGTCTTTTTCTTTAATATGTGTAGTTGTGTTCATGCACTTTATGTAAGGTGGTCAATGTAAGAGTGTTTTTAATGTTTGAGTTTTTTTTAAGTACTTTGTTTACTGTCAGTCCCTAAGTGTTTCTTTGCTATATGTCTATGTCTGTCTGTAGCTTTCAGTGTGCATCTCTTTCTTCCCACCCCCTATTTTATTTATTTATTTTTTTACATGATTACTTTTTTCTAAAAACAAAAGTCAGCTTTAACGTCTTACCATGTTTTTGTTATTTCCATGATTATTACTTTTGTTGCTAATTGATTCTGTGGGTTTTACGATGTGATCCCTCACCTATTTTTCTTTGACTTTCTTATGTCTGCATCTCTCTTTCTCTCTCTGTGTCTCTGTGTCTCTGTCTGTCTCTCTGTCTGTCTGTCTGTCTGTCTCTCTCTCTCTCTCTCTGTCATCAGTGAAGACTTTTACTTCATATGCCTGAATTTGTGTTATCTCCAGCTTATCCATTGATTTAAACATTACAATGTTGTAGTAATTTGTAATTCCACATGGTAAACAGTGTATATATGATATTCATATTTGAATATAGATTTGGAATCCCATGGTAGAAATTTCAGTCTGCACAACTGGTTTTTTTTGTTGTTGTTTTTTTTACACAATTTTTGGAGCAAGTAGAAAGGACAGGGTTTACAATGCAGTTATTAACCATAATTTGACCTGATGCAGCGAACGAGCAGACAGCACAGGAGCAACAGGTGATCGTCTCAAGGAAGGTTCGGCCATCAACCAGTCCCTTAGCATGCTGGGAAACTGCATTGCCGCTCTGGCAGCCAATTCCTCTAGCAAAAAGAAAACTGTAGGTTAGTGGACCTGATCTAATTTTTTTTTTCAGAGGGTGTACGGGGGGGGGGGTGGGGGGGGGGTGGGGGGGGGGGGTTAGTGGGGGGTGGGATGGGAGAGGATATGTGTTGTTATTCTTTTCAGGAAAGGGTAGGTGTCATTGTGGATGGTGGATGCATGTGTATGGATGTAAATGGATGTTTGTGTATGTCACACATCTCGGTCACATGTGAATTTGATCAATTGCAGAGATGTGTGTGGGTACGGATGGATGTTGTTGTACGTGGCACACCTCAGCCATGCTTGGGTGTAATCTATGTACAGATGGTGTATGGGTACGGATGGATGTTGTTGTATGTCACACACCTCAGCCATGCTTGGGTGTAATCTATGTACAGATGGTGTATGGATGTGAATGGATGTCTGTTTATGTCACACAGCTGGTCGCACTTGGAATTAATCTGTTGTAGCGACATGTGTATGAGTTTGAGTGGTTGTGCATGTCACACACCTCAGTCACACATGGGATTAATGGTTGTGCATGTCACACACCTCAGTCACACATAGGATTAATCTATCATAGAGATATGTTTACGGGTGTGAGAGGTTGTGTGTGTCGCACTCCTCAGTCACACTAAGGTTAAATCTATTGTAGAGATGTGAATTGGTGTGGAACAACGCCATTATTATCAGGATCCTCAAAAATTAAAATAGCGAGAGCAGGCAGCTCACTTCCCTTCAATTCCCAGATAGGCCAGCCAGAGTGATCACCCTTAGTGAGTTCACAACATTGCACTATGTTAGAACTAGCTCAGTTGTCACACCTTTTTCTGATTGAGCAGGGAGGTTGGAAGGCGTCCTAGTGTTTAGACAGGTAGATAGATTGTAAAACTACTTGTGGTAGTAGAATTCTTTTCTCTCATACTTACCTGTCCAAACAAATGCCTGAATATTGAAAAGAATGTTTGGACCATGCTCACCTGAGACACAATTTCTTTCTTCTTTTAATTCACACAGAATGTCTCTGCACAGTTCTCAGCTGATAACTCGATGGCTGAGGCTCCAAAGGCCTTTAAGATAGGTCTTTTTCAATGGTCTGGAGGTGAAATGCACAATCCCTGCTGTTCCTCAAAGGCTCAAAAGGCAAAAAATGAGCCCGATCAAGAAGAGCTAAAATACTGGTGGGATTAGGAAAAGGAAAAGTCCCATAGAATGAGTACTGATGGTGCCCATTAACAAAGAAAGATGAATAAAACATCTAAGAAAAATTTTCTTTAAACTCCAAAGAAAAAATCTTTCACACCTCAATTAAGTAATGACAAGAAACAAAAGGAGCCTAGACAAAAATACACAGACAAAGGGTCAGGTGTTTGCAGGTAAGCCAGATGAAAAAGTGACCAAATCAGTTTGGACGTGTGCTGCCATCTGGACAACCACAATGCCCCCACCCCACCCCACCCTCCTGGAGAGTCAAGAGCTTCCATGTCTTCAGTCATGTCATATAAGTAAAATCTGCCAAAAGTTTGTCAGTGACTTCCAGTTTGCTGCCAGACAGAAGTCAGAAACCACAACACTTTTCCAGAGATAGCGACTGGCAGAAAGAGCCCGGACTTCATGCGCCCATATATTTGCTCTTGAGGGAAGCAGTTTCTGGCCATAGACGTAAGCTGGCAAATAACTTTCCAAATTCCAAAGCCGGGAGCTTATTATCTGAGGTCTGATAGTGGCACTGTGCTTAAGAAGACTTGACCGGGTGTACTTGAACAAACATCCCTCTTGCAAAGGTGAGCATGTTCAATTCCTGCTACTTTTTTATTATTCTGGCACTTGCTTGGACTTGTGAGAAAAAGAAATTTTCCTACTAAAAGTAATTGTTGGATGCATGTCCAAACGTTAAGACTCCCTCCCATTTCCCACTCATTCTGAGGCAAGATGCAGAAACTGACAGTCAGCTTGCCTAATGAAAGTAACATGTTAATCAAGTGAAGTCACTCATCACAGATTCTTTACAAGGAGGTGATGGGTTCAATTTCTACCAGAGCTAAGTATTTGTCGATTTTTCTGCCCCATTCAGTTCCTTACACAGCTGAGTTTGCTAGCAGGTCAGTGGGGAGGCTGGTACACTTTAAAGTTTATTCACTTCAGAGATGCATCTCTGAGAGTATTGCTCAAATTTCACCACAATCAAGGGGAGTCACTCTGGCATTGTTCAAGCAAAACTGAGGTCTGGATTCAGCTTCCTTCTCTCCTAAATCGTTTGTAGAAATATCTTAATTCATTATGGCCACGTTCTTGCTGAACAGGAATAAGGCAGTTGTTCAGACAGATAAGCATATCAAAAACTATTTTTGATGGAAATTTCTTCTTCTTTTTTTTTCATCTGTGGCTGCTGTTAAAAAAAAAAGAAAAGCAGCAGCCATGCTGCAGTGTTTGGCATGACAGATTCCTGACTTGGAGGTGGTGGGCTCAGTTCCCACCAGAGCTATTTATTTGTGTGATATTTCTGCCCCATAAAGTTCTGAACACAGTTGAATTTGCTATGAGCTCAATGGGAAGACTGTTACACTTTCAAGTTCATTCACTTCAGACATGTATCTCTGTGAATGTTGCTCAAATTTCCTGAACAACACTGCAGCTGTCTGTATCTCTCAGGCCTGGTTGGCACCAGGATAATTGTAATAAAATGAAGTGCAGAGTACAGCCTTGTCATGCAGTCTCAGACTGGAATGTAATTCCAGAGCATCATCTTCATCATACTCATCTTCACTGATTAGTGTTAAAAAAAAGAGAGTCTAAAACCATAACCCTTCCATGCCCTATTCTCATAGTGATCTCTGTTTCAATTTCATCTCAATGTCTGTCTCCATGGAGGGTTCATGTCAAGACTGCAGGTGAGTTAATGGGGATTGTCATTGGACAAACATGGTGGTGCCCTCTGGTGGAGGACGCTGGCTCTGTGACTTGGTAATTATTGTCATCGGCAGGGGGCTTAGTAGGTAGTGTCCTGCATATGCTGATTCAGAATAGGCACCAAGGAACACCAAGAAAGTGACTCGGCAACAGTGCAGTGTCTCCTTTGGTAGATTGCCTCATGAATAATTGACATTAAGTAATCCTCCCTGTGGATTGCTGATGGTGAGGCTGGGATGGAACAAGCCAGGGTGTAGCTGTGGATAGTGAGCCACAATGGTGGTAGTGTCATTGATGTGGCACAGAAGATAGGACAAAGAGAAAGGCCTGCTGTACACATTAGACCAATTATCATAAAGATGAGTATGACGAATTAGGTGATGTTGGAGGGATGGTGACATTGCTACTGTTTTTAGTTTTTGTTGCTGATGTCATTATTGCCGTTAACATATATCTGTCATCATCAATAGTGTTAATGACCAGAATGCACAGTCACAAAGCATGCTGGTAATGGACATTCCAGTGAAGCACACATGCTAAACTGGATGTAATTTCATGGCTAAGCAATTGTGTTTCTTAGTTATTTATGTTTTGCAAACATGAGTGATTGTGTTTCTTAACTATTTAAGTTTTGCAGACATCTAATTTAAGTTGTCTGGATATATTATCAAGTTATGTTTTTTTGTTTTAATATTTGTGTTCATAATTTCTGCAAATAATGTACTAAATTCAACGAAAATAACACTCTGATGTTCTTGGCTTACAGTGCCTTTCAGGGATTCTGTGCTGACCAAGCTCTTGCAGAATGCTCTGGGTGGCAACAGCAAAACTGTGATGGTAGGTACTTCACTTGTCTCTGCCTGTACCACGTGTACAGATCAGATAAGTGACCAGGCAGCCTTATGCTTTCGGCCAGAAACTGCGTCCTCCTATAGTGGATGTAAGGGCACATAAGATCTGGGCTCTCTCTATCAGTTTTGCACTCAGGTGGAGTGTTGCGGTGGCCAACGATGTTCATGTGCAGGCTGGGAGTCTCAGACCATCTTTGGAAGGTTTCATCTGAGAGACATGGCAGAAGATTTTACCACCCAGGATTGCTTGGGAGGGCCGGCAGTTGCTGAGTCTGCAGCACAGCCTCCAAATTGATGTTGTTTGGTCTTAGTCTCATTTCTTTCCTCATTCTGGTCATATGTCCAAATTTATTTGAAAGACTGTGCTTTTGTGGGGGGATTACTGGTTTGGGACCAGATTCGTTGTGATTCATGTTTATTATTTATCATAGTCATTTCATTCACTGACCCATGTTTGATGAGGGAGTGGGGGCTTAGTCCATTCACCTCAAGGACTTGCTTAAGGGAGATAAATCTTTTCAAAAGGGCCCTTTCCATTTAAAGCAAGTGCCAGTTGGTGTGCAGAGCATTTTTGTTTTTTCTTATTTTGTGGTCTGGCCTCCCATGTTTAAGGTGAGCATGTTCACCTTCCCACCATCCTTTTTGCTATTCTAGCTCTCATTTGGATATGTAAGTATGAGGAAAAGAAGTTTTCTTATTGAAAGTAGTATTTACATATATGCACTGGTCCAAACACCAAGACTCCCTCCCACCTCTCCATATCATGTAAAGAAAAGTGCAGGATCTAAGTGAGCTGTTGACAGGTTGGAAGTGACCTGTACATCAAGGAAATTCACTCTGGGGTCTGATTGGAGGTGATAGAAGGTACGCATTTAGCTCCCCTCTCTCTGCAAACCTTAAGGGTTCTGATTTGGTAAGATGCGATTCATGCCAAGTAGAATTAAAATGACTTGTTTTTGATGTGTTGTGTGTGTGTGTGTGTGTGGCACGCACGCGTGATCAATTCCTACAATTACAATGAAATTTTGATTATTTGTCATCTCAAACTTTCAAGAATTTCTGCTACTCTGGAACTTTGGTAGAAGTTCTCTTGATCATCCACATTGTTAGTGTTCCCCTCTCGCTTCCACTTTCTTGCATCAAAACAGCCTACAATGAAACAGAGTTCCAGACTCATTGCGCATTAAAGTTCTGATACCAGCAGAACTGGCAACACCCCTATTACAATTACTTTTGTGGTTTGGGGTTTCTTTCTTTAATTTCAGTGAAGATTTGATTCAGATGTACTAAAAGAGAGTTTGTTTTACATTGAGTATTTTGATGAGTCAGCAGCAAGTTGTATGTACAAATGAAGTGAAATATTGATTGGTAAAATGTTGTTCTGTAAGTGGTACTCTTAGCAATTGTGCAGTGTTTGTCTTTTTCAGGAAGTAGAAGGCAAGTATGCATTGTTGTTTTTTTCAGTGTGATTTTTAAAGATTATTTTGCATCATTTTTGAACTGTATGTATCATAATTTCATTGGAAATAATGTAAGTAGCTTTGAAAGACAAAGAGATTTTTCACTTCTCCTTCTACTTCTGTGTCTTTTCAAACTAGTCGATGAATAAAACTGAACACCTTTGTAGAACTATGTAATGGAAGCATACTGATATTAAAACTCTTTTAATGCTTAGAATTGTTTCATAAACTATACTTGTATATTTTTAAGCTTTTCTCAACTCATTAATCTGTTAATTTTATTTGTTTATTTATTAATTCAATTTTATTGTTTTAAGCAAACTAAAATTTTTAAGACATTTTAAAAGTATGCCTACCGGTTATTAACACACATATTGCAAAAAAGAAAAAAAAAGTGCTTCATGTATAACATAAATGATATATGTACTGTTGCTTCAAAAATTGGGAGTTTGGGGTATGTTTGTTTATTTGTTGCTTTTTTTTCTTCTTCTTCTTGTACATGTCTTTTCTATTATTGATTTGAAATAAGGATACATGTTTTCATTTTATTCTTGATTTTCACTCAAGAATAACTGTTTACAAAATAACTATTGTGATTTTGTGGGGGGGCATAGTTACCAGTCTTACAGTTTGAGTAAGCAAGCGTGTTTTTTTTAGACAACGAAAGCACAAATAGAGGGAGAGAGAAGGAAAAGAAGAAGGAACGAAAGACACACAGAAAAACAAAAAGATAAAATGTGTTGAATAAATGATATTTGTTTCTTTAAGAATCATTGTCACAAAAATAATGTTATGGTGTAATGGTACTACCTTCATGAACAGTGATATATATCTCATGCGCTGATTTTTAGGAACATGTACTGCATACATTGTTCAGATGTTGCTTGAATATTTGCCTTAGAGGTTGGAGAAAGGGGGTGACTCTTCAGCCAATGGTGTAATAAAAGGTTGTAAATTTATGGGAAGAAGAGGACTGAAACAATAAAGGCAATGGCAGAAGCAACTGAAAAGTGTTCCGGTTGGATTTGGTTGAGGAAGAGTAAAAGTGAACTTCATAAGGCTTAAATTTCCTGACTTGGAACAGGTGTCTGATAACAACGTCGGTTCAACATCCAACAGAAAGGCAATGCCTTGAGATGCCCAGCCATCCAGGAGGTGTTAAAAGTTTGAATCATAGCCGCACTGAAAATATACTTGGCAGCAGAAGTGCTTATGGTGTAGTGACCTGGAGTCCAAGACTTTATTGTTTATCTCCTTCCTCTCCTCTGTGGGATTCTGTGTGTCAGCAGATATCCATTCAGACTTGACACTCTTGCTGTGGCGAAAGGTCTCTTTTGCTGCTTCATTCATGGCTTCATTAGCTGGTGATGGTCAGTGCTGCATTTCTTGGAGGATACTGAATCAGTTCTTCAGAACAGTGCTGAACTCTTATGTCATTTCTGGGTCTGTCAGCTTAACAAAGTCAAACCTCTGGTTTCTGCTGCCTCCGATCCCTGCCTTCCTCAGCTTAAGATCAGGTCTGCCTTTGTAGTTGTGGTCGCTTTCAGTGTCACAATGTCTCATCACACGTTTGTCCTGTATCGAGCACCTTCATTTCATATGATCAGTTTGCCTTTGAGTTCTATCGTTGGCTGGCATCAGAGTCAGTTTGTGAATTGTCTTGTGTGTGAAGAGTGTGCCGCCAGTGGCCTGGTCATTTACTGCACAAGGCTGAGGGAGTAATTCGCCATTGCCTGTAGTGTCTCTTATTCCTTGCCTGTACATGATTCTACCACTGTTTTTATTGTTGCTGCCAACTGTTATGTCAAAATCTCCTGTTAGGTGGAGGACGTCCAGCCTGAATTAGCATGTCCTCCAGTACTGCCTGAAATGTACTGCAGAAATGGTCCATGTCTTCATCATGAACATTATAATTGGTGGATAAACCACTAGTTAAGGTGAACAGCTTGGCACACTTTCGAGTTTAGCATCACACGGAGAAAGCATTCACTGATGCATCTTGTTCGCAGCGAAGCACTGGCATGGTTCTTGCTGATGATTAGGGCCAACCCTTCCCTGTGGCTGTCATCTTACCACAGTGGCCAGATGGTAACGCCCCCCCCCCCCCCCCCCCCCCCCCCCCCCCCGTGTTCAGTCTCTGCTTCCCTGTACTTGACCATCTTGCCCTAGTAACTGCAAACTTGGATTACATCTATTAATCTCTTGCAAAATTGGCACCAACTTACATCCAGCTTTTGTGTCGCTCAGCATCAGGATGTCTGCTGTTGGGTTGGAGATGTTGATTTCATGTTAGACTCCTCCGTCATAATTCCGGTTGCCTGGTTTGCTTTATCTCACTCTGTTAGGTGAAGCTGAATCCTTTGCTGTTGATTTGGTGATTAAGTCTAGGTTGGTAACCCTTTGCCCTACCCTCAACCTATAGGACCAAGAATCCTGCTTCACCGTTTGGCCTGTCTGGCTCGGATGGTCTTAGCAGGAGACTTATCTCCTGCTCTGTGAGTCACACAAGTACCCTGATCACGACGATATTGCGATAATTAAGGAGCCTTTTTAATAGGTAATATAAGACAAGATGTACAGCTTATACACACATGAGTGGATATCCACTTCCTTCTGACACACATACGCACTCATGCACACAAATACATGCAGGCGTATGCATACACACACACACACACACACACACACACACACACACACACACACACACACACACACAACACAAGAAAGAGCGCGGATGTTTTATTTTGCTTTTACTTTTTGAACCAACTTATTCTTCATTTAATCAGAATTCTATTTGATATTTTGCTTTCACATTGTACAAGCATATCATATGATCAGTGTTTTCAGTTCATGAACTAACTCTGCAAATGTTTGAGGATTTAGTGAAGAGCTGACCTTCCTCCTTTCCCAGATTGCTGGTTTGGATGGTGCTGACAGCATGAGAGGAAAATGATACGTCGTGGATTATTTCAGCCAAACATTTCTTCCACAGACTCTTCATTGTCTGCTCAGTGGCTTGACTGGTTGATGTAGTTTTACAGACGTCCTCCACAGCTGCAAGACTTTCTCCCACAGCAATGTGTTGTGTCTGCAATGCTGGTTTCTACTTGGAAGGCTCCAACAGATCGCGTTGTGGTGCAGAACCTGTTCCCCATCACTGGGGAGGTGACGCCGAGATGCACAGCTGAGCCACTGATGTATGTGGAATTCGGGATCTCGTGGTACGGGAGTCTGGCGTGTCCTATTCTCAGTCTCAGGATGATCAAAACCTTTGCCCTGGAGAGAAGACAGTAATTATCCTTGTTGCAGCTGGAAATGTACCGGAGCTGTCCATTCATTTATTTCCTCTTCACTGTAATGTTCACCTCTTGAGAGATGACATCCAGCTCCTTTTGAGGCAGCCTGTTCTCCTCATTTGCCTTCTTATTGGTCTTCTCATTTGATTGGATGTTGTTGTGGATTGCTGTAGTTCACCAGTGGCAGCTGCAAGGAAGTCAGGTTACTTGTTTTTAAGGGTTGGGAGAACTTACAGGACAGAGAGAGCGTTGCAAAGGATGGCAACTCCATTGTGGGCTCCATTACAGTTCTCTTGCAGACTTTAGGCAGCAGTTTTGAGTACCAGTGTTTCAACTGTGTCGTTTGAAGAAAACAGATGGATTAGTATGGATTGTTGGTTGGTTGGTCTCACTGACTGCCATTTTGCTCAGATGACCAGGACTGTGGTCTTCATTAGACCTCAGGAATGTGCTGGACATGTGTTGATCCAACACTTTGTATTGTGATGCTTAGCATTAATCTTCAACAGGTTAATAAATTTGTGATGTAAAACTGCATCAGCCCCTCTACACTTTACATGATAGTGGTAATAAGACCTTTCAAGGATCTGTCTTCTTTCCCAAACAGTTGTAGTAATATCTTCTTTCCTGAACAGTTGTTGTAATCATTTACATAACCAGTGGCATCATCCTAGGATATGTGTTCATTGTTATGAGTTAACTTTCAAAAACATGATTTATGTCTGTCCTTATTCTCATAGCTCCCTTCATCGTTTGTTAATTTATTTGATGAGTTGATTGCTGTAACACTTTTCTTTCATTAATGTCAATGGGTCTCTATGACAAATAGAAAATCTAACAAATTGTTGTGTTGTGTGACAACTGTTCATACGTAGAATTCACTGAAATGTGTGTATACATTTCTGATAGAATAATATTAAACATGCAAATGTTAATGAAATACTTTGAAATTCTTTTATTAGGTATGTGTCTGTATACTAACGGATTCAATTCAGTATTCTTTTAGAAGATTTTTGAAGTACCAAAGTATTCATTCTGCTTACAAACATTTGTCATTTAAAGGAACTACAATGTATCTTCTAACTAGAAAAGTTTACATTTTGATCAGTACAAGTCAAATGTTGGTCAAAATTACATTTACTGGTTAACCTGTAATTTGGTTAACCCAAAATTCAGCGAAACTGAAACAAAAATGTTGGTCACTTTATTTTTTTTTTCTTTTAAAGTTTACCACACTGCATTTCATGGTTATTTGAAATGTGTATATTTGTAAATTTAATAGAACCTATGATTAAACAATCAAGATAATTCATACTTTTTGTTGATGTATCATTTGAAAATATTGCTACGTTATGAGCAAACGGTGTGTTACTTTGTCTGAAAGTGTCACCTTTTCACTGACCACGATTCATGTCAGTATCTCTGTGTGTAGATTGCTGCTCTGAGTCCTGCTGACATTAATTATGAGGAGACCTTGTCTACTTTACGCTTCGGTGAGTCTTCAGTGTGCTGTGCGGATGAGTGGATTGACAACTTGTCTAGAGACCTTCACATGCTATGGACCTGTTCATAATGTTATTGAACCTGTCACTGAAGATATTCTGATTGTGTATGTGTGGATTGATGACCTCAGTAATGAGGAGACCTTGTCTGCTTTACGTTTCGGTGAGTCTTTTGTGTCCTGAGTGCATGTATGGATCAGCGACTTATCCTGTGGCGTTCATATCTTACAGATCTGTTCATGATGTAATTAAAACTGTCAGTAATGATCGTATGAACTGTGTATGTTTGGACTGATGACTTGCCCTCATATCATACGGATCTCTCTGTGATTTAATTAATTTGTCAGTTAAGACCTGATGAATTGTGTATGTGTGGATTGATGACTTGCATAGTGACCTTCACATCCTATGGATCCGTTCAAAACGAAATTAATCCTGTCAGTTAAGACCTGATGAATATGACCAGCCACCGTGGCGAAGTGGTTAGTGTCGCGGACTCCCGGCTGGGAGGTCGTGGGTTCGAATCCCATCAGAGTCATGTGGGTTTTTCTGCCCCGACCGGCTCCTACCCAGAGTTGAGTTTGCTGCGGACTCAGTTGGGAAGACTGGGACCACACAGTTGAGTTTCATCCACTTAATGGCTGCATTTCTGAGAGTGTTGCTCAAATTTCCTGACCAACACTGCAGGTGCCTGTATCTCTCGGGCCTGGTTGACACTGGGATATATTATGAAAGGAAGCATAGAGTACAGCCCTGTCATGTAGTCTCGGACCGAAATGGAAATCCGTAGCATCATCTTAATCATCCTCATTCTCATCGATCAGCATTAAAAAAAAAAATTCTCAAATTCTGTGGCCCTTCATGCCCTACTCTCATGGTGACCTCAGTTTTGATGTCCTCTCCACGTCTGTGGTCTTGGTTTGGTTACTTCAGGGTCACCGGTATCGGCGAGTCCATGGGGGCTGTCGTTGGACGGACGTGGTGGCGCCCTCCGGAGGGAGAGCTCACTCATGCCGGCTCCGCGACTAAGCAATTATTGTCGTCAGTAGGGGGCTTAGTAGGTGGTGTCCTGCATATGTTAGATCAGAACAGGCGCCACTGAACACCACCGAAGTGACTTGGCAGCAGTGCAGTGTCTCCTCCAGTGGGTTGCCACTTGACGACTTGACATTGACTGCTCCCTGTGGGTTGCCGGTGCCGGGGCTGCAGCAGGGACGACCGGGCTGTGGCTGTGGCTGTGGTGTCAGAATGAGCAGCATGGGTGCACTGCCTCTGAGGTGGCGCAGAGGTTGGGACAGCAAAAAAAAAAAAAAAAGACCTGATGAATAAACAGCCCTCTGTTTAAAAGCCTACTGAATAAACTCACCCCCCCCCCCCCCCCTCTAAAGATCTTTTCAATAAATACCCCTAGCCTGTAAAGGTCCTGTTAATTAACACCCTCCTCCTGTAAAGGCTTTCTAACTAAACACTCCTCCCCTGTAAAGGCCTTCTGAATAAACACCCCTCCATATAAAGGCCTTGATAATAAACACCCCATCCTTGTAAAGATCTTCTGAATAAACATCTCCTCCATGTAAGGATTGTCTGAATAAACACTGCAGATTGTCTCAATAAACACAAATGTAAAGAATTTTTTTTAATAAACACCTCCCCTCCCTGTCAAGGCCTTGATAATAAATACTGCCTGCAGTCGTTTCACTTTGCAACAAGATCTAATAAATACTCTGTTGTTCAATAGCTGACCGAGCCAAGCAGATCAAGACGACAGCCATCGTCAATGAGAGCCCCACTGACAAGCTGATTCGAGAGCTGCGCGAGGAGAACCAGCGTCTGATGGAACTGCTCAAGCAAGGGGGCGGAGCTGCAGCGGCTGCTATGATTGGTCAGACTGCCAGTGCTGGTGAACCTGACGGTGAGCTTACGATGATTCGCAGTATGAATGTTGGTGTCAACAGCCACTAGAGTAAAAACGCCACACCAACAACAAATATCCCTGCCATCCTTGTCACCGCTAGCGTCACTTTCAGCAGTAGGGATAATAATGATAACAACAAGAATTACGGTCCAGTACTCTTGGTCTGTTATTGCTGCATGTGTGTGTGTGAGTGTGTGTGTGTGTGTGTGTGTGTGTGTGTGTGTGTGTGTGTGTGTGTGTGTGTGTGTGTGTACTTGAATTCTGTGCATTTATGAACTCATGCAATATATATACATGTACATGCACACAACCATGCATATATGCACATGATTACATGTTCATGGTTTGTACATGCTTCTGTGTGTGTGTGTGTGTGTGTGTGTGTGTGTGTGTGTGTGTGTGTGTGTGTGTGTGACTAAGACTCAGACTTTAGATGTGCTGAGAACCCTTAAGGGTCTATAGACACAGCATGATAAATTGTAATTAATGGCTGTTTACACTCGTGTGTGTGTGTGTGTGGTGTGTGTGTGTGTGTGTGTGTGTGTGTTGTGTGTGTGTGTGTGTGTGTGTGTTGCCTGCAGCGGAAGTGGAGGAGATGAAGCGTGCCCTGGAGGAGCAAATGAAGAAGAACCAAGACGAGCTGGAGGAGATGAAGAAGTCCTATGAAGAACGGATGAAAGACTCTCAGTCTGCTTCTGCTGTAAGGGGGGGTGTGTCAATGAATGGCAGATGCAGATGAATGTGATGTATGGGTGTGTGTTGTGTGTACGTGCTTATGTGTGTGTGTGCATCCGTGCTTATGTATCAAGTTGTTATAAGCTGGAGTGTGGTAAGAGGCAGCGTATCACATTTGTATACTCCAGAGGCAGCTTGGAAACGGTGAGGAAGGGGATAGGGGTGGCGAGGGTGGTGATGGGGGATTTCTCAGCCATGACTGCCAAGGGCAGAGTGGGGAAGTGTCCTTGACTTGAGAGGGGCAGGAGGACGGGGGGGGGGGGGGGGGGGGGGGGGGGGGGGGGGGATTTGGGAAGAGGGGAAGAGCATTTCACTTTCATGAAGTTCGAAGGGAGAGGGGGTGGGGATGGGGCATTTCGCACTTCCGAAATCAGGGCGCTTTGGGAGGGGCGGTGAGGGCTGGAGGAAAATACCCTGCTGGCGACTCAGTAGTTGTTATCCCTGCTTGAAAATATTAGATTAATTCTGTGTCGCAATCAGAGAGAGCATGTGTTCCATTCCTTGCACACACACAACACACACCACACACACACACACACACACACACACACACACACACACACACACACACACACACACACACACACACACACAACACACACACACACACACACACACACACACACACACACACACACAGAGTCACAGACACACACACACACACACACACACACAACACACACACACACACACACACACACACACACACACACACACCACACACACACACACACACACACACCACACACACACACACACACACACACACACACACACACACACACCGGCAAATTCCCACACCCAGTCGTTGTAAAACACCCCTGAATTCCCCCCCCCCCCCACCCCCTCCCCCCCCCCCCCCCCCCCCCCCCCACCCCCCCCCACACCCAGTCATAGTGAAAGAGAGGCATGTGTTTCATCATTCCCTGTCTCTCCCTCTCCCCTCATCCTGTCACAGTCAAAGACAGCATGGTTTTCATTCCCTGCCCCCCCCCACCCCCTCCCCTCACCTCCACCCCCAACTCCTCTGAACTTATCAAAAAGAGTCTGTTTTCCGTTCCTTCTTCCCTCCCCCTTCCCTACATCTCCTTGTTTGTTTGTTTTTAAAATTAAGATGTATAACAGAAGTTCCTTCTTCCCTCCCCCTTCCCTACATCTCCTTGTGTGTTTGTTTTTAAAATTAGATGTATAACAGAAGTTCCTTCTTCCCTCCCCCTTCCCTACATCTCCTTGTTTGTTTTTAAAATTAAGATGTATAACAGAAGTTCCTTCTTCCCTCCCCCTTCCCTACATCTCCTTGTTTGTTTTTTTACAAATTAAGATGTATAACAGAAGTTCCTTCTTCCCTCCCCCTTCCCTACATCTCCTTGTGTGTTTGTTTTTAAAATTAAGATGTATAACAGAAGTTCCTTCTTCCCTCCCCCTTCCCTACATCTCCTTGTTTGTTTTTTTACAAATTAAGATGTGTAACAGAAGTTCCTTCTTCCCTCCCCCTTCCCTACATCTCCTTGTGTGTTTGTTTTTAAAATTAAGATGTATAACAGAAGTTCCTTCTTCCCTCCCCCTTCCCTACATCTCCTTGTTTGTTTTTTTACAAATTAAGATGTGTAACAGAAGTTCCTTCTTCCCTCCCCCTTCCCTACATCTCCTTGTTTGTTTTTTTTACAAATTAAGATGTATAACAGAAGTTCCTTCTTCCCTCCCCCTTCCCTACATCTCCTTGTGTGTTTGTTTTTTTACAAATTAAGATGTATAACAGAAGTTCCTTCTTCCCTCCCCCTTCCCCACATCTCCTTGTTTGTTTTTAAAATTAAGATGTATAACAGAACGCAGCTCAAATCAGTTTGATTTCTGCCCTCTGACCTTCACATACTTTCCCACCTCCCCATCCTTCATCGTTCTCCCCC